>OX403588.1:3417207-4039648 GCA_948107665.1 Lomographa bimaculata | reverse complement strand
TAAAAGTTTTCTACATGATTTATCTATTACAGTATTTTATTTATTCAGCGGTAGGACGTTATTGAAACATTCGTCTTATTTACATAAGTGAAAATAATAATAAGTCCACCACAAAAGTGATTCCAATATGTCTGAGTGCTTAGAAACATACTGAAAGTGTTTTTTATTATTGTCTGGCGCTAGAAAACTAACATCTATTCTAGAGCATTTTGTAACATTGTATTGAAAAGAAGACCTTTATTTAACTTTGCCTACATAGTACCTAATATGCTATAAGAATACATTTTAAACTTAATAATTATTGTCAACTAGCGATCCGACCCAGCTTCGCCCGAGTGCAATTTCCGGTGGATTAAAAAATGTTACTAACAAACCTTTCCCTGACAATTACGAACACAACAAAAGAAAGAATCAGCCATCGAGCTTTTGTGAGACTAACGCAGAACAATTGATGTGTATATATATAGAGATTACTTCATTTAATTATACTTTACTGACTAATTACAAATGATTATACTTTATATAATAATATAAAATAAACTTTATATAATATACTTTATATAATAATTTGTAATTAGTTATATATATTTTATTACTCTTAATAAAAATATTATTATTCATTGTCCCTTCTAACTGACAGAGAGGCCTTTTCAAACCTCTATCAAGGACCAGCGTTTTACAAATGAGTCGTCTACTCATTTGCACTACTGCAAACTATTGATAGGCTCGATTTCTTGTAGCTAACTTGGTTCTTTGCTGTATAGTTTTAGTTTAGTTTTAGGAATTATAGGCAATTGGCCCGTAGATAGATATAACTATTGATATGCCGAGTTTAATTCTGTATTTTGCATGCAGACTAGGAATATATAAAGGCATAAACCAAGACAAGTAAGAGTAAGCCTAAGAAAGTAAGTAAGCGTAAGTAGTAAGATTCAGAGCTTGGGTCATCGCCGCATGTTATCCAGTCTCTCGATTTTATATCGGATACATTTCGGATAGTGTGCTAAGGAACTGCACGATCTAGTTCCCCCATCCCCGTTCTATCATCGGACAAGCAGACAAACTGCTAAGCGACTCCGCTATATGGTGGACATTCCACAAATGCGCACTAAGCGTTTTGCCTCCACATTCATTGTGCGAACCGCAAAGGAATGGAACTCCTTAACCGAGTCGGTGTTTCCTGATGAGTACAATATGGGAGTCTTTCAAGTCACGAGTGAATAAGTATCTTCTAGGCAAGCTTGCTCCATCGTCGACCACATCGTCGCTTACTATCAGGTGAGATAGTGGTCAAAAGTTTGCCTATCTTGAATAAAAAAAAAAGTATATTCAATTAATAAAGGGACCTAAGCCAATAATGACATTTTAAAGCTACTATTAATAAATAGGTCACAAGTTTCGTTCGCAACCTAAACCGAATTCCACGTCCGGTATCCGAACTTGTCTGTGTGCTATATGTGAACATGTCCATGTTGAATAAATAAATAGGTATTGTGGAGCCAATGTCCGTTGAATTAATAGGTATTATTGACTAGACCACCTGAACCTATCGGAAACTGTCATCGTCATGAGACGAGTTGAAGCGTGGAAATACAAGCTATTCTCATTTATAACAGTGTTTTGATTGTGTATGTACAACAGTGTTTTGTTGTACAGTGAGTGCATGTGATGAAACAGTAATACCTGCTGAAATATAAATAAGTGGTCTCTAACATCACGTCCTTGAATTTCAACCAAGCCTTCGTTAAAACAAAGCATATTCCATTGATAATGATTTTATATAATACAACTAGCTGTGCCCCGCGGCTTCGCCCGCTATTATCAAGTTGAAAAGTAGCCCATATGTTAATCCTAGGTATAATCTATGTACATTCCAAATTTCATCCAAATCCGTTCAGCCGTTAAAGACGGAACAAACATACTTACACACAAACTTTCGGATTTATAATATTAGTAGGATGTTTGCCCGGATTTTGTTTCTTTATTTTATGTACACTTTAGTTTTACAATTCTCGCATTAATCGTGGAACTACAACAACGATTGACATAATTTTTTCTACTATTTGGTTGACTTACTGTTTTTAACCAATTACTAAAAACGAGACGGCAACCGAATGTTGCTTTATCTAATTTGTTTGGGTATTTGGTGATTGATGATTGTAAACATTATTCATCATTCATATCGACGGCGTCATCACGCTAAACATACTTATACAGTCTGTCAGTCATGTCAGTCAGTGTCTCTGGATAATATCTACAAACAAGAATGGCAGAATTTCGGTCAAATACAGGAAAACTATATTATCCAGGGTATTTTTTTAAATACAAAAAATGTTTTGGGACTACATTTAACCATAGAGATCAATAATATCTTTGTTGGTGTGACTATTAGAAAATCTTTTATTCGTCTTTTTTAATAAATTCTAATATTATTTATCTTCTCTGTTGAGTCAACTGGCGTTGGCGTGCAATTACAGAGGCGCGGCGGGCGCAGCGATGCCATTCTTGCGGGATATTGTATTTAAAAATGAGTTTAAACGATTATTTATTCCTACTATTAATTTTATGGAATACATCATCATAATTATTAAGAAAGATATAGTATTCAGAAAAAAGTTGTAGATCTAAATTAACTAAGGGTTAGAAAAATAATCAAGGTCTTATTTGTCCGTTGGCTTCGTTGGGTGAGCGATCGCCTTCTAAGTATCCATCGGGTAAGTATTATAGAGTTCCATTCCCCGCAGGAACACTAGTTCTCTCCCGAGGAAAATGTGTGTTTCTGGTTCTGGTTGTGATTGTGTATGTGATGTGAATGTTTCCGGCACCTACGATACTAGTAATCGAACTTAGTCTGGGGCTATGAGTGTGAAAGCGTTAAAAATGACCCTGTATATAGGATAAAAATACATCTTCTAAATACATATAACTCAAAGGTGACTGACTGACTGACATAGTGATCTATCAACGCACAGCCCAAACCACTGGACGGATCGGGCTGAAATTTGGCACGCAGGTAGATGTTATGACGTAGGCATCCGCTAAGAAAGGATTTTGAATAATTCTACCCCCAAGGGGATAAAATAGGGGATCTATACCTAATTAATAATAATACTTCTTAACGCGAGCGAAACCGTGGGCAAAAGCTAGTAAAGTATATATTTGTAATTTAATTTATAAGTTTGATGTATGCTTGATGGTTTAACAAACAGTTATACAACTTTATAATAGTAGATAATATTGAGAAGAGAAGAGATGGAGGCGTGACGTCACAAGATACGTGTGTAATCAGGCTGCGGATACAGATATCGGCTGATACCCGATGATTAATAGGCGATGAAATTAATGGGAACCACGTAATTTGCATTATTCATCGCTGTTTAATTACTGCTCACGTCATGGTGAATGGAGAACACGAGATAAGTGTAATTTTGTCACGTATGGATCAATTATCGACCCAAGCAGTTTACTGGTCTGTGGTTATTATACCATGGAACTAGCATGCCACTCTACATACAAACCCCTTCACGAAAACAACATGTCTTTTTTGTAGTTACAATTGTTCTTTCCGACCGAATTAATAGGTTAATTCGGGTAAAGGATACAAAAACATTTATGCTAATTCTCTATTACTCATTTATAAACGAAAGAAATGTTACTTAATTAAGAGCACATAAAGATAGTTCCTAAAAAAAAATTTAGAAGCCCTTTCGTATTAGTATTCTCATTTTAGTTTTTGAATTTTTGTCTTGTTTGTTTAATACACACTGTCCAGAAACAACAAAGTCCACATACGTTATGTTTGTTGATATGATTTCGCATGACAGACCTTCTAAAACCTTTGACGTTAGCCTTTGTGAGGTAAAAAAATAGCTTCGAGGAAACCAGTTTGTTGTAGCAATGCGCCAAACCGGATTGATTAAACATGAGACACGGTCTGAAGCGATAAATCAGCAACGTCACTCACCGTTGTCTGACAACGCAAATTGAATTTAAAAGTGATTGGAAAAATGCTAATATAATTTACTTGACAGCTTATAAAATGCACACAGGTACTTTTTACTGGCCCAATTTTAATTTTTACACAGTTAATGTACGTACTACCTTATATTACTACCATAACTACGTGGACCCAATCCCTTAAGAGGCCGGGAAGTCTGTGAAACGAGTCCATAGGCTGTCTCTGTTTAACTGGCAAACTGTCCCCATGCTTGATGCGATAGCACTACCGACCGAACAAATTATGATAGGTGCCGTAATACCAAAGAATATGAATGAAAATGTAATGTTTAGCCATCGTTTTTTGCATTAATAGTACCTTGAAATTATAATCTATGTTCCTGTTGTAATGACAAAAGAAATGTGTTAGTTTTTACTACAAAACGAATAAGTTAAAGATGCGACATTTACGTCGTAATAATGTATGAAAATCAATTGGTTTATATTTCGTTTTAGGTAAATATTTTGGGATAAAAACTATCCAGGAACACAGGCACAGTATGGTGGTAATATGTTTGAATTATAAATAATGTCGGTATTACGATTGTATGGGCAAATCAACCACCGGAGGCCCTTAAAAGTAGTTCCTTTCGAAACTGCGCACACTTTCCAAAATGTAGACGAAAACATTTTGGACAGTGTGCGCAGAAATTATACGAGATAATTCCCCCATGCCCGTTTTACCATCTAACAACAAGAAAAACTGCCAAACATCATCCATATATGGTTGACAAACCTCCAGTTCGCATGAAGCGAAGCGTTTATCATCCGTACAGCGAAGGAGTGGAACTCATTGCCCTCGTCTTTGTACCCCAAACGGTATAATCTGGGAGTCTTCAAGTCAAAAGTGAATAGGTACCTTCTAGGCAAGCATCTTACATCTTGGGCTACATCATCGCTTTCTATCAGGTGAGATTGTAGTCAAAAGCTTGCCTAATAAATAATTGAAACGCAAGCAAAACTTAAAAAAACCGACTTCATCGCTTATATTTCGGGTTGGCTTGAGCGATTTCGATAAAATGTATATTGCACTACCTCTGAAGTATACTCTACCAAACAAAAAAAAACATCAAAATCGATTCATAACTGGCGGAGATATCGCGTAAAAAACATACAAAAAAAACATACTGTTGAATTGAAAACCTCTTTTTTTGAAGTCGGTTGGAAAAAGCAAACATTTTGGCTAATGTAAAAAAATTGTCGCTACTTTCATCGAGAGCAAATAAAATAAATACACGAATACTGAACAACAACACACGTACATACTATTTAAAATATCTGCATAAATAAATTATAACTATTACATTAAGCTTTTAAATAACTATAAGTAAAGTCAGTAATGGTCAAACAATGTTTCCACTCGAAACGTACACCGATATTACATCCGGTTGAAATGCCCGCTGGCTTAGTAGTACGCCCTTTCTCCTTTTAAGAAGCGGGTTACGTTTTTTTTTTATGCAAAAAAAAACTTGTTTTTACGTGTTCGATTCCCACTGTTTCCCCCGAATTTGTGTTTCTGTTTCTGTGTGTGATGTGAATGTTTCCGGCTCCCACGACACCGATCTTAGTGTGGGGTTGTGAGTGTGAAAGAGCTTTTGTTCATGTATGTACTTAGTTGTAGATATAGTAGGGGTTGTTAGATTTTATTAAGGATTAGCCGTGCCCCGCGGCTTCGCCCGCGTTAATTAAGTTAAAAAACTATCTACATTCAAAATTTCACCATCGAAATCGGTTAATTTGTTACGGAGATACGTTGCAACAAACATTCACACACACACACAAACTTTCGCATTTATAATATTAGTGGGTTAGGAAGTAGGATAAGTAATCTTAATAATTTCTAATTAACCTACTCATACCTATTGATATTACAAACAGACTATATTATTAGGAGTTATTTAATTTTATGTCTGTTAGTGCGTGAAACAAGGTGTCTTTTTTTTTTTTATTTGTGACAGGCTACTGTTTGGCCACTATCTCACCTGATGGTAAGTGACGATGTGATCGAAGCTGGTAAACACACTAGACCTGGAATACGCAGGCTCTGTGTCTATTTTTAACGACTGGATTTCTATGAAGTTTTGTATGTCAAGATAGATCCTGTGAAAGGGCTGTATGACACAGGGTATTTATATAACGGCTTAGCAGGATTGACCTGAATAGCATTTAATTTTATCATATAGATAAACCTATGTACGTTTTATCCTGACACGCGGTCAAAGATAGAAGTCTTGTTATAAAACTCATTATAAATATGCAAATTTTATCATCTAACATTGTACTCACTCATTCATTAAAACTGAATAGCTCCTCTACTCCGTACCAGATGCAAAAGCGAGCTTTCAGGCTTTTGAAATTAATACGGATTGTCGGATTCTCGCAAAAATGTCGGCTACATTGTGTGGAAGTTAGGACCGGATGCCGGGGCAGAAGTTAGAGCGCATTCATGCTGAAACAGCAAACGTTGCTACAGTTAAATTAATATATTTGGTATATTAAAATACCTAACTACGGTCCAATTGCCAATATTTCCTAAAACTAAACTAAAACTATGTACAGCAAAGAACTAAGTTACCTACAAGACATCGAGCTTATAGGTAACTCAAGTGCTCAAGCCCACTACCAGTGGGTAGCGTTCCCATCATGCTGGCGGCATTGCCTCTCTGAATTGCAATGCTAATACGTTTAAAATACCATATTTTATATATTTTATGCCAGATACATTTATTTTTATGGGCAAGTCGGTGTCTTCTGTAACATGGGGCCTGAGTTCGATTCGCGGCATGAGAAAAAAATTCCTTCCCAAGGGATATTTATGCTTTTGGTTCTAGGTGTGATAAAATTTATTTAACATAACAAATAATTATATACTTACTTAAAAGCTTAAATATATTATATATTACATTAAACAAAAATAACTATAATATATGCCAGATAAATAGATTAAAATAAAACTTTCATGGAAATGCTTTGCAATTCTGATCCGTAACGTGCGGCGAAAGTGGTGGGTGTAAACACTGTGATGAGTAATTAAAATGTTTTCCTGTAATACAAAAGTTTCACTTCTATCGTGTCTTTACGACACACCCTGTATTTTTGTATAACTGACTAAGCAAACGTTTGACTACAATCACAGCTGATGAAAAGTGATTGTGTAAAGTCTAAGGTGGAGCATGCTTAAATTAACTTATTCAAATTTATTTTGAACACAACCAAAATTTTTACTTTCCTTAAATACTTTTGCTGTTCTATACATGAACGAAGTTTTGAATTTTCGCCAATGTCGCATTTGCGCGAAGCGAATGAACGAAAATTCAAAACAACCCAGGACACATAGCGCTGAAAACAATGACTTGATAAAAGCGCCAACTGGGTCGTCAAACAATTAACTGATACTTTTTTTATATCTAAATATTCTAAAAGTATGCCACTAACATTATAAATCCGAAAGTTTGTGTGTAATTGTGTAAGTATGTTTATTCCCTCTTCAGGCTTCACCGGCTGAACGGATTTGGATGAAATTTGGAATGTAGGTACATAGATTATACCTAGGATTAACACATAGGCTACATTTTAAATTAATAATAGCGTGTGAAGCCGCGGGGTACGGCTAGTGTTCTATATAATATTAATTCTTGACAAAAGCTAAAGTCTTCAAAAATTCGCTTGAAGGTACATGATTGAAGATGATACGAGTAATCCATCAATTCAGTGCTTTTATCGGCTGAATATCAAATGTCACATAGCAGGGCGGTGACCGAGTTATAGGTAACGTAATTGCCAGCCATTTACAAGATAATATTAACTATGGAACATTCTGCTGTTATAGACAAGAAGAATTCACGAATTAGATAACAAGACTCCCGGATTTCTGGGAATCCAGGAACTTTTTCTTCAACCCCATTATAACACGCTATGAATAAGGGAACGGTTTTCAATTAGGATAAGTACATAATATTGATAAATTTCAAACGAGCCAATTGCCTTATATTTGCTAAAACTAAACTAAAATTATATACAGCAAAGACCCAATTTACCTACAGTACAGCTTATGGGTAACTCAAGCGCTCAAGCCGACTACCAGTGGGTAGCGTCACATTATGCTGGCGGCATTGCCTCTCAAAATTGCAATGCTAATACGTTGAGCCAATCTAAGTACTAGATATAAGCTTTAAATATCGAAGCGCGCATTTAGATTAAGCAAAACGAATAATTCTTAAAGCAAATGGGGTTAGATTTTATAGTAAAAGTCCTAAACTGTGTAACTGGGACAGTTAAACGGGTATTAGTTAAGTAAGCTTATTATAGAATTAATTACTACAATAATGACAAGGATGCATGGATGCAAATAGCACTACATAACATAGACACTAGGTAAAACTCATGTCATGTAAGAAAAACAAATTAATGAAAAATAGCGCTGCCGAGTTTCTTGCCAAGTTCTTCTTGGGATAGTTATTTTGCGAATTTGGCAGTTGAGTCAATAATTTTCATGAGTGCCTCTTTGGGGCCCATGTGAATAATTTCGTTAATTAATTTATGATTGCAGCTAGTTAGTGAAATAAGCGATATTTTATTATTCTGTTTCACCTAATATTATAATAAAGATGGTTCATTACACGTGATTATTGCCTGTTGTGGGATGCATGTTTTTATCTCTGATATATTTTTACTTTTACCCACATAGTACTGCTCGTTAGGTGGCGACACACGTTCACCAATGGATGAGATTTCGTTATTAATCTCGGATACTGATTGAATTGAATTGAAAAATATCGTACTGTGTAGTTAAAAGTCAATATAGATGGCTCAGCTACTCAAAATAAAATAAAAATGGAAAAGTAAAATAATATAATAATTAAAACGCAAACAAAGGCTAAAAAAACCGACTTCACCGCTTTATCTTCGGAACCTTGATTAGATTTAATGTATTGCACACGCATTATTGACGATAACTCAAAAACAAGAAATCAGATCTTGATCGAATTTCAACGGGACCACATTGAAAAGCACCAGCTTTCAAATAAAAAAATAATCATCAAATTCGGTTCACAACGAAAGAAGTTATGAGGTAACTTTTGAAGTCGGTCAAAAACGAGAACATCGTCAAAGTAGATTGATTTTATTTATATAGCATTAGCCATGCTCGGCAGAACTATAGTGATAAATTTAGAAAGGAAAAATTATTGCTTGAGGCGGGATTTGAACCCGCGGCCTTAGGGTGTCATGCCCTATTGCTGTAACCCCTGAGCTACTCAAGTCCCGCCTGAAGCGATGAAATTAACCTTTCCTTATTATTAACGTCTTATGGGGTCGTGTGACAAAGTAGTCCACAGAATACGCATTATTGACGATATCTCAAGAACTACTGATCAGATCTTGATCAAATTTATATGGGACCAATTGGAAAGCAACATCTTTCAAACAAAATTTTTCGAAATCGGTTCACGTGGAAAGAAGTTATGAGGTAACACAAATAAAAAATTAAAAAATACAGTCGACTTGAGTACCTCTTCCTTTTTAGGGAAGTCGGTAAAAAGGAATATAGCCTGCGATGAATTTGAAAAATGGATATTTAAAGAAGATATTGCCTCAAGTCTGCCTCCGAATATAGAGTGCTATAGGGACAGCTGTAGTCAAGACCTTATATACCTACAAAAATGTTGACCTCTGATGACTTGATCGGATGTTCTGTATTCCCCTGTTTTCTCCTAAAAAACTGAGCTGATGGAATTATTTTTATTGCATTCATATTTTAAGAAAGCGTATGTAGTGTGTTAGTAGCCTCTTATTATGTTATTGTTATGTTAAAACTTTTTGTTAAGACAATTTTGTCTGTTAGTCTGCTAGTCACGAAGGCATTTCTTTATTTATAAAGATTTTATTTATAGGTGGTGTGGTCCCTTAAATACATTTAAAAAAAAACTCAAATTTTCTTGTAACTATTTACTATGCTAAAAAATAGGTAATAACACGGGCAGGTCTACAGCAGACCTAAATTAAAAAAAAATTGTTGCTCTAGAGACGTTATCCAGGAAGAAAATAGGGGAATATATTTCTATAGAGAATTGCAGACTCCATTCCGTCTTAACAGTCAGTATAAAATACGCGCCAACATGAATCTGTTAAAGATGCTTCACGTTACACCTACTAGAGATGGGACCAACATAAATATGGTAATAGAAAAAAAATATCGATTTATATAAGGTTGGACTATTAAATAGTTAGCTCTCCTCTTGATACTATTTAGTACCTTATGTGTCTGCTTAAAAACCCTTATAAATCACTAGTTGCGCCCCGTATTTTTACCCGCGTAAGTCCGGGATAAAAAGTGCCTACTTGTGTTAATCCAGGGTAGCACATTTCCTCAAAATTACTCCAGCCATTTGAACGTTTGAAGAATTAAACAACATACAAACACACAACTATCTTTATAATATTAGTATGAATATAGGCAGATCACAGACAAAATCACTAGTCTGTCCAGACATACATACACTGCAGTAACATCGTAAATATATAAAACACTTTCCTTCCTATACTTATAAAGAAATAAAGGCACGCTCTTCGTGCCCTTTCGAGCTTTTTATTAGATTAAAACGTCACTCAAGTAAGTAATATTTTGATAAGGGAAGCCGCTTTGTTTCCAACATCTAGGTCAAACGACCACCACGCTATACTTGATAGCAAAACTTCGGTAAACTATACAAAGACATGGTATATACTGTTTTGTCGGTTTTTTCTTTACTAAACTAATATTATAAAGAAGAAAGATTTGTATTTTTGTATGTATCGAATAAACTTAAAAACTACTTGACCGATTTTAAAAATTCTTTTGCCGTTAGAAAGCTACATTATCACTGAGTAACAAAAGCTATATTTATTACTAGAAATATTAAAGATCCATAGAAATCCCTACTAAAACCAACCCAAGGTGTAAAAATTTGCCATAAAATATCTTTCATCGCATGCGCTGCGGAAAGTATTGGTCATAGAACAAAAAAATGGTCTACAATATTACAGTACATATCAATATCAACAAAAAACTTCGTGAGACAATATGTTCAACTATTGTAGTTATGTCACTATAACTACTTTTTTACATAAGCATTTTCCTCCTTTTTTTTTATGACTGCGATTTTAGTGTTACCAATATTAAAAAAAAAATTAGTATCGTTTTAAAGTACTAGGCGACCATAAACGTGAAAGAGTTAAAACACTTTCTAATCGTGGCATAGCAACACATGCCTGGTAAGCTAGTATTTGATTATTTATTTGAGTCTATTTAAGCTTTTAATTCTCAATTAATTTACAAATGTACTCGCAACGCGGTCAGCTTGGTCGATCGTTACTGGTTAAACAATATTCAGTCAGGCCAGGGCTTCGTTGAGTGACTGTTTAGTGGAATTTCCAACAGGTTGTCACTGTGCTTCAGAGGGCACGATTAGCTGTTGGTCTCGGTTGTTAATCGTAAGACAACAGTCGGTAATCCACGGATGCTTTCAGGTAGCCTGAAAATCATGATACGAGGTCTGCCCACTGGTAAATATATTAAATTTTAAAGTTTTTTCAATACTAGCCGTGCCCCGCGGCTTCGCCCGCTATTATCAAGTTAAATAGTAGCCTATGTGTTAATCCTAGGTATAAGCTATGTACATTCCAAATTTCATGCAAAAATAAAAGCGTGAAGAGGGAACAAACATACTTACACACTTGCACTCTTACACACAAACTTTCGGATTTATAATATAAGTAGGATAAAACTGAACATACCCAATTTGAAAATTTCAACTAATTTGATTACCTAATAAAAATAATAACTATAAGTTTAGATAGAACGAGCTGTATATTACCTACATTTTATTTATTTACCGACTTCCCAAAAAAGGCGGAGGTACTCAAGTCGACTGTATTTTTTTTTGTTTTTTATTTGTGTTACCTCATAATTTCTCTCCACGTGAGCCGATTTCTAAATTATTATTTTTTTATTGAAAGGTGTTGCTTTCTAATTGGTCCCATTTAAATTTGATCAAGATCTGATTAGCAGTTATTGAAATATCGTCAATAATGTCTAGTTTGTGTACTACTTTGTCGATGTTCTCGTTTAACCGACTTCAAAAGTTACCTCATAACTTCTAACGTTGTGGCCGATTTTGATAATTATTTTTTTATTTGAAAGCTGGTGCTTTTCATGTTGTCCCATTGAAATTTTATCAATATCTGCTCTCTAGTTTCTGAGTTATCGTCAATAAGGTACCGAATATAAAGCGGAGAAGTCGGTTTTTTTAAGCTTTGCTTGCGTTTAATTATTTCACTTAAGTACTTAGGAGTGTGTTATGCATGTTCCTATCGGCAGCTATCCCAGCGTCCCCAACTCATCAAAAATCTCTCTTTAAAACTATCGTTAGTATTACACATAATTTATGTAGTATACGGCTTAAAACACGTAAAAAATGACAACTTACTTTGTAGTCGACTAGTTTTGGACAAATTAGTTGTCGTTCATCAGGATGAGTCAGACGCGCGATACGCTGAGGCGAGCGCCTCGGGCCTCGGCGGCGCGAGAATCTTGCTTCACAAATCATTTTTATTTAGTGGATTATGCCTTTTTCCTATCATTATTCAGGTAACCTAGATTATTGCATAAAATAACTTAAAAAACGAAAATTTGTAATGATTACGAAATTAAACATAACTTAAGTTGCCTTAATAGTTTCACGTTGATTTCACTTAAAATTATTCAAATGATTACATTAGTTATGACAACTGTAAATTCTATCTAATTAACATTACATTATGTTACTGAAGTGAGATAACTTAAATAATGTTATTTAAGTTAGGAAGGGTCTCCTGTCTCTGGAGTTTAAGCTTTAGAATTACCTATATCCTAAGTAAACTTGGCAGTTAACAACCTTGCTACAAATTACTCGTTCCTACATTTCTACAAAATCAACATTTTAGTACTTAGCTAATTAGTTAAGTTATTTTAATAAATTAGAATCGTTTGAGTTGACAGAGCAAAGCGAAATTTCGTAAGTTAACTCATATTCACGAATCCCATAAACTCTTTTTCAGTTCACAATACCAAACTAAACTGTCAGTCGTTTGAAGTATACCGCCAAGAAAGAGATAAAATACTGAATAGTGAGCATTATCCTACTAATATTATAAATCCGAAAGTTTGTAAGTGTGTAAGTATGTTTGTTCCCTCTTCACGCTTTAACGGCTGAACGGATTTGGATGAAATTTGGAATGTACATAGATTATACATAGGATTAACTTTTTAACTTGATTATAGCGGGCGAAGCCGCGGGGCACGGCTAGTATACAATATATTGCTAAGAGGTGCCTATTGTGCCGGTTTCCACCCAAAACTGGATATTTGTAAAGGCACAAGTAATTTAACCATCAAAGGCACTCTCTGAAGGTTTAATTAGTTATTTATTGCTTTATCTGAAGACTTTCTTGGAATAATCAATTTCACGTTCTATAACTGTAAATAAATGATCAATTCGTTAGATAGCTTTTCACTTCGGTTAGCAACATAACGGTCGTTAAACAGAGATGTCTATTGTCAAAATCAAACCAAAGCACAAATAAGAAATCATTTTAATACCACAAGTTTTCTCGCCACGCAAAATTTGTGTTTCTGGTTCTGGGTGTGAATGTTGTGTGTGTGATGTGAATGTTTACTGACCCACGACACAAGTCACTGATTGATCTTAGTGTTGGGCTGTGAATGTAAAAGTGTTTATGTATATATTTTTAACCAGGCGACACCGCCGCTTCTTCTTTGAACTGCCGCTGACGTAGATGGGTGCTCGTTATTCTTCAAAGTATGAAACCGTTGCTTTGAAGGATAACGGGCACCCATTTACGCCAGCGGGTTTTATCCCCACGGGAAGTTTGTTTCTCTGGTTCTGGGTATGATGTGAATGTTGTGTATCTGGTGTTAATGTTAACGGCCCCACGAAACAAGTCATAATACATTTAGTGTGGGGCTGGGATTGTGAAAGGATCGTCGCCCGCGTAAAAAAAATATAGGTACACACTATGTTTTTTTTTACCATGGCGACGCCGGGCGTTTCAGCTAGTATAATACATTCTTTTGTACGTGGGTAAGTGTCTGAACTAGATTAAAATTTACAATTAGGTCCGATTAATATTGTTTTTTTTTATTAATTTATTTATATTCATTATTTAGGCGGGCGAAGTTGAACGCTCACAGAATGTAAATATGGTTGCACCAAACCAATTTTGTTACTTTAATATCGTATGTATTGAAAAACCCAAAACCTTTAGGTATACATTTGCATTTTACGACAAGGATTAGCCATGCGCATAATTCCTCACACGCCTTTGTCTGTTGGGATCATAAAAACATGGACTGATTTGGATCTTTGGGCGTTTTAATGAGGAAAAGTTATGACTGCCCTGAGAAATATCCCTAAGGCCTCAACGAAAATAAAAAGAATCAACGGCTCCTTACAACTCGCTCAATAACAATGACTAGAAGAAATCGTATGTTTTAATTCGATTGATTACGTTATTACATTGACGGTAAAAAAAAAAAAATCAAAACATTATATTTCATATCAAGATAAATAATTTGAAATGCTATCAAGATCAAGCAATTTTAAACGCAGCCATTTGGAACTTCTTACTGTAACGTCCACGACCAATCACCGCTGTCGTAAGGGACAGTTGACCTATCATTGACATCAAAAAAGTGTGTGGCGTCAGGGATCGCAGTCTAACCGATAGCGTGCGTTTTGCTATATTGAATAATTAAAAAGCATTTAACTGCGAGTATGGAACGAAATACAGATTTCGCAAGCGATCAAAACTTGTACGTAAGATTTTTTAATAAATCGAAGGGTCTCTCGGATATAAAATGAGTTATTAAGTAAAGTTTCACGATTGAATGAATTTCACTCACAGATTTTATCGTCTAAAATTGTACCTTTTTGAGATTATTTAAGATTTTTGTTTTCATTTCTATATTTAGTGTCTGTTTTTGTTTCTGTCAACCTTTAAGATGCTCGCTTAGTTTATTTCCGAAAATTCCTACGAACTGAAACTCAATGTCCAATACAGTCAATTTAAATTTCTATCAGTCTCTCCTAGAAAATTCAAAAAATATTTCTAAAACTAATATCAGTTTCAGTTTCAAATTCAGTTTCTAGAAGTGACTCCTAGAGAACCAAAAAAACATTATTGATAGATAATTTAATTTATTTTAAAAAAAGCTGTCCAAGTGCGAGTCGGACTAGCGGACGAAGGGTTCCGTACTTTGGTTTCGTACTATTATTATATATAAAAAATCACGTTTGTTTTATTTAAATTTAATTACATATTTTTAAATTGAATATATATCTAAATATTCTGCGAATATCTCAAGCGTGTACCTGTCGCCGTTATAAATATCGAGCAAAAACGAGCATAAAATCACGTTTGTTGTATGGGAGTCCCCTTAAATACTTATTTATTTTATTTGTTATTATATATTTTATGTTTTTAAGTATTTGCTATTATAGCGGCAACAGAAATATCATCCGTGAAATATTTCAACTAACTATCACGGTTCATAAGATACAGCCTGGTGACAGACGGATGGACAGCGGAGTCTTATTAATAGGGTCCCGTTTTACCCTTCGGGTACGGAACCCTAAAAAAGAAATAAATTACTAAAAATACACATAAGCGTTTGTTTTTTGTAAAAATTAATAAGCTTTCAGGTACGGACGACCAAGAATGTCTAAATCTCACCGCAGTATGTTTCAAGGACATGAGTCGAAGTATGCGACACGACATCTGACGTCGTGTCGCTGATCTCATCACTCATACCACTGCAATAGGCTTTGCACCTGTGCAAAGGCTCCTGAGCCTCCTTCATTTCTTTAATCAAGCCCATATTTATCTGACTTCTGACGAATTTCGTCATCTGAAACTTAATCAACATATTCAGTTTTATTACGTCACGCACGTTACAGAAGCCGAAAAGGGCAATCTGGTGGCTGATGATGAAGTACCTACTTCAAATTTGACATGTTCTGAATCAACCCAGTAGAAAAAATCTTCTTCAAGAATAAGAAGATCCACTTTCATGAGCGCTCTATAGGGGCCTCTATGAGAATAAAGAATTTCGATTCGATTGATTTGATTTTTGATTAATATGACTTTAGATGAGTTTCATTTTGAAAGACACGGATAAATATTCTTATATACATAGAATCTCGCACACGGTAGTTATAACGTAGAAAATATTGTCAACTGAATTGCCCGTGAACTCTACGTGATTTTCTCGAATTTTATTATGAAATATAAAATCTCCTATATTCGAGAAAAGCTTCTCGCTTTGTTAAAACCGGAGTTCTTAGAAGTAAATTGCTAGGAAGGTATTATATGAGGATGTAATACCTTTCTAGCAATTTATTTTATACGTTTTCATTTTACAATAGTAATTTAGCAATATTACCTACCTACTTACTCTATTGGAATGTTCACGGGATTTTAACATGTTAATATACTAAAAAAAACTAAAACTGTTTGCGCAAAAAGTAAAATTGGTATTTAAAAAAAAAAACATTTTGGTAATAAGAACTACTATGCTATCACAGCTTTTTATAAGCATTGACAGTCTTACTTATAAACCCCTCTTAATTTTTAATCAATTGCTTAGCTACAGTTTAACAAAAATTTCACTCATAAACGCGATTTAGCGTTAAGTAATGTTTAAATAGTTGTCAAAATTAAACACCGCCATTGCCTTGTTTAAAACTTACTAAGAGGCAAGATGGCGGGTCTTATATCTTTAAATAATAAATAATGTGTCAAAACTTTTTACGTAAGGCGCAAAATTGTTTTTATTTTTTTTTTCCTTAGTTTTGGCTTCGCAATCTTGTGCATTTAGCCAGTGTCAAGTGATAATATATTTCAAGTAAAAGAGTCAAAGTCCAGTCGTAGTCAAGTCATGGCCTAGTAAAGTGGTAGAAACTTTACTAGAACTTCTATTGGAGTTTTGGAGCGAAGGTGAAAATCACGTTTTTCAACTTTGTATGATTTGCCTACACTTATGCACGTTCACTAAGTATTAACGGTTAATAATCCACCATTATTACACATTAACACTCGAAGAATCACAGGTTTTGGAAAATTTTACAAAATCAACAACGCCATTTTTTCACTTTCGCGGCAAAACTCCGCAAAATTGTTTACTTCGACAACCGTTGAATGTCACCTGTCTTTGATTTTCATTTCAATAGATTAATAAAACCATATTTTTGACAGCTGTATTCGTATAATTTCACTTTTAGTCGACTATTTTGGTTATAATCTGTGGCGATCGTGTAAATTTCGATTATTTTCGATTCTCTGTGCGTTTCTCAGCTAAGCGGCGCCTAACTAATGTTTATGAGTGAAGAAAAGTTAATCATTGATTATGGGCTTAAGAGCTGCTTAACTAAGAGGTGGCTAAGCATTGCTTAGCAACATTTTTATAAGTAAGACTGTGAAATTAAAGTGAGAATTTAAAGATATTCAAAATTATTCCAACCTATTATTTCGTCGACTTTCATTTATTTATTTATTCATTTGTCATCTGGTTATACCATATTGAATTTTGATTACAGTCACGCATCGAGATAGGAAACAAACCTACGGTTTGTAGCTACAACATCCTTGCAGTCACGTCTTTAGTGACATTCACAAGATCAATACGAAATCGAATGACATAATTATATAAGAAAATTTAGAGTCGGTCCACGCGATTGGTCTCAAAAAGCCACAAATGAACAAACATGAGATTTTGTTTTGGCACCTAATGTAACAACTTTTATATTTATGATAATGGAAGCTTCCTTAGTAAACTTCATAAAATATTTTACTTAATCTCTTTGACAATGAGGAAATTGTAATCTATAGGTAAATAAGTTACAGTCGAAATTCCTACTTCCACCTGGTCGTGTCTTTCAATAAACAATATTCAAATAAAACTGTACATTATAGTAGGAAATAAACAAGTTGCATAATATATAACAGGACGTTGTTTCCCGCGTGCAAATATATTGATTCATTGTACAATTGAAACAACTTGTGAGTACCACTCCATTGAATGATCTCGCAGAAGGTGTAGTCATGCTCGTACAACCCATTGACAACGTTTTATCAAGGAATTACATAATAAATGTAACTAACTCAAACTCAAACATTTATTGTCAGAATGTAGGTAATACAGAAGGTGTAGTGGAAGATTCAGTGATCCTTACAAACTACCCTGTTTAAGGGTGTACAAATATTATTTACCGTCCATGTATACATTAATTTAATTAGCGTCATCGTTAGTAATAAAGTGAATGTCAATAAATAAATATTTTTTTTAATTAGTAATTTAAATAATTGTCAGATTTGGTAAAATTAAATATAAGTATATAATATGGGAATCCTTTGCAGGTATTTTTACAAACAACATAATATCTGTACTAATAATATAAATCGGTAAGTAATTCTTGTTTGTAAGAGGTAATCTCTGGAACCACGGATCCGGCTCTGAAATTTCTATCACTACAATAGTGCTAGACTGTCCCCGAGTATTATAGCTACGTTTTATTGCGATTAAGTTTAGTTTTCTTCTGTTGTACACTTAATTACCATTTAAAATAATTTAAACGTAAGCGAAGCTTAAAAAATCTGACTTCATCGCTTATATTTTGGTTTCGGCTTGATCGATTTCGATAAAATGTCGAAAAATCGGTGAAAATACATAAAAAAACAAAAAATACATACAGCCGAACATAGAACCTCCTCCTTTTTTAAGTCGGTTAAAAAATGAACTAACTATCTGCTTTATGTCAATAAAAGTCAATACAATAAGTATTTATCAAAATATTAGCCCTAATGAGCTTTACATAAAGTCATAAACACGAAACATAAACGCTTTCACACTCTCAACCCCACACTAAGTTCGATGACTTGTGTTGTGGGTGCCGGAAACATTCACATCACATACAAAATCACACTCAGAACCACAAACACAAATTTCCCTTGGGGAGAAAACTTGTGTTCCCGCCGGGAATCGAAACCGATACCCCTATTTTTGTGGTTGGAAAAATGCCTACCATTTCCCTTCCTTCCCAGGGTTGAAGGGAAGGGGTGTGTGGGGCTCGAACCCACCAAGAATCCCCCGTGAGCAGTCCCACACCAAGGGGCGGCCTTGGTGAGGGACTGCTCCTGGGCCGATAGTAAAGAAAAGCCGCCTGTAAAGAAGGCGGACGTGCACGTAAGTATTTAAGTCATAATATTTTACATAAAAATATGAAAAATATCGGCAGATGCATTTAGGCTATAAATAATAATCATTATCAATATAACTCATTAACTAACGTATTATATATAGATTCACCTTTTACCGCACACAATTTTGACAAATAGTTTAAAAGACGTCGTAAAATTAATTTAGCGGTATGAAATATGGACAGACGTAATCCTGTCTAAAATTATTTAAAAAAAAAATTGCGATTGACAAATATTTTTTTGGACTAGAAGGTAATTATCGCCGATATAAGCTGATACCTCGCCAAAGTTTCATCTCATTTGAATGAACGGTATGGCAGCGCATGAAATACGAGGAAACAAATATAGATGTTTATACCATTATCTTATATATATAAAAGAAAGTCGTGTTAGTTACTCCACTTATAACTCAAGAACGGCTGAACCGATTTAGCTGAAAATTGGCAGGGAGGTAGTTTAGAGCCAGGAGAAGGACATAGGATACTTTTTAAGAACGTACATTTATTTAAATTTTTTTTTTACATTTCGACATGCTTTCCATTTTCTCATACGTCACTCGGATTTGGTCAAGTACTAGGCAAACATAAACATGAAGGTTGTAATAATATAGTCACGATGCATTGTAACGCATGCCGGGTATGGCTTCCTAAATATGCACATTCATTGACTGTTAGGCGGAACGAAGGTCGCCGGGACAGCTAGTTATTATATAAAACTATATCTTTACGATCGCATTGCCCTCGTCTTTGTTCCCCGAGCGGTATAATCTGGGAGTCTTCAAGTCAAGAATGAATGAAGGTACCTTCTAGGCAAGCATGCTACATCTTCGGCCGCATCATCACTTTCCATCAGGTGAGATTGTGGTCAAATGCTTGCCTATCAGGCATAAAAAATTAGCCTGTAATGAATATAAACGTGATTATATTTTCTCCGTGGTGATATCTATCTCAATTTCTAGGAACTCATATTTGGTAATTTAACGATTTACTTTCTTACAGAATAGTATACTATGTTCGAGTACTATATAAGATATAAAAATCGTTATTAGTTTTATTGGCCGAGTGAAACGAGACCTCTAATTTGACTTTGGTGATTCGAGGGTGTTTCCGTCCGTCCGTCCGTCTGCCGAGTCATTTAGCGTTTAATACATATAAGCGAATAACTCTCAGAGTGACCCAAAGCCAGAATGTTTAAAATAAGCTCGCGCAAGTGTTCCTTTGCCGGTTAACGGCATGAGAAGACAAGAATTATTTTTAAATATACCGCCAGTTGTCGATTAGTTGTCGTGAGGTCTCCGTTTGGGCGAATTACTGATTTGGTTTGTAAGGTATATTAATCGAACGGCCTTTGACAAGATAGTCCGTCAGCTCTCATAATATCAGTCTTAAAACTGCCCGTTGGCTTAATTGGTTGAGCGTTCGCCTTCTAGGCAGGGGTATCGGGTTCGATTCCCGAAGGGAACACGAGTTTTCTCCCCAAGGAAAGTTGGCGTTTCTGGTTCTGGTTGTGATTGTGTATGTGATGTGAATGTTTCCGGCACCCACGACACAAGTCATCGAACTTAGTGTGGGGCTGTGAGTGTGAAAGCGTAAAAAAAAAAAAAAAAGTTCCGCACTCTACAGTAAATACATGATCATGATTGTAAATTGGGAAGTCCCCGCGTCTTCAATGTTTCCTCGTGTTTATCATGATAAGTCGAAACAAAAATACCTAGTATATTCTTGTTGTGTGGGGAAATCCCGTAATTAATATCTCGCCATGGTTATGAGTTTATTTTAGAATTTTGCCTGTTTATATTTATCTGTAGGTACTAACGGCATCATCGTACGGTGGCGAGTCTCTCGTATTTTATCGGACACATTTCGAGTGTGCCACGGAATTAAACAGTACAATTCGCCCATATCCATTCTGTCATCGGGCATCCAGACAGACATGCTAAGCGACACTGACATAATAGTAGACAATCCACAAATGCTGACGAATCCTATTACTCCTAATAAGTAGAATACCTATGGAAGTTTTAGTCGCAAATGAATAGGCACCTTCTAAGCAAATTTGGCCCATCGTCAAACGCATCATCTACAAGTAGGTATTAGACAACTGTCTGCAGAATCATTGCACCAACGATTTACAATCTTATAACACATAGTTCCAATATACACTAAAAGAGACAAGAGACGTCAGTTTTTTATTACATAAATGCGGACAATGCCTAATAATATATTTATGTACTACCCAATCCAAAAATACCGAAATTATTTATCAAAAATCGATAGGGTGTTCCTTAAATATTATTAGTGTCATGTCTTAAGCCTTTTTTCTCTGTACGCCATTTCTTTATCTGCTTATTTGTTACATAAGCAGATATTTGTCAATATCAGCCAATTCACCACTGTTTGTTAACAATTAATTAATTTGCATCTCTTCAGTATTATCCTTACCTTTATCCTCTCTATGTTAGCCATAATGTAAACTACACATTATGGCTAACATAGAGAGGATAGAGGTAAGGATTATGATAGGGCTGTTCCCTTGAAACTTGTATCATATAAGGCAAAACATTACTGTTTATTTTTACCTTAATCAGTGAATTTCTCGCTGTGAGTGGCGCCACGTTTGAATAAAATGTATTAGGGTAGACCGAGGCGAATCGGATCATTTTGACTTTAAGGTTAAAAAAAAGCAACTTCTGTTTAAAGTTAGTAACATTTATTCATTAAACAACAATCAGTCTTTATTGTAGATACCTACACGTAATAATCTTTTATAAAAAAACTTAAATCTTTCTTTTTACAAACAAAAAATAAAAACTTGAGAAATATCCGATTCGCCCCAAATTCGGGGGCTAATCGGATCAAACAGATATGTACCATAAAATCAAATAAAAACGAAAACAATTACAAAATAATCTACATAAAAACAATGAGTATCTTAATTCTGAGATCAATTATCATTATTGGCACATAAATCACAAGTGTATGGTCCTTTGGCACCTCCTCTATCAGCACAGTTCTCATGACACCATTCTTCACATGCACTGCACTGAATCCAGTCTTCTGTAGGCGGGTGTACAAATTTTTCTGAGCAAAAAATGCAGTGCCAGTCTCTTGACTGATTCCTGCTCTTTACTTTCAGTCCAGGTGTAGCTTTATTCTTCTTCTTAACCGTCGTATTCTCTTTGCTTTTTGCTTTTCCTTCTACTATAGATTTCTTCTTTTCTGTTTCAGCTTTTTTCTTGGAGTCTTTTAGACGAAGAATGTCCATGCTTTGTGGTGAAGTTAAATGTAAAATTGGTTTAGTAACCTGGCGAGGTTTTTTAGTTACTACAGGGCCCTTCAGTGGAGAAGGAATTATTTCTTTCATGGCATTCTCGGTCTGGTTTTGCTGTTGTTCTGCCTCTTGTGGAATGATAGCTTGTTGAGTACTCGTGGAAGGAGCTGGTTTAGCACTCGTGGAAGGAACTAGGCTATTAGCTTCAACTGAGTCAAGATGGTCCACAGTATCCCCAATGAACTTGTGTTCCGGGATTACATTGGGATTAAGAGGAAATATTCCTGTCTTCTCAAAACCTTTGGCTGCATTGCCAACTGTTGCAGATTGGTTCCAAGCTTGTTTTAACAGCCCACCAAACGCAACTTTGGTTATTCCCTGGTGTGGGTGTGCATGTTGCCATGCTGTTGCATGTTGGTTATAGTAAGTTTTGAGTGGTTTGAAGAAAGAAACATCCAGTGGTTGGAGGGCATGTGATGTATGTGCAGGAAGCAGCACAAGTTCAATGTCCATAGCTTCACACCAATCAACCACATCAAAGCTTCTATGAGATGAATGACCGTCCAAAATTAAAATTACTTTTCCCTGAGTCCGGTATCTATTGAAATGTTGCAGCCATAGCTTGAATGCTTCTTCTGTGATCCAGCCCTTCTCTGTCATGGCAATTTCTGTACCCGAAGGCATTCCCAACATGAAATCATCGCGTTTGCGCACGCCTTTAAAAAGTACAAACGGTGGAATGTACTGCCCTGCAGCATTCATGCAGGCTAAAACAGTCACATTTTGACCTCTTTCCACACTCGTCATACTAACCACATCTTTTGATCCTTTCTGTGCTATAATATTAGGCGGACGGTTATTAAGTGGGATTCCAGTTTCGTCCATATTGTAAATACATTCAGGTTTTCCTCTCAAGTCGTTATCGTCCACCACTTTAGCTAAAGCTTCGAAAAATTCTGCAACTATTTCCTTCTTCATACCATTAATCCTTGCTCTGGACAGCCCTTCTGGTTTGCGAATACTCAAGTGTGGGTTTCTTTTCATGAAGCGATGAAACCAATCTTCTCCGGCGATACGAGTTTCGGTGTTGAAGTTATGCTTTACATTCAGACGTTCGACAAAAGAAAAAGCGTACTTACGAACGCGTTTTGGAGTTATGCCGAAGCCACGACCAGCTAAATGTAACAATCGATCAGAAAATGTATCTTCAATTCCCTTGTCCATTATTTGTTGACCGCCTCGATTCTTGGTAGCACCCCGGGAGAAAGTAACTCTTCTCTGCAAACTGGTATAAGGCACATTATATTTCTCTGCTGCCTTTCGTATAGTCAGTTGTTTTTTCAGAACTTTTTCTGCAGCTTTTCTCATATCTTCCTGAGACCACTGACCTTGGTCAGTTTTTCTAACATAGGTTCGCACCATCTAAAACAATAAATAAAATGAACTTTAAGCAAATTAGCAAATAGGTACTGATCCGAATCGCCCCGAAAGACATGATCCGATTCGCCCCATATCACTAGCCGTTAAGAAATACGTTTTATCAAAATATCTGTTACATAATCATTAAAAATCAATTGAATTTAGATAATTACATTCATACCTAATATAATAAAACAAAAACCAAAACAATTCAACGAAAGCTTGAAACAAAATTACAAGGAAACATAATTACGTACCTTAGATTTTGGCGCCAAAACCGATATCGCCTCACGTCCACTTCCCTGGCGAGCGTCGCCGGCACTAAACTACTAAAGCGAATGAAATATTTCCGATAGCAATAGATGCGGGGGGGAAGGAGGAAGATACGTGCAGCTATGGTTGCGTTCGGCAACACGCGTAATTTGAAATATTTTCAAATTCCTTATTTTGATCCGATTCGCCCTGTGATCCGAATCGCCTCGGTCTACCCTAATAAGTAAATAACTAAACTAAACATCGAAATATCTAAGAAAAATAAACATTACATTTATGTAATATATATGTAATATATATTTATAAGGATTTTGCAGCTAAAAATGCTAAAAGCATAGGGTTGTCTCCTGTCTCAATGTATACCTACATAATTCTGGAATAAACGTCAATGCCTAAAATTGTAACTTTACATTTTACAATACAGTCTAGTCGTGTCAATAACTTACGTAATAAACGTAATTGAATATATGTATCCCTTAGATAAAAATACAATGTTGTATAAAAATACTTTTGTTAGTGCAGTTAAAGTATATATAATAAGAATATTTACCGCCGTTAAATTAACGCTTAAACAATAGCTTATAAGTAAAGCCCATTATAACAAGTTACAACATACTAACTGTATTATGATGCTAAATAACGTTATTATTTTGTGTATTTCTGTAAATTTTAGTCACATATTTTCTGTATATATTACATTTGTAATTTTTTTACGGTGACTTATTCCATTAGTAATAAAAAGCAAGTAGTTACATTCTGTTAAAACTATTACAAAATCCAGTAAGACAACCTATTAAATTTACCTTGCATAACTTACGACGCAGACACGAGATTTATTCATTTATTAACATCTTTTAGAACACCAAAATTAATGAATAATATACGAGTATTCTGATTATTATCTCTCATTCCAGGGTTGACCCATTTTTTTGCCTAAATTAATGCACTATATGAATATTACTTTGTCATACAATTTATATATGCATGCACATTTTCAGCTAAATCTATCTAATCTGATTTACCTAAAAGATTTGATAACAGACATACAGATATCGGGACAGGTTAAACTAAATAAAATCTCGTAAGAAGTAACACGGGTTGGCGGTTTTACCATTGTACTTTGGATATAGATATTTCCAATGAATAGTAAAGCTGTGATAACAAATATATCAAATTGTCAACCCTAACCAAGTAGCAACACAATAATACCGGAAGACCGGCATCTTAACAAGTTTGGAGGACTTGGTCTCTGAGTTGTCTTGTACTTACTCCTACTTAGTAAGACACTGTAAGTAGTAAGTAGATGCCAAAAATAAAGTACAGTTAAGATGGGAAAAGTTTCGTTGAATAAGTTACTATTTTACACCGTGACAGGGGTCACGAGTCCTCCAAGTCTAAAGGCTGCGACACACAGGACACTTTTTAACCGACTTTAAAAAAGGAGGAGGTTCTCAATTCGATTGTATTTTTTATGCCTGTTACCTCAGAACATTTTTCTAGGTGAACCGATTTTGATGTTATTTTTTTATTCGAAAGCTGGTGCTTCCCACGTGGTTCCGTTTGACCAGGAGTTTTCGAGTTATCCGCAATAATGCGTATTTAATTCATTTGATCTGATCAAGGATACATGATATGATTTTTTTAACTTTGCATGCGTTTAATTAAATCGCAGTTCGAACTTGTCGGCGTGCAGGGACGCGGGTGCGGCATAAAGCAAAGCCATAGAGCGTTATAAGTAGCAGTCCTGTTCTGTGGCCTATCTTATGGTATATACATACAATTTCATGTAGTTAAAAGTCTGTTAATTACATAAAAAATCGACGTAGGACTAATTCTAAAGTAGGTAAGAAAAGATAGATAATTAATTAAACTTTCAAATCATTTATTACTTTTTAATCATACTAATATTATAGATCCGAAAGTTTGTGTTCAAAAGGGAAACTGTGTTTGTTTTCTCTTCACGGTGCAACGGCTGAACAGATTTGGATGAAATTGGGAATGTACATAGCTTATATACCCGGGATTAACACGTTTGTATTTTTCCCTTAATTAACGCGGGCGAAATCAAGAGGCACGGCTAGTTACGAAAACATTAGGTATAATTCCCTCGTCCACTCACTGATAATTAAAATTTGGTACATAATACCTAACATACCCATATTCGATAGAGCTTAGCGCTAAACATATTCTTACAGTAAGTAGTTGTGATGGAAATATCTGTTCTTGTATATATAATAAGAATATATAGGTAGGTGCGTACTACCATTCATTTGTTGTACTTTCACAGAAACCTTGCAGATTTCTATCCCGCAGTCGGAAAGGTTTTGTTCTGTTAATTACCTCCTTTCGTCGCGGACGTTTTTTCTTTGCAATTATAGCAATTTTTCGCAGTTGGTCGTGGTTGTGATTGTGAACCTTCCCCATTGTTATTTATCTAAAGACAGAAGAATCAGGGTCTCAGACTCAGCTTTCTGGTATTTTACAAATAACCCTGTGAATATATGTATAAATACCTATATGTATATTACGTTCAGAAATTGCATAAGGAAAGAATTAATTCAAAATTGCTGTTAAATAGAAACATAAGGTAGCACCAACATGCCTACAATACTATATTGACTCACTGAACTACGTCAATGGTCGACAAAATAAGTTGTAAACAACATAATCGAAAATGTTAAATAATTTCCTTCCTTCCTTATGGTGAGAAATGACTGAAGATAAAAATATCCTGCATAAGTAGATGGAAGAAAGTAATAATAATATACTGCTCGTTTGCTTAGTTCTTCTTCACCTTCTTAGCAGCGGTTCGATTCCCGATGGAAACACAAGTTTTCTTCCCAAGGGAAATTAGTGTTGGTCTTGTGACTTGTGCGAAGCACGCACTCTACCGTGCTTCGGAGAGCACTTTAAGCCGTCGGTCCCGGTTCGTAGTGGTAAAATGACAGTCGTTTGACGACCTAGTTGGCGTAGTGGACAGGTCTCCGCCCTCTGCGCCGTGGGTCCTGGGTTCGATTCCCAGCAGGAGCAAAGATTCTTCCCTAGGGATATTTATGCTTCTGGTTCTGGGTGTAATGTGCGTGTGATGTGAATGTTTCCGGCACCCACGATACAAGTATTTGAACTTAGTGTGGGGCTGTGAGTGTGAATGCGTTTGTTTTGTTTGTTTGTTTGGCCATGTCGGATATGTTTTGAGGCGGCTTAATAATCCTGACACCACGACTGACCACTAGTCCATACGAAAAGCGAGCATCCTACAAAGTTAATACAACATTCTTATGACACGCCTGTGTCTAGGACACAAGCTTCTATCAAAAACAGAATTAAATATTATTTTGGGCATAATAAGAATAAGAAATCTTTGTGTAAGTGAACTGCCCGGTGGAAACATAATTTTCCTCCTTTGAGATTTTTTTGTTTCTGGAAGTCTGGGTGCAAGATGTGAATGTTTCCGCCATCAACGACTCCACGACACAAGATCGAAATTAGTGTGCAGCCCTACAGAACTGTACAGCTTTACAACTCTAATGTGAAAGCGTTTAGGTACCTTTATCATTTATTTATTTAATTGAGGTTCATAAAAATACTTATAAATTAATTTAAAAACCTACAAAAATATATCATGTTCTTTCGCGCCCGCCAAGGTTGTTTAAGAACATAAATTTGGCGCCATCATTTTTTTTAATGATATACATATTATATTGGTTAATAACTCCTGCGTTAGCCGGTTTAATGGTGGTCGTCACCTCGAACACTTTTAGCCATGACTGGAGTTTTATCTAATCTACAGCTTTCGACAGTCAAACGTGTTGTCCCCGAATAACAAGTGTTATCTAGTATCAGTGTTATCTAAACACGATAATGGATACTGCTTTTGAAAGCTTTAACTGGAATTTATGTCTTTTAAGACCTACTAACTACGTACTAAACGGAGTGAATCAATATTTGTTTTTGTTTTGGCTCCTCAAGCCATATTTGTGGATTTTGCAAGTGTCGATTAAATATTTCAAGTTTATTATTTCATAAAACTAGTCCTATAGTCACCAGTCACAGTCAAAGTTAGGTCAAGTAAATTAGTCATAGTCCATTCAGTCTAGTCATACCCTAGTTAAGTAGTAGAAACTTTACTAGAATTTCTATTGTAGTTTAGAACTTTATACTATTTGATTACACTAATTTTTCTTGCTTAAAAAATTAATAGTTTTTGTACGTGTGTGTGATGTGAATTCTTCCAGCACCCATGATGTATAAGTCATCGAACTTAGCGTGGCTGTGAGTGTGAAAGTGTTTATCTATTTAAGTAATGTAGCACCAAGCTTATTGCCTACAATAGATAACGATGAATGCACGCACGTCTATGTCGTTACAAGGTAATATTAAAAATAAAACCTATAGGTATTCCTTTTCTAATCCAAATCCGTTTCAACACTCCAAAGGGTGAGAGCACCCTTGTAACTTGTAAGTGACGCGGCGCTGACTTTGGTACAAGAACCCTTAATTATACTTATACTAATTAATTCGATTCTGAAAAGGATCCGAACCTTATTAGCCCTGAAAAGGGTGCCGAAAAAGGGTGGAGTTTTTCGAAGTAAAGTGCCACATTAAGGTAAAATAATGATATAACTACCTACGACTACAGCAGCGAACAGAACGCTGGTCTGTCGTAGAGGTTTGGCTAATTGAAACGGGATATTTTTTTTCTTTAATGTCATTGAATGACGAGACGAACAAGCGTTTGCCTGATGGTAAGCGACACTCTTGCCCATTACAGTAGTGCCACCCAGAGTTTTGGCTGTGCTCGTCACATTGAGATTTTTCTTGGATTCGTTACAAGCGTAGATCACTCAGATCCGTTACAAGAGCCATCATCACGAGAAAGCAACTTTAGTTCTAAAGTTGCTTTCTCGTGATCATGGCTCTTGTACCAGAGATATATTGAAATCTCAATTCTAAATTAATGTTAGCTAAAAAGTATTTTTTCATCGATCGCGTCACAAAACGTCGAGTTTTCGCGGTTTCTATCTCGCTCGATTTTTACCGACTTCCCAAAAAAGGAGGAGGTACTCAAGTCGAATGTATTTTTTTTTTTGTAAGCCGATTTCGAAAATATATTTTTTGTTTTAAAGATGTTGCTTTCTAATTGGTCCCATTTTAATTTGATCTAGATCAGAACTACTGGTTCTTGAAATATCGTCAATAATGCCTATTTTGTGGACTACTTTGAAGATGTTCTCGTTTACCCGACTTTAAAAGTTACCTCATAACTTCTTTCATTGTAAGCCGATTTTAATGATTATTTTTTTATATGAAAACTGGTGCTTTTCATGTGGTCCCATTGAAATTTGATCAAGATCTGATATTTTGTTTTGGAGTAATAGTCAATAATGCGTGTTTAATACATGAAATCTGATCAAGGTTCCGAAGATAAAGCGGTGAAGTCGGTTTTTTTAAGCTTTGCTTGCGTTTAATTATTCTACTTAATCCGTGCAACTATATTATGTGTGTAATGAATGTTAGCGGCACCCACGGTACCTAGTGTGGGACTGTGAGTGTGCGATAAGTTTCGTGCACCAGCAATATCATTGCTAAGAACGGGAAAGTAAATAATAAGACTCAGTAGTTATTCTAAGAAATAAAACGTCCGCAAGTAATTAGTAACTTTCCATATAATCATATAAAGTTTATAAATCAAAGCATCACACGTCACAATACATAGCGTCCTTTGAACTTTAGTGCTACAACATACAACACTCAAGCCATTAATGGCAACACTTGCACTACAAGCGGTAACTTTGTGACCAGTACCAAAAAAGAGTAAAATTAAAAATACAGGGTAGTCCGGTTTTATTCAAGGTTTGAAGACCCATTAAGACTATATAGCAATTATTGATACTCGACACTTAATTTTAAAATTTTAATAAAGTATTTACTAGATTTAAAGTCTTCGATGACAGTACTTAAAATTCACTGTCTCGAATGAATGTTTGGTTGGGTTTTTACCGACTTCTAAAAAGGAGGAGGTACTATGTTCGATTGTATGTATTTTTTCTAATGTGTTTTCACCGATTTCTCCCTCATTTGTGGACCGATTCAATTAACCGACTCACCGATTCAAAATTCTTTTTTGGTTTGGTAGATTATAATTCAGAGGTGTTCCTATATAAGTTTTATCGAAAAATCGATCAAGCCAAAACCAAAATATAAGCGGAAGTTTTGCTTACGTTAAAATTATCTTTTTAAATTATGTCGATATACTTATATATTATAAATGTTTGTATTAGTAATAAAGATCAGCGTCACCGCTAGCAACAGTGCCAAAATATCGATAACTCAAAACGAACGAAATACATGGTTAATATTCCGTTAGTAATACTACAAACATAAATAATATCGTATTTGTGAATTTTTGGAATACCCTGCCAACGTGTTTGGCGCAGTTACCTATAACACGAGATTAGCCTAGGTACCTATATGAGAAACGAACTATCAAAGCTTTTATGTTTAGTATCGTTTTATATTTATTGTGTGGATAAAATCTTTGCATGCAATATTTTTTTGTTTCTTTAACTCTACTATAATAAAGTTCTTTTAATGATCTTCCTTTTCCTACTAAGGGATGCCGACACATTTTTTTTCTTTATGATGGAAAATATTGAATGGATTCTTCACTTACTCGTGAACCCATGTTGTGAATAAGATTCGGTGTGAGTTTTTATCCTCGGCAGTCTGCCTGACATCAACATTGAACATTATAATCGGACTACCCTGTATCTTTACCTTTTTTGTTTTTTTAATAAACAGCATGACATGCCTAATAATTATTTTAAATAATACACAATTTTATTGTTTAAGTTTCTCTCATAAATAATAATGTATAACAAACAAATAATTGTTATTATAATATAATGTACTTGTTCTTAAAATAAGTTACCACAGCCCAGGCGTTCCAAAATATACTTTTTAAAAGAAAAACTTATAATTACATTCATAAATACGATGATGTGTTTGTTTTCAGGTGTAATTATTAAACTTATTTATAATTAGCTATGCCTTGCGACTGGCAATCCATGGTTTGAACTATCATATCAAATCCGTCCAGTTGTTACAGATATATAATACAAACACATTCGGGCTTATAATATTAGTATGATAGGTGAGCTTACTGTCGGTTTCCACCAAACAACATTAAACATTTTAAGTTTCGTAACATATCATATAAATCAGATTCACTACAGGACGTCCAACCTAAATTGGCGGGCAACGGAGAACTAACGCCGCCTCTCAGTAAAATGACACGTTTGCTTACGAGCAGCGCCCCCACCATATGCCTACTTATGTTGGTAGATTTATTTTGTTGTGGTAGCGTTCCGATTGCATGGAACTTTAGAAAACAATTTTCTCAACATGTTTCTTGTTGGTAGATGTTTCGGCGATGGAAACCCACAGTTTATATACATTGAAAAACATTACACGCGAAATAAAGTATTATTTTTTTTCTTGAAAATATTAAGAAAAGCTTTACTAGTCTACTTTTATTAGGGACCGCCTAAAAATGCGCAACAAAAACAATAATATTACTGATTTTTCCTAAAGAATTCTAATGTAAAAAAAAATTAGAATTCTTATTTACCTAATAAAACAAACGTAACGGCCAAGTTCAGTAAATAAGACGATTAAATTAAATATTTAACAAGAACATACATTTTCATCTTGGTTACATCTCAGCCTCGATGTTTTAATCAAGGTTTATTATAATTTATATCGCATTAAAACAGCCAAAATCATTTATTAACTTATCAATATTTAAATATATTATAAACATAGAAGCACCAAAAACACTTCAACAAGCGATTTCAATATTTTTTATAAACTACAAAATTGATAATATACAACATCTTTATACGCATATTTGTCTACGGCTCAACTAATGCCTAACAAAGTCCGGGCAGGGATCCGAAAGTTAAAAATATATTTAGAATAGGACAAATCCAAATTGCAGGCAGTGTATATGACTAACTTTGTATAAATAATTGGCATTAGCTTGGTTAAAACATGTATAAATATAATTGTAACGAACACCAATTCCAAATTGACGCTGAATCTTTATGCACATAATATTTTTAAAGCGATTTTTGGTTATTTAAATATAAAAAAGTATTACATACGTTTAAATAGAGTAAGAACAGTATTGTTGCATTGGTTTCAGTGGATACGAAATCTAAGCCATAATAAGTTAATTATATCTTATAATTTAATATGAAAAGCTACATCGATACAAAGCGAAGTAAGTCTTTTATATAGTACTTACGACACCTACTGAACACTTATTCAGGCGAATACTTACCAAGAGCTGGGATCTAGTATGAGTGACGAACATTTGCAACAATTTGATTTAGTTTTGTATTCTATCATACATTACCGGTAATGGTACAAAAAGATGCAAGCGCAAGTGATCAAATTTCTTAATAAATTTAGACTGATTATCATCAATAATTAGTAACCTAGCACCAACTGATACTAGTAAAGAAAGTATTATAGTTAAAATTAGGACCGTGTTTTAAAGCGAATGATACCTTTTAGGAGTAGGTCTTAGGTAACATTGGCAAACTTAGGGTATACGAGTTGTGCTTTGACTTTTAAGTAGAGAATTCTCTACAAATTATATAGTAATGTCTAGTTATATTTTATGTATTTTTCAAAACGAACCGATATTAATTTTCAATGTCATCGGGGATTACACTGACAAATTTGTTCGTTGGAAAAGCGAATGGAGCAGTTTCTCTGCCTGGAGGGCATTTAGCAAACAGCAGATTTTCATGTATTATATATATTATATATATTTCATATATTAATTCCCGTAATCAATTAGCTTAACAGAACCGCTGGTCACATCGTTAGTATTTTATTGAAATTTGATTTCCTCGCTTACGACATTGCAAATTACAATGCACAAAATTGAGACATAATAATAACTTATAAACCTACTCTCAAATTATTTAGGAATATATCGTTATCAAAGAATTATTATATAATAGGATAAATATCGATTTACGTAAAATAAAAGATGTAAGTAAATATGAGGTATATACAGGTATGCATGAAATAACTAAAATAAAAAATAAATAAATATACGCAAATATTTTTTTTAATAATAAATAATATAAACAATCACAAATTCATATAAATAAATATGCATCAAAAAGTGATAAAACAACGTGAGATTCATACAAGCCTTTACAAAATAAGATAATCCTATATGTATGCAAAAAATATTAAAAAAATCCTCCAATAACTAACTAAATATATATTTGGGCAAAAAATTAAGCAAATTTATTAAATAACAATACAAGTGCTTACCATTCAATTACTCTCACATTTAAGTTCAACCAGCTATTATAAATCTCTCTCATAAATTTGCAATTCTTACACAACGTATTGAGGTGTATGATATGTGCGTGTTTTAAGTACATAGTTAATAAAAAATATATGGTTTATATGTAAAAATATTTCTTCAGTATGGCAGATCTTCGTATCGAGACTATAGAAACAGGCTTAGGAACATACACAATTAAAATATGTAGATAAATTGAAAAATGTCTGACATAATTATTATCTTCTATAAAAATTATAAATTATCACTACGGGAGAATAATATTAAGACAAAGATAAAAGTCAAAGAAACAACGATCTTAGAGATAAGTAACAGACTTTGGTCAATCTTTGACTACCGTCGTTATCCGGCTCAATACCAAGAATAAAATGACTCAAAAAATTGCACGTTTCAATCAATTACCAACCTTAACCACTTTAATATTAAATAAAATTTATCTAACAGCCACTTTAATTTTGGCAAACATTTTAATATTCAAAAATATACATGACAAACGACCGAGGCATACTGTCTTTTGTAGCTGTCTCACTCTAAGTGGCAATCCGTTAACTTTTCTAGTACAAACTGAATACAACATTATCGTCATGGAGCCTCACAAATGGACCAATAAAACCTTTACATGTGGACTTATTTAGTCCATAGACGTCTTAGGCATGAACCTCAATTTCCCTTCTAGACGAGAAACTATCGAAACAAAATGTGATAAGCTTGCGAATGTACACGATTACAATAACGTAAGCTAAAAGGGAAAGAGAGTTTAGTCTCTGAAGCAATTATTTTTTTATGAGCAGACAACTGAGATAATTTTATGTAAAGATCATATTCCACTTTACCTTACCTATGTGATATAATAATTGGACATTTTTCTTTACATACGACTTGATTTTTGGATTATGTTCTCAGTAAAAAAAAGGCAAAATCACATCAGAGATAAAAATAATTAAACTAAGTAAAGTATTCTCACTGATTTTTAACAAATGTTCGGCCTACGATCTCCTATAGCAAACTGAAGTCGATCCGTATATATAAACCGAATCTAAAGTTAACCTATACGATCGTATTTGCAGAAAAACATAACAATATCTCGTAACTTTTTCAGTGAAGTGGACGCAATATTTTGGCAATCGACTTATCCCGATCGTCATAGCGTTGTCCTTCTCTAAAACGCATCGTTCGAAGAGGAAAGGGCTACAAAAGCCGCGATTTAACGTCGAATGTATTGCAGAGTTTTGCAGAAGCTTTGTTGCCATGATCTACACATGTTCCGGGCTTGGCTCGTCGTCCTTGGGCAGGTCGGCGACTACATGTTTGGCGATGTCCCGTAGATCCTGATGGTTGCCATGCGCTGCCAAGTCGAAATCAGATCCGGAAAGAGACGCTATGTGATTCCAGTTGGACTCGGTCGTATCACCTGTATACCAAACGATATGTTAATGCATTTGTTTGTGAGGTTCGGCGGTTATTTGGAGTTGTGAGTAGACATGCGGCTAACGAGTTACCTTTTTACTAAGTTATTCGCGATTCACTGTATTAATTAAAGATAAAAAAAAATTGAGTTTGAAAACTTGCGATATTGCGAACCTAAGGGTTAATTTTTACTAGGGATATTTTTTAAATACGATGTTATAGATTTCTTGACGCACTGTATTTAAGGCCACCTAAACCAAAACGACACAGTTTCAATATTTTTACTAGCGTCCATAGAAATATATAATACCTTTAAACGAGCAATTCTTGTATATATATATAATCTAAATCTCGGAAACGGCTCTAACGATTTTCATGAATTTTAGTATGCTGGGGTTTCGGGGGCGATAAATCGATCAAGCTAGGTCTCATTTTTAGAAAACGTAGTTTTATGCATGTTTTTAGGCACAAAAAACTGCTACAATATCATAAGAATACGAAGGTAAATTTCGCCACTATCGACAAGGTTATAATAGCTCGGGTGGGAACTCGGGCGCTCCTGAAACCAGTACACCCCAGTTCGAGTCCAGATGATTATTTTTTTATAATTTTTTACCAAAAAAAAAACCGAGCAAAGCTCGGTCTTCCAGGTACTAGACATTACAAAGCAACCAACCACCTGTGCGGCTATCCCAATAGTTTATTATCCCCCGATTATAACACAGCTGCGATCATTGTTTGTCGAATACCATCCGGCTAATATTAATATCTGTACCGTATTAGAATACTACACTCATCAGCATCAGTCAAAGCAACAGCATAATACCTAGTGTTGTAATGTGAACTAATGTGTGATCAACTCTTTCCAAAAACACCACATGTGTGAAAATGCTATCTGCCAATCAAAATGCTCCCAAAAATGATTGTGATGTAACCTCGATTAAGCATTATAAAGCTGCCTAAATACTTTATTCAAGCAGAATTAATGCAGCAAAGCTGTTTTTAATGTTTGTTAGTGATTTTTGTTTATGGCATAAAAATTTAAGCAAATTTCTTGCAAGACAACGAGAAACCTTGTGATCTAGGTAATTCCTAACTCTTATGGGTATTCCAATAGTGCTTGTCAATATATTGAAATAGTTTTATTGTACTTTAATATGTGTAATAAGAAGTAGGCATCGAGATACGTCTGACCTGCGATTACTTTAGCCAGGCTCGGCTCCATCCGCGCTTTATGAGTGCGTCTACAAGTACATCGGCGTATTTACGGGTCCAATTAGTACTATGCAGCGAGCCAGAAGAAATAAGAGTACGCGATAGAAATGGAGGTGAAATAAGTTAAGGCATCTGAATTGCAACTTTATTGCAACGTAGCGAGAGTTATTTATTTTAAAAGTATTTATGGAGTAATAATTCTATACTTGTAATTCAGTATTCTGTTCTTTAGATGCAACATTTGTGGGAATTGGATGTAAGCTGTATCTGTTGCCTTCCAAGCAGGGGGCGATGTTAGCGTCCGTCGCATAATGCCAATATGAAGGTGGCACAATCACTTAATGCTATGTCAATGATTAGTGAGTTATCCATGAGTAAAAATATTTGTTAGGCATAAATATAAATTGTAATGTATATCATGATATAAAATTATAATCTAAGATGTGAATTGTTGTGTTCTTAATTAATGTGTTCTTATTAAGCTATCATTGAATGATATTATCTCTAAAGATTAGTCAATTATTGATACTGTTTTGTGTAAATTCAACAAGTGATATTAGACATGCTGTTATCATATAACTCAGCAAGGACTTACATTTCAGCCGGTGGAGCTTATCTGCCCAACTCACACACATCTATAATGACTTTGTCAATAGAAGCTCGCTTTAGTAAGAAAACTTAAACGGTTTTGCAAAAACTTCAATATCGTGAAATATTGCAACAAAGAAATATATATTAAGATAAGTCTAAGACAGGTTTATTTATCTTTCAACATACGACATTGCTTAGTTTTTGCGAAACCTAGATTGGACTGTATATTACGTGTATGATACAATTTTTGAGGGATGAGCGTTTAAAAAGCCATAATATCAAACTTTGTCCCAAAAACCTAAATATTGTTTCAACTTCTATGGGACTTTTAAGCAAAACATTTATGCATGTCCTTGTCCAGTATAAAGCACTAACTACACTATACATTATTAACATTGTATTATAACTAAATTACATTATTCGGGAAATTTGTCTTTATGATATAGGACATCACACAGTTTAACTAAGGAATCAATTCTAAGTAAGGACATCATAATGGTATTGTTAATACTGATTATTCATCCGCGAATTCGGATCAAAGTACCAAACACACAAAACACAGTCTTTAGAGCGATCATCGTTCACTGGTTACATTAGAAAATACATATCCCAATTAACAATGCATGGTATAATATATAGAAGAGATAATTTTAATACCCATAACACGATAGCATCTCTTAATGACGTAAGGATCAATCCCATTAGATTAGGGCATTTCATATGATGCATTCATAAGATAATAAATGGAAATATACTTAATCTTGCAGCATTAAAGTAGTATTTTCAGTACCGCGTTCAAGTAGTCGCCTTATCAAAATAAAACTTTCTTTATTCCTTCCTGTCGCACAAACTACGACAAACACGCTCCGTTTCATCAGTTGTGCTGAGCCTACAAATAAATGTGTCATTTTAGGTGACAAATTAATCTTTATCAAACAAAATTTTGTCAAAGTTGTATAATTTATTAATTTCTTGATGATTGTAAACTTTAAAAATTTGCTTTATTGTATACCAGTGTTACCATTTAATAGCATGTATTGTTTACCTCGACAAGGTTATACATTCCTCGCAAATAAGCCGCAAGCGATGGTATATGGCAAAAAGACCCCTAAATCTTCTAAATAAACCCAAATTACAACCAGTGAACGAAAACGCCGTTAGTAAAAAAAACCAACAAAAATAGAATAGAAACAGAAGCATCGTGCTGCGTACCGTGACCTCTACACTAAACGGGCGTAGAGTGCGCGGGCTCGCCCCGACCTCTCAAGCCCGGCGAGTGACCTCTGAGGTCAAGAACGAGACCTTGACCTTGACCTTGGGGCTGCGGGGTGGGCGTGGCGCGGGACCGCGCTCGAGTCTCCTCCAGTATGAACGTGTTGATGACGTAGGCCTCTCGCCGGATCCGGTCGCGCAGTTCACCGGACATGTCCGGGATTGCCCAGCGTACGATAATCATCACCAGGGCTACAACGTTCTGTTACAAAGTGTAGACACCGCGTTGAGGAACATTTTTTTTAAATGCAAAACTTAAGGACATATATTAGGTTTTTTTAGATGTTTATTAACTTTCACCTGTGCTCGGAAATTAGGTCAATAATTTAGTAGGTAGTACACCAGCACTGCAAAGAACTATTATTGCTATAGTTTAAATCAAGGATGACCCAGTTGGCGCATTGGGCAGGTCCCTGCCCTGCTGCCGTGGGTCCTGGGTTCGTTTCCCGGTAGGAGCTCAATTTTCGTTCCCTAGAGACATTTGTGCTAATGGTTCTCAGTGAGATTGTGTGTGATGTCAATGTTTATATAGCACCCACGATACAAGTGCGTTTTAGTTGTAACACAAACAGAGTTACTCCGTGATCATGGTGCTTGCAACAGTGCCGAAATATCAGAAACTCAAAACAAACTAAATACATGGTAAATATATCGTTATTGATACAAACATTTATAACGAAAGTGACCATGGTGGTTTAAAAACTATTCATTTTAAATATAGAATTACACATATAACACTACATTCTTATTTGAACGCGTTTTAATTAGACATTTAAATAAATGTATATACATAAAATAATACATAATCCCTATTTACATTGGTCACGTCATAACTTGAGAACGACACCGATTTCATTCATCTATTTCATTATTAATTTTCTTATTCGTTGTAAGGTTCTTAAGGGAAAAAAATAAATACAAAAATTTTGTAGACCGCTTGCCGAAGGAAAAGAAAATACTCAGAATACTGGCTGCGTTTCCACGTTGAATATATAGTTAAATAATAGCGATACACGTTTTTTGTGCTCAAGTATATAAAATGTACCGTTTTTTATGCCCGATTGTCCACAATCTCACTTGATGTAACATGCTTGCCTAGAAGGTACCAAGCAGGTACCAAGCACAAGGTAGGTAAGAGTCTGTAAGTCACTCTTGACTTACAGACTCCCAGATTACACCGTTCGGAAAACCAAAACGAGGGCAATGAGTTCCACTAGTATTCATGTAAGCAATCGATTAGAAGCATAAACAAAATTACCTACGCATGTTATTATTCCCGATTGAAACTCGATGAGGAGTAAACTAACCTCAAAAACAACAACAAATGCCAGCCGAGCGCCGATGGTGTGCCAGTACCAGTTCGAATGTTCGTAGTTATCACCCTCCTTGTAGTACCAGTAGCCGGGATAGCTGGAACCAACATATACATTTTCGTTTATTCGCTGTCACACTATCAGAGCCGCACTAAGTTCAATAACTTGTGCCGTAGGTACCCGGAGACATTCACATCACACCCAGAACTTAGACACAAATCGCAACTTAAAAAAACTTTCTCTCCCACCGGTAATCGAACCTGATACCTGCTTAGAAGGTGAACTCGCACCCAAGTATAGCAACGTGCAGGTCTATATTCGGTTCATTTTATCTACAGGCGAGTTGCCTATATTTCCTAAAACTATATACGTCTATACAGCAAAGACCTAAGTTACAAGGCATCGAGCTTATTGTAATTAAAATCAAAATCAAGATTTTCTATTTACTTGGACCCCAAAGAGGCACTCATGAAAGTTAACTACTCTTATTGCCGAATTTGCAAATTTACAACCATCTCGATAAGACCTCACAAGAAATTCGATGGCAATTTTTTTTCCATTCTTTTTTCTAAATAACTTATCTACAACTAATACAATATATTCCTTGACCTTCATTTTGAAGTCGCTAGAAAGCGCTTGTCTTTAGTCAAAACTAGTTCTGCCTCACGGCTTCACAGAGCATTAATCGCCATTAAAATATCCTCAGTTCTTTTTCTAGAATTAAATATCACTGTATATATAAATCAATCAGAAAATGTATGTTCAAGTTATGCCATCGTTTCACAAACAACTTATAACTATGTATTCTTTGTTATAAATTGGCAACATGTTAATAACCAGACATGCGATAGAAGATAGCTGGAAGAAAGTGGTCTCCGTCGTCTATTAAAATCTGTTCGTTAGATTTTTTTATACTGTCTTTGAGGGTCTCCATTTTACATAGTTCGTCCAACCATAGGATTGAAAGAACTATATATATTATTATACTCCCTCTGTAGCAATCGATTTAAAATTGAAAATGACAAAAATCCTAATTAACAAAGTAAATTTTCGTTTCATTAAAATTAATATAAAGAAAGGAAAGACACAAAAAGAAATAAATTCCAAAGTAGGCTGGTGTATAAAGTACAATAGGAAATACAATTTGAGTTCTAAACTTAGAAGAACCAGCATACAGAATATTTTTATTTTAAAATCATTAAAACGTTTTATAGACCCGCCACAATAGTCTCATGGTCCTTCGAGCCGGATAAACGGACACTATACAAACACGCACAATAAAAATAGTACTCAATCACCTACAAGCTGCAGATATATGGTTGCAAATAACATATAATCACCTGCACTTAGTCTGGGCGTACTGCGTATCAATGGGTAAGTTCGGCGCCAACACCGACACGTTGAATTCTGCGAGCGTATTTTTGACGTACCCGTCGAGTCCGCTGTGCATGAACTGATATACCAACCGCGGGATGAACTCAGAAGTGAACGCTATGATGAAACCCTGGAAATTAAGCAATCGGTGTTTGGTTTTGAAAGAAATATTATCGCATGAATCCCAGAATGCTTTATAATACAAGTACAGAAGGCTCAACATTATAATATAATTCAGCCACCAACTATTCATATGAACAATGCACATATTATCAGAGAAAAATAAAGTAATTGAGTAGTATTGCGGCGAAATTTGTATTTCTGGTTCTCGGTGTGATTGTGTGTGATATGATTTTTTCCGGCACCCAATACATAAGTGATAGAACTTGCTGCGTTGTAGCGTTTGTAGTAGGCCAACAGGACTCACGTTGGTGATAATGCTGAGCTTGCCAATAGAGTCCAGTATGCGGAACCACACGCCGATGTCGTTGACGCGTTGCGGCACCGGTCGCCGGTAGCACGTGAGGAACTTCTTGGCGTCCAACCGCATCTCCAGCACGTTGTTGATGAGCGCGAATAGAGGCGCCAGCGGAAACGCCGCTACGAAGATCGTTACAAACCCGTATTGGAGAACTGGAAATAAATAATACTAGTGTATAAGTAGACAATGGTGCTAATTCTGTTGAGCACCGAACTAACCTAAACTAAACTAAAAATAAACCGAACTAACCTAAACTAAACTAAAAATAAACTAATTTTAAGCACCGAACTAACCTAAACTAAACTAAAAATGAACTAATTTTAGTCAAAGAATACCTAAACGCCATTCTTTCAAGTATAAGATCACATTAAAAATAATCCAGATCCTTTTCATGCAGACTAATTTGAGTTAATTTTTTTTATTTTTAGTCTTAATTTGACGTAAAACTTGTACATCAGAATAAGAATTTGGTCATTTTCACTAAATAGAGTAACTAAACTAACTTAGTCCTGTCAAACTTAATTTTAGTTTAATCTTGCATTTTCTGAATAGGTTTTGGACTAAAGCAGGACTAAAACTAATTTTAGGCTAGTTTAGTCTAATTCTGGACAACAGAATCGGCACCAATATAGTTGTCGTGTAAGTCAATTGTCGTGGTCAACGGCGAAAATTTAATTATTAAAAGTTTGACGACCCAGATGGCGCAGTGGACAGGTCTTTGCCCTCTGTTGATCCTGGGTTCGATTCCCGGCAGGAGCACAATTATTCTTCCCAGAGGACATTTGTGTTTCTGATTTTCTGGTTGTTTTTTTGCGAATCTGGCAGTGGAGTCATTGACTTTAATTACGACGTCATTGACGATTTTGATTTTTTTTTTAATTTTTATTTCGGGTGTTATTGTGTCCGATATGTAAATGATACCAGCTCCCATGATGCAAGTCATTGTACATAGTGTGATGCTGTGAGAGTGAATGCGTTTGATTGCTTGTATTTTATGCATATATATTAGAAAAATAGGAGTTTTCAAGTATTATCATAGCCCATTTTTTCCAGCAGTTGAAACTGCGCTGGGATTCCATCACTGGGTCAGTCTACCAGAGGATAGTGGAGAGGTAGAGTATAAGATCAAACTTACCCATTTCTAAATACTCTGGGAACAGCCCCATGTTGCCAAAGTCGACTAGCTTGAAGTCCTTCACCCATTGTAATGGACTCTTTATCCTACAAACAAAAAATAAAGCGCGGTAAAATCTAAATTAAAATACCTTTATTAAAACCCACGCAAATTGTAAATATACAAAGAGGACATATATAAAATGTTAGCATCATATTTTCAATGTACAAACAAATGTCATTGGAAATTGTAGCTCTTAGTGTTTCTTGTGTTTTAGTGCCAAACAATATACTATGTACAAGCTATACCCGGCATGCGTTGCAATGTAAAGAAAAAAAAGCATTTTACCTCTTCCATGTGTCTGGTTGCCTAGTAATTTAAAACCATACTAAAAACTTTTCGACTAAATTATTATGAGTGACGTATTCCTGTTCATGAGATAATGATTTTATTAATAATTACCTTTTGACGTGATTACGGCTTATAAATCGATGAACACCGGCTGCACGCACGAAAAAGTGTCCCGTTCCGCCTGAGCCTGAGCGTGCAAGCGAGAGCGCGGAACAAGCGATAGAGAGGCACGATCGGCCGAAGCGTACGTCTTATGACGTTAACACGTAAAATTATCGCCTGTAAACCGACTTTACAGACAACTAATTTTTTTGGTTATTACAAACTAGTGTTATATATTGATCGAATGATTACAAAGTACTTACTTTTTCTTCCTGCCAATAGTCCTGATGACGTACCACCACTTGAGTAGATACGGCATCATCATCTCTACGACGGTGTTGATGAACTGCTTGCCCACCATGATGATAGCTAGCTGGATGGAGAGCTCGAGAAGACATCCGCCCGGAGCGCACTGAACAAACATTGTAGCAGTGGGAATTAAAGATGTTAATTGCTTATAGTAACTAAAAAAGTATAAACTTACAAATATAACTAAAAAAATTGTAGACAAACTGGCAAACGTCATCCATTTATGGTAGACATACCTCCAGTTCGCTCGAAGCGCTTCGCTTCTACGTTTGTCATCCGTATTGCGAATGACCTTTTTTTATTCAGGATATGCAAACGTTTGACCACTATCTCACGATGGTAAGCGATGGACGATGGAGCACGTTTGCCTAGAAGAGTGGAACTCGTTGCCTGCGTCATTGTACTCCTAACAGTATAATCTGAAAGTCTTAAAGTCAAGAGTGAATAGGTATTTTCTAGGCAAGTATGCAACATCTTCGGCCGCATCATCGCTTTCCATCAGTTGAGATAGTGGTACAATCGCGAACACATACTATCAGTCAAGAGACAGGAAGATAAGAAATATAATCTCAAGTAGAAAAATCTGTCGCCAAAATCACTAAAAATGATGCAGCTCCGTTCAGCTGTTCTAGGCCCAGTGCTTACCACCCTCGACCACATTACACCATCAAGTGGTATATCGGTCAAACGGCAGCCTATCAGGGGAAAAAAATAAAACCTATACTCATTATCAATAGGTATACAGGTAATAAACGCTTTCACACTCACAGCCCCACACTGACTTGTGTCTTGGGTGCCGGAAACATTGACATCCACACAATCATAATCAGAACCAGCAACACAAATTTCCCTTAGGGAGAACTTGTCTCGCCGGGAATCGAACTCGATATCGCTGCTTAGAAAGCGAACGCTCTCAACGTGCAATTGACACATTATTAGTCTTGGTGAAATGTACAAACAATACCGTACGCACCTCTTCTTGTCTATGCCCAAACAGCCTCACAAAGTCCCCGGGTCGTCCCACCCACTTGCCCTTGAAGAATGCGATGTAGAATATCGAAGCGTAGTAGTTTACGAACTGAAGAAGGTATATCTTCAGTGTTAGCGAGTCGTCGAATTCGGTTTGCGTGCGTAGCAGTTCCTTCTCTGTCAGCCATTCCGCTAGGTATTGGTAGATCTGTGGAGTGTTGGTTGTTTTTAGGGTTTTCTACCCAAAGGTTAAAACGGGACCCTATTACTAAAGACTCAGCTGTCCGTCTGTCTGTCTGTCCGTCTGTCACCAGGCTGTATCTCATGAACCGTGATAGTTAGACAGTTGAAATTTTCACAGATAATGTATTGTAGCCATTTCAAAGGTTCGTGAATTCAGTTTATTTTATTTGGCATTAATTTTTATGATCAGCCGCCTGCCTTGTCTCTCTTTTACGTGACTGAGATACGAGACGTGCCTTTTAATTTATAAACAGAGAAGCCTCGCAGAAGTGAATCAACTCTGTTATCCTCACATTAGAAATTTCAATAAACTACAATTATTTCGTTTTACTTGCATACATTGCTGCGAGTAAATGTATTGAACGAAACAAAAGGAAATTCAGTTCTCGCTAACAATCATAACACGTAGTAGTAACCCATATACAACCTGTAACAAAAAGGTGTAGTAATACTTGGTGATGGGTATGTGCATCGTGCCAGGAATCGTCTGCCAGAGAACGTAAGTCGAAATCGGAGATAATTTTTTCTATACAATATTAAAAACATATTTTTCAAATATTTTTGACAACCCTACGATTACATCTGTGGCGCGTAACCTTGACTTTTGTTATGACCACAACTGTCAGACGAGTAGGTCCAAAGACTACGTGGTGTAGAACGGTAGCTGATGAAATAGGGTTGAAAATGACATTATTTTTTAGAAACTTTATTTCATCATAACTCAATATTCATGCTGCTGCTGCCAATTTAGAAGTTCCTGTTAGACTCCATACATGTAGCTAGATGCGTGGCTTGAGTATTACTACACCTTTCTGTTACACATTGTATAACAATTAATAATATACTCACGTAGTTGAATATACAGATGAACACAAGATTGATGCAGGCGGCAGTCGCAGTAGTAAACATCATGGGACTATATGCTATCAGCTTGTGGTCCTTCTGTCGCAGTATCGAGGCTCCCAGAATGGACATCCGGTACAGTACAACTCCCAGCACGGTAGCCAGCGCCAGCAGCACGAGTAGTGCCACCACGCTGAATGACATGAGCGTCGCCGGAAGCCGCATGCGCCAGAATGGAACCATCGGCTCGCGCTCGCCTGTTACTACGTTTAGCTGGGGAGGAATACAAAAACATACGTATATTTGTTTTAATTCGTCATTTTGACTATGAAATGAGTTTATTTCGGTAGTATTATTTTGGTAGTGGTCCCATATGCAGAATTATCTAAAGTGCAAATGAGACCTATTTGCAGAGGCTGCCTGAGGCAGTACCACACCGTTACAAGTTATTTAACGGATTATCCGGATTAAAGGGCAATATGTGGGACTACATGCTTGGCTTTGGTAAACAATTTGAAAATATTTATAATAGACCGGAAGCGTAATAGCAGTCAGTCGTACTAACGACTTCCTGCCAATATAAGCTATCGAAGCAACTGCCATATTTAATTATTTTTTTTAAACCTATATTGACATGGGCTCCAATATACTTTCCCTTACTATCAACTGACTAGCATCTGTCCTCTCATATTGGGTAATAAACACACCTGTGTCCGTTTGACGTGCGCCAGCCGCGCTAGATACTGCGGGCGCGGATGTTCCTCGTACACGTCGAAACCTGTGAGGTCCCAGCGATGCGTCATCTCGGACGAGTAGCGCTTCCAAAGCTCCAGGAAACATGCAGCTGGAAGGAAGTAACTGAGTTCGGTATTTGAGGCGAAAGAGAATAAGTAGCTTTTCATTCCAAAACTCTAAATAAACATTTAGTGTATTGTGGCATACTGTCTAAGTTAAAGAAAGTTAAAAAATCAGTGGGGAAAGTTATAAGAAACTCACCCCAGAAACTCATGAAGACCGCAAAGAACACAGTGGTAGGGTTGTCGAAGAGGTAAGTGATCCGAGACTGCGTGCAGGTGGCATTTAAGTCCCAGTAGTCGCAGTGGAAATCGCAGAGCGGGCACATCTTTACCGACGAGTTGTAGTTGCAGATCTCTTCGCTGAAAATCAGTGTATTTTTTATGCAATCTAAGAATTTTAGAAAATCAAAAACTAAAAGTAAGGACGTACTTAACCGCAGCATTAATTACTTCGACCATACACCAAACAAAGTAACCGGTATCCCATCAGTAGGCGAGTCTGCATCAGTTCCTCGTCCACCATAGGAGAGTAGAGACAGGTTCTCCACAAAGATTTGTGATTGTGTAGTTACTCTACATTTTAACGGTTTATGCCTTATCTATATATATAAAATAAAGTCGTGTTAGTTACTCCACTTATAACTCAAGAACGGCTGAACCGATTTAGCTGAAAATTGGCAGGGAGGTAGTTTAGAGCCAGGAGAAGGACATAGGATACTTTTTAAGAACGTACATTTCTTTAAATATTTTTTTTACATTTCGACGTGCTATCCATTTTCTCATACGTCACTCGGGTTTGGTAAAGTACTAGGCAAACATAAACATGAAGGTTGCAATAATATAGTCACGTGACATTGTAACGCATGCCGGGTATGGCTTCCTAAATATGCACATTCATTGACTGTTCGGCGGAACGAAGGTCGCCGGGACAGCTAGTATTACGATAAAAATATACCGTCTGAATGATGATTATTTTTGAGAAATTTATGTTATTACAAGAAAAAAAAAACAATGATATTTACGACATTGTTCTTATTCTATAACAATATATTTTTTTTAATAGCGATGGTAAGATTATCCTATATTTCAATCTTTATTTTACAAGAAAGAATGGGGTTATTGATTTATTTGAAATTAAGTAGTTTTTAAGAAGTCTGTTATCAAAAATGTGCAATTTCGACTTAAATTAAAAATCAGTAAATGGTATTTCACACCTGGTAGCCTTATATACAGCCATTAGCAGACTGACAGATTTGTTAAAAAGTGACACTTTACAAGATGACGGCGTTAGTTCCGACTGTCACAGACTGCCAAAGATCGTTGTCGCACTGTATGTAGGTTTATATGTAAATAAATATGCTATAATAATATTATTATGTCAGTATCCCGCATCACACTTGGTAACTCACATTGTTCATTTATTCATTGTGTTAAGTAAGTAAATGAATGTCTTATGTATTGTTGTATCGTGGTTATGCCAAATAATCCTCACCTAGGTTTGTTCGTGTATATAGTTGCGGCAGAGTAAATAAAGCATATCAGTCCCACAATCGACGCGGGGATCAACATGTGAGTGTAGAAACCTAACCACGCGAAATATAAACCTGCGAAAAACAAACACATATCAAAACATACACAATGATAACTTAATTGTTATTTACCTTTTATAGCACTGAAATAAATTGCTAATAATTCACGCTTGACTGTTGAAGCAGTATATATACTAAATGTTAATTTATTTTAACACGAAAATAATCAATCGAGCTAATCGAGATCTTTTAGTTTACATGGATGGTTTAGCACGTTTTCCGTCCGTCTGTCTGTCAGATGCATTGAGCGTCTAAATCATACAAGCAAATAACGTTAATTTTTCAGAGAATATGTAAAGCTATGCCACAACGCTAAAATAATTACAAAATAAAAAAATAACAACTCTATTCTCTTATTAAAAACCACTAATAGAAAATTGAAACAATTTTTTTTTATTACACAAAATGTAGGAGCGTTTTCTCATTCCAAGGCTACCGACTAGTATAATAATTCATGCTTACCTATTTTAACACCAAAATAATCCTTAACATAGTCGAGCGGCTGATACTTTATACATTTGGATACCGCCGCCCATTCTGTGTAGAGTAAATGCCTCATTGAGCCGGGGGTTTTGAGATCACCCTGAAATAATAATAATTACACACATAAACGACTCCACCCTCAAGGCCTCGTACTTGGTTCGATGATATGTATCGGGTTTCGTAAATATTGACTCACCAACTCTGTGAAAAAATGTAAACATTTTCACCACAACTTATACTAAGTAGGATGTTTTGTGTCGTAGGTGCTAGGAGAAATCTTGTATTTTCACTGGGAAACGAACCCGATACCCTCTGCTTAAAAGGCGAACACGCACCCAACTGAGCCAGCAGGTATTTCAATTTATCACTCATCCAATGGCAGTCTTTATTCCATTTTCTCGAAAATTATTTGAGAAGTATAAACATACACCCTTTCACTCTCACAGCCCCACAATAAAGTACCTCTACCCTCTTGTCCACACGACAATCAAGCAAAGCGTAGATTATTATGTAACGTACAAATAATTTTTTTTTTTAATAACTTACGTCATGCAATGGATATGCAGCGTTGTAAGTCCCATCAGAGATGAGCCGCGTGATGCCGAAAGCGAAGTCATCTTGAGAAGAATTGGAAAACTTCTTCCGGTCCAGTATGAACTGCACGATACGCGAGCGGATCGCAGGCGTCCAGAAACACTCCGCTGTTGTGTCGAATCTGGAAGTGAGAGTCAATGGGGTTTGTGTAACGTCATATAATCCGACTGTCAGTGCTATACTTGAACCAGAACCGATTGTGACATTTTCAACTTAATTGTAATGGTAATATGATGTAAAACATGGATGAACTTGTTTGAGAAATTGAACGTATCACTTATAGCATAAGCAAACGGTTAACAAAATTGTGATTAGAAAGATTGCGGCGTGGTAGAAGATTTAGTGACAAAGATCGAGAAAAGGATCCTTAGATGGTTTGGACATTTAGAGAAGATGGACGAAATGGACAAGTTAGTAAGGATCAAACGTATCTCGACCAGATCGAAAATGTTTTAAAGAAAGGCTAGGTCAAAAGTACCCAAAAACTACGAGCATGCATGAAGCCAAAAATTCTATTTCAGGATTGTAATAGGTGGCGAGATGAGGTCTCTGCCTATCCCAATGGGAAAGATGCGTGACTATATGTAGGTATGTATGTATGTAAACAATCGAAAAAATCAAGAAATATGCAGATTCTCTATGAGAGTCAATAAAGATGTACTTACAAATACTCCTTATCCTTAGAATAAATAGCAGTCAGTCGATGTTTTCTCTCTGGAAAAAGCTCTGGGTCTACTCGGACCTTAGACATTACGCGGTTCCAACAAGCATCTACCGTATCTAGTAGACTGTTGGTCTTTTCCTGAACGTCTTTCAATGCTGAAAACTGTAAGGAAAATTGTTGAGTAAAAGATAGAAAGTAACTAGGATTGCCATCACTGAAAACTTCATAATTGATTCCATATAAATAGGCATTCCCACCCAGTGGTACCTTTAGACTTTGAAATGTTTGAAGACGGGTATATGTCTGCAAATTTAACACCATCCCAGGCAAACAAGTCTAACTACGTGCCACCACCTTCCATAGAATATTTACTTCCTATTGTGCAGTTGATACAGGCAATATACTGATTATTAATAGGTTACATTGTTACAAGTAAAGATGGCAACCCTAGAACTATCGTGAAGTGGCAGCCGTCTTATAATTTGTCAAGCTCAAGCTTTTTAGCTGTAACTACGACAAGCTTTATAGCTTCCGTAAAGCTTAAAGCTATGTTGATCATCGTATGCTATATACGTACTAGAAAAAAATGATATATACGTTGTGAGAAACCAAATATTCCAGTACGTGGACATATTTCGTTAAACACTAAAATAAAGCCAAGTAGTATCCCTGTAAACACTCATAATATCTTACAAAATGTCTGCTTTTAATTAACTAATTAAACATTTTAGCGTCTAAAATTAATGTTACATGGGTAGATGCAGTGTTAATCGTGCGCAGCCCCGACACCATAATTTAGTAGATGAAAAATATCGCCTATATTCTAATGTTATAAATGATCTAGCAGTTTTAAAGGACTCTTATAATATTATTTTTATTAATATAACAAACAATTGAGTTATATTGTACATTTAGTAGTTGCATTATTTAATGTATAAATAGCTAGCTATTAAATCTATAAGTGAAGGGAACATCAAAATCACAACATCGATACATAGGAATCACACAATACAACATGACCCCACATTCAAGCGCCATACGATAGTTTTACTTCCAAGTCGCAAAATCTTTGACATGTCTTTCTTCCTTTGGCCTTGTTTCTATAAAATAAGCAGAGAAAGGCGAACAAATACGATACGTATAGTGTATTTTATGCTTTAATATTAATTTCGAAGCAAACAAACTGGTAATACACTATATAGTACAGTCATTTGGTCGAAAAAATAGAGGTTACCTGGAAAGTTTTCCGGGAGTTTTGAAAATTGGCTATTATATAGATTTTGATATGCTCTTTCCAAATTTCAACTTTGCCACCTCGTATTTTTGCCGCTCGCGCCGCCATATTGAAAAAATGGCGCCCAAAAGCAGTTTTTTGATAATAACTCCTTTCCGACGCATTTTACAGGAAAAACATATCTATACAAAATAAAAGTAGAGAAAATTTCCTACAATTTATGTCATAATCTTTTTTTCCCTAAAATTAATAGTTTCGGCGTAGGAGCGCCGTAAAGTGTAATTCAATAAACATTTCGGCAGAAATACTCATTTCCTCACCACCATGAGGTAGAGAAATCGGCGCGTTTTTTTATCGTGGTATCCCTAGTAGGCCTAATCCACATCTGACTCACTATTTAAATATTTAGTTCAATTACCGTCGCTTCATTCTTTTTGACGGACCAGGTGTTGGGTTTTCGTCGTCTTCAATACCGATTGAAATATCCAAGACGGAAGTTTCTTTGGCATCACCGACGATGGGATCATCAGTTTCATCGTGGTCCTCTTCGTTCTCGATTTCATCGTTTATTTGCTCGAGAATAGTGTCCGTTTCTTCTTCTTCAATGTCGTCTTGTGACGGAAATTGCGAATTATCGCAAGAGCCACCACAGTTCGTGCACACAACGGAGCACTTTAGTCCTGCTTTTCTGCATCCGCAAGCTTTTTGACAACCTTTCTTGCAAGAAATAAGTTTCAGTAAGTTTTCCGGAGCAGGGAGATCGAATGTAATAACAGGAATGAGCCCGTTTTTGTCTTTTTTCCATCCCCATTGTTCTGCATTTTTTTCGTTTCCATACCATTGCTGAATTTGGTGATAAGTTCGAAACGAATGTTGTCGTGCTGCTGCTTCTGTTGGTGGTAGCGACGCAATATTAAATTTTCTCTTATATGGTGATGCTGTGAAGCATGCATATCTATATTTATTTAGAGATGTACTTTTCCGACTTTTCACATCGCTGTAGCTGTATAATGCAATGAGGAAACTTTCTCCAGCTTTAGCAATGACTTCTGGATCAGCATTTGGATTTTTGAATACTTCGATAACCTCGTTTAAATCTGGGTTTTTTTTAAAGTACTTTTTCTATATAGATCTATTTGCAATACATACATTACTTACGTCCGATCGCACTATACCTCCAATGCCATTATAGTATTTGACGGATATCCAGAAGATATAGCAGCCCGTAGTACCAAATATGTAGAACGATCCTATTCTCCGTTGTGTGCACGAACTGTGGTGGTTCTTGCGATAATTCGCAATTTCCGTCACAAGACGACATTGAAGAAGAAGAAACGGACACTATTCTCGAGCAAATAAACGATGAAATCGAGAACGAAGAGGACCACGATGAAACTAATGATCCCATCGTCGATGATGCCGAAGAAACTTCCGTCTTCGATATTTCAATCGGTATTGAAGACGACGAAAACCCAACACCTGGTCCGTCAACAAGAATGAAGCGACGGAAATTGAACTAAATATTTAAATAGTGAGTCAGATGAAATGAGTATTTCTGCCGAAATGTTTATTGAATTACACTTTACGGCGCTCCTACGCCGAAACTATTAATTTTAGGGAAAAAAGATTATAACATAAATTGTAGGAAATTTTCTCTTCTTTTATTTTGTATAGATATGTTTTTCCTGTAAAATGCGTCGGAAAGGAGTTATTACCAAAAAACTGCTTTTGGGCGCCATTTTTTCAATATGGCGGCGCGAGCGGCAAACATACGAGGTGGCAAAGTTGAAATTTGGAAAGTGCATATCAAAATCTATAAAATAGCCAATTTTCAAAACTCCCGGAAAACTTTCCAGGTAAAAATACCAAATGACTGGACTAATAGGTTCTAATCAAAATTAAATTCGCGGAGTGGGGACCAGGTAACCTGTAATACATGTTGCTTTCAAGTCTCTGAAAACACAACCAGTGTTTACGCTTTAGTTAAACTGAGTTTAGTTTTTTACTAGCAGATCAGAATACCAATGTGAGAGAAAAAAATTAAAGTTAAGACAAAATTTGATAGGCATCCTACTCAATAACATTTTTCATTATTACTTACGATGAAAAGAGATAGAATCATAAAATTAGCAATATCTCATTCTGGTGAATAGACTTGGTGGTGTAACCTCATTAAATGAGTAAATTAATTTAAACATGTTTCATACACGTATCTCCCTAGAACAAGAGTATTACAATAAAATAGGAAGGAAGATAGTTGTATCAGAAGAAATTACGACTTCGTTCAACAGCATGTTAGCGAAGCGAGGCATGCGCTCTCACCACAACTGCATACCTTAGACATATACATGGCAGCATTCAGTATTGCATTTGTCCGTCCAGTTTTTCTTATTTTACTGCATTCCTACGAACACACACTTGGTTACTGTGCGATACAAGAACAACACAGAGTGGACAAGTATGCGTGGCTCTACCTTAGAAGATTTCAGGATACCTTGAAACTCACACATAAGCGTGTTCGTGTTTATAGTCTATACAAGTACAGGCGTAGTGAACTGCTAAAACATTCACTGTGTAAGGCAGCGTTCGAAAACGTCCCTTGCTGCCTAGTGCCCGGTTCCACAATAATTTTTGTTTTTTAGGTAAGACACGTCTATTTTAACCCGGCTGCGCGACGCAAAGGAGGGTAATGTTTTAATCAGGCTATGGTTGTATGTGGGAGCGATTTGAACGATTTTTACTAGTCACTAAAAACATGACAGTTATTGAAAAATCAATATGGTGAAAACCAGGCGCCATGTCTTATAAATAAAAAATAATTAAGTCGACGAAATGCACCAAGTGGTGTCTTTAATAGGTATTTTAAAATCATCTTTATAATTATTTTAACATTTTACACCGTCTCATCGAATTATTTGAAATCTTCTCCATCCATAGGTTGTCTGGAAGATTGTGCACTTTAAGGTTTTAAACAATTATTTTAAGTGATTTATAATTATAATTTATACTATCGTTACATTTCAAATTACCATGTAGGATAAACCTAGAAATAGACTTAAAGTTGGTTAGCAACCATTCTAACTTACGTTTTCAATACATAAAATAAAGCAGTGATAAAGTTCTCATACTCTTATATTCGCATAATAGGTGTAACTAAAGAAAAAAAAGTACGTTTACTTTTTACGCAGTCGGGTTTTTTATAATTAGTATATTGACTAGTTGAGTTTGTCTCACTATACAAATCAAAGAACCATAGTGACGAAATTATTTTTTCCTGTATCGTGGACAAAATATCCCAGATTATATTTGATTAGTTTCATTAACAACGGTTAACTAATTAATGTAATTGTCCAATTACAGAAATTGTAGAATCCAGGCAGGACTCTGGATAACCAATTTTATTATACAATTGTGGCCTTTTTTTGTGTTACCAGGAAGTAGTTACTTCCACACCAATGATGAAAAAACATGATTTGGTGCTATTACAATCGAAAACCAAAGGAATTTCATAACAGTTCTTAGAAAGAATTACCAGGCAGTTATCTACGTATATATACCTTATGTATATACCTTTAGTAGTGCCCAGTGTCGGCAAATTAACACAAATAAAGGTCACACTGTCTCAAGGACGTTTATCCTCTAATATAATCTAATTGAAAGCGAAAGCCCTCGGGAACTATTCAACCATTTAATAAAGCCATAATACGAATATGCGAGGGGTCCTATTACTACCTTAACTGAAAACTTAATACATTTTGACTCACCTTCATAGGCATCCGAAGTTTTAAAATTTCACTGTAGTCCCTTAAAACACCCAGCGGAGCATGGATCTGAAATTGTACATGCTATATTAATAAGACGATACACAAATTTATTTTAGGAGTAGTTGTAAAATATCGGACGACCTATTTACACCCCTTACATTAAAAAGAGATAAACATATATATATCAGAGCCACATCTCAGTATCTTGGTTAAGCTATATCATAAAATTCGTTTTGCATGAGAACTAAACCAATAAAAATAAGAATGGTTTCTATTTATATGTGCATTTTATTTGTCTAAAGAATGTAGTAAAAATATTATTTTTATCATTTATAGAGTCGGAGGACGAACGATATAAGTAATTCAAAAGACCTAACTTTAAAAAAATATTGTATCGAGAAAACTCTAAATAAATCATGTTTCTGGATTCCATTTACTTAGAAACTTTCTTACATCCTCAAATGTATATTGCCTAAATACGAAAACTTTATCTTGTAAAGGTTGAACCACGCCACACGCTTTTTGAACAAATAACTTCTCATAAGTACATACGATACAACATTAAACTCTTTATAAACTATGTATATTTATAATTAGTAGGATATAGAAAACAAAAACAAAACTGACTGATTTAGTACAAATTCTACAAAGATTCCAAAGTATTAACAGGAAACAATTCTCTCCAACAAATCATAATTATTATTATACTAGTGGACACCCGAATAACGGAAAACCCTTCCACTTCGATGATGATCGAAGTAGATAGAACTGTTGGCCAGTATATTGTTATGATTTGAAGAATTAGTGCTGTTTCCGTGCCATAATATTACATTAACGGATTTTTTAAAACTTGTTTTAAATTTATAGGAACAGCCTTTCGACGACCAAAAAATGCTACATAAGACAATATTGCATAACAGTATTCCCACACTTGAACACGTACCTTAATAAAATGCAATCCATACAGATGTTCAGGGTCCTCTCTCTCCAATTGCAAGCCCTCACCTTCAAGGTTGGCCTCGAATATCTCCCTATGCTTTATAGCCTCGAGTTTGGCCTCAGGTTTGGCGGAATCCTCCTTGTGCTTATCCCAGACTAGTACGTAGTCTATGGACCTGACGCCATCGTTGAAAGTGAGAGAAGGATTGTTCAGGACACCACCCATTATGATCCTAGAGGTAATTACAGGTAATGCTTAATATACGCTTCTTAAAATAGGTAATATAAAAACGACGATATCGATAATGATATTTGTTTCATGCTAATATTACTCTGATAAATGGCATGGATAAAATGTTCTTGATTGATTCTTGAAATGACCTACGAGTATATTAATCTGAGAGCCTAATAGAATAGAGATTCTTAGAGCGATCTGCCAGATAAATAAAAAATGGAGCAGAATAAGTATGAAATTACATGCCAGATAAGTTCACAGGAGTTTATCAAGAGGTAGTGTAACATGCTTTAAGTAAATATACATAAATTGTATAGATATAACATCCGACCTCTTTGGGATATAAAAATATTTAATCAAATCTTGCAAGCTAAATTAGACCCAATTCTCGATGTCCGATTGGACTCAAATTTAGTTTAATTATGTATCTTTGGTGACAATGATATGGTACCATGGAGTTGGTCTGATGATGGAGTCGGAAGATGGACATATGAACTTCTGAACAAAAAACCTATCGAGTTTGATTCGTATTGACAAGTTTTCTGGTTACATAACGTTTTAGTAATTTTTTTTATTTACAGCTAATAAATGCTTTTTAAAGTCACCAGTTAACGATGTTTTAAACTATACAGGAAAATCTTGAAAATACTATGCAAATGACGCGCGACGTATCAGAATTTCAAATACTTACATTGGATTTGTATAAATCTAACAAGCTTAGGTCACCTTGGTCTTTTTCCTACGCTAAACTGCATTTATTAGAGGCAGAATAAACTGCTTCTTGTCAGACACAACTGATATAACTAAGACACAAATAAGAGTTAGGTAAGTGTATGGTAGGTATATCTACCAGATACAACATTCATACATAATTATATTTCCATGTAAGACCCTTTATTGCTGGTGGATGACACATCGAATGTTGTGATTCTTGAACATGCCGGTTTCGGTTTCCTCGCGATGTTTTTCTTCACTGTTATTAGAGCGAGAGTGAATCCCGAATGTAATTTGAGAAAATCTTTGGCTGAGCAGGATTTGTACCAGGGTACTAAAAGTAGCACATGCTACCGCCACACTCGCTCTTACTTATTAACCCATGCTCTAAACATCTCATCGAAATATTAATAAATAATACGAATACAGTTTGTAAAAATTACTATGAAACACATGTCTATACTTTTATATATTTTCCCGATTATCATTCGTTTTCAATATGACCTTTTTTTCTCATGTGCAGCGTTAATCTATGCTTATATTCCAACTTTTAACCAAATCGGTTAAGTTGTTCGTTTAATCGGCGTTATTGAATAACATAAATTTTGGGGGCTGAGTCACCCACGTCCGTAGGAGGATACCCCTTAAGTCTGACTCCCTACACGTGGTCCCCGGGTGGTGCTAATCAGGTGACATTTGAGAGGTGGTAGAGCATTTTGTGAGTTGCTCGCCTGGCTTGCTACCAAAGTAGCTTACCACCATCAAGTTGAAAGTCTGCCGCCAAGCCAAATACGGTGTTCCGGCAGTTATCCTTAAGAGCCTGCGTATTCCAGGTCTAGTGTGTTTACCAGCTTCGATCACATCGTCACTTACCATCAGGTGAGATAGTGGTCAAACACTAGCCTGTCACAAATTAAAAAAAAAAAAAAAAATAATAAACCGATATATCCAAACTTTCATATTCATATGTATAGTAGTGTGATTACTATCTAAGTGACAGTGCGATACCAATGTTTGTAACAACTATTTGATCTGCAAAGGAATGGAACACTCTGTTTTCGTTCTTGTTTTCCCATAGGTAAACTTAGGCCTCTTCATGTCGAAGATTGAACAAACAATTTATACGCAAGCAGTTGCTCCACCGTAGACCGCATCGTGACTTACCATCAAATGCTTAATATTCACCAAAAAAAAATTAATAATATTAAATAATCATTCCTGAAATTTGTAATTTTTTAAATATTCAATAAAAATATATACTAAATGATCATAAGACTATAATAGATGACAACACATATTATAACCCTAACCAATTATTTCCATAACATTCGTTTGGCCGGACTTGTTTTACGTTACAGACGGGCCTGTGAACCAAATATACCGGTTATGTAAATGATTACGCCTATTCAATAAAAATTCAAATCAGAATTTGTATCATTATATTACCGGAACATGATTAGTTAGGTAGATACCCAATTAGAACGCCGTTTTCCGATACAATTGGATAATCTTTGTAATATAAATGTTTTATAAATACTATTTGAAACTCGTACCATAAGATCTTACAGTAGTTAATAAGTACTTCTTGAGAAGTATTGACCGATAACTAAGAGCCAAGTAGGTGAAAACAATTAAATATACACTCTAAAAAAAATCCCGTTGCTGTTACTAACTTCTTACGCTATTTGTGTCAACTATAATTATTTGACAGTACCTAATCATAAAATTAAAGTCTGGTACTTAGTTATATGCAAATTTTGTAAATCCGACCAGAAAAAGAGGTACTTACATATTACCATTTTTTTCTAGTTCTGGTATATAACTAGATAATTTGTGTTTACAAAAAATTATTAAGTATATGGACTACATAATATTTTGTTACATCGACTTATTCTGTAAAGTTCTTACTAAACTTATTGTTAAATAAACGAAAATCCTTATTAATTTTGGGAATAACTAGCTTATTTTCTAAAAATAACGTAATTACATTTATTACGTTATTTTATCTAAAAATGTTCATGCCACTTTCTGATGTCTAGTTGTCCCAATTTTTTTTCTTCGCGTACCCTTTTATTTATTTAAGCTATGCCTAGTCATTACCATAATTAATTAGAATACAAAAATACCTGATACAATTATGTCCTTTTCATGTCTTACACTATCCCATCAAGATCGCTCCGGCGGTGTAGTCGTTATAGTAGCAAAAATACTTTCGAATTTAGCTAGTAATAATCGACCTCAGTGTGAAGTGTGGTGTGAAAATACCATATCAGGTCCCTACTGGACCTGATATGGCATTTTCATGATAATAAGATGTCAATGCATGCCATGCGTTTACATTTTAGTTTTAAGTATATGTAATATAGTACACAGGTCATGCAAAGAAGTAACCCTGTTACGAGTAGATGTGGCTAATAATTGAGACATATAAAAGAAGTATATTGCATCCTTGGATAATGGCTTATAGAAATCAAAATGCAGTACTATTTCCGCATTTTGATTTAATGGAAGACATCGTGACTACGACACAAGCAACATTAAAGCACAATGATATAGCATAGCAGAGCCGAAGCGCCGACGAAAATGCGAGGCAAAACTTCCGAGGTATGTACTAGGTACTCCGTATCTTAATTATCGAACCTATGCTATCATACATCGCTTGTTTCATAGCCGCGACCAACAAATTCTACGTTAACGATTCATTGCGTGCTGTGGGTGATGTGTTCGATTGTCCAATCGTTACTCACGAGCAATGATTGCCGGGCGGTTTGCCATTGCCGCTGGGATTAATGCCCCCATCAGGCACTCCACATCCGCACTCCTCTGCGGGCCGGGTAGAAGCCTCGCTACCGTTGTCCCTGAAATTATTCTTCACTTTGGGACACTTAACACTAAAACGAACAACCACCAGTTAAACTACCTATACATGCATGATATACGTGTATTTGCGATCTCCATTCGCCTGTAAATTTAGGTGCGAACGAAAAAGATAGCATCAGTATTCATAATAGAAAATAAATTTACTTACTGGTATTAATCACAATATAAAGCATGATACTATAACTGCATTGTTTAGTAAAGCAAATAAAATGAAAGTGCACACTGCGTCATTAACACAACAATCTCTATAAAGTCGGACGACACGGACATTGACAGGAAAATTGCCATGAAGTCTTTATTTTCAGGATATAACACATATACCACCCTTTTTATCACACGGAAGAAACATTTAAATGTTGGACGGAGACTTACATATACATTTTGTTAAACAACATATGTCCTGTGGAAAAATCGAGGGTTTGCAACTGCACCCTCTCTGGAAGAATCTGGTTCCCGAGATACTGGTGTAATTCTTCAGGGTAAGAGCTACCTGCAAAATGTCACTCTCAGGTTCCAAATTTAAAATATGCAATAACATTTGGCCTTTAGAATAATAATTCATATATATGGTCTAACAGTTGATTTTCATATTAGCCACATCGCTCGGATCAAATAGCTATTGTTAATCAGCACCAATCAAACAGAGGTGTTATGGTATCGTATATACATGGATGGTAATTGGTAAATGATGACACAGAGCTTCCGTTGTTACAGATAACCACATCAAATACACACATGCTATTATAGGAATCTTTCCGCAGATTGTTGTGTTCATAAGTTAAACCTAAATTGCCCAAAAAATAAGAAAAATAATAGTTACTAGCAGGAATTCTACATTGATTTCATTCGTTGGACAGACTGGTATAGAACTGAAGAATGTGCATCACCAAGAAACTATTATTAAAAATCGAAAACAGATAGCTTTATTCGTACAAAGTTAGATTTATTAAAATGTGCAATTAGTAAATTCTAGATGTGTCCCGCGGCTTCGCCCGCGTTAATTAATTTAAAAAGTAGCATATATGTTATTCCGGAACCTTAACTATCTACGTTCTAAATTTCATCAAAATCGGTTTATTCGTTACGAAGATACGTGGTAATAAACATTCACACACACAAGCTTACGCATTTATAAGATTAGTAGGAAGTAGGATTTAAATAAATTACACTTTACTGTAGCTTTTAGCGCCCAAAATAAAAATAAGCCTTTATAATAGTTAAAGTTGGCATATGAGATCTATATCTTACTAACATATTTAACGTTTATATTATGGTAGGATGTTTTAAGAAGTTTGTCACGAGGGACTTTGAATTTCAAAGTTCTTGGTGGATTTCCGTACAAATTTTAAAGCAGGCGGTATGTTTACCATCAAAGGTACTTGTTTTGTATAAATATCTAAAAAAATATAATTAAATAAAGCTTCAAATTACTTGGCACGCTGCAGACAAATAGCTTTACTGAAAGGACAAATCAATAATGGTAATTTTGCGAATATAGAAACAGTGATACTCCCATGATGTCATCAATTGAAGTCAATAATAAACGATCGAGGAAAATCTTCAAAGCACTACATCATTTAGTGAGTAAGGTACAAAAGGCGCAGAGTGCATAAAGAGAAAGAAACCCAAGCAACGTCGAAGCACTTACTTGCTAAGTTTATATTGTTAATAAACACCAAGCGGACTAACTTAATCTAACTTGTAAATATTCTACTATTGTTTTGTTAGTATTTGAATTACTCAATACTCAATACTCAATTCTTTATTGCTTCCATAATGTACATGGGTTCTTAAAATTACATAACATAATAAGTTACATATTGAGATCATTATGGACCCTGTCGGGCACATGCAACATGATATTCATGATGATGAAAGTTATAGAAGTTATAGAAGGGTTTTATAGAGAGGAAGATAAATCAATAAGGTACTTAAATCGAGTCTTGGAAGTATTCTTCTATAGAATAATAACATTTGGATGTTAGTAACCGTTTTAACCGTTTTAATTATCATTACAACATCACGGTTTCAGTCACCAGCAATAATTATTATCACACATACAACAAGTTCCAACACATCTCATTAGTATGTAACTTTAATTACATCAGTGATACTTATACAGTAAATCAAAACGCTAAATCAAAATAGATAATATTGTCGTTTATTTCATTTGTAACTAAAATTATCTTATTTCTGGCCACAATCCAAATGATAAAGTTCAACGACACGCACACACATAATAATCTATGACTCATATCAAGCATTAAGCATCAGACACATACAAACACATTTTTACATAATTAGAGTTAAACGGCTTGTTAAGCATGTCTGTGAAATGTTTAAACAATAGTACAGACAAACACGAAAGCTTTCCAAGACCCTTTTAGCGATTATAAAATATGATAATTGATATACAATATAGGTCTAATAACGTCGCCCTGAGGTACACCCTACGAATCAATGTCATTCGGACTGAGATGGAATGATTCCTTTACAGCGATATAATTCACAAGAAGATTTGAAGGGTTAACAAACACTGGTCAAATTTATTTCGGATTGCAATTTATGATGAAAACACAAATAAATTTAGATACCATAGATAGTTACCAAATTGTAAACGATTACCAAATTGTATTATTATTTGTTTCATAATAAAGGTTTGTCTAGATTCGCATTTTTGTGAGATTAAATCATGTTCGTAATTTGTATAAAATTTGTAGTCAAATTATATTCTAAACGGACATAACTATAGTTGTAGATAATGAGTATTAATGTCAATGTCGCCAAACAAAGTACGTAATAATAATTTATAAACAAGCTAATATGTACAGTAAGTATAGATAAATAATATTAATATAACAATGACTAAAATAATCCTGTGTACATTGCAAACATATCGTTAACACTGTCCATAGGTAATTACTAATCATACGTACTTCAATAATAATAAATGATTTGGAGGTTAACATTAAGCACATTACGACGAAACAATTATTATTCTCTACGATGCAGGTCATTGCAGGTCTGTGCTGGGGAGAAATAGTCAGAAATCAGAAATTGACCGCGAGTGCGTTAATTAATAGCTAATTATCAAAATTTGACTTTAAACAAGATAAGAGATATATACAAAAAATACGACGTTATCAAATAATATGTTAATTTTGTTTTTATACCACTAGCCACGCTAGGCAGATCTAAAGTAGACACAGGTCCCAATAAAACGGATATTTTTATCGTTTAGAGCAATAGGACACCCTATAGCCGTGGGTTCAAAAAGTACTATTAATATTATGGCGTCTACCATATTAAGCTTTAGTGGTAAAAGAGCAAGAAGGTGGATAACAGAATCCTTAAAATGATCTAGTACACTCATTTTGGTTTTGTCATTCGAATTAATATCCATAGGATCCGAAGATGTTGTAAATACGTCAATGGAACTTTTCAATGATTGCGAGTACATGAACCGAGTTAGAGCTCATAAGGTTAGTAACAGTTAATCTTATTTATTCCTCTGTCATCCTTATTTATTTCTCTTAACATTTTATTCTAGATGATGCACGTAAAGTGTGTTTATCAGTACTAATAACAAACTCTTTCTAGTACAGCGTACTCTCCGTAAAACTTCCGAGTCCGAAACAATCTATTGGACCTATAATCCTATTGCATTATATCTGTTTGGACAAGTTCGTATTGGGATTTTTCGCGATTGCAAATAAATACAATCAAAGTTGAAAATTTTCTTGAAACATTTCTCAAGATCTAGTCGAATTTGATGGATGTTATTAAAACAATACCCTTTCCCAACAATACCTAACAAACTACATACTGTAATTACTGTCACAACAAATGGGTGCATAGTGCAAGGCCACTCACCGATCTGTGTTCATGTCCTGGGAGAGATTGTCCTGGTAGTTGCTGAGGACCGACATCGCGTGGAGGTCACCCATCTTCTCCTGCGCTTCCCTCTCGGCCTGGCCGGATAAAACCAGTTCAAATACCTCAGGAAATCATATTCTAACTACTAGGTGCATTTTTGAGGTCTAATGAGGCCTTATTTGGAATGTTAGTTGAAGTATCTTTAGAGCAATTCGCGTGACAAGTTGACAAGAAATAATTTTTGCAATCTTTGTAACATATTGCTTTATATTGAACTGTCCGCTGGTGTAATTGATGCGCGTTTTGCTTTTATGCAGCGGGTATCGGGTTCGATTCCTGGTGGAAACACAAGTTTTCTTCTCAATCGAAATTTGTGTTTCTTATTCTAAGTGTGATAGTGTGTGCGATGTGAATGTATATTCACATCGCACACACTAGAAACACAAATATCCGGCACCTACGATACATGTTATCAAACTTAGTGTTGTGCTGAAGTGTGGTGTTGTAAGTGTGGAAATATCTATGTTTATATTATAAAAGAAAGAATTCATTTGTTCTTTGAATGGGATAATCTTGCAAATCTCATCCACATTGCAAGACTAAAAATGGAACTTGTTTCTTACATCAGTACAGATTATTCATAAGTCCCAATTAATGACATAAGGCTCCAGGGTAGATCCTACTTAGTCTAGCAGATGTAAAACGCGGTTATCGTGTAGAAAAATAATAGACAGGCACTTAGAAACAAAAACATGGAAAAACATTGATTCTACAAAGACATAATGTATATAATAATGGGAAAGGACGACTAGGAGAAGAGAGGTATAAACTGTTCCCCGATTCTCTGATAATTGTGCTCCAGGATCTATTACTGACTGAACCGTTAGTGGAGCTTCTAAGAAAACCTAAAAAAGAAGGTATTTTACCGTTTTCAGTACTTTACAGTTGTATCCAATCAATTTTTCTTGGCTACTGGATACATAGATTCATCAGCCTAAGTGACGACCACACCCTAAATTCGTCTTTTCGTTTATCCCTCACTTACCTAATTGGGACTTTAATTCAACTAAATACTTTTCCTATACTTTTGTTAACTCGCCACTGTTCAGTTATTCGACACTCAAATACAGTCTAAGTATAATCATTTTTATAAAACATTTAGCAGAAATAGAAATAGAAAAGTATTTATTGTATAAACTGTGTACAGGGTTCTTACTAATAATACAAATGTATAAATAACGAATCAACAGTTTTCTCCATTTCGGGTGTACAATATTGTTACAAAAATACAGTTTGACAACAAAAAGATAAAGCATACCAATCAAAACACTAAGTTAACAATTAAAATATTGATTGGTGTTATAATATACTTTTAATATTAACCACTCTTTTAGGCACCTTTTAAATTTATTAACTTCCAAAAGTTTTAAATGTAAGGGGAGATGGTTATATATTTTAACAGCACTTATATATGGATAGTAATTATCATACTGTTGTATATTCTCCTGAAAGCCTTGAGTTGCGGTTTGTATACTCGTTAATCTATAGACTTCACCGGTAGACATTTTATGTTTGTTTTGGAAAACTGGTTTGTTAAGTACAATGGACTGATTGACTCTTTGATCAAAGTAGCCCAAATCCATTCTTCAATTAGCGTCGTATGCGATCTACGCATATTTTAGCCGGCAAAGATTTTACTCGTACAACTATGTATAAGGCTATTATATGACTGTAAATGTTTAATTGATTGCTATAATTATTTTAATATGAAATGCCCGTTGGCTAAAGTTCAAGTATAAAGACAAAACAATACAGCGACAAATATGTTTGTTTACGTTGCAGTGAGGTGCCATCACGTGCAATCATTTCACAGAATTCTAGTTCCAAAAGCACACACAATAAGACACATTTTACAATTGTATCTACGAAGTTAAACAAACTCATTATGCTCATAGGACGTGAGCATGACCAAGATAACAAGGCAAAAAATTATTAATGTTACATTGGGCTTAGTGAACCTCCCTCCATTGTGCCCGTGCTGGCTCGCCCGCCGCAAAACCTCGTCGTAAGTCAGGTAGCACAACACTTCCACTATACACTTAGCGATCATAATTGCCACTAGTTCAAAACACTAAAAACTGCACGAAAATTAGCATTACGTACCGACAACCGACCTTGGCCTGCCTCCGCGTTACTTAGACTGATTCATCCGTGCTTCATAATTATCAATCAAAGAACTCTTATAAAAATAGCGTTAAGAAACTTCCCAGTGACAACTCATGTTGTATAACTGATAAAATATTTCCTCAGTACTATATTTGGAGCAGAGAGAAACGTTTGCTCACTGATAAGTTAACTTAACAACTAAAACATTTTTTAATATTAAATGTTTTCGAAACGTGCGGGTGAAGGGTATTCAATTATAGGCACGCGACATCCACACGGGCGACGATTTGCATGTTATGTGAGTATAGATCTATGTTTTGTATGAATAAGGACTCGATCTGGAATGTAGAGTACCTACCGTGAACCGGAAAGTAAATAAAAACCAAGAGAAAGCGATTAGATAAACTACCTAGTTTGGCACATCTTTCTGAGTTTTTGAGTAGGAAGCAACTAAGTATACGAGTTTTGATCGTTTGCGAAAACTGGACTTCATTGTGTTTCCTCAATACATTTACAAAAATGGTATAATTAAAAGTGGCAAGATAATTGACTAGCTCATAGGACATGAACCGCATAAATTAGGTGCAAAACACACAATTTTACTCAATCACAATCGGACTAGCGTTCGTCCTGCACTTAAATAACTTTTTTAACCCTTGACGAAAAAGAGGGTGTTATAAGTTTTTGGTGTTTCTCTATATATGTGTGTCTGTCTGTGGTATCATAGCTCCCAAAAGGCTGGACCGATTTTGATTAAATTTTTTTTGTATGAAGGTGACATGATCTAGAGTTTTCTTAGTTAATAATTGGTGAAATTCGATGCAGCTGTTGTCGAGATAGAGCAAATCAAATCAAATAAAAATCTTTTATTCACACGGGCTCCAAAGAGGCACTGATGAAAGTTAATGACTCTTACTGCTAGATTCGCACAATTTACAGCCATCTCGAGAAGAGCGTTGGGGTATTATCAACATTTTGATTTTGCCACTTGTTATGAATAAGCTGCAACAATGTCTTTTTGTGCAATCACAAGATATATAAATAACTCAAGAACCAAAAACAAATTGTACGGAACGGAATGTCTTCGCCTAGTGCATCTGGTCCAGTTTTTCTACCAACTTCACAAAAAAGACAGTCGACTTGAGTACCTCCCGTACTCAAGTCGACTGTATTTTTTTATGTGTGTTAGTTACCTCATAACTTCGTTCCACGTGAACCGATTTTGAAATATTTTTTTTGTTTGAAAGATCTTGCTTTCCAATTGATCCCATTTAAATTTGATCAAGATTTGATCAGTTGTTCTTAAAATATCTTCAATAACGCGTGTCTAGTACATCTAATCTGATCAAAGTTCCGAAGATAAAGCGGTAAAGTCGGTTTTTTTTAAGTTTTGCTTGCGTGTAATTATTATTACGTGCTGTAAGAGCGTACCGTATCTTCCCACTGTTAATAACTTCATTGGCGAAAATCTAGTTTTTACATACGATCATTACTTGTACTAGACTCAGTATTTGGATCGGTTAGTTTAGTGGCATTTCTAACTCTGTGCTTCCTTGTTTCGAAGGGCAACCGGATTAATAATAGTACCGCAAAAATGTTATATGGAAGAATGTTATAGGTCATTATAGCTCACGAAAAACAAGTATGAAGTTATACTATTAAAATTATTTCTTAAATGCACAGATACAGATACTGAAATGCGTCTTCTTATTATATAAATCAGGAGATACTGTGACATATTGTCTGTTTATACTACTTTATACAGTAGGTATTACCGCAACGACGTCTTTAGACTTCTTTAGGTATTTATTCTACAAACATTCGACAACTGCTCGGTTGCATACGAGTTATTGAATTATCATACTTATGATACCTTGTACCTGGGTTATCTTTTATGTTTAAAGCTAAATACTCATCGTAAATATATTACTAATAGTTGTCAATGTGTACAAGCCTTACAATTGTTTGCCACTTATCTTTATTAGCTGAACACCTCGGGGATTATGTGGCAAATGAGAATTATTAGCGATGACTACGCCAGGACTTATTTACCTAATTATTAAACCTAGGTGACAGGATAATATGTAGGTAAATTTTAAGTAGGTAACTACATTTGAAATGTTAATAAATTCTATTGTATTATGTTTGAAATCAGAAGATGAGGAAAATTAAAATTAAACTGAGAGATAACTTTTCAGTTACCTTATAAGAATATAATTATGTATATACTAGGCAAGCCCGCAGCTTTGCCCGCTAATATCAAGTTAAAAAGTAGCCTGTGTATCAATCCTAGGTAAGCTATATACATTCAAAATTTCATATAAATCCGTTCAGCCGTTAAAGCGTGAAGAGAGTACAAACACACTTACACAGAAACTTTCACATTTATAATATTATTAAGATTTCTGTAGCAGAGCGATTTATTATGTATAGTGAAAAAGCCAAACGATATTTTTAAACACAGAAAGACACAATAATAAATATGCGATAAAATAATAATAAAATTTTTGTCTTTTTTCTCGATTTTGTAGTTATTTTTTACCGACTTCCCAAAAAAGGAAGAGGTACTCAAGTCGACAGTTCTTTTTTTTTGTTTGTTACCTCATAACTTCTCAAAAAAATTTTCGAAATAGGCTCACGTGGAGCAGTTCCACGTGAGCCGATTTCGAAAAATTTTTTTTAGTTTGAAAGATGTTGCTTTCTAATTGGTCCCATTAAAATTTGATCAAGATCTGATCAGTAATTCTTGAAATATCGTCAATAATACCTATTTTGTGACGAATAATGCGTACTTTGACGATGTTCTCGTTTATCCGACTTCAAAAGTTAGCTCATAACTTCTTTCGTTGTGAGCCGATATTGATGATTCTTTTTTTATTTGAAAGCTGGTGCTTTTTATGTAGCCCCATTGAAATTTGACCGAGGTCTAATCTGTAGTTTTTGAGTTTTAGTCAATAATGCGTGTTTAATACGTTAAATCTAATCAAGGTTCCGATGATAAAGCGGTGAAGTCGGTTTTTTTAAGCTTTGCTTGCGTTTAATTATTACATCACTTGTTGCCAAGTACACCGAAATAATTCAAAACTAAGACTTTTGATTTACCTAAAACTTGATATTTCTAAAATTCTTAATAATAGAATGCCTAACATCGATACTAAGCGTTTTTAATCAAGTCGAGATAGATGGAGGATAATGTTATCTTTTTTTATTTGGAAAAAAAGCTATTTGAAAAAAATACCTATTAAAATACAACGCGTAACCGTGCGATACAGCCATTTTAGACACACTATATACTCCTTTATATGATACGATGTAAGCGAGAGAATCGAATAAAGTTACAAACGTTAGTGATTTGAGGGCTACATTACCCTTAAACCATATTATGTCATTTGTATCTAATACTATATCAGATATACCTATTTTCAAACATGTAACACACGGTTGTAGCTACTTAGCCCCCCTTACATGTTGATATGTACCTCAGCTGGATATCAATAATATTGATATAGCACACAGGAAGGGATTTGGGTGCTGAATTTTGATCCGTACTGCTTTGGAGATAAGGCTCAAGATTTGTGAATGTACAAATGTATAAAAACAATATTTAAATGTAAGTATTAAGAGCTACATTGAACCATACTGCTATTGACATAAAGCTTTAGTTTGGCAAACAAAATACAGAAAGCTAATGCTGATCAAGTGGTCATATAATGAACCTTACTGACTTATTATTAAGGCCTAAAGTAAATTAGGACTTCCAGGATAAACATTTGATATTAACCCGACCGCATGTAGTGATCCACATGCGGTCGGGTGCTATGATACAGAAACTAGAAACAGTATTCTACTTATCGGTAATTCCAATTACGAATGTATGTTAAAGTATCCTCAATGATGTATATCTCATAATATTATTATTCTCATCTGTACATATTATGATATTATATATCACATGAAATCTGCATGAAATAATCCCAGAGCTGGGATAATTTATGTGTGTGTTCGTGGTGATAAAGTGTAACATAAACACTTTCAAACCCACAGCCCACACTAAGTATGTTGACTTGTGTCGTGGGTGCAGGAAGCATCACATTGGACACACATAATCATATCCAGAAAAAAAACACAAATTGCCCTGAGACTTGAACCCGATTCCCGCTAAGCGATACATGCCCGACCGCCGCGCGCCGGACGTAACGACGTAACGTGCACTCCCACGCGACATCGTCCCCAAGGGTGACAACGAATACAAGGGAGCAAGAGACGGCAGTAACTGAAGACCGAAGATAGGATTAAAAGACTCAGTAGCTCAAGCCAAGATAGGCAAGGAGCTCCCGCCAAAATTCCCCGAGGGTGATTGCCCTCGGCGCCCAGCCTAGGCAAGAATGGACAGCATTGAGGTCTATTCCTGACGCTCAGAAAGTAGCGCCAGAAACAAATACTTCACTTCTTAAGAAAAAGCGATCGCGCTTACAAAAAATCTGATAAATAATGTTTTTTTAATTGTAGCTACTACATAATTTATTTGAACCAAGTTACTAATAATATGACTAATACCATTAAATAAAGTTATTGATAAAAAATATTAATAGATTAATTAAAATTTGTTTTCTGATTTAAACTAATGTTATCAGCTTAATTAACTTTCATACATTTTTATGTAGTTATTATCGAACCACACTTCAAATATAAATTGTACTTTAACATTCAATAATTAAGTTAAATGATTTCAATGGTTGATTTTATTTTCCAAAAAAAAAATCCCCATTGGAATTCCTTTCTTAGTGCTCATCAACACTACCAAAGTGACCCAGAAGATTTCACTTTTATACAAGGTCCGGTTTAGGCTAATCCGGCAATCAATGACATAACAGTTTCAATACGTAACTATAACTAGGTATTTTATTTCATTTAATTAATAAAAATAATTTACCAATAGCAATAATAAACTAGTTAAGATGATACTCCAGTATCAGTCATCTACATAAGATTTTTGTCGAGTGCACACTTTACCACTCACAGCCCCACACACTAAGTTCGACGACTTGTGTGGTGGGTGCCAGACACATTCAATGCACATACACACCCACAATCAGAACCAGAAACACAAATTTGCCTTGAGGACACACTTGTGGAATGGAAATTGAACCCAATACCAGAGTATACCTTGTGGAATGGAAATTGAACCCAATACCGGGGTCAAGCTAATGACTGGCATACAACTAGTTAGCTGTTTCTATTCAAGTCAAAGAGTGGCAAAGACCTATTCTTAAAGCCATCCAACATTAAACAACATAAAACAAGTAAATACAAAACTATGTAATTTTAATTTATAAATAAGCAAATTGACTTGTAATATGAACTGCTCGTTAGCTTAATTGGGTGTGTGTTCGCCTTCTAAGCAGGGGTACCAGGTTCGATTCCCGGCGGGAACACAAGTTTTCTCCCCAATGAAAATTTGTGTTTCTGGTTCTGGTTGTAATTGTGTGTGTGATGTGAATGTTTCCGGCACCCACGACACAAGTCATCGAACTTAGTGTGGGGCTGTGAGTGTGAAAGCGTTTATGTTATGTTATGTTTAATATATTTTGAACATACAGGTTATTCAACCTGATCAACACAGGTTTCATTGATTAATTTTATCAAAGATACCTTTATGATTACATAAAAATTAAATACTGACTTCGTCAACACTATTTATCTAATAATCTGTATATCTATATGGATTGGTGATAATTATCTGCTCAATTGTACATTTTCAACACAAGTATAATAAATAATTATATAACTCAATACGAGCCACTACTATGAACTGTGATAAGTGATAATTCTGAAAGAATTTGTAATGAAACGATAAAATACCTATATTCTTACCTAGTCTCAAAATTAAGAATAGTAAGATCAATCATAAGCACATAAACACATTATATTAAGAAGATACCTAATGGGGGGGGTATAATTTTCAAAAACCTGTGATTCTTCAAGTGTTTATAAGTAATAATGGTGGATTATTAGTGAGTAATACTTAGTAAATGTGTATAAGTACAGGCAAATCATTCAAAGTTTTTCGTGATTTTCCAAAACTCCAATAGAAGTTCTAGTAAAGTTTCTACCACTTTGACTGGCTTGTGACTAAGTCACAAGTTTTAAAATAAAAAGCTTTTCAGATAGAATCTGTCACCATTAGAATAATAGAAATATTATACCCATTAGTTACACTTAAAATATAAAGCAATATATTCATAATCCAATTCCCATGTGAAAATCAATATTAAATTAAAGCAAGAAAAAAAACAGTTGTCATTTTAGTACCTATGATACTATGTCCTTGGCTGGTCCAAGAGCATAGTAACATAGGTAAAGAAATTCCTTGTTCTAGTATTGGTAGAAAGACTTAATAAGGGGAAGCAAAGAGAAATATAGGCTAGTAGAGACCATCTAGACTAAAACTGCACATTACTTTTTGTTTGCTCGCTCACTTATGTAGTCCTTACAATGTGGGCAGTCCTGGTAGTAATTTATCAGTTCACTTAAAGCCAACATGACATAATAATATGATATTTTAACCAGTAATCCCCACTCAGTAAAAATCCCAAAAAAGTGACTCATTCAAGTACTACCTGTACTCAACGTCACTTAACCATCACTTCTAATCAACCGCTCTATAAATGTTATGATGCCCCTCTGCCAAATTAATGCGACATCTAGTCTACCTTTCCACCACTTACCAAAGCAAAATAACATAATTATTAAGTACTTTTAAGATTTTAGATCAATATTTACCTCTTGGAAGTCACTATCTGCATCTCCATTCTGGAACAGCTGTTGGAACGCGAGCTCATTCCTCTGAGCGTCTGATAAAAAGGACTCCGTTTCACCCGCGTCAGATCTCTTGTGCTGTAGCTTCACTCCTCCCGCGAAAATAGGTGTTGTTATCTTCGGCGTAAACACATTCTCCTCGACTTTTACCAGAAGAGGTTTCGGAATATCTTCTTCGAGAGAAGGATCTCCGTCGGACATCACATAAGATTAACACTGCTCCACTTCTGCAATAGTCATGACCAACAATGGAAATTCTTACACGAAGCTTCCGAGTTCCGAGATCAGTCTGAGTCACTTCGTAGCGCCTTGATCTAAGTTATTCCTCTTTTGACCAGATAGATTCCAAGCCGCTAAATGCTGACGACGGCTTTAATGAACCCCAAATTAATTACAGGAAATTACTTTGACCGGCCCTTGACTTCGTAAGTGATTACGAGAAAAAGGAAGGACGGAAGCGAGAGGTGTGGATTTATTTTTGCATGGGGAAACGAGAAAAAGATCGCTTTCGTTCAGCTCAGCTGCTTTTCCCAAATAACGACATTGACAGATCATGAAAGTAGTGACAATTTTATTTTGATCTAAGAAACCTGACAATCCCGACATATTATTTTATGACAGACCCCGATGATAGCTCACGTTCCAAAATCAGTCCGTAAAAAATCGCGGCATTCATGAACGGAACGCTCGTTTTGTTGTTACAAAAGGTGAAGCGTGCGCATTTGTTCTATGCAAAAAGACAACGTGCAACGTGATCGTCCGGGTCTTTCCTATAGAAAATATATCTAGATTACTACTATAGAGCTAACCGTGTAGGGATCTAATGTATGGAAAATATATTTGTTTTTTTTATATAAACAGCTGAGATGACGAAGGCCACAACCCACCTCGCAGTGCCTCGCACTTGCTGTTGCCGCGGTTTTGAACGTCATTTATGACGTCACACAGTAGTCCGAAATTCAAGTCACCTTAACCTGACAGGAAATAGATGAAGCCAACTATCACGCCCAAGCCCAAAGCCGTACACAGATCTAGGTCCTAAGTCTTTAAGCTATTGATAAAACAGTTGTATGGCAAAAGCTACGCTGTAGTATGACCCATAGAGGAAGTATGTATGACCTAGGATCTTATACTATGGTAGTGCTACTATGTATATAGATTTATATACGGCTATTTTATGTATATACGGCTTTCAAAACCAGTTAACGCAATGACGCCCCAGTTGGCGCAGTGGCAGTGGCATAGCTATCGGAAGGCTAGACGGGGCAGTGCCCCGGGGCCCCCAAGCTCTGGGGGACCCTCGGACTCTGACTTACAAACTATAAATTGAACTAGTTAAAAAATAGTTTTAATTTGTTCATTAAAATAAGTTAAAATTTGTATTTGGTTTTTAATTTTATTATGGAGTCAACTGTGTTGCGATCAATCTGAATAACGACAAATCTGGAGTACGTCGAATTCGGAACACGACAAATACGGAACAAATGATTTTAAATAGTTTAGTTGGGGCCCTAGTTTATTTTTTGCCCCAGGGCCTTTGGTTACTTAGCTACGCCACTGCGCAGTGGACAGGTCTCCGCCCTCTGCGCCGTGGGTCCTGGGTTCGATTCCCGGCAGGAGTGTAAATTCCTTCCCAAGGGATATTTGTGCTTCTGGTTCTGGGTGTAATGTGTGTGTGATGTGAATGTAGATACGACTACTACTATTCAAGTCTACGATTCAAGTCTTTCAACTTAGTGTGGGGCTGTGAGTGTGAATGCGTTTGTTTGTTTTGTTGTCAAAAACCGTATCAGTATTGCCACTAAAATAAAAGTGTTTAACATCAGTCAAAACATGTTTTTTTAGCAAAAACACATTTATTAGATACATCATTAGTATGTTATTTAGATTTTTTAATGGTTTTGCTATACCAAAACCTTTAGAACAAGCATGTTACATTTTCGTCGTCGGAATGTCCATAAAAACCACAAAATACACGAAGGTTAACAGAAACATCAAATTATGGAGCAAAACATAGAGGAAGTAAATACTTATATAAAATGTGTAATGAATTAAAAACACATTGTTAATAGAATAACAATTTTGTTAAAAAATATCAACAGCAAGCCATCGGCCCACAACTGAATCTAAATAACCATCACTTTTTATCAGGTGAGATTGTGGTCAAATGGGCATAAAAAATTAAAAAAATAGCAAGCAGACTACAAAAATGTAAAAATCGTCAATTTTTCTTGTTATTGACAATTTTATTCGCTCTTGTTAATCGTTTATGTACCTTAGAGACAAAATAGCGTTTCCAAATAAATTAGTGTTTAAAAAAAAACTCTACTTTAATCCGGTATTATAATTTTAATATACATATCTAAAACCAATAATATCATAGAATACTATTAAATGTTCTGGTAAGTAATGTAATATCTACCAAATTTGTGAAAGTACAACCAACGTTTCAGTTGATATATTGTACTATCTACGGGCCAATTGCCTATATTTCCTAAAACTATATACAGCAAAGAACTAAGTTACCTACAAGACATCAATTTGTAAAGTAATTGGAAAAATCAGTCATCACAAAAAAAAAGCCTGATGTGCGCAGACAAGCAATTTGATTTAGTTTGGCTGAAACGCCAAAATAGATGTGTGCAGAAACCAATAGTGGAACGACTTTGTGAACGCTATAAACGTTGGGGACGAATTCTGAGACGTGGCCATTTTGGTCTAGAACGGCAACACAAGCATCACTTAAATATATTTTGGAGTTTTGCCGCGAACGTGAAAAAATGGCGTTGTTGATTTTGTATAATTTTCCAAAACCTGTGATTCTTCGAGGGTTAATGTGTAATAGTGGTGGATTATTAACCGTTAATACTTAGTAAATGTGCATAAGTGTAGGCAAGTCATACAAAGTTGAAAAACGTGAAAACTCCAATAGAAGTTTACCACTTTACTAGGGCATGACTTGACTATGACTGACTACTTGACTTTGACTGTGACTTGTGACTAAAACTTTTATTATAAAAAATAGAAATTGATAATATTTGCTTAATATTTCGACTGAAGGACTATGCATCCATGGTCATGAAATAATAATTTAAAAAAAAAATTAATATATTTCGGAAAGTAGCCATTTGTGACGGCATGACGCCCGCCAGCCTGACGGATGTTACTGCCACGCCGCTCTAGAAATGTCAATTTGCGTCGCCGAATGAATACCGAAAGCAGAGGTTGCCGGCGAAATTATTTTCTATTTTCTTTAATTTACTTTTAGTTCCTATGCAGATTAGTAAGTAAAGTGTAGAAAATCACGTAGCCAACATGACTATAGAAGTGCAAAATAAGGCGAAGCTGCCTCAGCTGTCGTCTGATAAACAGCTAACATTCATCAAACTGGCTGTTTTATCAATGGCAGCGATATTATGTGAGTAATTTCGGCATTGTTCTTCCTATTTGTCGTTGTGTAAAACAAAAATGCAGTATTTGACCACGTCAGGCCTATACTGTTAGCAATAGCATGTTTGTTTTTTATATATAGTACGTGGTCTAATTGTATTGATGGCATGGCGGTACTGATTATTATGCAGTAAAATGTTACCGATCGTTATCTATGTATCTGTGCAACCAGCCCCGAATTATTTCATCGACAGCAGAAATTGTTGTATCTATGAAATGAAACATGATTCATTTAACATACATAGACCAACACTAAAAAATGCTGTGCTGAGTTATTGTATGATAACTTTGACAGCATTGTTTTCAAATATGAGTGTAGCAAATTTTCACTACAAAGCTTCTCTATTTAGATAATCACTGTTAACTTTAACTATGGTAGACAGATTTAAATTAAAACCAAGTATTTGGGTGAGCTGGCTTCAGAATTGGGTTTAATACAAGCTTTAGAGTTTTTAGGTAGTATTCTGTAGATGTTAATGTTACCTTTCCAATAAATCTTATCCTGTGGAGATGAACTTTTGTTATTTTACCTCAATGTGTTAATATATATTTTTTGAAGTACTCTCTCGCTAATCCGCCACCATAAAATCCTAACCATCGGCGGATTACTAAAAACGGCGGATTATAATGTACAGGAACAACAAATTGAAAAAAAAAAAAACAAAATGTTTGATTTATTTTTATATTGTATTTAAGAAATCAACAAACATTAATCTTTTATTGAAGTAATTACTCATATTTCGAAAAAAATGTGTCTAATTTTGCTTGTTTTTTTACGTAATACGTATATTTGCAACCATATTGCATGACTTTCCATTTTCTTGGGCCCATTTAATACAAATATCTACACTATTCCGGGCATTATCTCGAGTCCAAAAAACGGCAGATTATAGTACTTGTCGGGTAATCGAGCGGCGGATTAGCGAGAGAGTACTGTATATGATAAAATATTGTAATACTAGTGTATATAGCAATAAATATTTGTGCTTATGGCTTTGGGAGTTATTGTGTGTGTTATGTAAATCTTTCCGGTACCCACAAAAAACATCTGAAAGTAGAGTGTAAGCTGTGCTATAAATTTTTTTTGAACACTCAAGTTTCAACTAACAATATTTTTCTATTATTTCAGCATTTGCAACTCGCCTGTTCTCTGTGCTTCGGTTTGAGAGTGTAATTCACGAGTTTGATCCATATTTCAACTATCGGACTACAAGGTATCTTACTGAGGAGGGATTCTACAACTTCCACAACTGGTTTGACGACCGAGCATGGTACCCATTAGGCCGTATTATTGGTGGTAAGTTAAAAACAGTAACTGCATTGAGCTGGTTTTAGAACAATAAGGATTGTTTCGGGTTAAATGCAGGATATGTGACATAATATCATAATATAAGACATCCTTGAAAGCCTTAATTGGGTGTTAAGACCTGCACTGACATCCCACTTGGGATGTAATATGCATTTCCCTCTTCCAGCAGTTAGCCCAACCACCCCAACCCCATTCGCCAAAGCTTCTCATGTAAAATCACTTTATGGAGTATCACATCTACGTGAAGTATCTTCAAGAGCTGTTAACTTACCTTATAATGGAATCCGTGATTTGTTTTTGTAGTTAGTTATTCGAAAAGTTTAAAGCAAGTCACTTTTCACAAATAACAACATACAACAGTCCTCTAGTGGCAAAGCTTTGCCAAATCTTCCCTTAGCAAACAGCCCTCTAGCTGAGCTGTAGCGAATCTGCCCCCAGAAATGCAGTCAGTTAATCATTTGTAGTCTAGCACAAGTCTTTAATTAATAAGTTGTATATTAATTTTTGAAATCTGCCCCATTCCATTACTATTTCAAAATAAATGCATATGGTAAACCACATTTTTGTTGTTCAGGTACAATCTACCCTGGCCTGATGGTGACATCAGCCACTTTGTACAATATCATGCAGTTCTTGAACATCACCATCGACATCAGGAACGTCTGTGTGTTCCTGGCTCCATTCTTCTCTTCCCTCACCACCATCGTCACATATTTGCTGACCAAGGAGCTGAAGGTACAGTAAAAACTAGATAGCTAGTTTCTATTATAACAAATTTTATTTAGCACAAAATTTTTCACTATTATTGATATATACTCGTTTTGTACCTAGCTACTCTATTAGACTTATGCAATATAGTGTACATATATATACAAGGTTCTTGGAATTAATGCTCCATACTCTGCAGGCGAGTCATGTATCGACAAAGCAACCCAAAAATAAATAAAAAAACACATTATTTTTTTCTTGTAAGTGTTTGTACTTATAATTTATTATTCTTAGATTCATGCACTCTTTAAAATGTTGTTTTCTAAAACACCGACGTCCAACTCTATTGCGTAATTCCGCTCCATCCAAAGGTTGTCTGGAAGAGATCGCTTTTAGCGACAAGACCGCCTATTGTAACACTTTTTTTTTGTAAATAATAATTTTGTTTTGTTTCTTGTCTTAATTAAGGTGTTCAATAAAGAGTTTATCTATCTAATGTGCGGAGCTAAGTTTGAGCTAATTAATATATTTGTTTATTTTTGTATTTATATGATATAGACATACCCAGCTAATGCTGCTCGTCTATAACACAAATAAATAAATTCAAGCAAGTAAAGTCTGAGACAGGCAAGCGGAAGGTTTGTCTGGTGTGATAATATTCTTAATACTATCACTTGCACTCATTTTGTTTGCATGTGACACCACCAAAGACTGTTTAAAATTATAAGTATCATCAATAAGTGAATTATCTTTCATAAGTACCAAGATAATATAGGCAAATATCAAGATAAAATTATAGGTTGATAATCATCTTAGATAAATATAATCTAATATTTTTTTATGACACTCATCAACTTGTCTCAATTAATAACTACGTGAATTTTAACTCGGATATACAGGGTTATTTGTAAAATATCAGAATACTCACAGACCCTGATTCTTGTTCTAACTGTTATCATGATGACATAATCCCTTATAAATTCATTATATTTTATACATACAATGCATCATTTTAATCATTAATCTATAATTAGTAGTTGTTTAAACTACACTGTCCCGCAAAGAAATGTTAGCAGCGTCGACGTGCCTTACAATATGCACGCCAATGCCTGTTGAAACGTGATACCTTAGACATAACAGAGAGCATATAAATATATGTATTAAATTTATTTGCAAAATTATGAAACAGAATTTGCAATAGTCGTACCTCAAAAGAAGTTGGTCTCAATGGTTAGAATGAACCCATTAGATTTCTGGTATGTAAAAAATTACACTGTTTATTAGATATTTCCATTCGTCAGACAGACTATCATCATCTAGTAACTGATCAATGCAGTTGATTATGATGAGAATTCTGTTCCGCCTATTAATTTTGCTAATTGTAGTTTTAGGTAGTTCATGAATTTTCAAAAAAATAATGAATTAATGGAACACAGAATTAAGATTGGTGAAAGTTTTGTCGATTCTTTCAAATTTGTTCTTTTGAATCATTCATCAAAAATATTTGGTACTATATCCTGTAGTTAATTGAAATATTTCAATAACTGCACACCATTTATGTTTAAAATGTTATAATTATTGCTCTCGAACAAAACGAGATATATTTATAGCTTAACGAAGTAAAGCAACGTGACTCTGATATATAATAATATGTTCATCTTTTTCTAATAAAAGATGAGTAAATAACATATCCGAAATTTTGCACTGCCGGCTAAATAAAATTTATTTATCTTCTCCACACTCTTCTTTAATACAGGATGAGGGTGCGGGTCTAGTTGCAGCCGCTATGATTGCCATCGTCCCCGGCTACATCAGTCGTTCAGTGGCAGGCAGTTACGACAACGAAGGCATTGCCATATTCTGCATGCTGCTGACGTACTACTTCTGGATCAAGGCTGTCAATACTGGCACTATCCTGTGGGCTACGATGACTGCACTCGCTTACTTCTACATGGTGAGTTGTACAGTTATGTCTATTAATCTCAGAAAGAACGGTAAAATTTACAAATATTTGATGGCCTTAACACATTCATCGCCACGTAGGTCACCAGTGAACAGACTGTGTATTTACTACTTTAGCAATTAACATGTTTAACTAAACTTCTTTAGTTATTTACAGCCCTAAAGTCATTTGGATATAAGCAGCAATCTGACGAAATAATATGATTACCAGCTTATTTTCACCCCATTGTTGGGCTTAGGCCTCTGCTTAAATCTATACAAATAAAAATCAATTGCCGCATGTATGAAAGATCATTACTTGAAAATGGCTCGATAGATATGACTGTTTTTACAACAGACTTTATAAAAGGAAGTTCTCAATTCGGCTGTTTTTTTTATGTATGTTACGCGATATCTCCGCCAATTATGAATCGATTTTGATGTTTTTTTTTTTATTGGTAGAGATTTTTTTTTGGTAGAGTAGGTATACTTCAGAGGTGGTCCCATACAAATTTATCGAAATCGGTCAAGCCAAAACCGAAATATAAGCGATGAAGTCGGTTTTTTGCTTTGCTTGCATTTCAATTATATTTTGTTGTGTTTTTAACTGTCTTGTTGTATAGTTTCAAATCAATTGTAAAGTTTGTATGCAGGTAATAAATCTCTGTTCCTAAATCTAGTATTATCAGGGTGCTGACATATGCAATCTTATAATACTAATAATAAAATAACTATTGCGGTTGGCATCATTCTTGAAACCTGACAAGCTAATCGGAATCAAAATTATTGTTTTAATATAATAAATAATAATATAAGGCAGTTATCATTTACATAAAATAAGAAGCAAGAACTTCAATTATTAGATTGATTGATTTGTTACAAGAGTTTTTAACTTTTACAGATATCAGGTTTTAGTGCCAGTTATCTTTTTAATCAATCAAAGATCAATCAGATGAAAGCTTCACACCAATAAGTCCTCGTGGCTTGTTGGTTTTTGCTCTTTCATACAAAATTTGAGAGGCACGTGGTAGGTATGTCACGTCTAACTCTATTGTGTAATTCTTCGCCATCCAAAGGTTGTCTGGAAGATCGCTTTTAGCGATAATACCGCCTTTTTTTATTTTTTGTCACGATTAAGGTATTCTATAAAGAGTTTATTTATCTGTCTCTCTGGGGACCTCTTATGAGATACATTTGAGAGGCACATGGTCGGTATCTCTCTCAGGACTCTCAGTAGTGAAGTTTACAAGGTTTCTTTGTTTGCTTATTCTGTAATAGTTGACATGCTGAATAGATGCGTGAATATATTATTAATATATTCACTAAATGACCAGACAGACGTTGTCTTGTCTTAGCATATTATTCAAACGTGGGAACTGTCAAACGCGCGAAATAAAAATCGTTAAGTTTTCTGAAATTTTCCAATTTGCTGCGCAATGAAATCAGTAAAATTGTTCTCAAGTTATGACGTGACCAAGGTAAACAGGGATACATTTTTATATATGTATAGATAGAGATGCTGTGCCCTTTGGTTTCGCGCTCATCAATAGTGATATAAATTAGCACGAGGTCCGACTTAATTATTAAAACTATCTCTGACAAATTTCGTAAAGATTGGTTAGTGTTTGAGCTTCAACAAGGCGAAACCAGTGGACCAATCTTGTTCATAAGGCATCCGACATGGCTTAAGGACTAGTCTACTACTCATAGACCCTGGACTAATAGTCTAGATTCTATAGCCATAGGATAAGACAAAGGCTTTTTATACACGCAAGTATTCTAATAGAAAACTTTTATTCAATAGGGAATATGCATGAGATATAAATTTATCGACTGTTGGCTTACTACTAACGTCTGGAATCACGAAACATAAAAAAAGAAATTTTATAAACGACCTTATACCTTATATGCTTGTACTTATTTGGCTCAATGTATTAGCATTGTAATTCAGAGAGGCAATGCCGTCAGCTTGATGAGGACGCTACCCACTGTTAGTGGGCTTGAGCACTTGAGTTACCAAAAAGCCTTGTAGGTAACTTAAGTCTTTGCCGTATTGATGTTTACAAGTTTAGTTTTTTTAAGGAAATATAGGAAATTTGCCTGCAGATAGCATATTAGTGCCTTATATGTTGTATTAATTACTTTGTGATATCCCAGGTATCATCATGGGGTGGCTACGTGTTCCTGATCAACCTGATCCCGCTCCACGTATTTGCGCTGATGCTCCTCGGTCGTTTCTCGGCGCGTGTGTACGTGGCGTACAGTACACTGTACTGCGTGGGCACCATTCTGTCCATGCAGATATCGTTCGTCGGCTTCCAGCCCATTCAGAGCTCGGAGCATATGCTGGTAAGATAATATTAGATTTTAGGCGGTAAAAAGAGTAATTGTAAAAGCTTTTATTGTTCAACATGTTGTACTGCTTGGTTGACGTGGTTGGTTGAGCGTCTGACTTCTAAGCTGGGGGTATCGGGTTCGATTCCCGATGATAATAAAAATTTTCGCATCGAATTTGCGTTTCTGGTTCTGAGTGTGATTACCCAATCACACTCAGAACCAGAAACGCAAATTCGATGCGAAACATTCACATCACAGACACAATCACACCCAGAACCAGAAACACAAATGTCCTTTGGTAATAAAATTTGAGTTTTCACCAGGAACCAAACCTATTACCCGCTGCTTAGAAGCATAACATATTGAGAAAAAAAATTGTTTATGCTAAATAGCATTTGACTACTATCTCACCTGATCGAAAGTGATGATGCGGCCAAAGATGCTTGCATAGAAAATACCTATTGATTTGAAGATTCCCAGGTAAGATTCCTCGTAGAACAATGATGCATACGTTTTGGAGAGTGTGCTTAGGAATTACATGATATAATCCTCCATGTCCTTTATACCATCAATCAACAAGACAAACTGTCAAATGTCATCCATGTATGGTTGACATACCTCCAGTTTGCTCGAAGCGTTTCGCTCCTACGTTAATCATCTGTACACCGAAGGAGTGGAACTCATTGCCTGCGTCTTGGTTCCCTGAACTGTACAATCTGGGTTTCTTCAAGTCTATGAGTGAATAGGTACCTTCTAAGCATGTTCTATCTTCGGCCGAATCGTCACGATCCATAAGGTGAGATAGCGGTCAAATGTTTGCCTATCCAGCATTAAAAAAAAATTTGTTTCTGTGCAGGCTCTCGGCGTGTTCGGCCTCTGCCAGCTGTACGCGTTCACACAATACCTGCGCGAGAGGTTGTCGCCGGCTAACTTCGAGCTCCTGTTCAAGGCGCTCCTCACCACTCTCGTAGCGACCCTGGGGACTTTCATCGTCGCGCTAACTGTTACTGGTATTTATGTCAAAAATCTTTATATAATATACTAGCCGTGCCCCGCGGCTTCACCCACTATTATCAAGTTAAAAAGTAGCCTATGTGTTAATCCTAGGTATAAGCTTTGTACATTCAAAATTACATCCAAATTTAGTTGTTTAAGCGTGAAAAGGGAACAAACACATTTACACACAAACTTTCGGGTTCATTATTATAAATATATATAGTATATAATATATAATTCTTCTGTACACGTGTGTATGTGTCTGAACCCCTAAACAGCTAGACCGATTTTGATGTGAATTTTTGGTAAAAATAAGTGTTCAGTTGGATTAAAAAATGGTTAAGATTCACAATTCGAACCAATAAATACTTTTTTTAATTAATTAACGGGTCCGCAAGTGTAATACATAAATGTAGTTGAAAACAAATCGATGTAACGCATTTGTGTGAAAGCAAACAAAAAGCTTTCTCTCTAAAAACAAAGTATTTAGAAAATATATTTTACTGCCGTTTTCAGGTAAAATCTCACCATGGACCGGAAGATTTTACTCTCTGCTCGATCCATCGTACGCCAAAAACAACATTCCTATTATTGGTAAGTTAATTAATATAGAATTATATTAGTATTTAGTATATACCTAGCATTAGGTAATGTGTTTTCTTTAATACATTGGTATAAAAAAGAAATGCCTTACAAATAAAAAAAATTAAACGCGGCCTTTTTCATGTTTTTTATGTGATGTCCACGACCCAATCAAGGCCGCCGTATAGTAATGTTGACCAATCATTGTCATAAAAAAATTGTGAACTGACGTCACGACAAGTTTAGCCAATAGCATGCGTATTGCTATTATTTTTTATTACTTTTTATCAATTAAAATTCTATATAAAATTACTGGTTAATAAGTCTGTTTCAATTTGAAATATTCGAAATTTAGCCTTAGAAGTTTTGTCGACTTTTAACTGACAGAAAAATAGGAGGTCATATATTAGAGGGTCTGGTGCTACAATGTTTGTAGAAGTATAGTATTTCCTCCGCAGCGTCTGTATCGGAGCACCAGCCCACGTCGTGGTCTTCATTCTACTTCGACCTTCAAGTGTTGGTGTTCTTATTCCCGGCTGGTCTCTACTTCTGCTTCAGCACCCTCACTGATGCCAACATCTTTATTATCCTTTATGGGGTGCTCAGCATCTACTTTGCTGTGAGTATAATTTATTTACAACATAATAGAAACCTTACAGTATACAAAATATTTTTATGTTGAATACAATTGTTTCCAAATGATCATGAAAAATTTTAACTTAGGGCCATTTTTTTTTATAAATGTATTTAACATTGACATCGCTCTCAAAGTGGGCACATTAGCAGAGTGAAATATGTAACTACAATCTGTCTAATTTCCAGCCATTCAACACCATTCCCAGATATTCTGTCTTACATACATATGTAAGGAGATGCTGAAACAAACCAAATTCTTGCCAGGTTCTTCTCGAGACGGCTGTAATTTTGCGAATTTGGCAGTAGAGTCGTAAACCTTCATGAGTGCCTCTTTGGGCCCATGTGAATAAACTTTTATTTTGTTTTGATTTGAAATTAAGTTATGGCAAACAATCAATACTCGAACTAAGACCTCCTGGTGGGGTCACAAGCTTTTAATTAAACTGACGTATATCAAAATTACTTTTCACCGATAGCTATCGTTTGGCTACTATCCTACCAGTTGGAAAGTTGTGATGTTTCCTAAACAAACATGCTAGCACAGGTGAGATTGTGGTCACTAGCTTGCAGAAATAAAAACAAGATTTACAGAATGGCAGTATCAGGTATTCATAGTAACCAAACGAAATAAACTATTTATATTAATATTCTGACTCTTATAATATTATCATGATGACACACGAAGCTTGAGCGCGTCGTAGCGATGTTGAGCAACCTCCGTTGACTCCGCGCTATGAACCTTACACTTTGATCGCTGACTACCCTCATTACCCTCGCAATATATCTATATAAACCAGTGTACCCTGACCTTTCCCTTAATGCTATTGACAGGGCGTGATGGTCCGACTTATGCTGGTCCTCGCTCCGGTGATGTGCATCGTCTCTGGGGTAGCCGCGTCGAGCCTTTTAAGCCTTCATGTTAAGGATATAGAACCGAAAGTCGAAAAACCGGATAAGAAAAAGAAACATGAGCCTAATCTAGTGTTTCGCTCTGAGGTAAGAAAACTTTTTTTTTATACGTTGTAATTTAACATATACATATTAATACAAATATGAATATTTTATGAGAATTTAGGATCATTTTTATGTTATTTGAAACGTGCTCGCATTGTTCTGCATGGACTATGTAACAATAAAGTACCTACAATATATCGCTAGAGGCAGCCAAAGTTTGACTATATGGACTACTAGCTTTTGCCCGCGGCTTCGCTCGCGTTAAGAAGTATTATTATTAATTAGGTATAGATCCCCTATTTTATCCCCTTGGGGGTAGAATTAATCAAAATCCTTTCTTAGCGGATGCCTACGTCATAACATCTACCTGCATGCCAAATTTCAGCCCGATCCGTCCAGTGGTTTGGGCTGTGAGTGGATAGATCACTATGTCAGTCAGTCAGTCACCTTTGAGTTACATATATATTCAGCGATCATAGGCGGAGATCTCTCCCTGCCGAGCGTGGTAGACGCCATGCTCGGCAGTGAGAGATTGTGGCAGGCGGTAGTCTCCTTCTGCGAAGCGGTGATGGCGCAGAAGGAGGCCGCGGAACGGGCCAGAGAGGTCGATCCCCTTTCTGACCCGATCCGTCGCAGACGGATGGGGGGGAGGAGGAGGCAGTTCGCCCGCCTCCTCTCTCCTCCTCTGTAGTGGGGTCACCGGTGGAGAGTCAGGGAGCTCTCCACTGGCTTGCACGGCCCCACAAGTCTGAGGGGTGGCCTTCGTGAGCAAGGTCACCCCTTCATAGGCGCAGTGGCCCGGTTGTACTCGGGCCTACCGCCGGGGCAAGATAGTGACTGCTAGCGCGACCCTATCTTGCCCCACCTCGGCGAGGGACTGCTCACGGGGGGGTTTTTAGTGGGTTCGAGCCCCACATACCCCCTTCCTTCACCCCTGGGAAGGAAGGGAAGTGCAAGGCATTTTCCCCCCCACAAAAAAAAAAAAAAAAAAATATATATATGGACTATTGCTTTTACAGCTGAGCTACCCAAGCTCTGCCGACAAAATAACCTTGCCTTATTATAGACGACTTACGAGGACGTGTGACGCCCTCTACCGGAATACCTGATAGATATTATATACCTGTGTATTTGTGTTTGTCTGTGGCATCGTAGCTCCCAAACGTTGCGTTGTTCGTGGCAGTACAGTATAGTGTTGTCGGCAGGTGGGCGCGTTGTTCGTGACAGTGCTGGGCTGCCTGCTGGTGTCGTACGTGTTCCACTGCACGTGGGTGACGTCGGAGGCGTACTCGTCGCCGTCCATCGTGCTGTCGGCGCGCGCGCACGACGGCGCCAGGATCATCTTCGACGACTTCCGCGAGGCCTACACCTGGCTCAAGATGAACACGCCTGAGGTGAGTCTGCCTCTCTTTGTCTATAGTGCTGTCTCATTGATTATTATTTATGACAGAATAAGTACCTAATTATATTAGGTTCACAAAAACCTTTTGAAGAAAGCGTTTATCTGGTAACTAGACCAGATAAATGCCTGTCTACAAACTATCAACTGAAGTAACACTTCTCTTTATCTTTATTACTTCAATACTCAAATAAATTGTATATCACAATATGACAGTATCAAACATATAATAATATTTTCCTTACAACCAGGACGCGAAAGTGATGTCATGGTGGGACTACGGGTACCAAATAACGGCGATGGCGAACCGGACGGTCATAGTAGACAACAACACTTGGAACAACACGCACATCTCGCGCGTCGGACAGGCGATGGCCTCGCCAGAGGACAAGGCGTATGAAATCATGCAAGAACTGGACGTGGACTATGTGCTGGTTATATTCGGAGGACTCGTCGGGTACTCGTCTGATGGTGAGTAGAACGATATACACTACACAAGGACAAATAAGTATGTTTAAACTGCCCGAATATATATTTTCTATTAAACTAAAAAAATAATGCTATAGGGTATTCCTGTAGCTATAAAGAAAGAAATAATACTTGGACTTATACTATAAAATTTTTCGTTTGAATCAGACATTATAATATTATTAAAATACGCCTTTCACTCACGTCATGCATTTCGAGCATGTACGATGCTTTTCAGCGTAAGCTCATCCCGGAGAACACCTACGTCGCCGGTTCCAATTTCGATCAAATAACGTGAGTGACAGCCGTATTTTGTAAAACTTTACATAAATATATTATTATTATAATCTCATGCATATTATCTTCTTTATTTTAAACATTTTTATTCCAACACTGTAACTTTCCCCATTGCAGACATCAACAAGTTCCTATGGATGGTCCGCATCGGCGGCAGCACAGACCGCGGCGCACACATCAAAGAGCACGACTACTACACGCCGGCCGGAGAGTTCCGCGTCGACAGCGACGGCTCCAGCACGCTGCTTAACTGCCTCATGTACAAGATGAGCTACTACAAGTTCGGACTCGTTTATACTGAGGGCGGTGAGTGAAACAGATCTGTTTCTAAGTAGCAGACGGGAGACTTTACTTTAGACTTTTTGACACGTCCTCGCGCGCCGTGCTTAAGTGTGAGTGTAGTACTCACGTACATTATAGACAACTAGCGCGATGCGTCTCCGTTTCAGCTTGGGCAAAATAGCTTTTTTATTTGTAACTTAAACTTTCGCGATTCGAACACATAGTTTAGGTAATATCTCGGGTCTTAATCGCGCTAAAAAAATATTTTTATTTACCTCGACACGCATTCTCCAGTCTTCTCGAGACCATGGAGATTAAGTCCCGAGATATTACGTATGCGTAAATAGTATTGCAGTAAGTCAGGGTGGGTCACTTCTGCACGTTTCCGTGTTTGTTTGCAGGCCGGCCGGCTGGCTACGACCGCGTGCGCGGCGCTGAGATCGGCAACAAGGACTTCAACCTCGACGTGCTCGACGAGGCCTACACCACGGAGCACTGGCTCGTGCGCATCTACAAGGTAAAAAAAAACATGCGGGGCAGTCTTTGGGGACTGCCGATAGAAGTGAAAACTAAGTAACTTGTGAATTGTATCGTCGGGCTATTAGAAAGCGTTCGGTGAAGATGGCAAGTTCCATGATTTTTGTTCACCCTAAAAGTGCTCAACGCGCGTAAAGAAGTTTTCACTCCAAAAACATTATTAGAAACAACCGTATTCTTCGAAGCAAACCCTTTCATTTGATACCCATATCATGGGCGCATAACTAGTCCGCCATATTGGATTTTACTAAACGTGTATGCAAAATGTAATCTCAGTCGGTTATTCAGTTTTAAATTGTGCTAAGACAGACTCGCGAGGTCTTCAGCTCTAGGTCTCTCTTTGAATTGAATATGAAATTAGTGTTATTTAAATCATACTATTATATATAATTTTGATATCCTGCCCCTGTCTGTTGTGTCTATCTGTTCCTTCCAGACGAATGGATCTACAATCTGCGCTGCAAAATATCCATCTAGTTTTTGTTAATTTGATGCTACTTTTGCACCACCGCTCTTACACACTTTAGAAATGTATCCACTGGCTCTTCCGCGCGCCAGAAGAGATAGATAATGTATCTTCCACCTGTATAATTCAACTTAAATTCGCAGGTAAAACCGCTCCCCAACCGAGGTGGATGAGTGAGGTCCCTCTGATCGATAAAGCGGCGGCTGCTGCTGCTACAGCGGCAGCTGCGGCGGCTGCAAGAGCGGCTCATGGACAACTCGCGCCGGCTACTCTTGGAGGAGGCACACGCCCGGATCTTGGTACAGGTTGCCGACTACAGTCGCCTCGCAGGGATCTAAAGTGTTTCATTGACTTACGACGGGGACAAATAGGTTGTGGGTTAGGAATGGAACGATTGGGCCGTTGATTAGTTGGGACTGGTTTGTGTCTTAGGATTTGAAGAACTCTGCTGGGGATTAGTTTGAAATGGAACGACAGGGCTGCTGTTATTTTAGGATTGTAGTCATGAGTCGTGACTAAGCTTTGGATTAGTTACTGGAACGATCTGTTGTTATTTTAGGACTGTAATCATGACTAAGCTGTGGATTAGTTAGGACTGGAACGACAGGTCTGTTGTTATTTTAGGACTGTAGTCATGAGTCGTGATTAAATTGTGGAAAATTTTAGTTCTAGGCTGTCGACTAGAAATGAAAAACTAGGTTGTGGCTCACTTAGGATAAGAACAACTGGAATCTGAATAAGAAAGGGAACACGTAGTGGCTTAGCTAGGAGTAGAACAACTAGTTTGTGGCTTAGTTAGAATTGGAACAACTAGTCCAGGGCTATTTGATGACTGGAACAACTAGTCCGTGGCTGATTGATGACTGGAACAACTAGTCCGTGGCTATTTGATGACTGGAACAACTAGTCCGTGGCTAATTGATGACTGTAACAACTAGTCTATAGCTCATTCGTAATTGTAACAACTGTTCTATGACTAATTCATGATTGGAACAACTAGTCTACAGCTTATTTGTAACCGAAAGTCAATGAAACACATGCCCATAAAGGCCTCCACATAATTGCGCAGTTTATCGATCAGGTTACAACTGAAAAGAACTATTGATAGTTAAGTAGGGGAACGACTTCATTAAAAGTGCACCAGTTAAAAAAAACTTTTCGGCTTTGTTTTTAGTGATTAGTTACGTAAAACGAGACAAATAGTATAGATTCAGTGATTTTCGCCAATTATCTATGTGCTTAAAATAGTATAACATTGATGTGCATGTTGTATGATTGAATATCCCATATTACTACATAATTATATACCGTGTATAAAGTGCAATGTATGATATTGAAGAAATGTTAATGTTATTTCTATTATTATATTATATTCCCGATTTATAGTTATGGCGTAGGTATATTAAGATGTGTGTCAAAGTATGAATTTGTGTTTTATCTTTGGACTGAACTTTTTGATTTTCTGTAAGTAGCGAATACTTTACCGTATGCTAAGCTGCGTAGAATAGATGTAGAAATGTGGACAATCACTAAATATTCTATCTCTACTTTAGTATTTATAATATAAAGCGCACAAATAATCTTTTCTCACAAATTTTCTAGTTTGTCGGCTTGTTATAATAAGCTATTTGTATAATTCATGACATTCGCTAAGATCTAAATTAGTCATTCATACAAAGTGTTATAACTTTTTAATGTAAACAATTTGTAGATGTATAATTTTTATTTTCATGTAAAAATTAAATTTTATTTCATTATTATTGTAAGCTATTTTAATTACACTACCAAAGGTCCGTAAACATCAATAATTCTTAATAAATACTTACTTACTAATACAAACTAGAGTTAATTAAGGCGGATAATCTAAACAAGACTTAAAAGCTAGAACAGTACATGCTAGATGTATGTGACACGAACAATTTAATTAAACTAGTTGACCCGCACTATTATCACACACAACATTCACATCACGCCTAGAACCAGAAACAAACTTCCCGAGAAATAAACTTGTGTTCCCACTGGTACTCGACCCATTATTTGTTAGAAATTATAAACTAGCTGCGCCCCGCGGTTTTACCCGCGTAAATCCCGGACTCGTGGGAATACTTTCATAGGAACCTTGTCCTGACAATAATTAACACAACAAAAAAAAAAATTGCGGAAATGTTCTATCCGTTCACGCGTGATGCTATGACCAAGGGAAATAGAGATTCATTTTTATATGTTAAGATTATATACTAACAAAAAATATGGGTCAGTGTTGTCTGAAATAAACATTTTGAAATTGAATGCGAGGAACACGTGACTGAAGCCGAAAAAGCCAATACTTTTCTCCACTAATAGCCAATGGCTTTATCAGTAAAATATTTTTTTGACAACTACATACTTACATACAACACATATTAAAATACGTCGAAAAAATAACGAGTTTTAATCAAAACCATATTTTGTTGTAATCTATATATATATATATATATTATTATATAAATCAATGGTTCTGCATTAGTCTCGCAAGAACTCAAAAACGGCTCGACCGGTTTGGACAATTCTTTTTTTTGTTGTGTTCGTAATTGTCAGGGCAAGGTTTGTTTGTAATTTTTATCCACCGGAAATTGCACCCGCTCGAATCCGGAGCGTATCGCTAGTCATAAATAAATAGGAATGAACTACTAGAGAACAGGTATCTTTTTATCCTTCAGTGTAACATGTATCCATATTTTTTCGTAGATCTGAGATGGTAATATCATAGATGATGGCTAATCTTCATAAGCATCATTGTCACTCTCCGAGCAGTCTTCTGGCTGAAACGTGTCATCGTAGCAAGGATTGGTGGGACGAGTGCGCTTGGGCTTGCGCCTTTTTTTCTGTGCTACAGGTAGAGAGCCAATCTGAAATGATAGATTTAAGTTGGAATCCTGTCCACCACCTTTATCGTTTGTCACTAAAAGAAGGTGTTAGTTTTTCAGATTGCCTGAAGGCTTTTGATATGACTCTGGTGGTCTGTTAGATAACCTCTCCCGTAAATCCATAGATAAATATGATGCCTATGAAGTGTAAAAATGTCCAAATACAGCTAAACAAGTAGTTTCGGGATAGATATGTGCGCAAACATCCAATATGTATAATATACATATCAGCAATACGAGTACATAAAAATAATTGTTTCAGCTTTTTTGTTTCTAAATTTAAAAATAACACATTTTGTATATATTGTGCACATATCAACTTGGACTTCTTGTATGGCATGTATCCAGGCATTTTATACTTCACAGACATCATGTTTGTAAACTGATTTTGTATGGAAACAGTACTTACTCAACATATCACTGTAACAAATGAGAGACAAACAAGGCAAAGTGAGGCTAATCAACATCTGTTTAGCATGTATTTATGGCATTACCTGTTGCACCATGATGTATGTGCCGTTCCCATCAATGAAAGCTTCCTTGAACGCCTTGTGTAACGGTTTCTTCTTAAAGACTGCACATTGATCCCTAAGAATATCTACAGTTCCTTCTGGCATATCTGCAAATAGATAATTCTAGGTTTAGCAATAAGGTCACCATAACAACACTAATTAAGGACAAGTTCTCATCTCTTTCCAACAGGTAAAAAAATAAACACATTCACACTTACAACCCCCCAACAAGTGCAAAGATTTTATCGAGGGTGTCGGAAACATTAACATCACAATCACAACCAGAACCAGAAACACAAACGTTCCTTGGGAAGGAAAATTGTGCTCCTGCCAGGAATCAAATCCAGGACCTACGGCGCAGAAGGCAGACACTTGTCCACCGCGCCAACTGGGTCATGAAATTGTATTATTTAAGTGATGGAATTTTGAATGCTTCTAGAAGGTAATGGAGATGACGAGTTTAAATAATTTTTTTGCTAGTGCCTATGTAAGTAGGTATAAAGTTATTCTCATCATAAATGATATGAACACATACCTATTTCCGCAAAGGAGTATTGCTTAGGTCTTATATCATAAACACGATAGTCCAGCATCAATGTGACTTCAAACTGATCATCCTCATGATCATGCTCACTTCGGGCTACGAAAGTTATCTCGATGTGAGATCCATCCAAGATCTTGAACAGCTGAGCTTCTATGTTTAACATTTTCTGAAATAAAATACCACATTATCTATAGATGTTATAAACGATTTGACATTCACAACCCCACACTACATTCGAAGACTTACATCGTTGGTAAACATTCACATCCAAACCAGATAAAAAAAATTCCTTGGGGAAAAAACTAGTTTCCACAGGGAATCAAACCCAATACATGCTGCTTAGAAGGCAACTAACTATGCTGCCTGGCAGTTCTATAGATTTGGTTGATTTTATATTTGCAGGACCTCTATTAGTTAAGTAATTTATAACAAACCTTAAGCTGATCGTACTGATCTAATCTATCATAATACACAGCAAGGGCTTTCCTGACCCCGACCAGGCATTCTGGTAGCATCACATTGTCAAACCCATCCAGCACTGCACTCAGGTTGAAACCCACCGGGAGAGATGATTTGGACACGTCATTATCACCTGAAATATCAATTAGTTCAGAAGACTTCAATCAATGGTAAAATAAATGTTATAGTCAACAGCACTGATAATATAATTATTAATAAACAACTCTGATAGAACTAGAATTGACAAACAGGTTTAACCTATTTTTGTGTATCAGCTCCATCATAAAGTTTAAAATTAGCAAATACACACAGTCACACAACAGACACAAACTTGTGTTCCCGTTGAACATCAAAATTGCAGCTTAGAAGACTCAACAGGCACACCAGGCAGTTAAATTCTGGATGTCACTGGACTTTAATGCCTAAGAGGATACCTTCCATCAGGCGAACAATATTAACCCTTCCATTCTTTTTCAAAAGTTATCTTTACCTAGATTTATCTACAATTTGCCATAGCCAGAAAGCGCTTGTGCAGTTTGTCTCCATGCACTTGTCATTACCATAATCATTTATTTCGTAATAGTTTTATAATCACTAGTAATATTTATTTCACTATTAAAAACTGGAGAAACAGTGGAAGATACAAATTTTTCATTTGAAAAACTCCAGAAACGTAAAAAAGGTGTACCATTTTTCATATCAATCCTCAGCCCATGTTTGAGCTCATGTGTGGAGTTGTGCTGCATGTGATAAACGATTGTGCAGTGTTCGTTGGCCACATATGACTGTACTTCCATGCCTGACAGCATTGACATCAAATCTAAGTTGTTCTTCAAGGTCTCGACAGAGTTGGTCAGGACTATGTTCTGAAAAATAAATGAAAGCTCTTATGAACAAGAGGATTTACCAAAGGAATAAAACTCCTTGCCCGAGTCTGTGTTTCCTGTTAAATACAATATAGGACTCTTTAAGTTGAGAGTGAATAGGCATCTTTTAGGCATTGTTGACTACATCATCAAGTGGCATCAGGTAAGATATTAGTCAAATGTTTCCCTATCTTGATTTTAAAAAAGTTAAATTCTTGACCAGCTCATGACACTGAACCATTGAACAGTATGGGCATATTATGTAACAAATTAATACATACCCTTTATTAACCCTATTATGATTAAAATGAGACGTAATAATATGTGTCTTTGTGGCTGTAACTTCCAAATGGCTGGCTCAACTTTGATTTAGTTTTTTTTTATGGTCAATTTATTGAGTGTTTTTAGCTATGTTCGGTGAAAATCAGTGCAGCAGTTTTGCAGATGTATTATCCAAGAGTATTTTCAAAAATTTGATTTATCCACTAGTTACAAATAGATTTTTTTTGTATGATTTAATTTTGATACATACTTCAGGTTTAATTAAAGCCTCAGATTTCTTTTTTGGTGGAGAAGTTTTACGCTTGTAGCTGCTTCTCTGGAGCTGGAATAGTTCATCTTGCTTTTCTCTAAGTCTTTGCTCCAACTGTTGAATTTCATCTTGTAATTCCTCACAGCCACTAGGGAGGCGAGATTCTAAAAGAAATTGTGGCTATATAATTAGATTTTAACCAATAATAAGTGTACAGGCTACTTTTCATACGGGAAATTAACGATTTTCCTTCATACGAATAACTTAGTAAAATAAATACATATAATAATTAATACACTGGCTGGAGTTAAAGACTTACCCGTTCTTCGAAACAACTTTGTTATTTTCATCTGCTTTTTTGAGTGAGTCATATCGTTACGATCAGATTATTTTCGAAGTGCACGCAAAAAATATCAATCGAAGTGCACGTAAAGAAAGTATTTGTTTATTGTTTCACGAAAATCATCGAAACCTACAAGAATCTGCAACGGATATTTTTGTAATTTCACCACAGACCAAAGATAATGTAATCACCATAGAGGAACTTTTTGTAATCACTCCGTTTAACACAGACCACAGATAAACCACAAAGAACTCCCGGTAGGGAGTAGGTAATAGTATTCTATGACAGAATTAGTGAATTAGGCCGAGAGTTGACACGTCGAAAATCAAAGAGAATTTCGATTGACAATTTAGATTTTTGACAATTGACAGACTAGTATACCTACTGCTTCAATAAAAATGTTACTTTCTTTTTAGGCAATGCCTAGGCGCAAAGTCTAACTTCTTAAGGTCTCGCCTGTGGTAAAACGGATTAATTAAATTATCTTTGGCCCGTGGCGGGAAATTCAAATTCAGTATGCTAGCTGTCGTACATAGCAAACGCGTTCGCGACAAAAAAATATTAAAGTTAATCGTGTCAATCAATCCAAAACGAATAAACGATGTTCTTTTGTCTTCCGTTGGATGTCAGCAGGGTGACCCGTGCGGCCCAGCAATTTTTTCTTTAGCTGTCAATCCGATAATTCAACGTCTCCAATCCAAACTAAATGTTTGGTATTTGGATGACGGAACTCTGGGAGGTGATGTGAATACTGTCTTAAGTGATCTAAAATTACTAATAGATGAATTTAAAATGATTGGGCTTGAACTAAATTTTTCAAAATGCGAACTTTTTGTTTGCGATAACTGTTCAGACAAATTATCGGTTTTACAAAAATTTAACTCATTGGCTTACAATATAAAACTAGTCGACAAGTGTTCACTTCGCCTTTTAGGTTCGCCGATATTAGATGAATCAATTTCACCTTTTGTAGAAGAAAAAATTCAAAATTTTAAAAATTCTTCCGACCGATTGCTCAAAATTAACACTCATATGGCTTTTACAATTATTAGATTTTGCCTTTTTGTCCCAAAATTTACGTATTCTTTAAGATGTTGTCCGCTATGGAAACATGGCGCGCTCCTCGAGAGCATGGACAATATCGTAAAGAATACTCTTGTATCGGTTTTGAATATTGACATAGATGATAGGGCTTGGTCGCAAGCTTCTTTACCTGTAAGACTAGGAGGCTTAGGTATTCGTAAAATTTCTAGTGTTGCGTTACCGGCTTTCTTGTCCTCAGTTCATGGTACTTCTAAATTAGTCGAAAAAATACTTTCACATAGTTTGGGTTCTTTAGAAATTTCAAACCAGACTGAGGCCACAAGCGCCTGGGAGATGGCATGCCCAAATACCGGGCTCCCAGTGAGGCTATCCTCACAGAGACTGTGGGATCGGCCGCTCTGTGAACTAGCACGGAAACATCTTTTAGATACGTGTCCTAGCGTCACAGAGCGTGCTAGACTTCTAGCAGTTTCTGTATGGGAGTCAGGGCTTTGGTTGCAAGCCATTCCCTCTTTTAATACTGGTACACTAATAGATCCATCTGCTTTCCGTCTCGCTATATGCTTACGTTTGGGTGCAAGGTGCTATGTTGCCCATAGCTGTCAGTGTGGTACTGCTGTTGACCAGCTCGGTCACCACGGCCTCTCGTGCCAGAAAAGTGCTGGCCGAATTTCCCGCCACGCCAGCCTCAACGATATCATCCGCCGGGCTTTTACCAGTGCCAACGTTCCAGCCATTCTCGAACCGAATGGTCTGATGCGTGACGATGGTAAAAGACCTGACGGAATGACTTTAATTCCATGGAAGATGGGACGGCCTTTAGTGTGGGATGCAACTTGTGTCGATACTTTAGCTCCGTCACATCTTCCTGAATCACAGAATGGGGTTGGCGTCGCGGCAACTTCGGCAGAGCAGCGCAAACGGCGAAAATATGGAAACCTCGGCAGTGGTTACATATTTGAGCCGTTTGGTGTTGAGACACTGGGTCCGTGGGGACCGGGAGCTCATTCTATTTTCAAAATTCTATCAGAGCGCCTGGTTGAGGCGACGCGTGACCAAAATGCTGGCACTTATTTGGCTCAACGTATTAGCATTGCAATTCAGAGAGGCAATGCAGCCAGCATGATGGGAACGCTACCCACTGGTAGTGGGCTTGAGCACTTGAGTTACCTATAGGCTCGATGGCTTGTAGGTAACTTGGCTCTTTGCTGTATATAGTTTTAGTTTAGTTTTAGGAAATATAGGCAATTGGCCCGTAGATTGTACTTTTATCAATCCAATCAACAACATTGAACATTGGTCACCTAGCAACAGTCAAACTTTAACTGATGTCAATCTACAACAAAAATAAATAGGTGTGAAGTATTATTCTTTTTTTTTATGCTCTATAGGCAAGCATTTGACCACAATCTCACCTGATGAAAAGTGATGATGCGCCCGAATACGTAGCATTCTTAAAAAATTAAATAATCTGTACCTTTTATGATATGATTGAAATAAGCAAGCCTTTCAGATTACGTTTTTACTGGGTCAACTTTCTTGATACATGATCGAACTGGAGACTTGACCGTAGAATTACGTAGATACCTTTCTATGTAATTCTAAGGGTTTCTTAAACTATTTGTATCCATAAACAATGTTGTACCTACACATATATTTAATACAAGCCGTGCCACGCGGCTTTGCTCACTATTATCAAGTTAAAAAGCCTATGTGTTAATTCTAGGTATAAGCTATGTATATTCAAAATTTCATCTAAATCCGTTCAGCCGTCAAACCATGAAGAGGGAACAAACATACTTACACATTTACACACAAACTTTCGGATTAATAATATTAGTATTATTATTTTTACTAGCCGTGCCCCGTGGCTTCGCTCGCGTTGATCGAGTTAAAATTAAAAAAGCTAATGATAAACATTTCCATTATTTATACATTATAATTATACGTGTAACTAACGGTTTTTGCAGTGCACGCCAGCTCGCAGATGGATATTTTCATACTTACTTGACACTTATCGTTATATTTTGGACAATTCACACAATATCTTATAAATGATAGTCTATGTATGTGTTATTCTGATAAGTTATATTATAATAAAGTTTCATTAAAATCCATTCAGTAGTTTTTTGCGTGAAAGAGTAACAAACATCCATACATACAAACATTGGCTTTTATAATATTAGTAAGGATGTTATATATATTTCATATAACCTTTCCAACGGAATACAAAACCTATAATAAAGAAAAACAAAAATTACTTATTTAAAATAAGAACAGTACAAACATTTTATTCTTTGCATTATTTTATAACAACTCATCTTTTAAAACTCCTTTTTACAAAATTAAATGCAATTATTTACAAATATATTCGATTTAGTTTCTTGTAAAGTAAATCTTTACCATCCATCAATGCCTATCATTTGCAGTTCTTGTACGGATAGCCGACCTTCGTTCCATTTTACAAACAATCTGAAATTAATACATCGAGTCAACTGTTGGATATCAATACATTATAATAATAGGTATAATTTAAAAGGGTACCATATTCATAGCACCTCGACCATGAGTGGGAGGTTTAAGAACAATTTATTTTTCGAGACTATCAATAAAAAAACGAACATAAAATCTCAGAAATTAATTTAAAAAAAAGCAGACAAGGCACACCTACTAACATTTTCTATTCTAAAAATCAACGGGTATAATTTAAACGCCCACCTAAAATTCTAGTTCTATTCTATTCTAATTCTAGTACAAGCAAATAACTGTGGAAGAGTGTTGATTTTGGTTTGTGTTTAAACACCGCCCATAAAGTACCTACTTTACTACCAAAAGAATTCTAAACGGTTACCAAAATGGATAAATGGTCACAAAAATTACGTTGACTAAAATAAAATTTCCTGTGACAGAACCGAATCGGATAACAGTAGGTAATTTTTTTATAGTTAATACAAAAATATTTATAATACGAAAAAAATGATTTATTTCATAATATTTTAGGAAACGTAATTTGGTGACCATTCATCCAACGTAATTTGGTGACCATTTATCCATTTTGGTAACCGTTTAGAATTCTTTTGGTAGTAAAGTAGGTACTTTATGGGCGGTGTTTAAACACAAACCAAAATCAACACTCTTCCACAGTTATTTGCTTGTACGGTTTAAATTTAGACGCTAGATCCTTCTGACGGACGGACGGACAATATTTTAACATATGTGCGCGCGAATAAGTCCCGTTACAATAAAACACCATGAATTCAGTTGTATTCCAAACAATCAATACTGATGTGTTTATAACATACCTATCTCGGTTGTGAGTGACGGACCACAATTCGGGCATGTGTTGTGGTCTCATGGAAGTTAAAAAATGCGTCCGCCACAGCTGTTCAAGGCCGAGCAGGCCATCCTTTTGGCTCAGATAGTGCCTCACCACGCGTTGCCCGTGACAATCTATGTTGTTGTTCTTATTTTCAACCCTGTCGAAATAAATCAAAATCAAAATAGTTTATTCACATGGGCCCCAAAGAGGCACTCATGAAAGTTAATGATTCTATTGCCAGATTCGCAATATTATAGCCATCTCGAGAAGAACTTGGCAAGAATCTCGGCGGCGCATTTGTTTCATTCATTTTTTTTTTAACATTCTTAATCTCTAATACATAATTTTATTAACCTAGGTGTTATTATGGTAGTCGCTAGAAAGAGCTTGTGCACATATAAATTAGTGTTGAAATCAGTTACCAATGCCGCGCGCTTTGAAGCGAAGATTTGTATAATTAAAGGAGTGTGAAGATACAAGTAAGGATAAAAGTTGTTATTTTTACTTACATGACGAAAAATTTGCAGGCCTGCTGTAGTAGGTCCTCGGTGATTTGTGTATGTTCCGAGTAGTGCGCTAAAACAACGGCTTCTAATTCTTGACGCCGGTTCACTGGTAACACGTGCTTGCCCGTGTTGTTATAATGAAGAGCGCGCGCGGCCATCCTCACTTTTCTGTAAAAAAATATATTTTACAGAAGATATTTCAAAGCACAAGAACGAATGTCGAGTTTCTCGTAAATTCGTATGAGCCGCAAATCTATCGGAAATCAGGGTATCAAATTTATATCGTTTATTCACATGGGTCCCAAAGAGGCACTCATGAAAGTTAATGACTCTACTGCCAGAATCGCAAAATTACAACCATAGAAGAAATAGAAATTACAGCAGGTAGAAAGAAGATGATGGCTTTGCAGTTTAATCGATACATGCAGAATTTCTGTATACTTATACTTGCAGGTCTTTTTTTTATGCTGAATAGGCAAGCATTTGACCACTATCTCACCTAATGGAAAGTGATGATGCGGTCGAAGATGTGACATGCTTGCCCAGAAGATACCTATTCACTCTTGATTCGAAGACTCCCAGATTATGACCCTCAGGGAACAATGACGCAGGTAACGAGTTCCACTCCTTTGCTGTACGGATGATGAACGTAGAAGCAAACCGCTTCGAGCGAACTGGAGGTATGTCAGCCTTAAATGGATGATCTATATTTACCTTCCGAATGTATCCCTAACAGAAAGCACCTGGCTCGTGTAGTGGTCTATACTTACTTGCAGAGCGGGTCCTCCACAGTCCGCGCCTGACTAGTGTTGGGCGCATGGCAGGTGGCAGCGAGGCGGTCTCGCAGGTCCTGGTCGCGCATGTTGCTGCGTTGGTGGCAGCAGCCGCATAGCAACACTACGTCGTGCGACGAGTGGTCCTTCATGATGTCTATAGAAAGAAAAATTGTGGTCGTAGCGACCGTTCGCGGCTCAAAAGCAAGAACTACCAAGCTCAAAAGCGAATAGTCGCAGTTCTAATTTATTTTTTATCCGGTAGTTAAAGCATTTGTCCACTTAATTATGAGAAAAATAATTGCAATTACTACATGCGTAAGTACTTATATAAAAAGAAAAGTACTTATATAAACGGCTTCAAATCGAATGCTTCCGTTGGAGCCTTTCAGTGATGTCACGAAATAAAATATACAAGCTTGGTGAGACAAATCCACTGCGGCGATTCATATAAGTGAATACTTTAAATTCTCAGAGAATATGTAAAGCTAAGAATCAAGGCAAAAAATGGCAGTTTAAATTCTATAAATGAAAATGCTAAGCGGGCACCCGTACACGTAATTGGGGAACAAAATATTTTTAAACTAACTATGTCAGAAAATAACAATTTTGATAAAAAAATCTACTACTATTTTGTCCTGGGAACTATCCCAAAACAACGGCTATATATTTAAAGCTGATCTTGCAAATTATGATATTATCCGTTGTAACCTCTTATTAAACCACAAATACAATTATTTTTAAGAAAAAGTTATAAGCAATTAACCTCAAAAGATTTTCTCTATTAGGCAAAATGTAGGCGCGAGATCTCAGTTCGGAGCGAACGACTAGTTAGTCAACAGATACACTTACCAGGAAAATACTTCCTGTACTCCCTCGGTACCACATTCTTCCTGATGTAGGAGTCGGTTTCACCACAGACGACGCAATGGTTCTTCTTCTGCAGTGTATAATATTTCCCGACTTCTCCGACGGAGCGTCCTGCCGGCTCGAAACGTAACCGGACTGTGAGAGGCTCCTCGGCAATGCGGTCAGCTAGACCTTTGTCTATGTACCTGAGATAACATAGATAAGCATTAAATTTAAGACACAGCTAGTGAAATAATAAATTGTGATTATACCAAAGGGCCTCTTGGCGTTAGCTACGGCTCCGCTAATGCCTAAGAAATGTAGGTCTGAATAGATATAAATATATTTCCAGAAAATTTATTGTTTTTTTTTTTATATTTGAAAAAACTTTAGAAAAAAGATTTGAATAAAGTTTTATGTAAAAAAGAAATATATTTTTAAAGTACCTCCTCTTTACTATAAATATTACAAGTTTTATTTGTTTTTTACCGCAAAAGTGAAATAAAGTATTAGTCAATTTGGTAATTACTTGTCAATAGTTTGTTAATATGCATAGGTAAATAATACATACAAAGGAAAAACGTGTTTTGCGTTTCACTCCAATAGAACTTTCTAGTATCTTTTTCACCACTTTACTAGGGTATAACTTGACTATGATATTTACTTGACTTTGACTGTGACTAGGGCGTGTTATACTAAATTAAGGCTTGTGTTTAAACACCGCCCAAAAAAGTACCTACTTTACTACCAAAAAAAATCTAAACGGTTACCAAAATGGATAAATGGTCACCAAATTACGTTGGATAAATGGTCACTAAATTATGTTTCCTAAAATATTAAATCAAAATCAAATCCTAAAATATTAAATCAAAAAAAAAACCTTATCCTACTGTTATCAGATTCGGTTCTGTCACAGGAAATTTTATTTTAGGAAATGTAATTTGGTGACCATTTATCCATTTTGGTAACCGTTTAGAATTTTTGGTGGCCGTCTAAATTATACCACTTACCATAAAGCCTTTGATCGCTCACATGTGCTCAGTAATTCACCGTCCGGCGCCTGCAAGTGGCAGTTGTCATAGAACGGCTTGGAACGCTTCAAAATCGGGTATCGTTTGCCCATCTTTGGTTCTTTGACCTTCTTCAACTTCTTGCTGCCTCTATAAAAGTAAAATATGGCTTTTAAAATATGCTGAATTTCGTAGCACTTGAATTATGAAATAATTTGTCATAAAAACTTATTTGTTCATTTATGGATATTATGCCTCGCTCTACGAAAATGATAGAAGTTTTCAATCCACCCCTAGGGATTTTATTTAGTATGTATACAATTTTATACTTAGTACATCGGGAGTACGATTCGAATCGCTATGGTGATTCTAATAAGGCACAGTGAACAACAAAAGTAACTGATCATTCAACATTCTAAGCAAAAAAGTAAGTACCTAAGTAAAGTTCGCCTTCTAAGTAGAGGTATCGGGTTCGGTTCCCGACTGAAACACAAGTTTTCGCCTCAAGGAAAATTTGTGTTTCTGGTTCTGGTTGTGATTGTGTGTGTGATGTGAATGTTTCTGGCACCCACGACACAAGTCATCGAACTTAGTGTGGGGCTATGAGTGTGAAAGCGTTTATGATCATTCAAAATAAAGGCTAGCATGTGGGCTTTCAGAGATAAACAAAAACTATGCATGCATATTTGAAACACCTTATAGCACAATCAATCTCCCATTCCACCGGAACACTACCCACTGGTAGTGTTGGGGCCAGGCTTGAACATTTAAGTTACCTATAAACTCGATGTCTTGTAGGTGACTTTGATCTTTGCTGTATATAGTTTTAGGAAATATAGGCAATTGGCCCGTAGATATTGGTATCAGTGGCATAATTGTTGTTATTGTTATGTATGTAAAAGAAAAAAAAACTCCCATTTCAAAGTGATATAGTTTCTTTGAAAAACTATATTGAACTGCTTTAGTCGTTGATTGTATTTAACTACATGTAAGTAGGTATAATTTATACATTTGAGTAGGTGTGCGTTACAAACATAAAAAGAAACACACTTTCACACTATTATGCACAAATGGATAAATTATGACAGATTTCCACTTACCCACCATCTTTGTTTTGCAGGCCACGGTTCTTGTAGTTGTAATCAGTATATTTTTGGCACACATCATCCACAGACTCCCATATGCTGTCCTCACAGTCTGGCGAACACCACGCAAGCCTGTTAGACGGTTTGTCTAGTTCATTGAATAGTTTGACGAAGATGCGAATGGCAGCGTGAGCATCGGAAGCAGCATAGTGTATTTGATCTTGACTTAGTGTTTCAGCATCCCAGTTGCTGCAACGAACCTAATAGATAGTATAAAAGGTTAGGTTTGAAGTTACTTGCTTATAACTTTTTATCTATACAAACTGTAACAAAAAGGGGTAGTAATACTTGGTGGTGTGTATGTTCGTGCCAGGAATCGTCTGCCAGAAAACGAAAGTCGAAATCGGGCAACATTTTTTCAGTACAAAAAAAAAAAATTAAATACTTTTGACAACCCTACAGTTACATGTGCGGCAATTGGAGACATTTGTTTTGTACAAAACACTGTCAGACGTCTAGGTCCAAAGGCTATGTGGTGTAAAACGGTAGCTGATGAAATAGGGTTGCAAATGAAATAGTTTTTTAGACACTTTAATTCATCGTAACTCAATGTTAATGGTGCTGCCGCGAATGCAGAAGTTCCTGTTAGGCTCCATACATTTAGCTAGATGTGTAACTTGAGTATTACTACACCTTTTTGTTTCACATTGTATAATAATTGTATGATTTCTGTATTAATTGTTGTTCAAGTTCAGAAATAAATGCTATCTACGGGCCAATAGCCTATATTTCTTAAAACTAAACTAAAACTATGTACAGCAAAGAACTAAGTTACCAGTTCGTTATTTTCCAACTAATTTTTTTTTAAAGCGGTTTTGTACTCTACTTGCCAGGAACTTTCAACGGTACCCCACAAGGATAGATAAAACATTAAAAATATTTTGCTCCCCACTTACATGTATGGGAGCCCCTTTAACATTTTCATTTATATAATTTTAAATGTCATTTCTGGCTTTGGGCCGTAACTTTACATATTCTATGAATATTTGAAGTCATTCACTTAAATGGTTTAGACGCTAGATGCCTCTGACAGACGGACGGACGGACAAAGTGCTGAATGACCCATGTCAACTTAGAGATCTTGTTTCACCCGAGACTAGAATATATTTTATATAGGCATAATTTTGGCGGGAAATGTGACAGTTTTGATGACAGAACATGACATAATTATATGCCAACCTGTGACACCTTTATAGTGATGTCTCTGTCTAGCATGAATGCTTATAACTTCTCTTTAATTAAAGTGATATTTTTGTTGAACAGCTTTCTACCATAGTATGTATTAAATCTCAGCTTTTTTTGCAATGCAAAGAAGTCTAAATTTCAACAAGTAATATCAATTATTATTTTATTTCTTTTTTTTTTAAATAATTTCAATATTCAGAAACAAATATTACAAATTGAAAAATAAACTTCATTTTGAATATACAAGGCTAATATGAAAATCTGTCAATAATTACCTTAAAACTCTTGTTTAGGCCCACACCTAACAAAGTCTCAGAAAGGTGTGCGAGACCTCCCACACTGCGGCCACACATCTCTGCAAGATGTCTTAGATCTATAGTGGACACCGTCTTGATGCCGTGGTCAACATGCAGATAATTTGCATCATTCAGTGGTGTCACCCCCACTTTGTATATACTCATATCTTCTAGTAACTTCTGAAAACATGATACATTTTTATTATAGTGCATATATGAAATATTAATAATATACATAAACATAAAACACTTTCACTCACAGCTTCACACCAATTTTGCTTATTTGATTTGTGAGTGCCAGAAACATTCACATCACAGACACAATCACATCCAGAACCACAAATTTTCCTTAGGTAGAAAACTTGTGTTCCTACCGGGAATCAAACCCGATACCCCTGCTTAGAAGTCAAATGTGCACCCAACTAAGCCAAGGGTAGTACAAATAACAGTTTAGTATTGTCTTAATGTAAATAATAAGTTGAAGAAAATAAGATATTTTAAGAAGTGAGAACAAGAAAAGAATACAAGGTCCATCTGTGGACATCAAATTCAGCTTATTCGTGATCAAGAAAAACGAAAGCTGCATCATTAGTAACAGAGTAGTCCACAACTGGAAAAAACTACTAGAAAATGTTGTGTCAGCCACAACAACGAATGCCTTTAAAAACAAGCTGGATAAGAGGCTTTCCACAGAGGGAAAATCGGTTCAGCACCACTTATCTACAAACTAATAATAATACAGTAATACCCCGCTTTACGCAACCCCGTTATGCGCGGTTTCACTATAACGCGAATTTCAAATTTCATAATGTAGTCATCAACTTCTCTATGGTCGCGGGAATCCCCGCTTCCTCTGAACAAGAGAAGAATTGGGGATTCCCCGTCCTTCGACTTTGTTCTATGAGGATTCCCTCATTCATTTTGTTTGTTCTGTCATGCTTAGTTCAACTGGCAGTTGTGTTTTAACATTTATTGGAGATACATACAAAATTTAACGTTTCAATAATGCCGCCTGTAAACTATGTTTAACCATAAACCTCGATATACGCGAATTTAAGTTAACGCGTTTTTTTCTGGAACGTATCCCTCGCGTAAAGTGGGGTATTACTGTAATTTACACCGCAATCAAAACATACTTTCACTCATATTTCAAAATGTAAGTGTGCACTTACTGTCAGTGATGGGGGGATTGAATTAAAAAGATTTAACCGGAACAGTACACAGAAACCATCATAAGTGGATAACTGCAGCAACGCCACTGGATTTCTTCTCTCCTTGGTTACCCACTCGCAGTCAAACCCTATTGCACTGTGCTCCATACTTCTCCTGTTTAGAACAATAATTTATGTCAAATGTGCCTGCCAAGTTAATAAATGATAATTAACACTTTCACAGCCCCACTTTAAGTTCGATGACTTGTGTCGTGGGTCACCGGAATCATTTACATAACACACACAAACACAACCAGAATCAGAAAAACAAATTTTCCTTGGGGAGAAAACTTGTGTTTCAGCCAGGAATCAAACAAAATACCCCTGCTTAGTAGACGAATGCCACCCGACTAAGCCGAATGAGCAGTTGGTATTATCTTTATTTTCAAAGCAGTTTTTTAATCACATACATTTTCTTATTAGGAAAAATGCTTAATATTTTTAATATATTATTTACATAAGGAATACATTTCTAACAGTTTTGGCACAATTTTTTTTCCAAAACTTGTAGTTCTTTAAATTTCAGTATGTAATAATGGTGTATTATTAACCGTTATTAGTTCTTGTACATGCATAAGTGAAAGCGAATCATATGAAGATGAAAAATGTGATTTTTGTTTCCATTCCAAAATTCCAATAGAAGTTCTAGTATTTTTTGCCACAGGACATGACTTGCCTGTTACTGGACCATGATTTTCTTACTTGACTTTGAGTGTCACTAGGACTTGAGGTTATATGAAATACTTGTGTAAATCTTGAAAAATATTTATTACTTGATAATGGCTAAATGCACATAATATAAGAAGTCATAACCATTAAAAATGCAACTGATTATGAAAAAAAAAGAATGTGTTTTCTACAATGTGAAGGAGAAAACACTTGAATCACTAGTCAAGTACTCAGTACCAGTAGTTTATAAAGGCAATGGTGTAATAGTTTATATTATTGTGTAAGATTGTAAGAAAATCAGTTATTATTTATTTATAAGATGAAGTACCTCCATATCACTTGGATTTGAATGAAAAATTGTTCGAGTTTTAGATGAAATGTGGGCCGCGAAAGGCCAGCTCTTTACTTTGATATTGTGAATAAATAGGTAATTTCGACACATGCTGTAAAGAAGTGGAGAAATTATTATGATTCTCACCTGCGGAGCTCGTAGATCAATGACTGGCAACGTTCAGGACTGGACACCACATTAATATTCAATTTAAACGCTTTAACAGCAGGTACTTTGCGAGGTTTTTTAAATCGTCTATATAAATACAAGGCGGCACAGGTGCAGCTCACAGCAATTGCTGCTGCCGTCACCCACATCTTAAATTTTGATAACATTATTTTAGGTATTTCAGACGCAACGAAACAATTTATTCTTACGTTTTTCTTCTATTTTCTCACCGAAGTTCGACCATTCAACAAAAGGACTGATTACATTTTCTTTGCATTTAACAACACAGACCACAGAGAGTACTATTTAACAATGATCAACATCAACACACGTACGAGAATCAACAGCTGATCGATTTTTGACAGTGCCACAATGACATAATTTTATACAAAATTGGCCATGTTCCATAACTCCTCCGCAACGTTCACAACGCTAAGTAGTTCCACTATAGGGCGTGCCGCGTGATCGTTGTGGTCTCGGGCAAGATAGAACTGGACCCCTTGGGAAACCATCTCGGATTATATTATTCTATATCTGTCACACGATAAAGCAGTACCTAATGGTCCTTTACACTCTTGGCAATTTTACTGATACGCCAGATCCATTTTTCAATCATTCAGAAAGAAACGGACCGAATGGTGTGTTCAATATTATGTGGACATAAATATTTGGGTTGATGATTATCTTTGGCTCTCATTTTTGTTGATAATAATGTTAGCCAATTCGTTTCGCTGACAATGACAATGGTTATCAATTGAAATAGTTGTCAATGTCAAACTAAGATTACGCAGTACACACACTCGTTTGTTAATTTAATTTCTTTTGAAAGCTACGAACAAACATTGTTTAACTTTACCGGAGCTAGCTGTAATCGTTATGGCACGGGACCGGAGTCCCGAAAGGCGAAGATCACGCTCGCGCGAGAGACGCGATAGAGAGCGTCACGATGACCGCGAAACTCATCGCGATAATAAAGCCAAGCGTCGTGAAAGATCTCGTAGTCCTGCTAGAAAAGAGCGCGATAGGTCCCGAAGCCCGCGTAAAGATAGAGACAGAAGCCCGCGGAAAGATACAGATAGAGCTCGAAGCCCAGGAAAGAAAGAGCGTGGTCGCTCTCGCAGCCCCAAGAAACGTGACGGCAAAGACAGGCGTCAAGATGATAAGGAAAAGAGCAAAAATAGGAAAGAGGATGACGCTAAAAAAGATGCCGAGGAAGAGGTGAATGAAGAGGAATCTAAACCTGTAAAACGCGAGCCACTGTCCCTTGAAGAACTACTCGCCAAGAAAAAAGCAGAGGAAGAAGCTAGGAGCAAACCTGTTTTTCTAACAAAAGAACAGAGAGCAGCACTGGCACTCGAGAGACGACGTGAACAAGTGGAAGCGATTAGAGCTAATGTAGAAAGACCTGCCATTGCCACAATTGATCTCACTGGCTCAAAGAAAGAGGAAGAAAAGAAAAACAGAGAGGAGAGACAAGAAAAGGAACGAGAAAGAAGGGAAGAAAGGGAGAGAGAACGTGAACGAAAGTACGAAGAAAGAAAAGCAAATGAACGCAGAGGTGATGACAAAAAAGAAAAGAATGAGGAGGTTTCCAAAACAAAGGACAAGGAACGAGAAGAAGAAGCAATTAAAGCACGATATCTGGGTATTATCAAGAAGAAACGGCGAGTGAGAAGATTGAATGACAGAAAATTTGTTTTTGATTGGGATGCATCTGAAGACACATCCAACGATTACAATACTTTGTACAAGGAGAGACATCAAGTACAGTTCTTTGGAAGAGGGCATATCGCTGGCATTGACATCAAATCTCAGAAGAAGGACCACAGCAAGTTCTATGGTAATCTATTGGAGAAAAGGAGAACTGAGCTTGAAAAGGAGCAAGAGAAATTACGTCTCAAAAAGGTAAAAAAGAAGGAAGATAAACAAAAGTGGGATGATAGGCACTGGTCAGAGAAAGATCATGACGAAATGACAGAAAGGGATTGGCGAATTTTCCGTGAAGATTATAACATCACTCTTAAAGGAGGAAGAATACCAAATCCTATACGTAATTGGAAAGAAGCCAACTTCCATAGTGATGTTATGGAAATCATTAACAAAGTTGGCTACAAGAGCCCTACACCAATTCAACGGCAAGCTATACCAATTGGCCTACAGAACAGAGATATCATCGGTGTTGCAGAGACTGGTTCTGGTAAAACACTGGCTTTCCTCATACCATTGCTTACTTGGATCCAGTCACTTCCAAAGACGGTACGGATGGAAGATGCTGATCAAGGTCCATACGCCATAATTCTGGCACCAACACGTGAGTTGGCCCAGCAAATAGAAGAAGAAACTAATAAATTTGGTATTCCATTAGGAATAACATCTGTAGTTGTAGTGGGAGGTCTTTCAAGAGAAGAACAAGGATTCAAACTAAGGTTGGGTTGTGAGATCGTAATCGCCACACCTGGTCGTCTTATTGACGTCTTAGAAAATCGTTATTTGGTTCTGAATCGTTGCACTTATGTGGTGCTTGATGAAGCTGATCGTATGATAGACATGGGTTTCGAACCCGATGTGCAAAAGATTCTGGAATACATGCCTGTTACAAATATCAAGCCTGACACAGATGCTGCTGAAGATGCTACAGTTCTACTGGCAAACTATAATACGAAAAAGAAGTATCGACAAACTGTGATGTTTACAGCTACTATGCCACCAGCGGTAGAACGGTTAGCTCGGACTTATCTCAGGAGACCTGCTATAGTCTATATTGGATCTGTCGGCAAGCCAGTTGACAGGACCGAACAAGTAGTATTCATGGTTGGCGAAAATGAGAAACGCAGAAAACTTACAGAGATACTCCAACGAGGAGTTGAGCCACCAATCATCATCTTTGTCAACCAAAAGAAAGGAGCAGATGTTCTTGCTAAAGGTCTGGAGAAGTTGGGCTTCAATGCGTGTACATTGCACGGTGGTAAGGGCCAGGAGCAGCGAGACTTTGCTTTGGCAAGTCTCAAAAATGGTTCTAAAGATATTCTAGTGGCAACAGACGTGGCTGGTCGTGGTATCGATATCAAAGACGTCAGTATCGTTATTAACTATGATATGGCCAAGACTATTGAAGATTACACCCATCGTATTGGTCGTACAGGTCGTGCAGGTAAAACTGGTAAAGCCATTTCATTTGTTACGAAAGAGGATTCAATGCTCTTCTATGATTTGAAGCAGGTTCTACTACAAAGCTCGGTTTCAACCTGCCCTCCAGAGCTAATGAACCACCCTGAAGCTCAGCATAAGCCTGGTACTGTTGTCACTAAGAAAAGGCGAGAGGAAATGATATTTGCATAAGTGTAATAATAATGATTTATGTATCAATTTATACAATAAGTTTGTAGAGAACTCTGTGGCTTATAATTTAATGATAAAAGGTATAAAAATATGAAATGTGTTTTATTTGTATAGTCGGTTTAATAGCACTGTATCAGACTAGCTAAGAATAAATAATTAATAATTCACTAATACGTCATCGCCGCCGCGCCGCCGTAATGTAGTTATGGACCTAAAAAAAACATTAAAAATAAGTTAAGTACACACAGTCATAAAAAAAGTCCATTTTGTACTTTAAGTATTGAATTATATTTCTCTTACTTTTTAGTTGCTCTTAGTAGCTTATTGGAAATGTTAGTTCCAAATGTTTCTAATATACATAGGTATGTTCATATGTTTGCTATAGACTGGGAGCTATCTCATCTGTTCTGTTGCTAAGTGACGATGTAGCAGTAAACACGCTCGTCTTATCTCGCTTACTTTTTAAGTAAAGAATTAAATGAAATAGTTTGAAAGAAGTTTTGTGGGCTGTGTTTTTATGGGTATACATATATGATGACACTCACTATTGATTTTAATCTTCATATTCTCCATCTGAGTAATCTAGAATTAATTAAAAAAAAATTAAATAAAATAAATTACTAAGTAAGCATGTACAGTCGGCTGCATTAGCTTGTAAACACCTTAAAATTTTTAAAGGTATAACTACTAATATAAACAGAATTTGTGAAAAGAATGTGTGTAAAGTATAGTTTGAAATATTATGTAGTGAAATCAAGTATAATGTGCAAATGCCGATGATCATCAGTTACATTTGAACGAGTTATTTACATGTCAATGCAATCGAGTATATAAACGTAAACGCTTTCACACTCACAGTCCCACAATAAGTTTAATGACTTGTGTCGTGGGTGCCGGAAACATTCACATCACACACACAATCACAACCAGAACCAGAAACACAAATTTTCCTTGGGGAGAAAACTTGTGTTCCCGCCGGGAATCGAACCCGATACCCCTGCTTAGAAGGCGAACGCTCACAAAACTTAGCCAACGGGCAGTTCGTATCTGTTCGTATATCCTGTCATATTAGGCAAATAAAGCATAAGTCGTCGCGCGGCGCAAATCTAAATGTTATACGTGAGATAGTGGTCAAATGTTTGTTTCTCTCTATAAAAATAAACCATAAATGCCGATACATCTTTTTTCTTCACGACGGCAGACTGTTAACCATGCACCCTCTGATTATTCTAAGCTGGTTAGTTGAGCTATCATTGGATGGCATAGTAAACTCAAACGTCAGCTATCGTTAAAAACATGCAGTCCGAAACTAATGTTATGTCACACACTTATTAGAAATAAAATAAGAAAGCGTCGAAGTGCCGAAGCAACAAACGAAAAGTAATAAAATATGTGTCATTAGCCCAATCAAACCTCCATGCACCATATACATATATGACGATACAAACATAAGCCACGACAAGAAAAACCATACAACACAAAATAAATCTTGAAACTGTTAGTAAAGGGTACTTTATATGATAAAGAAAATTTCATCAAAACGACAATCAAGCACTGTTAAAAAAAAAGAAAGCGCCAAAGATGAGCAACTGTCCAGTCAATACCAACGTAAGTAAAAAAAAAATGAAAAAACGCATGCATTAAACGGAGTAGTAGTGTCTTCTCGGCTGGTTTGTCGAATCTTGAAGGGTGTCATGACAAAAATATCAACAAACAATAACATGCCAAATGAGTACATTTAAAAATATCTGATTAAAAAAATAAAGCGATATCAGCCAGTGTTAAAAAAAGCATGCACCAATAGGAGTAGCATTCTTCTTTTACAGTTTCCTCTCGGCTCGTTGGTAGAGTTTTCTAAGGCCGGCTACAAGAGAAAAAACATCAGCAGACAGCAAGACAAGTGTTTAAAAAAATATGAAAACCAAACTCAATCTTGAAACCGCATAAAAACGGTAGTTTTTCACACGCATTATGCTACACGGTTAAGAACTCTTACAATCAAGCACTGACAGAACAAAAGAAAGCGTCAAGGTTGAGCCACTGACATATAAAGCCGATACCGACATATAACATAAAGAGACCAAAGAAAAAAGAAATTAAAGCGCCATCAGCCAGTGTTAAAACCCATTAAAGCGCGTATCAGCCAGTGTTAAAACCCATGCACCATAAAGAACACCGTTCTACCTAATTACTCTTTCTTCTCAGCCGGTTTGTCGATCTCATCTTTCGAGGGCGGCGGCATGACAGCCTGCTTCACGGAGGAAGCCAGGGAGACGGTGAGGTCCACAAACTCAGAGAAGTCTTTCGGGAAAGACAACTCGGGGAATTTCACCTCCAGCTGTGGGTCACCCGGCTTTACTGGGAGAATAATGGAGATATTTTCAGTACACTTTATATTTACTGGTATTGCAAGGGAATATGCATTTATTTTTTTACATTAAGATACGATACTAGTTATATAGTAATTATGTAGCTATAAAAAGATTTATGTTGAACAAGATCAATAAGACTTATATTACATAGCCGTGATGATGCCAAAAAGAGACGTAGTAGCTTTAGTGTGTTTATTTTGAATGTCTCCAAAAATGCCATTATATATTTGTTTATGATATTTTCTACCTGTTCTCAATTAAACATCGTGGTTTGGGAACACACAATATATGTACGAGTATGATTGCCTATATAGCAAATGCCATACACTTTGCCAACTTTCTTCACCATACTTTCAAAACCCCGAGAAAACAATACGTTTTCTCGGGGTTTAGAAGAAGTTTAAGAAATCACGTAAAACTATCGTCCGTAAACCGACTTTACAGACAACCATTTTTTTTTTTGTTATTTATATCTAAAGTTAATGTACCTTATTCAATCCCTGTCTCATCAACATACTTCCTAAAGTTTCGGGTAAGGAGTCTGGCAACATTCTACAACACATATGCTCTGTATCTTTTCATCCTAGCCCAGGGGTCGGCAACCTGCGGCTCGCGAGCCACGTGCGGCTCTTTGAATGTGAAGCTGCGGCTCTTTAGTTCCATACGCAAATATTATATATTAAAAAAAAACATTAAAAAAGAGTTCTGAATCGATTAACGAGGATTAGGCACCATTTCTATCGAGCCATTAACAAGCCTCCAATGATATCAAAAAAGTACATATATACAGTTGAAACAAGTAAATTATGGACTGATTAGGTAGGTATAACACGTGCATAGTGCATTTTCTATACGATACTGATAGTACAGTAGGTATTATTGTTGGCCAGAACAAATTTTGTGGCTCTATAAAACTTTGAAATTATGTAAATTGTAATTTTTGACTCTTCCGACTCAAAAGGTTGCCGACCCCTGTCCTAGCCTGTTCGGAGGCTCGGTTAGAGCGTTCAGTTGAAAAACACTGACGCCTGTCAATGTCAAATTTCCATGAGAATTCCCGCGAAAAGCTGTACGTGAAGTTAAACTGAAAATAGTTGCATGAAATTGATTGTCAAATGTAGATTATCATACTATTAATTATTTCATGATGCTATGTCATTCGGAGCCTTCGAGCTTAGATAAAAAATAATCTAACAATAGAGGTTGTAGAAATTGAACGTAGCCTCTCTATTGCTGGGCTACAATGACATGCAACATTACCTGTCTAGTTACAACTAAAAATTAATCCATATACATTTACCTCCATACAAGAAGTTGTATGCTATGTTGATGTACTGCTTGGCCAGCGCCGAGTTGTTGCCCAATACCTCCCGGGTGTCTTCTGGGAAGCACACGAGCCCCATGCCGGTGGTGCCCAGACCCGCGTATAATACTCTCTGTAGACAAGCAAATATTTTTACTTTCCTAAATTTTGGCTCCACAATCGTGCAATTTACAAAACCAACAAACAAACGCTTTCACACTCACAGCCCCACACTAAGTTCAAAGACTTGAATCGTGGGTGCCGGAAAGAAACCTTAACATATCACACACAATCACATCCAGAACCAGAAGCACAATTCTCCCTTGGGAAGGAAACTTGTGCTTTTGCCAGGAATCGAACACAGGACCCACGGCACAGAGGGTAGAGACGGCCGTTTGAGTGTGAAGAAGTAACAAACATAGAAACACACTCACAAACTTTCACCTTTAGTATATTAGTGTGATATCAAGTCCTTACTCTTATTAAGCCGCCTCTTAATCCAAATATGAATCCCGTCAGACCACCCATCGCGACTGCACCGTATCGGACTTCTTTGTTCTCCTCCTCACGAAGGTATTGAATGAGCCCTGGAATACGAGAAACCTCACATTTAAATTTAAAACACGTTACATTTTTTTCCTTTGCTCTCCTATACTATCTCACCTGATGGAAAGTGAAGATACTGTCTAAAATGTAGCATGCTTGCCTTGATTGGCTTGGAGATACTTATTCATTCTAGACTTGAAGACTCTCAGATTATACCGTTCAGGAAATGAAGATGCGGGCAATGAGTTCCACTTCTTTGCTGTATGGATGATAAGCGTAGAAGCGAATCTCTTCGAGGGAATAGATGGTAAAACAACAGTTTTATATATTTTACTGCTCGTAAGATCCAATTCGATGATCCAAAGAACAAAGGCGACACGTGACCCAGTTGAATAAAAAAATACTCCCCATTCACATACTATGTCATTATGATTGTTTGAAATGTTTATTTTTGGCTGATTATTTTATAGATCAAATCAGAAGGGATTCAAAATTTCATAACGCAGTTTCGTGAAATGAAACTCAATATGCTGCATTCCATAGATAATTAGATGCAAGCAAAGCTTATAAAACCGACTTCACCACTTTATCTTCGGAGCTTTGATCAGATTAGATTAAACACGCATTATTGACGATATCTCAAAAACCACTGATGAGATCTTGATCAAATTTAAATGGGACAAAATTTAATTGGAAATCAAACTCTTACAAACAAAAAAAAACGAATTCGGTTCATGTGGAACGGAGATATGAGGTAACACAAATAATAAAAAATACATTAGACTTGAGTACCTCCTCCTTTTTCGTGAAGTTGGTATAAAATAAAATACTCGATCCGAGCTGTACTATGCATTACGAATGGTATATTCCATTACACCTAACTCGTTATATATATATTACAAATGGTTTGTTTTTTTTAACAAACATTTTTGCTATACAAATTAAAGCATATAGCACCTAAAAATAAAATTGAAAAGCAGTATTATGTAAGTACTAAACTAACCTAGGTACATATATTATTCAATAACAACTTGAAAAGAAACGTTGTCTTCTGTCAGTAGTGTAGTAAACGCTTTCACACTCGCAGCTCTACCCTAAGTTCGATGACTTGTGTCGTGGCTGTCGGAAACACTCACATCACACACACACAACAAGATACACAAATTTTCGTTGAAGAGAAAACTTGTGTTCCCGCCGGGAGTAGAACCTGATACCCCTGCTTAGACGGCTAACACTCAACCAACTAAACCAACTGGCAGTTCAGTTATACCTAAGTGTATCACCTAACTACAAATAAGTTTAATAACAAGTAGTATAGTCCAGATATTTCATTCACACTCACATTCACTTTTGTCTTGGAATTCATGGTAATTGTCCTCTACAGAGTGCTTGATGGAACCGGTTTGGTCCCACACTATCTGGAGCTGCTCCCGCACGGCCCGAACTGGTGTCAGCAGTGCATCTCGGATGTACTGTTTCTTCTCCCGTTTGGCTTTCTCTTTTTCGAATCTAAAAGAAAAATGGTTACAATATAACATACGCTCCTTTCGAATGTTGCAAGTCTATGAAGAACAGAGACCTTTTTACTGCCATTAGTTAGCATACTGCCATGGGCAAGTTGGTAAGGAACGATCTGGGTGGTCTACTGGAGGGTGGACATTGTTGAGCAAGATCACCCCTTCATGGGCGCAGTGGCCCAGTATGCCCGCTGGTGCAAGATAATTGACTGCTAGCACGACCCTAACTTGCACCACCTGGGCGAAAGACTGCTCACAGGGGTTTATTGAAGGGTTTGAGCCCGACACACACCTTTCCTTCCACAAATAATTACACTTTACCAACACAAGAAAAAAAAAATAGGTGAATGTATCTCGACCAAGTAGAATACATTTTAAAGAAAAGCCAGGTTAAAAGTACCCGCAATCAACCCATGATTAGTGATTAGTACCGGCAGACGCGCCACAACCATTCTAGCTGGGGTAAGCAGAGACTATATTTCTATAGTCTCTGCTTACCCCAGCTAGAATGGTTGTGGCGCGTTTGACGCTACTAAGGCCTACAATTATGAACACATGTTGTTTCCCTGAGAGAAATTTGTGTTTCTGGTTCTGGGTGTGAGATTGTGTGTAATGTGAATGTTTCCAGCAACTATGATATAAACCTAGTGTGGAGCTGTAAGTGTAAATGTGAGAATGAATAACTTTTTAATCAAATCATTTGATCAACTTAACTCAAAAAACAGTAGGTGGCACGCCATCCTGTTCTTTGACAGTTCTTATAATGTAGTGGAATGCTTCGTGCATACTAGGTAAATTTAGTTATTTGACCTGCCATTAGAGGAGGCCACATTGTTGTCTGCTTATGGTAAAATGGTAAGGCCGAAATAAGATCATGTAGTTTCCTTGAACACTCTCCATGATGACATTTGTAGAAAACTGTATCTTATCTCAACAGATATGCAAGTGCATTGACTATAAAATACATTTTAGATATTTGATGCTAAAGTACATTAATGATAAACTGACTAAAGAAATTCTATATTATGACTATTATTACCTTACTTAGCTAAAAGTGGACTATATTTTATTGCTTAATTTTTGTAGAAACTGATTGCGAACCAAGTCAGGTCTGATTCCTATAATGTTTTTGTTTTTAAAATTTAATAAAAGGTCCATATTATCAAAAGATGTGTATTGAATAAACAAACTAAAGTTAAAAGTACTTCATAACTAATGATTATCATTTATACATAAGAATATATTGTATATTAGTACTTATTTACAGAAACAAGGTTCTCCTTCAGCCATTGAGTAGCTTGCTTAACCTATTAATCAAACCTCACACCAAGCAATATTTTTCCTTTCAATCATTACTACTTTAGTTTTGGCTGGCAGGGTTTATGCTATAGAAACATAAAAAGCAATCGTTTGAATAAATTGTACAAAACAAACCGTAACATAAATAGCTACGATTTTCTTACAAGTTTGTTAAGTCATGTTTACTTACTCTCCGTAATCAGCATGGGGCGCTTCATATATTGGTAAGTCGGACAGTCTCATGGGCGGCGGAACCGTAGGCCCCTTGCTCTCCTCGGGCAGCGGAATCGCAGCGCTGACTGACGGTATCAGCGCAGCCACACCGAAAGCACTTATCGCCACTTTACGGATCATCTACAACCGAAATCATTTTACATAAAATAAACCTCATATGCAAGCCAACTGATACGTTTTATATGAATCTTTCTTACCTCGAAAGAGACGAACGACCCTAAAACTAAACCAATTTTATCTGAAAATTACATAAATATCACGTCTCGGTGGGCAATATTCACAGACCACTAAGACAAAACAGAAAAAGATCACAGAGAGAGTTTTTTTTTTCTTAATAATTATTCCGATCAGCTGATGTGAGCCTAGTCGAGCAGCATTTGACACTTAAATGAATACTCTGCTCACGACCCCATTTGAGCAGATATTTACTTGATATTAGAGGTGCCCCTAGTAAATTATAAAATATTATCTGGCTGAAAGACCTAACTTATATATTATGCCTAATTAATTATCTTGTAAATCCTGGACTTAGCCTGGCCTGATAGTTTCTTACCAGTTTCTTGATTTGGTTTTTTACAAATTTTGCGATCAGCTGACATGAGAGTATAATCTATGTACATTCCAAATTTCATCCAAATCCGTTTAGCCGTTAAAGCGTGACGAGGAAACAAACATACTTACACACTTACACACACACAAACTTTCAGATTTATAATATTAGTAGGATTATCTGTTGAAAAACTTGGACTGCGAGATAGGGTAGAATGAACGCAGCTTCTTACTAAAACGTTTGTTTACTTGCAGTACCATGCTTTGGCAGTACCCCACCATGGGCCAGCTTGTCTTGGGAAAACTGTACAGTAAAAGCAAATACGTCATGATTAGTGAATTTCTGTATTGTTTTCTTTTGTTTGAAATGCTATGCACTACCATTGCTTGCAGTAGCTTATCCTTCGTTTGTGAGACATACAGAAATCGGAATACGCGTGCATAACGCGGCGGCGCGGCGTACGTAATCCATGTGTATCATGTGTAGTCCTTAAGCGATCCATTTTAACTATTACAGCCTTGAGGCCCATTAATTTATAATATTCATAGCAGTCAGCTGGTGTGGGCTTAATGTACCTAATATTGTTTATAGAAGATCTGTGGTGATTAACATCATCTGTATTAGGATGACCCATGTACAGCAATATGAGTATCTAGTATTGTCAAAACTGTCAAAATCATTTCTGAATTCTACGTTTATTTTCATAACTGTCATGGCCTCTGTTGAAAGTGGACTATTTGTCAGAGTTTTCTTTCTCTCGCCGTTTTCGTCTGCATAGCCGTGTTTTCTGTGTCTTAAAAATAAAAGTATACTTGTGAATTGTAATCTCTTTCCGTGTCATTTTGCTATTTCACGTTAAATGGTGCAATTTCAATCCTGTGTCGGTAATATTCAAATTTATTGGTGATTGTGAGTACGGTTTTGAAGATTTCATGTCATCACAGTTAGTTGTATAGAGTTTTCTTGGACTCGTTTACAGAAAAATACCGAAATGTCCGGGCTAATAGCTGGCCGCGTTTCGAAACATAGGAGAGACGTGAAAAGTCGTTCAGGTACGTAATCAGACGCATGAAGTTATGTAGTAAAAGGCTGATTATCTGCTACTAAGACTAGTTTGCATACGATTCAAGTATGAAATTTCTATAATCTCATTAAACGCTTACAAGAACTTATTTAACGAATACTTATATATTACGAAGTTCAAAGGTTTTGTAACATAAAAGATGCAAAATAATATGCATCTTTAGCAATAGAAATCTATTGCTCTCATCTCTCTTTGATAAATAACGATAAAAATGAAAACAAACTTCGTTATTCCATTTATGATTAAAACTTACTTGAGAAATGTTTTATAAAAATGTACAAAACAATGCTAACAATTTCCAAAATTTCCTTTTGTATACATTCTAAAATTAACCTTGTATTGCCACGGAATTGAGTTTAATATTGCTTGAATAACTGCTTTGATGGTGCTCCTCGGAGACTGGATGGAGCTAGTGTTTTGGATGAGTACTAACATTGACTTGCATTACTACAGGACTGTGAAGTGCATGTATGCCTGATGGTTGCTTAGTTCAGCCATAAGTCACCAACAACGGAGGAATCTTTGGGATGAAATGGTACATACATCTTACCACATTATTTACTTCATAAGACATGTTAACTGCTATCTCAGACATATTAAATTTAGTTATAAACAATGTGCTCATCAAAACATTTAACTTTTAAATTAGAAAATAATTATGCCCTGGTGTAAGGTTTATAATGGGAGGCATACATTCTCACAAAAGCACATGTTTCATTTAAATTTATTATGTAATTTTACATTGTTTTTTATTGAACACAGAATTGTAACTTTTAGACGAAAAATCACCTTATGTTCCGAATTAATTATCTTGCTAAACCTAGATTTGTTCTGGCCTGACACAGTTTCTTGAGCTGGTTTTAAAATTTACATAGTTTGCTTGTACAGCCAAAAGCTTTATTTTTGTGCTTGATAGGCAAGCATTTCACCACTATTTTACTTGATGGAAAGTGAAAATGTGGCCGAAGATGTAACATGCTTGCCTAGAAGTTTTCACTTGAAGAAGCCTAGTGTATACCGTTTGGTGAATAAAGACATGGTCAATATGTTCGCAGTATGAATGATAAACGTAGAAGCAAAATGCTTTGAGTGAACCGGAGGTATGACAGTTTGTCTTGTTGTAAGATAGTAAAATAGAGATGGGAGAATTAACTTATAATTCCTTTATTATTATGCTTACAGTTTAAGTCTGAGATGGCAGTTATCATCATGTTGTTTCTATACAGTTGAGCTTGTTTTGATTTTGAACACCAAATTGTAAAATCATCTTGTTTCTTGACATCTGTTCTAGCCATACCTTGTTATAATATTAACATTTTGTTCTGCATTCCGAATTAGAGTTCGTTGTAAATGGTTTTCATTCAGTAGCCATGAAGTTCTTGAAATATAACAGTTGATATAAAAACAAAACAAGTTCCTGATAATACTAATTTTAATACATTTTAACTGTAATATTTCTCTAGTAACTATAATAATCCTTTCAGACTCAAATATCATTATTCTGGGTTCTTTATTTAAACCTATTTTCATTAACTCATGCATGATTCTATAAAGTACTTTTGGTTTTTTATTTCAATGCATATTTTAGACATGTATTATTTTAGTTGAGTACTTATATTTCTTGTTCAATCAATAAGTTAAATTATAGCCATTGTTATTTAAAAATCATTATTTCAAGCAGAAGTCAACACTGTTTGTAAGATGTACTCTCAAGCACTTATTAATAAAAGGACTTGGTACCATTATCTACTATCTAAGCTGTTTAGTCCCTTGTCAAAGTACATATTGAGCTGCTACTTTCAACACTGTCACTTCATTAAAAGGAACATAAAATAACTTTATTGGGACAAGGCTCTTGACTGATGTGTTTCTTGTAGTACCTTTGTGTCCATTCACACCATTAGCATAACAATGGAATGAATTTTACGGCCACATTTGCCACCAACGTGAGGTTGTAAACATGTAAGGCCTTAGATAAATGCGTTGCGGGCTTATTTTATGATGTTTGAGTGGAACTATAAACATCCAGTATGTCTATAGGAAAGAATCTACATATGATTTGTGTTGGTAATGCTGAACAATTACATATTCATCCGTATTGTGTAAGCAATGGGTATGGTTGAGAAAAGGCGAAGTCGTCGGTGTAATTATTAGGAATATTTAAGTCCAATGGGGAATATGCCTGAGATATATTGGTTAAGTATTATTTTGTCGAATTCTTTCTTTAGAATTACACCTATATCATTAATATCTAATTGAAATGCTTTTTAATTGATAAAAAGTGATGAAAAGGTATGGGAAATTCATAATAGCTAAACACTCACTATTGGCTAAACTGATTGGTTCACACATTTTTGATGTCAAAGATTGGTCAACTTTTCTTGACCGCAGCTGGAGGTCAAGACGGTTGTGAGATTGTAGGTGTCACAGAAAGAACATCAAAATGGCCACATTTAAAATTGCTTTAACATGCTCGCATTCATATTTTGATATGAAATGTAATGTTTTTGAATAATTTTATTTCGGCAACATATTAAGAGAGGGGATAAAATTAAAAGCATAAAATAATATTATATATATTCGCAGCTGATAAACGCTAAGAATGTGTTTTATGTGTGTTCATTTTGTTGTGGCTCTCTAAAATCTCTCTTGAAATTATCTTCAAACTTAATTACCTACTTAACTAATCAAAGAACTCATTGGGCTGTATTCCTTCATTTTAAAACAAGACTTAATTGCTGAGCAAAATGTAATCCAGCATAGTATCATTTTGTTTCAGTAACAATAGTACCAGGCACAATGTCCACACGTTATATAATATTTAGTTTGCCCTAAAACTCCATAATGTCACATTGAATATAATTACAGACAGAAAAGTTGTTCAAACTCATTACATTATATTTTATGTGTAAAACGTAACTATAACCACACATACAATGATATAATGTTCGTCACGAAAACACGAACACAAAATGTACAAAGAGGTATTGTGAATTATGTGAAAGGCTAACTAGCCAAGAGCGTGACCCATACGCCCACGATTAGGGTTTCGTAGCCATTGATCAGTAAGCCTTTGTGGATTACACAAATTATCCACAATCGGCACGTTCCCAACTCTGCAAAAACTGAACTGCCCTCTGGCTTAGGGGGCATCCGTTAATTTCGTGAGGTGATTTTGGCAATTTTTCGACCCCTTCTCTCCCCGTGAGATGTCGTGAGATTTTGCTCGACCCTCTACCTCTCCCCTAAATTTTGTAAATTGCGTATATTTAATGTAAGTAATATGTGCTTGAAATTTAATGAACACACATTTTTTTCAATTCTTACTATATTATTTAGCTATATTTCAGTAGGTTTTTTTTACAGTTTTATTTTACAATGTATTTAGAAAAAAAAACGTGATATTTGCTCTCCCACACGTGAGATCGGGTGAGGTTCGGCTCAACCCCCCTCCCCCTCCAATCGTCTTACGTAATTAATGGACGCCCCCTTAGTTCGCCTTTTAAGCAGGGGTATCGGGTTCGATTTCCGGCGGGAACACAAGTTTTCTCCCCAAAAGAAATGTGTGATTTTGGTTCTAGTTGTGATTGTGAATGTTTTCGGCACTCACGACACAAGTCATCGAACTTAGTGTCGGGCTGTTTTATAATAATAATAATAATAAAAAATCTACGCTCCCCTATATTCGCGCTATTTTTTGACTGCAGATTTGCCTACAAATTGTATACTTTTATCTAGCATAATTTAGTAAACTATAGCAACAAAGTATCGAATGCATGTTACTCTATCCACTATCTATCAAATTAGGTTGTAGGCATAATTTCTAAATATGTGTTAGCACGTCACGTAACAGAGCCGCGGCACGTGCGAAACTGTGTCGATGCTTGCACCTATTGTTAAACGTATATGTATTTGCAGTTCTTGTGTGATATCTCTATAGGTATAGCCATAGAATTACACCTACATTTTATTTTACTATTATAGGTCACGATGGTGTGTTCCCTATTTTTGTTACAATCTAGCCAACATTAGGCTAATAAGTAACTTAAATTTAACTTATTCTGCTAGATTTAAAATATCCAAGAATGTGTCCATTAACACTTTTCTTATTGTCTCTATTAAGGCGAAGACACTTTGGTTCATGTGTTCTTTTTGAGCAGCACTTATAAAACACTACATTACACTAATATACTACTAACACTAAACAAGATCAAACGGTTTTGTTCTTTTGAGTCGTCTTTCACTATGAACGTGATCGAGGATCTGGACGGCCTCGACGTTCACATGATGGTGAAGTCTATATCTATGAGCTTCTGCACCTACATGACATTATGTATTTTCTTATTAAAACAGCTTTTTAATTATTAATTTTAAGTACTTGGATGATTTTTTTATATATCAAGGTTTTTTATGTATCAAGGTAATCAATCAATTACTTGAGTATATTGATAGCTCCAAATAATAGTTTTTCTCACAAAAGAAGGAACTTAAAAAAGGGAAAATAATAATCATCTGGAACCCCTAGGGTGTGTGCAAGGTAGTTCTAAAGTTTGTATGGAAAATCTTATTTCTTGCTTCGATTTACTTAAAACTCGGTACAAATAAACGGTCTACTAGATTTAGATTATAGACGAGACTGCGAATTCAAACCATTAATCTATCAATCCAAAATTATAAACCCTGAAAAAGTCCAACCACAACTTTTAACTCACGCGGGCAAAGCCGCGGGGCAAAACAGCTAGTGAGCTGTAAACACATGCTTGCTCAAGTCATAAATTACCGAAAAAGCGCGTAAAATACGGCTAATGTGAAGATTACGGTCATTTATGTAGAGTACGGTAAAATTACCCGCGAATATGGGTAGTAATTTTTTAATAATTTCTACTATAGAACTTCTCTAGTAATTGAATACCGTTTTTGCGGAGTACGAATATAGACTCAATAGAGCATTGAATATCATACTTACTGACATCAGAGACTGAGACCAGCGCATATGATTTTTGTCTCTTTATAATCTTAATATCCTACCTTCAACATAGATCCTAGACGTTAACTAAACCAAGTTTCAAGTGCTAAGGATCTTCTAGAGATGGCTGTAATTCTGCGTATCTGGCAATTATAGTAATTGTCTTTCTTTTGAGGCCAATTGAGAAATTTTTTATTTTGAAGTATTGGCCAATAATTCATAATTCAAACGCAAGCAAAGCTTAAAAAACCGACTTCATGGCTTTTATTTCGGTTTTGACTTGACTGATTTCGATTAAAAAAAATATGGGACCACCAAGTCTACCAAACAAAAAAATCATCAAAATTGATTCATAATTGGGGGAGATAACGCGTAACATACTAACAAAAAAAAGCCATACAGTCGAATTGAAAACCTCCTTTTTTGAAGTCGGTTAAAAATAAAAAATGTTTGTTGCTTTGCTTTTCCCTTTTAATTAATCGAATGCGAGTAGAGGCGCACTTCGCTGCTATTCGTGCGCTATGTACCTAATGAAGTTATTAATTTCAGGAAAGTAAAGTGTAACCATATTGTGTAAAATCTGTTCTCTATTATAAAATAGATATCCTCTTCAACCTAAGCGTTTTAATTATTTATTTTGGATTTTATTTATGCAACGTACCTAATAGATAACACCGAATACGTAGAGGTTAAGTTCGTTTGTAAAAGGTAATCCCTAAAACCACTTATCCGATTCTAAAAAATCTTTCACTAAAAGATTACTAGACTAGACTCAGGGATGAGTGAGAATTATACCAGCCTGTTATATGTGCCTGTATTATTTGTTATAAATATAGTCTATTTCGTTTTCTCTATTTCCGACGCGAAGAAACTCAATTACTTATATACACAATAACTCTTTTTTATCTTGTTTAACAGCCTCGACCTCATGATCACTTCAAGATGAAAAAAATCTGTTTCATATTTTATTTCCAATACTTCAGACATTCGAACCGTTATTTTGTTCCAATTTCATGAAATATCAAACGTTCACCCTGAAATAAGACTAAAATATAGATTCAACATTATGTCTATTTCTATTCACATCGATCTATAAAAGCGGCCTTGTCTGCGCCACGGGGATTTCATAGCCTTGGCCAAGATGTTAAATTAATTAAAGAATTGATTAACTATTCCCGAGAACAGGTAAACAATTCCAATAACTGTTGTGCGTTAAGACAATTTTGCGTTTGTCATATTCTATCGAGGTGTAACTTTGTTACCGTACATGCCTTATTGTACACCCGAAATGGGTAAACTGTTGTTCCTTTATACTTTTATTTTCCATCTAATGTACACAGTTAACGCAATAAAATAATATCCTATTCTATAAGGTGTTAGAAATTACGAACTACTTGCTGTCGCAGTTGGGTGCGCGATTGTCCGTTTCGATTCCCGGTGGAATCACATGTTTTCTCCTGATGAAATTTGTGTTTCTGGGTCTGGATATGATTGTGTTTCTGATGTAAATGTTTCCGGCACCAGCGATGCAAATCATCGAACGTAGTGCGGGGCCATAAATTATTTTAAAGGTTCAATGAACGTGGTGGAAGTGTATCATGTACCCAAATATGTATACATACATATTATTATACCTATTTAGTAGTAACTAAAGTGCCTCTGATTCCGTCTCCTCTAATTCCATAGCACTTAGCACTCGTAGTAGCAGTCATAAGCTATTATTTTAGCAGCCTGGCTAAGAGTTGCCATAGTTTTCTTGACAGATACTACTAAACTGTCTGTGCCACAATTTACTTACTAGTAAGTAAGGAAAGATCTCTTTTATTTGAAAAAAAAAACTATTTTTTTTATTTTATTCTGCTCAGCTGTCGATTCTAACTACCTCCTGCGGAATTGTGCACTGCTTACCAAAGACGGTATAAACAGGGTGTATCGGAAATCGCCGTTAAGCCAGAACCAGGTGATAGGTTAAGTCATAAATAAAATAAGCCATAACTGTAAACAGAAAAATATATAAAAAAATATTTGCTATGTACAAAAAAAAAATATTAAAAAAAAAATCTAGACCCTGTGACGGATCTTTAACTCCTGTTGCTTCAAACCTTAACTTTTTTCAATCTTCTTTTTATTGTGTAATCCTGAATAGTGTTTCTGAAAACAACTGCTTCTCTTCCTGTCTAGTAGAAAATATCACGTTTTTTCTCAACCAACGTTTCAAAATTATTGGTTTCATCAGTTTTTAATTACTGTCCTTAGAAAAATAATAATATTTGCGCAATTAATAAGGATCCCCAAATGGACTTACTCGAAAACACTTACTCGACTTTTTCTCAATTAAGCCAAAACAATTTTTTTTCGTAAGATACTTTGATTTAAACAATTTATTTTTTACTTACTTTAAATGGTTATAGTGTATAGGACGAGCCTTTGCTTCAGGCCATAATTCTTAGATTCTCGTGTAAATGAGACAAATAGAGTTATTTCACGAAGTGTGACTGAGACAGATAGTGTATTTTTTATATTTTTCTTTTAACAGTTATGACTGCCTATCACTCGGTTCTGGCTTGACGTTGATTTCCAGGACATCCTGTATGTATAGATACATGCATACTTTCCCATGATAAGCACAACAGCGAATGAATATGAACCTTTTTTTATTTGTCTACGTCCGGCTTGTACTATGATTTTAATTATATTGTCCGGAGGTGTTCGTAACTTTGTACAAAAGGCAAAAACACGACCTTGCGAGAGGTTGTTAGCATGGGTGTTGAGCACGCACTCGGTACTCTCAAGTAATCACATTGTGCCAACGGTTCAAGCCGTACTTGAGACAAGTCTACCTACGTGTTGGTACTGGCTTACAATTTAGTTTTGTGTATCATTTACAGTCTTGGGGGGCACATGACGTCTTCATTTGAAACACTTATCACTATCAGTTCTCCATTATTATCCCCGTATACTCAATACTCATACACAAATTATTTCATACACTTATCTCGAACAAATCTAGTTAAAAAACCCTTGCAGTCGTTATTACTATTACGATTGTGTGTTTGAGTTTCTTTAATTACATAAAATACTTATAGTTGTTTCACATATCAGAACTATACATATCCTTGTTAAGAAGTAGTCTAAATATGTCTGATAGCTACATCAGTATTATTTTAAATAATTCAATTAATGATCGAACGCAAAAACTTGATTTGGGTTCGTTTTCTTTCATGAATTGATGTGACTGTGTATGTTGAACATTTTTTTGCAACCTACCAAAAACACGTACATACTAGACCCCCTTATCGTCACGTAGTCTCTCTATCTAGTTTGTGCTTACCATATTTGTAGAAAGTTTCCGTTACTCCAGTAACGTACGAGCGGATCATATTTGCGTGTCAGCAATTTCTGCTACAAATAGACGAGACGCAAATTGACACAATTTCTCTGCCAAGCTGTACAATGACGTCACTATTTCGAATTTCGTCATTTCAATTATTACTTACGTACACTATGTTAAATCCTTGTAAAATCTTGAATTTACGAGCCCATGTCAGAAAATACGTATATCATGAAATTGTTTTACGTAATCGTGATAATGACAACCATTGTTAAATGTGTAATCTTACAGTATAATTAATATCTTAAAAAATGTGATATTAACTATATCCTAATCATTTCCAGTGTTGAGAATGATGGCAATAATGCAGGACAGGAATAGTGAGGAGGTACCCAAGGAGTTCCTCGAGACAGGGCGGACGGGGCGCCGAAACGCGATGCCAGACATATTGAACCCGCAGGGCGCAGAAGTCACAACCGCGGACCTGCCGACAAGGCTGCAGTCGCTCGTCACCTCAGGCAAGTGTCTTCTGTACAGAACAGGAAGTCTCTTTAGAGAGGATGGATAGACAAACTCCCTCTAGATCATAGTAGTCACCACCGTGGACTACTCTTCTCTAGAAGAGGAGGATATTTTTTTTTAATGCGACCTGGGCAAGCATTTGAACTCTATCTCACCTAATGGAAAGTGATCATGCGGCCGAAGATATACATAAAAACTAGATAGATATACAACTATTTAAAAATGTATTTTACTATTAATTTATTTCTAAGTAATACTGTCGTGCCAACTTCTAATTCAGCCATCGATAATGCACTGTCGCACTGTTTTAGAATCCGTAAGGCGTCTTTGGAATATAAGGATCGAAGAATTTCAGTAACGCATTCAAACTCACAGCCCCACACTAAGTTCCAAGATTTGTATCGTGGGTGCCGGAAACATTCACGTCACACACACATTACACCCAGAACCAGAAGCACAACTATCCCTTGGGGAGGAATTTGTGCTCCCGCTGGGAATCGAACCCAAGAACCACGGCGCAGAGGGCGTACACCTGTTCACTGCGCCAACTGGGTCGTAATTTGTTGATATTGCTTTACTTAAATTATTCCTTTATTCCGTGACGCCGTACTAAAACATTTTATTGTAACAAACGCCAAAATGTCTTCGCAGCCAATCTACTGTAATAAAACTCGGCTTCAATTAATTTCAATCAAGAGCAGCTTCATCTAAATAAGTGTCTGTTAGTCGGCAAACCTGATACCCGATCGTTAAATGTGTTACTTTATTCACTGCTTCAATTTGTTATGAACGACATCAACGACAATTTAGCATTCATTGTTTTTTTTTATCGGCATTCTTTATCTAATAATGTCTTAACGATATTTAACAGTCATTGTTTTCATCTTAAGTATTTATACCTGCTTTATAGCCTAATATATTTTAACTCAAGCAAAGCTTTAAAACCGACTTTATCGCTTTATCTTCAAACCCTTGATCAGATTAAATGAATTAAATACGCATTATTGAGAATAACTCAAAAACTACTGCTCAGATCTTGATTAAATTTGAATGGGACGACATTCACCTAGTAATAAGTTCGGAGGTAACACAAAAAAAATATAGTCGAATTGAGAATATCTTCCTTTTTTGAAGTAGGTTAAAAATAAAAATAAATGTAATAATGCTCCGTTCTGTCTTTATTAGCGACTAGCCGTGCCCGCGGCTTCGCCCGCTATTATCAAGTTAAAAAGTAGCCTATGTGTTAATCGTAGGTATAATCTAAGTACATTCCAAATTTCATTCATATCCGATCAGCCTTTAAAATGTGAAAAGGGAACAAACATACTTTACACACTTACACACAAACTTTCGAATTTATAATATTATTAGGATTTTCATGCTCAGGAAAAAAAACAATAAAAAACATCGAACGTTGCGTATTCTCTGTTACAAAAACATTCATCCCCTTACATAAACATGACACCAAAACAAATTGCTTCGTTATCTTTAAACCAACCCTCTTTTACGCGATTGCCGATACCGATCTTCTATTCACACGATAAATCTACGTTTGTATCTATAGTTACATGGAAATAAGCTCATATTATAAAGGCGAAAGTTTGTGAGTGTGTTTATATGTTTGTTACTTCTTCACGGTCAAACGGCTGGATGAATTTGATGAAATTTGGTATGGAGGTAGCTGACACCCTGGATTAACACATGAGCTTATTTTTATCCCGTAATTTCCTCGGATCAGGGACTTACGCGGGTAAAACCGCGGGGCGCAACTAGTCTCTTCCATATAACTACAGATTCAAAGAATATATATAAAGAACATTATGGGGTAAAAAAGTACATAAAGAAAACGTATCCGTATGTACTCGAGTATTGGCGGGCAAGAATAGGTAATAATTGCTTCATAATTAAATTATTGGTTTTCTAATAATTTGTAAATAATTGTGACGCACGTGACTTGTGCGGGGCACAACTAGTCAATATATCAAGTTATATATTAATAAGTTTTTATTAGTATGTATAATCGTAAGTATTTTATATTTATGTACATTACAATTCGATATAAATTTCATTTACATATATTTTCTTTAACCCTGATTGATGCACGCCTCATGTCATTTCATTTTCCACCGCTGGATGACTGGTAGAGAATGCTTTTAGCATTAAGTCCTCCTTTTGTACACTTTTTACTGTGCAATAAAGTATTAAATAAATAAATAAATATATTGACTAATTGTGCCCCGCGGTTATTATACAATTGACATTAACACATAGGCTCCTGGTATTTAAATCCGTGCAGTCGTTGGCAGCGGGCTCAAATACACATTCGGATTTATACGGATCGAGCGAAGCGAGATCTCTAAGTTGACTTGGGTGTTTTTTTTTTTCATTAGATTTTTTTTATTAATTAAAAAAAAAACAATTACTATATGTATGATTGTAACTTACAATTAAAACCTTATTGATAAAAATCAATAGAACTAATTATTATGATAAAAACAAAAAAGACAAAAAGATGCAGCGTTAGCATTTGTCCTAGGTTGCCCTGTGTTACGAATGCTAATCCGTTTTGAATATTTATCAGTTTCATATATATTTGATTCAGCACTTCGTCCGTCTGACCGTCCGTCTGTCCGAGGCATTTAGTTGCGTCTAAAGTTTAGCCGCTAGATGCTTTAGATTTCAAACCAACTAAGCGAATAACTTCATATTCTCAGAGAATATGTAAAGCTAGGGCCCAGAGCCAGAAATGACAAATAAAAATTATATAAATGAAAATGTGAAGGGGGCACCCGGCGAGGAGCAACATTTTCTACCGACTTCACAAAAAAGGAGGAGGTAGTCTCAAGTCGACTGTACTTTTTTTTAGGTAACAAACAAAAAGTTAGTTACCTAAGTTAGAATTAATTTAACCTGGCAACCTCGAAGGTATAATGATGGTCGAGAATAACATGAAATATGTTTGTAAAGGAAGAGCTTCAAACAGTATAAGAGTACATAGTTTAGGTAATATCTCGGGACTTAATCGCGCTAAAAAAACTATTTTTATTCACCTCGACGTTTTGGCCAAGTTGCATTGGCCATGGTCTAGAGAAGACAAGTAGATAATGTTTATAGTAAATAGACATTTTGAATTCTAAAACTGAGAGTGATATTTGGACAAGTATTTAGAGTATCTAAAGATTTGTAAACGTGTTAATAAAAAACGAATAACTGACTTGTTTCGGTTATACCTTCGAAACTTCATGAGATCTTGATCAATTTACAAAGGGACCAATAAGAACGTATAGGTACCCTTTCGGGAAAAAAACCAAATAAAGAGAAATAAAAGATTCCGACGAATTGAGAAACTTCTCCTATTTTTAAGTCGATAAAAAAAACAAGCACAGAGAAAACTTTGCCGAAAACTCGAGGTCAAAGTAATATTTTGTTATGAAGGAATAAGAGAAGATATTTTTCAATTAGTTAAACCCAATGTGCTGATTAGTTACAAATTAGTTCAAGCAAGAATACAATAATATTGTACAACAGTTCGGTGCACAAATGGAATTGACAACGTCGAATGCAACGTTTGTTCTACACTAAAAAGCCAAAGCATGGCTCAAATGGACTAAAATTACCTACTTAAGAACCCGTATACATTTTTATGTCTGTCTCGCTCGCACAATTAATTCAATTTGAGAAATAAAAATTATGGCGCGAGTTATGGAAAATGTTGTCAATAACTTTACTAAATAATTATGTAACGGATACTTTAAATTAATTTTCGTTTAAATACCTATTAATTAGACGAAGAAAGAGTGAAAAAAAAAATCAATTTGACATCGATTTTCTCCGCCAATCCAAAAGCTAAGACAACGAATATCAGTTTATAAGATCCGTGATATTATTATTTAGGGATTATATTGGCAACATTTACAATAACTCACACCGTCAGTTTTATATATCAAAATCAGTGAATCGTGCGAGCGAGAAAGACATAAAAATGTATACGGGTTCTTAAGTCATTTAATAAAACAAGTAAAATCAAATTGGACCTTCTCAGTAGGGGAGAGATGATTTCATGGTGCGACGATTGCTTTGAACTGCCCGTTAGCTTAATTAAGGTTCATTTTTGCTTAATTTAAATAGAAACTGCTCGCAAAAAAGATACGTAAGACGCAATAGGTCTGGTCGCGCTAATTAAAACCTTATTTCAATGTTAGTTTGTTTGACTTTTGTACTTGCTAACAGCTCGCTAATTTAGCCTATTTTACCTCCTTAAATAAAAGTCTAGCGTCTGATAATGGTTATTCGCGTTAGATAACATTTACTTTCGACGCGGCAAGTTGCAAACGTTAATCCTTGTATTGACGTACTACAACATTATCTACGTATCTAATCGTGTGATCTAACAATAAAAATTATGCTGTCGACGACTTGAGTCGCACCTGTTGACGTGGGACTGGGGACGATATGAAAAAAATACCAATGTATTATCTCCAATTATTGATCGAGCGAACCGAGATCTCTAAGTTGTCTTGGGTCGTTCAGCACTTTGTCCATCCGTCCGTCTGTCAGAGGTGTCTAGCGTCTAAACCATATAAGCGAATGACTTCAAATTCTCATAAAGTATGTAAAACTACGGCCCATAGCCAGAAATTATATTTAAAAGTAAATAAATGAAATTATTAAGGGTCCCATACATGTAAGTGGGAGCAAAATATTTTTTACTTTTTTATCTACCCTTGTGGGGTATCGTTGAAAAGAGCTTGAAAAGTATAGTACGAAATCGGTTTAAAAAAAAATCTGTTGGAAAATAACGATTTGGTTGGCCATCAAAGTCACTGCTTTTAGACCTATTTGTCCCGGAGTCTATCTCAAAAACGGCTCCACACTGAACGCTGAAACTTACGTATAATATCCGTTATATCCAGTACTTGAACAACAAATACAGATATCAAACAGTTATTATATAGATAAAACTACCGTTAGGTATTCTAACGTTTACATTTTGGAGAGTGCGCAGGAATTACACGAGTTATTCCCCCATGCACGTTTTACCTATTTATTGCTTACACTTATAATATTACCAGCCGTTCGTCCGGGGCTTCGCCCGCGTTAATTAAGGTAATTGGTTAGCTATTTCTAATTTATTGTGATTACTTATTAATAAAATTACTTACTTTTCATTCTCTACTCAGATACAATTTACATCGTTTTAACTGCAACACTAAAATTTCCCATATGAACTTTACTTCCCCATTGCACCATCTTAATGCACCCCTGGCCTTTTATCTATACTAATATTATAAAGAGGTAAAGTTTGTTTAAAATAAACTACTCAAATACTAATTTCCATCAATATAACTTTATAAATAAAGAACCTTCAACATGGACTTTCATTCCCCATTGCAACACTTTAATGCACCGACCGCATCGTCGCGTACCATCAGGTGAGTTAGTGGTCCAAAGTTTGTCTATCTAAATAAAAATAAAAAACGAATAATCAAAAAATCTTTTCGAATTTCCATGTAGAGATCATTTGAGACTAAAATATCAAGAATGTATAAGGAACCAGGAAATAAAATATAATCTTTTGCATATTAGACTCATTTAAATGTTATCTATTCACAACTGAAATAAGGCTATCTGTGCTAGTACTGGTATGTTATCTGAGAGCTACTCTAAATATTACTGTTTATTATTTTCGTACAGTATTTGCACTCAGTTAATGATAAGTTATAAGACTACAAAGAGATACATTACGTAGATTATAATATAATTCTGTAGTACTAGCTACAACCTGCAACGCAGCATCGTCTGCTTTTATGATCACGATGAAGAATCGTCGCTTACCAGGTGAGATGACAGCCAAGAGTTTTTCTATCTTGAAAAAAATCTGTTTAAAATGACCTCATTGCCTGCGTTTTTGTCCCCCGAACGGTACAATCTGGGTGTCTTGAAGTCTAGAGTAGTAGGTATCTGTGTTACACCTTCGGTCGCATCGTCACTTTCTATCAGGTGATGATGAGATGGTGGTGAAATGCTTACCAATTTAGCATAAAAAAACCTCGTATATATTCCACATTTCAGCAAGATCACTGGAACTCAGTTTTTGGAGTCGTTTTCTTTTGTGATTATATTTATTTCATTTGAAATGTAATTGTCCTGGTCCTAGTGTGATCATACGATTTTTTAAATCTTTATTCTAATGACTATTTCTAATATATTATTCTAGCTAGATCAATAAGTATTTCTCAATATCCAGTTGGTATTATGAAACAACTGAAGGAAGTTAAAAATCTATCACTGACGTTGTGTATTAAATGTTAAACATGCTACTCGAAGTGTGGCTACATACATCCGACTAGATCGTAAACAATTTATTGCCGATTGCCTTATCTCAATCCACATGTCACGGTGTTTCATGATAAGTGATATAAAATACGCGCGATGACGTCTTTAACGCGTGGTCATTCGGCGATACCGTGGGGTTATCTACCTCTGACGTGTTTGGTGATTGTTGACATGATTAATTGGGATATTAGCATAAGCTGATCAGGAGCCGAGGTGGCTGTGCTGCGACCTCGACGCGTTCTGGGCAGCGTTCAGTGCCTACGCTCTGGTTGCAACTTTTCACCCTATCCGAAGACTCGAGTTGAAACACTCTAGCACGTCTAGTGCCTCGATTAATCACAACCAAACAACCGCCTTGAGAGAAGGTTGTAAAACACTGACATAGAAATTTGACATTGACAAAATTTTTATGAGAATTCCCGCGAAGAGCTGTACGTGAAGCCAAACTGAAAGTTGAAGATGAAAACTGTTGGAAGAAATTGACTTTCATATGTAGATTACTATATCATTCATTATTCCATGGTGCTGTGTCGTTCGGTGCCTCCGAGCGTGGATGAAAAATAACCGAAGTTGTAGGCATTGAACGCAGCCCTGCTGGCTTGGTATGGTGAAGCGTCGTGGAAGTTAACGCAACGTTCACCACGGATTTCCACGACATTTTGTTGTCATTACCAATACATGTACAGGGGGTCTATTCCGGGCATAGATTATCTTTACATCGACGTCGAATACGGACGATTGTCTTTTTTTTTTTTTTTTTTCAATTGTCTAATCTACGGGCCAATTGCCTATATTTCCTAAAACTAAACTAAAACTATATACAGCAAAGAGCCAAGTTACCCACAAGCCATCGAGCCTATAGGTAACTCAAGTGCTCAAGCCCACTACCAGTGGGTAGCGTTCCCATCATGCTGGCTGCATTTGCATTTTTCCCATCATTGTCTTTTGTTATGAACATCGAATCAACTGAAATTTCAACCAATCGACTGTCGTATCGACGTCGCATCAATTAGAACAATCGTATTTTGACGACCAGAATAGACCTACTGTATAGCTTTTGAAGCGATATCATTGTCTGGTCGTGCTGCGTACCTTCGACTTGCCGCTCTTACCTGTATATTTGTTTTGAAATCGTGCAGCTGCGTCTAAGATAAAATGTTGTGAGTTAGTTCTGACCTTATTGCAGACTTTTATCATACGATTCTACGAATTGCAGATTTGCTACAGCCGTTCAATAAATGCAATCATTTTTACGATCTTAGAAAATTATTTTTCACGGATCTTTTTCCGAATAGTAGTTGTATAATACGGTTCTGTATCGATCAATCGTTATTTATATACGATTTTAACAATGAGCAATTCCGGAATTTTGAATCGTAATTTGGCATGGTAAATAGTTTGAAATAGCACGAAGAATCTTTGATATGAAAATGTATGTTTCGAAGAATTGAGCATGTTTTGTCTCATATCTATTAGGAGATTTCCTTTGATGTGTTTGACTTTATTCATTAGACGCTCGGTCCTGGGTTTAATTGTAATCTCTCAGTAAGAGGATTACCAAGGTAATTTAATTTCTATTTGTGGAAACAAGTCTTTGATGTATATTCTGAGAGTACATTTATCCTGTTCGACCGATAATTATACCGCTTCATTTGATGAGTTGTGCTGCTCAATCTTATCAATATTTTTTCGTTAGTTGCCTAGTTATACATTATGTAAATTTCCTCTGATTTTTTTATACCGATTAAATTTGTGACAGAGGCGATTCGTTCGAATATTTTGAAGAGTGACTAGGGACTGAAAAACTGAACTCACTTGAGGTCGTTTGCGGGACCAGCACCATGTATCGAGTCATCGTCATCACCACCATCATGCTACCCGAAATATTCATCTACATCATCCATCACACTGCAACACTGCGTTATGTAAAGGAGTTGGGTTGGCTTGGGTGAGAGCTGCCAGGGGAAATGCACAAAATACCCCAAATCCGGAAGTCAGTGCAGGACTAATCGCTCCCACTCAGAATAAGAATTTAGTTTGTGACCTTAAAGCAAACTTGCTTTTCCGAAATGGTTTTTCCATGTATAGATTCATGATTACCTACCTAGTAATCGGCTTATTTGCGCAACCTTCATTGTTGATTTTGTGTTCCTTCATGTTTGCATTAGGAGGGGCATTGGTTTACCCATTTGTACTTGTAGGTTTATGTGACTCTATCAATCAACGTCCCCTAGCTCGTTATGTGTTTGTTTTCAACAACAACCTGTTGTCCGATTAGTTTGTTATTTCGACTCAGATGAAGACAATAACCACATGTTTTTATCAGGAAGTGCAAGTACATGCTATTTATTTACTCGCCTTTGTCTATAAAGAGAAAAACATAAAAATCAGAGCCACGTCGCTTTATCTCTGGTGAGCGATAAATCATAAAAAAAAAAGGCAAGAAAAATATATTTATTTAACACAGTTGCTACAATTTGCTACTAATTAATAAGTGGAAAGATGAAAAAGAGAGGACAAAAGGTTGTATAGGTATAAATCAAAATTAGTTATATTTTAGTGTAGAAAAGGTGTATGACTCAGAATTTTGGCAAATTTTAATTAACAAACAATATCACGTTTCGGGGGAGTTGGTAGTCATTTTGACCGCGAAAAACTCTACCACGTGGTCGAGTCCAGGTAGAGTCGCATTTCTAAGGGATAGTTCTATCGAGAAACCAATTGTTTCTGATACCAATTTATTTAGATTATACCCTCAAGTAAATATTGTCAAAATATGAAAGCTTTATCTTTTGTCGTCATTTAATACGTCTAGTTATTAGCGGCTTAAAAAAATTACGTCTTAAAGTTTGACCTACGCCAAGGAGTGAAGGTAATGTAGATTATGTAAAACTGCATTTGTCGTCGTTCTCTTCATATCTTATCGCACCCTAATGATCCTCTGTGACGACTTGTAAACGGCGAAACTTTCAACTCCTATTATCAGACTGAATGTAACAATAATTGAGACCATTGCTATACCTAGTTGTATAGACACTCAGGATTGTAGCGATAGCTCTAATGACATAGAAATGGTTTTGTCGACGGAGTATACACTCGAAGCGTTCTGCTCTACTTTTCCTACAAGCTTTTCTCAGTTAGAGGTACTTGGAAGTATTCGAAATGAAACTAGGTCAGTATCATAGAAACATATATTTACTGTTTTTGGAGAGCCAGTAATTATAGGCTTGTTTACCATCATCGACCATATCACCACTTACCATCAGGTGAGATAGCGGTCAAATGCTTGCCTATCTAGCATAAAAAAAAACAATTATAACATCGATCAACAACATTTATTTAGGACCGGAGAGTTGGTCCGAGATATAAATTTAAATTTATAGAGTTCGAATGATAAGAATATTTGAAGATTTAATTGGCCTTTACCTAACAAAGAACGGAATCGAGGTGAATTTATATTATTGTGGCGCAGGAAGGCCAACATTTATTATTCATTGTTTATAGGCCGAACAATATTTGGAATTCCCTATACTAAACAAAATATTTTTTATCTCTTATGATGGAGGAGGTATGTTGTGAATACAGTTTGTCTTGTTGTTAGATGGTAAATAAAAACGGTAATGGTAAATAAAGTTACCCTTAAAAGTACATATCTTGAAGTATTTTAAAATGTAACCTTTTATAAACTTTATACATATAGTTACGACAAATAATGAACGTGCTTGAAAGTAGATGTCCTTGTTCCCCGAACAGTATAATCTGAGAGTCTTCAAGTCTAAAGTGAATAGGTATCTTCTAGGTAAGCATGCTTCATCCGCATCGTCACTTTCAATCTGGTTAGATAGCGGCCTATTGCTTAACTATATGCCATAAGTGCATGCTTCATCTTCGGCCGCATCGTCACTTTCCTACAGGTGAGATAGCGGCCAATTGCTTATCTATATGCGGGCAGTGAGACTCCTTTGCTGTACGGATAATACATGTAAAAGAAAAACGCTTCGAGCGGATATAAGGTATGTAACCATATATGGATGATGTTGGTTTGTTCGTCTTGTGGTCCGATTATAGACAAGGGGAAATCAATTGGTGTAATTCGAGTGCACACTCTCCGAAATGCAAGCGATAGAACACCGACAAGCTAGCTACCTTACGTCGATGACTGAGGCTCTGCAACTTGGACTCAACTAGCTTGTCATCACCAATGAGATCAATAGAGTCAAGAGCATCAAGCTGATACTTGGCTGATCGATCCCAAAGCCGGCTGCATAATACAAAACCGACAACATTTATTCACTTTCGCACCAAAAACTCTAGACAATACTTTGAAATACATTCGAGAGTAGGTTACCAGTAAAACAGATATTATAGATAGCTATTAATTAATAAATATCCACTAACGGCTTATCGGTTGCGATAGGCACTCGTGATGACCCACAAATCTCAATTATCGCTCCGATATGCCAATCGGCGGCTAATCGACTAACGGGCAGCGCATATTACTTTCGTATGTAGCTTATGACGTATATGCCGGAAATAGTTGATTAAGGTTATAGAGCAGGGGTCGGCAACCTTTTGAGTCGGAAGAGTCAAAAATTACTATTTACAAAATTTCAAAGTTTTATAGAGCTACAATTTTTTTTCTTGCCTACAATAATCCTTAATGCCAACAATAATACCTACTGTACTGTACTGTACTGTACTATGAGTATCGTATAGAAAACGCTCTGCACGCGTTATACCTACCTAATCATCCCATAATTTACTTGTTTCAACTATATAAATGTGCTTTTTTGCTACCTTTGGAGGCTTGTTAATGGCTCGATAGATATAGTGCCTAATCCTTGTTAATCGATTCAGAACGCTTTTTAATAGATTTTTTTTAAATAAATAATATTTGCTTATGGCACTAAAGAGCCGTAACTTCACATCCAAAGAGCCGCATGAGGCTCGCGAGCCGCAGGTTGCCGATCCCTGTTATAGAGGAAACTATGTATTTGCACGATTTGGATGAGTAAGTGCATCGCCTGATAAGTATTAGTAAAATCGTAAGCGTTGCTTGTCTAATACAATTCAGTGACACCCAGAGTTTTGGACTTATGTAATTCGAACTGCACGGCAAAGCACCGCGATCGTCACCCTGATATATAACATAAACGCTTACACACTCACAGCCACACACTAAGTTCGATGACTTGTGTCGTGGGCGCCGGAAACATTCACATCACAATCACAACCAGAACCAGAAACACAAGTTTTCCTTGAGGAGAAAACTTGTGTTCCCGCCGGGAATCGAACGCGATACCCCTGCTTAGAAGGCGAACGCTCGCACAACTTGTCCAACGGGCAGTTAAACGTAGATATTAAATCTGCTCCAAATTGTTGTGCCTAACAGGGTCTCTAATGTACTTAACTTCTAATGTCATTATTTCTACCACCTATCTACATTTAGATATTGCAATAAAGATTTGAATTTAAATCTCTTTAAGCCCTATAATTTCACTGGAAATATTGCCCTTCAATCCGAAACACAATGTTTGCACTCTACTGCTTGGTGGTTGAATGTTTGGCAATGGTGTGCTGGCCCAGGCGGACTCTGCAAAAGTCCTACCACTACAAGTGATGATGTAGTTAGGATGGTTAGCACTTAAGGATGGAAAGTTTACATTATTGTGCCGAAGTTTTATTATATTTGATGTCTGATATTTCGTCCGTATAAGTTCCCGAAAATACAGTTATTAATGAAATAGAAAGGTAAAACTCTAGGGACGTTACAAATTACAATGAGGGCGTACAAACAAACAACGCAGTACGTAGGTAACATTAGTTTATTTTCAATTTTATTACTTCCGTTCGGTTTCACTATGTTTTGCAAACATCGCTTTTCATATCGATGTAGATGTAAGCAGCAAATCGTGTGTTTTAAGCGCTGGAAGCGTTTTGCTTCTACATTCATCACCCGTACAGCTAAGCACTGGAACTCATTGCCCGCGTATTTGTTCACCGAACGGTATAATCTGGGAGTCTTCAAGTCTAGAATGAATAGGTATCTTCTAGGCAAGTATGTGTTACATCTTCGGCGGCATCGTCACTTTCTATCAGTTGACAAGGTGATCAAATGTTTTTTAGAAAAAATAAATTAAATATTATTTACCCTGCCCATAACTCCCTGAGGCACTGTCTTTCGCCATCGCTTCATGATCGATATTTCGCTTAAACGCTCTAAACGTTTTGCATCCGCATAAAGTAGGAAAATACTCAAATTAATTTTATCAGGAATTGTAAAAAAGTGGACCCTTATTTTAGTTGCCTTTCAGTAGAAGGAGCTTTTTTCTAATTCACCTCTGCACTAACATTTGTTGTGTCGTGGGTGCCGCAAAAATTCACATCACAGTGAAATAGAATTTAAATGCAGCAATGAAAGAAGAAAAAAAAAACAGAGAAATAAAATGAAAAAAAAACACAGAATCATATTTAGTGTTTTTGGTTCTGGTTGCGATTGACAAGACCCAAAAACACAAAATATGTTTCTTGGTGAGAAATCTTATTTTCACCAGGAATCGAAATCGATACCTTTCACCAGGAATCGAAATCGATACCTGCCGCTTAGAAGGCGAACGCGCACCCAAATAAGCTAACAGGGCGGTTCATTATACAACATATAAGTACATAAACATAGATCAGAGCTCCGTCGCTTTATCTTGTTTAAGCGATACAGCGATAGTTCTGCGTGAGAACTATGTTATGTTAAAGCGTTTTATGTATTTGCAGAGTGATTAAAGCGTGTAGTCTAGGAGTGGAACACCTTGCCCTTATCTGTGTTTATAGGTACAATGTAGGAGTATTTCGTATGGGTGCTTTCTATGCGAAGAAACTCATGGAGTTATATGCGATTATTGTGCTAACGCGTGTGTTGCTACTTTGGCATCTATACATATATAAATACCTAATATATACAATTATACATACATAACCTATATATATACCATGCATACAGGTTGCACATAATATTGTAACTGAAATTGAAAGTTACGAAGTCTTCAAAAGAATGATTATTTTTTACCGACTTCCCAAAAAAGGAGGAGGTACTCAAGTCGACTGTATTTTTTTTTTATGTGTGTTACCTCATAACTTCTCCCCACGAGAGCCGATTTCGAAAATTTTTTTTTAGTTTGAAAGATGTTGCTTTCTAATTGGTCCCATTTAAATTTGATCAAGATCTGATCAGTAGTTCTAGAAATATCCTCAATAATGTCTATTTTGTGAAGAATAATGCGTACTGTGACGATGTTCTGGTTTACGCGACTTCAAAAGTTACCTCACAACTTCTTTCGTTGTGAGCCGATTTTGATGATTCGTTTTTTATTTGAAAGCTGGTGGATCAAGGTTCCGATGGTAAAGCGGTGAAGTCGGTTATTTTAAGCTTTGCTTGCGTTTAATTATTTTAAATCATATACTATCCTTGGGATGAGGCCTAAATCTTTGGCTCTCCAAATCGGTCAAACCGTTTTGGAGGTAAATACTGTTTTTTATTTGATAAATTACTTAATCAAGAATGTGCGTAGCTATGTTTGGTCATAATTGTTGTAGCCTTTTTCCAGATATATTGCCGGAGATTTTTAAAAAATTAGATTTTTCCCACTTATAATGATAGCAAGATATTTTAAAGAAATATCCATTATCTATAACCCCTACTCTATCACCTGGTAAACGTCATGATATCTGTCAAAAATAAACCTACATAATTGTAATAAGCTCTACTTTCATTTACAGACCCAGACTGCCCTCCACAACCATGTTCGTCTACAACCGAACATCAGCCGAAACAAGAAAACACAACAGAAACAAAGCACGCGTGTAGTTGAGCTATTTCGCTCACGGTCACAGAACCTAGGACCTGTCCAAAACTAAAGTAATCTCAACCAGGTATAGTATTACTAAGTACTGAGTAGTGTGGCCCCACCCTAGTTTAGTGAGGCCAGCAAATGTCGATAATGTCGGTATAGAAGCGAACAGTATTGTAATTCAGGGATCTTGTCAGATTAGGGTTGCCAGCGCTAAAAAATTTAAACGAATAGAAGATATGCAAATCTATAGTACAATTTTGCGCCAAGCACTCTACTGCTCGACACGTAAATACAAAAACTGATCTCTATAACATTCAACTATATGCGGTGATATATGTAAAGATACGCGTTATTTATGGAATGTGCACTGTATTGTGACTGCGGTAGAGTGTGATTCATTATGCATGTGTATCTACATCAATTCTGTAAAAATTCGTTGGTTATCTGCGGCAACCAGTGTCATATTAACTAGTATCATATGTGTAATATCTGTACTGAAATTCATTATGCACCATAAAACGGTCGCTTATAATATTGTTGATGGGCTTCAGCTGGTAGCCGTAGTCAACATTGTTTTACTGAATATATTGGGTTAATTCAGAACATGGGTGATTATAAATTATGTTTGCAATATAATCTTATGTGAACTGATACTCACATTTAAATACCCCTCATAATGATTCCGTTGTCTAATTTACCATTATGGTAGTAATTAATCTTTGAACAGGGCAACATTAATAAAAAACGAAGTGATTATTCAATGTCAATCACAGCAATATTATAGAAAAAAATCCTGCTATAATAATTATTAATATTTTTGTGTTTTTTTTTAGCATATTTATTCTCTTTATTTTCATAGATCAACTAAGGCAAAACCAAATGTGTAAATTATGCATGCATAGTGATTCCACATTATAACCGCAAAGTAGTCGTGATTTTAGATGATAAATTGTTCTGATTCAGTTGTATATGAGTAAAGAAAATATATTGAACATTTGTTGGTGAAATATATGGAACATTTGTTAAACGATTTACACAATGACGAAATATCTTGAATATAAATTAATACATTCTATATATTTCACATTATTGTGAGACTTTTAGCATGTTAGATTTTGTACGTCATGTATAGTTGTCGTCACGTAAAAAGAACGCTGTGCGACAGTGGAGCGACTGTTCTTTGGGAGTAAATAAAAGCGTGATCTCAGCGCGGGAGCAAGGATCAACAGATGAATCAATAGCTTGCGCACAAATACATACCGGCGGAGCGTTACCCCGTCACGTCCCATTAATGCCACCTGTTTGATCGATAAATCGTTCAGTACGAAGGTAAACGGCCAGCATTCTTTTTACGTGACGGGAACTATAATGTGTTTGATATTTGAAAGATAAATTAGACAATATTCATGCGTAGAAATATTAATCGATTTATAGATATGACCGATGACACCAATTTTAAATAAGATAGTCAAATTTATAGGTGCGTTCCGCTAATACGCATCAACAAACGCTGTAACGCTAACATATTAATTCGTTTTATCGTGAGACAACGCAAATTTATGAACACTAGTTGACCTGTACTAAACACGGCCATCATTGATTCATGATTGTCACTAAAAGCGATACGAGGCAACCTTTATTAGGAGAACTATGAAAGGTAAAAGACGCGTTGTTATTGTGAATGGAAACAAATTGATGCAGCCTCAAGTGTATGCATTTTTACTTGTTTGTATCGTCATTTTACTACAAATAAAATACTTATATTATAAGTATTTTGTAATTAAAATAATATTTTTTGCAGTTTATAGGTATATAATTGTATTAATTTGCAGCTGTTCTGGTAGCTATAAATAAATTAGATTAATTATAATAAAATGTTTTTACGCTTAGACCCTGTTATTTATTTTAAGATTTAGGTTAGCATTGTACGTTAAACGTTTTATCCTTTGAAGAGTACAATATAATTTATTTTTTATCCCTGTTTTACAAGCTGTGATGTTACAAAAATGTTAAGCCTTGGGATTGATTAACGAATTCTACAGTTTGTTATGTCAGGGCGTTTCATGGTTCAAACTAAAAAGATAATGTGAAACAGGGATATAGTCAGTGTTATATTTTGTGTGCCGCAAATTGCGGTACTTTTGGTGCTCATTTATTACGCTTCTTTACAGCACAATCACACGTAATGCTAAGTGACTTTCTTTGGAATACTATCTTATAGCATTATAATATTTTTTTCTTCTTCTCGCCGAAAAATGTGTAACCATAACCTCCAAATATTTCTACTGTTTTATGCCTAGTACACACAAAAATAAATTTATAACTGGAAATTACATTTTTAATTAAAAACATAAATACACTATTGAATCATTTAAAAATGATGTCGTTATAAAGACCACGCTTTTACATGATTTATTCCTACTGAATGGTAAGAATGACATGACCATAGAATCGCGATCGTGAACCTCCTATAGTGGAATGTACCTAATGTGAGTGACGAAAAGTTGAGCCTAAAACTAAAATTCTATACTTCCTAAAGTAACAACTGTAGATATTTAAAAGTTATATGAGATTTTTTGCTTAAATAACGCCAACTATACCAATATTATTATTGTGTAGGATAGGTTCACTGTCCGAATTTATGTAAAATTCTTTGATACTTATATCAACGTGTACGTCAATTATGTCATCAATGTAAGTTATCTTGAGGCTGTTAATGATGTCGATTCTAGTACTTCTCTAATTATAAAAGTTATACGTAAATAAATTATGTTTAAATTGTGATGATACCAGAAAATTAAGTAAGTTAATTTATATGATTTGAATCTCACATTTTAAATCAATATTTCTAATTTGTTTTCAAAGTAGGTAATGTTTTTAGTCTATGATTCACTGTTACGATAACATTTTTAATTTATGTACAACATTGTACGAATACAACGCAACTTGCCTTAACTTACATTTTACTTACCTTGTCTATTAAACATCGAATATATATTCACCTAGACTAGACTGTAGATAAATTTTGCTGAATTTCCTCTTAAGTCTAGAATCCAATATCGGTTGACGAAGGTTGATGAGTGATAGTAGTCTCGATGTCTAATTCTCATGGGCTACGTTCTGAATTGTGTCTGCAACGAACACGAAGATGTTCCGCATGGGCGCGTGAGCGTGGTCATTGCGGTCATCCATCCTGCGGCGCTGAAATGAATTACGAGGACCTCATTAAAAGCCAATATTCGTACTTCAATAATTTTACAGAAGCAAACGCCATCAAAGATCACTTTAAGTGGAACGTCAAAATGAGCACCGCTGGCGTGGATGCTGCGATCTTTCTCTGAGTGAATTCAGAACGTACCCTATCGCGGCCAACTATTAATTGCCAACCAATTTATTTGAATTTAGATTGGCATAACTTTTAAAGTTCGTAGATCTAACTCTAACGCAATTCGACGTTGCATATTATACCTACCAACTTATCTGTAAAGCGTCAATATTACATTGGCTACACCTATAACTTAATATCGATGATATGTTATTCTGATTATCAAACACTTTTACGCTGTTAGTCAAATCTGCACTTATGTTGGTAGTACAGTTTTGCCTGGTACACATTTGTTGCATTTTTTCTATAATAAAATGGTTTGTTTAATCCTTAACTAAAGTCAATCTACGAATTGAGTTCGGCATTGGTTGTGTTAGTCTCAAGTTCCAGGCAACTGATAGGGTGTCTGTGTGCTTAGTTAAGAGCTTACGCACATTCTGGCATACTTATTTTGTGCTACATATAACAGTGTATGCATGTATATATTACAACAACGATAGCAAAACGAACTTCGTGTAATAGAATAACTATATCAAAAAGAAACAATCTTCATATATCATAATCAGCTTCATAGTTGTAAGTTTTTCACTGTGACATGCGAGTCTTGTGAAACTCGTTAGCTATTACAAAGCTTGTACTGTGTTAAAGTTTAATCTTCTACAAGTGAAAAATATTATAATAGATATTCACTTTCAATTTCATATCCATAATTTGTAGGGCCTTAATGTTAAATCTAGCATAAGCCAAACTTAGCCACGGACTGTACGACATGTACTTACAAGGACAAAATAGAGTGTGATACATTATATGTATATTATGCATATATCAATTGGCACTGGCGACATCACTTCTATACAATATATGCCTATGTGTATCTTTTTTTAATCCAAAATGTTTGATACAAGTCCTTGCTGCTCTTTGTAGAGCAAGTCCTAGCAATTATTATAAAATCCATTTGAATGTATACAGGCTTGGCCAAAATAAGGTAATTAAGATATCCCTATAGTAGCATCATATTAATATCAGTAGATAAAGTGTTAGATCTCTCGCTAGAGCTTTTGAGTGTATATCATAATATATTGAAACTCGTGTGGGTGTATTGTACGGTAGGTTTTGTACGTTTAAAACGTGTACCGATAAATAGGTTTGAAAATGTGTGAGTCTATACTGGCGCTGGTGGAGTCATGTAGTTAAAATCTATAATTCAGTATATTTGGGATAGCTATATATTGTTTTTTTTAATAGCATTAGCCATGCTAGTCAAACCTAAGTAGTAAAATAAAAAAGGAAAAATATCGTTTGTGACCCTCGGTCATAAACCCATAGACATAGAGAACCTATGGCAGCGGGTTCGATCTCCGCCTCAAGCGACTGGCGCCGATCTTCCTTCTTCCGGTATAGTAGTAGGCCAAAAGAATAAAGTCTCTGAACATCGTTTAAGAATCTTCTAAATTATCTTTTTTAAGAGGAATATAATATGCTTGTTAGAAACGTCGCCCGTTTTGATGGGTTTTTTTTATATAAACGCGGTGCTAAACTGTAATGCACGTCTTCTTCCTCGTTTCTGACAAGGTTGACACGTTGAAATAGTATGGTGGTGCTTCGTAACATTGGAAAATTAACCCCTTTGGGTGCAATAATAAGTCAGACTCAATAAGCATTGCATAATACAACGTGGGTTCCACGTTTCCAAAGCCGACATAAACCATCCTGTAATATTGACAGATATATCATCTTTTAATATGTGCGACGTGCATATATTTATCTCTTTCAAAAAAGCAGCTTGCTTGAGAACTTTGTCATATTATTTATCATATAAATATTGCCCTTGGCATAAGTTAATAAAATAAAAAAATACGTGAATGGTGGTAATTTACGTTATCTATACTAATATTATAAAGAGGTAAAGTTTGTTTGTTTGTATGTAAAAGGTAATCTCTGAAACTACTGATCCGATTCCAAAAATTATTTTACTAATAGATAGCTACACTATCAGTGAGTGTCATAGGCTATGTTTTGTTGGGATAGAAGTTAGTTATCAGTTCGAAATAATAATATTCGTAAGACAAGTCGGAGATAAATTTGCTTACTTTACGCTTTATCGGCGTACGCTGACTAAACAGTTAGACATAGGTGAGTACAATGTTCAGCAAAAATGTTGGCCTTCATGAGTTTTACAAAAAAGTCCGCGACAGCATATATCTAACATGTATGTATAGCTCAGAAAAAATACTTTTCTTTGTTAAAAATCTGAAAAAAAAGCGGCCGATGTTTAGTTGTCTTTTTGAGACATTTAGTATTAATCCTTATCCAAATAAACTATTTCATCGTCTTACGTAGTTCATGAAGATACCATTTACTTTTTACTGCATGTGATTTGGATAAATAGTCTATAAGAAATCGTGAAATTAGTTTCACGGGAGACCTCCCGTGAACGGGACGGGTCAGAAATTTATCGACACGTACTACGTATTCCTGCACATAAAAATAGCGGCTTCTATTTCGTTGCCTTTTTTTAGGTATTTAATATTAATCCTTATCAAAAAAACCTATTTCATCTGCTTACGTAGTTCACGTAGATGCAATTTGCTCTTCACTGCATATAATTTGGACCTATAGTCTAGGAGAAATCGTTAAGTTTATTTGAGGGTGAAAACGGTGGATCACAGAATGTAACAGTTACTGCGTAATCCGGCATACTTCTATGTTTTGAACCGACTTACATAAGAAGGAAGATATAAATTCGACTGTTTTTTTTTTGTTTAGTCGGGTATATATAACTTATCATTGAACTTAGAACTGCCCGCTGGAGTAGTTAAGTGGGCGTTTGCCTTTAAAGCACCGAGTTTGATTCCCGGTGGGAACACAGGTGTTTTTCCACGGGAATTTGTGTTTCTGGTTTTGAGTATGTTGTCAATGTTGTGTGAATCTTGGATGTTTACAGCCCCACGATACAAGTCATTGAACTTAGTGTGGGGTTGTGAATGTGAAAGCGTTTATGGGTATGTTTTTTAATGTTTACTACCCGGCCGACGACGCCGGGCGGGTCGTTCCTGAACTTTGAACTGCTCGCTGGCGTAGATGGGTGCGCGTTCGCCTTCAAAGCAGCGGGTTCGATTCCCGGTGGTAATTTACCAAGAAGATTTCTCTCCACGGGAAATTTGTGTTCCTGGTTTTGAGTATGTTGTGAATGCTTTGTGAATCTTGGATGTTTACGGCCCCCCGATACAAGTCATTGAACTTAGTGTGGGGCTGTGAATGTGGAAGTGTTTATTTGTATATTTTTTAACCGGGCGACGCCGGGCGGGTCATCTTTTGAACTTTGAACAATCTACTCGCGTAAATGGGTGCGCGTTTGCATTCAAAGCAGCGGGATCGATTCGCGGTGGTAACAGAAGTTTTCTCCCTACGGGAAATTTTTGTTTTTAATATGTTGTGAATCTTGGATGTTTACGGCCCCACGCTACAAGTCACTGAACTTAGTAGGGGGGCTGTGAACGTGGAAGTGTTTATGTGTAGATTTTTTAATCGGGCGACGCAGGGTGAGGAATCTTTGAACTTTGAACTACCCACTGGGTAGATGAGTGCGCGTTCGTCTTCAAAGCAGCGGATTCGAATCTCGGTGGGAACACAATAACAAAAGCTTTTTCCACTCGGGAAGTTTGTGTTTCTGGTTCTGGGTATGACGTGAATGTTGTGTGTGTGGTGTTAATTGTTAACGGCCACGATACAACTTATAGTACTTTTAGAGTGGGGCTGTGAGTGTGAAAGCGTTTATGTGTAGGCTTTTGTTTACCCGGGCGACGCCGGGCGGGTCAGCTAGTTGTATTTATTTGGAATAACACTTTCCCGTTATGTCGGCTTTGGAAATACTACCGTTATTTCCAAAGGATGTGGGATTTGTGAATGCATAACATAAGAATTTAATATCTATGCTCATTTTTAGTTGTACTTTTTATACTTATAAGCATTCTTTTATGTTTATTCTGTTACGTAAAATCACTGATTTTTAACAGTAAACTAAAGAATATAAAATCATTTATTGTATGTAACTCTTAACATTTATTAAAGATGATTATATGTATGATTTATATTATAAACAGAAAATTTACAAATATGGACTGTGGGTTGATTTTGTAATATACGATATATATAACGTTTTAATTTTATAATATAACTTTATTAAAGACGCATTTATTTGTAATTTTTATTATTAACAAAAAACACTTATATTTGTATAAAGTGCAATAAGTCGAAATAGTCTAATAAAATAGATAATGTACAATTGTCTGTTTCTACTGAATTTCATCTGAAAATAAAGTGGCGACAGAAAAATAATATTAAAATGCAACTAGTTGAAATATAGTAAAGAGAAGTAATAAGCGATAATCAATCACAATATACATTCATAGATTTACGGTAATTTAGATCGTTGAGTGGAACGCAGCTCTTGCAAATTAGTTTTTTTTTAATTCCAGAACCTGGGCACTTGGGTAGGTAGGTACTGATACAGTGCCTAGAAAAAAAAGTAATTCTCGATAGTGTTCAAATACACCAATATCCTTATGTAATTGTTACTTCTATACAAATGTTAATATAATAAATTCAAGTTAAACATAAGAACTACGCAGCAGATAGAAGCAATAAAATAGGTAGTTCAACTGTTTATGACTGTACGTTATTGTAGCTATACATAAATAAGATACCCATACCATCTATATGTTACGTCTTTCACAACACCAACGACCGCGGACAACCTGTTTAATATTGTAGTAGAACAACCTTTATTGTTTTAGTCTAAATCAAATAGGTGTATTTTTCATACCAAATAAGAAAAACTTGTACTCATTTACGTGTGACGATTGTTATTAATAAATAAAAACTACCATTTATAATAAAAAGGTTGGTAAAAATTGGTACTTAATTAAATTAAATCCTCACGTCACAATACTCGTTGACGAGCTTTTATCAGCCAAATGAAAAGACTTTGGCCTGTCCCAAAAGATCACAAATCAAATCAAACAAAACATGTTCTCCTGTAATTGTCGTGCCACACCTGCATTATATGATATTATTAAATAGGAATAGGCTTTTTATCAATACTTCTTTTATTTCTTTATTTAGTGAACTTTAGTAAGTCCTGCTACCATTAGCCAATTTTGGTGAATTTAGTAGTATTTGAAGAGTCAAAGTTATAGTGAACTGCGGTGTAGCCTGTACATTAAAATATATAGTTTTGATGCCTTATTCGTGAATCATAAAAAGATATAAAGATAAAAGTTTTTTTTATTCAGGAAAAACAGTGTTTGGTACATATTGATTAAAGATAAAATATTTATGTGAGTAATAATTGCGATATTATGTACCTTTGTGATTATCTGTCCCCAGCACTAGGTCTCCTAAGAGCCTGTATAGCTGGGTTACAGCAACCCTCTCCGGTAACACATAATATAGCTTATTGTTAGGTATCCTTTACAGTAATTGTTGTTGTTGTTATTTTTTAATCTACGTATACATAATAGTAATTTCAATATAGTGTTAGTAATTAATCTGTTGGTAAAAAATCTGTTATTACCGAGTGGATTATTTATCATCTATATTCATAAAATTATATTTTAATTTTTCTTTATTATTCCTGTATACAGGAATAATAAAGAAAAATAATACTCCTGTAGAAGTGATTTGTTAATTCATATGTGAAGGTAATGGCTGACTTGGATCTTTTGGGGAACCCATAACTTTTTAAAAAGAGGTTCTCAGTGTGACTGCGTAGCCAAAACAATAATAAAAAATGGTATATAGCAAGCTGTCGCGTCATCGCGATTTAATTCACGCAGGACTGTGTCAATTCCACCAAACAACCGCCTTGAGAGACACTGACGTAATGTGAAAGTTTTAAGAGAATCCGGAGAAAAGCAGTACGTGAAGTCAACCTAAATGTTGAATGAATTGACTGTCATGCATAATTATTATACATAGATTATTGTACTATTCACTTTTCTGTGGTGCTATCTATAGGAGCCTTCGTGAAAAAAAAAACCGAACACCGAAGTTGTAGACACCGAACGCAGCCCAGTAGATGTGACCGTTATCGCCTTAAAATTAAAAAAAACTGATTCCACTTTGTAGGCTAATATAAAAGAGACACGAACACGAGGGTTTAATTATAATTATAGGCAACCGTAGTAGGCAACATTGTTAGTATTGTATGCTAGGAGACTATAGTATTGTTTAGTGGATTTGTATTATTTTGTATCTAGTTTGTTGTAAAGCAAACCGTGGTAATTAAAATACATACCTAAATTTGTATAATGACTTTTAATATATACCTAATTAGAATAATGCTTATTTATTAATTATTACTTTGAATCAAATAACAAAAATTAAGCTAACCTGCCTATCTGGTTTCTTATCGGAACTTCGTTTACTCTACCAACTTCGTATAAGTAGTAAGTAAGTACCTACCCACATTTACATGTAAGTAGGTACACACCATGGAATAAGCCCTTAGATAACTTAAAAGGAAACTAGTTTCTTGAGTCATTGGCGCTCACCTACCTCTCGCCTTACCGAGAGAGTAAAGCGAGAATTACCCACCACTGATTGCTTTATCTTTGGGTGAGAGGTGGGTCGGCGGCGGCGTGGGCGACTTAACGCTCGATTGTCAAAATTTAGCATTCTAATGTTCTTTGTTAATGAAAGCTAACGACGGATGCGCGACGATGATTGTATTATCGTTCCCCTTAGATCATCACCGCTCACGCCATCAACGCTCACGACTTTTGGAACGACAAAACGAGCATTGAGAGCGTGAATGCCTGTTTTGCTCACGAACTAGTTTTGGAACGCAGCGCAGGCTTGTGTTCACATTGACACATTGATGCTGACATTGACAATGTCGAAAGTATGATAGATGCTGCCAGATTCTACAACTTCCAATGAGTTAGGGACTTTACTTCAATTATTATGTTACGTCGCGTCGTCGCAGATTAGTATTATTTTGTGTTTGACGTACACAATAGTAATTATGCATCCGAGTAGATAATAAGGAATTTTTTCGATAAATTATTATTGACGGTCCTACTTTAATGCGTATATACTATTCCGATTGATCGCGAAACGATGTAGAGATTAAGGCAGTGTTAAGTATTTGTCACAGAAATCAGTTAATACATGTAGATAGTAGATTTTAATTTTTTACTTGACTCGGTAAAATTCACTACCAACCATGTAAACATTATTGAGGAAATAAGTGTTTGACAGATCGCGATCGGGAATTAATCATTCGCAAACGGATGTGGTTGTAGAGAAAGTATACAGCAAAATAAGCCTTACCGAAGTTTATAACTACAAATAGTTGTGAAATGAACGTTTCCCTGTCGTGAGAAATGCTTTTATTTTCGTGCCGTGATTGCCGCAAATCCCTCACATCAAGAAAATCGGTTATGAAATGTTGGAAAGTGGTGGTGACTGACACATCGTATTTTGCAAGTTTTAAGTGATTCTATGTGGCTGTGCTAGTTTACATTATTAAAATGCCGAGAGGGGAGCATCGGCCGAGCGTCCTGCTATCGCGGGAGGAGAATGAAATGGTGTTCACCATGATAGGACCGAAATGCCAGGTAAGGCCCTATGGGTTGGAAGCTCATTGCTATTCCGCGTGATTCAGTCCGTAGATTACGTATCGCGCTGTATCTGCAAATTATCAGTCGATAGCAGTACGATATCGCACGAACACCTTGATTTCGTGAGCCATTTGGATAAATTACTTATTCAATAGACATACAGCTCCAGTCTTGTTTACGTTTTATCTTGTGAGTCGTGTTTTTATACACCTGAACTTTGTTAAAGAATATTTTCTTCCAACTATATTTGATTTAAAACAAATGTTATGTTAATACTCGGAACTAATCCAATGGGCGTTTCAAAATAAAATAGAAGCAATATTTACTTACATAATTTCTATTTGTAATATCATGAACAATTTTCCTGAAAGCATAACATATAATATTATGTATTGTCTCCTGGATCATTACTTTTAGAATTGCTATCCTATTGATTTGCTATCCCCTGTAATGTATCATCAATTTATCATGTTTTTGATTAATATTTGAATCAAACCATAGCTAGTATTAGTAGTAAAGTAAAAGTAAAAATGTTATTTATTGACATGATTTTTACATTATAGTATCCATAGGCTTCTGCAGAACTAGTGGGTACACTGTGTTTTAGATGCCAGTGGATTCTCCCAATGGTGACACTGATAAATGTCTATTTATCAGTGTCACCATTGGTGAAGAATTATTTAATATAATAATATTGTGCATATTTTACGAGTCGAGTGTAGAGGTGCTAGGACTGTGTGTTATAAACATTATTTATATATACCTAGATCTTGATGGAATTATAAGCAACTAGAATGTAAATGGGATATCTTATCTTCTCATAATATTTTATTTTTATATTCAAAGCTATCAGCAGGCATCGGGCCTTCTACCCGAGCACACATATTGAGACTTGCGTTACACAACCCACAACATCAAATATTACCCACTAAGTTCCTATCTTTTCCCAGACCCAATATTCCCATTCTATGGTCTTGTTGTACTCTATGACTGAATAATACAGATTGATGCATGATCAGGGCAATGTTATGAAGTGTAGTTGCGATGACAATTGTACAGCGAGCACACATTAGGTCACCAATGACCACTACAAGTGAGACTTATTAATTCAATAAAAGTAAAGATAAAGATCATTTTATCCGTCAAAACTTGCGTTTACATACACATCATATTATTATAACATGCATGCAGGTTGGTAATGGCAGGTTTGTGATAGTACACATATTGAAGAGGCATATAAACTTGGTTTTTCTATATATGCCATTGGAAATTTATGTAATGTAGATGTGATGTAAATGTAGAAGTGAATCGCTTCCATTTATGTGAAGATTGACATTTAATTATTAACATACAATTGTATTTCAACAGTAACCCAAACTAAACTCTTTAAACAAAATGAACATTCATTGTCATGATGTTCTGTTGTTAAAGTGAAGCTTAAATTTTTAGAGTAAAAACTAAATTTTAATTTAGTTACAACAGTTATGTTTACAATGCTAGCAAACTCCACTAAATCACAATACATGTGTATAGTTTACCCTGCATGTACTAAATAGCTGATGACATATGTCACTTTATCTTAAATGATCTGTACAGCACTTCCCAACAAGTCACCTATTTCTCGTTGGCAATCTACTTACGTTACCTATGTCTCAAATTATGAATGTAAAATGTTATTATTATTAAAATGTCATTGTAAGATAAAGTTTTCGTTTTATCTATCTTTTTATTCTATTAACAAGTAGATCTAGGCGTGCAAAGTTTTCCCCCTCGGGAATATTTTCATTCTTTTGCAATTTATGAATTTGATGCTAAATATTGTATAATATAAATCTTTTTAACCTCCTTGCATACTTCACTTAGTGGTTGTCAGTTGCTTGATTTATTTTGAAAAATTTTGTGGGATTATAAGTAAAAGATTTTTGTATCAAAAATTGGCTCAATTTGAATATTTTATTTATCATATTATATCAAATAAATTAATATTATATGCTACGAACCGTTATTCTAGACCTTAAACAGTGAGATAACATCACTTCCGGAACGACGTCACGACCTCTTTTGTCTCCCTCACACCCGGCTCCGCCCCACTTGAGCCGGGGGAGGGGGGTGAGCTTGCCCGAACTGTCAGGCGCGCTCCTCACATTGGCATTTGCTTTCGGCGTGAACACACCTCTTTAAAAGCGGGTAACAGCGTTGCTGTTGGTTATAATTTTTATTAATGTTGTAATTTTAACAATTTTATTAGAAAATAAAAAACTTTTTTATAATTTTTATTTTAGAAAAATATTTAAATGTTAACAATTTAACTTTTATAATATTTAAACGTGACTAATTTGTGCTTTTATTTTGTTATTTTAGCACTCATAATATTTTTTCAATATTGAAGTAGGTGAACGGGGTCGCCCGCCTCCGCTAATTTCACCACTGATATCTTCGTCATCTTCACCGTTGTCGTCGTGTAACATAGCCCCACACCGTCGAGTCACCGCGGTCATCGAGCAGCAGGCACAGGGGATGCGGACAGGTTCGATGCGAATTCACATAACCAAAATGATAAAAGAACCCATGAGGGTAAGTTGCACATTCGTAATTAACTGCAGCTTTAAGATTCCACTAGGATTAGGTTTCTGGAATGAGCCTACTTACCCCGCTCAATTTATAAACCAACAATCTTGTTTCAAAAATATGTGTATTGTCTTTCCTAACTGAATTGTACGATGCGAACCTAATCATCCGAAGCAGTCGCACTTGTATAATAAGAGTCGAATTTCTAAAGTTGGACTCGCGAATGATCCACGCAATTTAAACTTTTCAATCCACAGGATTTCTTTTCTCTCTTACAAATTATAGTTCATAGGCACGACAAAGATATCGCATTAATTGTATATTTTGTTTTGAATTTTAAAGGCTGGACTTGCAAAATATCCACGCATTAACCTTTTCAATCCACAGCATTTATTTTCTTTCTTACTAAGAGCCAGAGGTTCAAAAAAGCTGTTTACAACTCGAACGTGAGGGTGAGCCCCCTGGCTTTCCACCAGTGGTACCACTACAGAAGAGGAGAGAGGAGGCGGGCGAACTGCCTCATCCTCGGGACCCCGTACGTCACGTCCGTACGTACGTCCCGTGGGTCAGACTGAAAAGCCCGCTCCGCGGCCTCTCAGTCGGAGACGCAGAAGGAGACCACCGCCTCCGCCTGCCACGATCTCTCGCTGTCGAGCATGTCATTAACAACTCGAACGCTGTGGGAAAGAGCTTTATTCGTGTCTATGCGGAATAGGCACGATGTTTGCAAAGCGACCGCGGAAGTCCTATTATTGCAACAACAATGAAACTGAGCCGTCACAAATACATACTTTAAAAGCTGGTCGTCAACGTATTTTCATCCAAAGGTAAGAACCAAAAGCTGCCAGAAATAAATCCGATCCGAGACAAAATTACAGAAGCAAAAAATTCCCGATAACTCGATACATATTAGCTTAATATTTATGATATCAATGCAATACAGTTACTATTTATTGACATCAAGCTTACAGAGAAACTTATAAATATATGTAGGTCTTATCGCTAAGAGCGATCTGTTATATCTTAGATTGTATTATAATATTTTTATGAGAATTTATTTAAATGTAGGTACCTACATTTTAATAATATTACTGAATTTTTTCTTTGGCTATAATACCCTCGCTTTTTAAAATATTTTAACAGTAGCCCGGTAGCCGAGCATGTACTTAGCAATAATCTAAACAATATCAAACTTTACTTGGTATTGAAACCAAACATTTTATTTTTTTTTGTTTCTCGGATCGGACTTATTGTAAGCGATCGAATTGTAATCAAAATATACATAGACCCGGATATTTTGTTTACGTATTTATCGCCGGCGCCCATCTACCGTCAGCGAACCCAGAGCGACTACACTAAACAAGTATCGCCTTGCCTGGACGAACTAAGCTCGACAAGCTATTAAAGTCCTCGTTCGTGTGAGTGATGCAGAAGTCCAGTCTGACGCCAACTAAGGATCGTTTTTCCTAGACGGATTAAGCTGCGGCGGAAGCTATTATGTCCTAACCTCATTCCAGTGAGTGATGAAGTATCAGAAGTCTAGTCTGACTCCAATTAAAGATCGTTTTTCCTTGACGGACTAAGCTACGGAAGCTATTCAAGTCCTAACCTCGTTCGAGTGTGTCACATTTTTTAATATACAATTACAGATAATTCTGTAACATTGACTTGCCTTGTGTAACAGTCGGTTGTAATGGCCAATAAATGCATTTAATTTATTTTTCTGATGCCAACCAGGGATTGTTTTTCCTTGAAGGACTAAGCTGCGGAAGATATTCATGTCCCAACCTCGATCGGGTGGATTGTGAACGATGAGAAGTCTATTCTGATCCCAACCAAAGTCATTTATTATCAAATGGAATCCAAGCCTAAACTCCACGTATTTGCCTGGGTATAAAAAGTAAATATGGCTCAAAAATATTCGCTCTAATCTAAAAGCAAATTGGTGGAGTCTGATAATACCTGGTAAGCATATTAAACTTTACGGTTTCGGCCTAGTTAGTAACTGAAGGTATCTGTTTCACTTGCCATTCCTTGCAGTTAATTTGCAGACTACCTAACTGAAATAACGAAGTTTTTTCTTGTAAGTACTTGGTCTTAATAGATACAAAGAATACAATCAGTTCTTGTTTCATACCTTGTAATGACCGTTGTCTCATGCGTTACAGTAGAACCTATTAGATGGCACTATATGTCTTCTAAGCACCAAAGACGTTACAGCAATCTGATGTACTAGTGGGAGTTTACCGATACTCGCATACGTAGTTACTATTTATACATTCCATAGTAATTGTATATTCATATATGTATTATTTAGTGTGTTATAGCTTGTGTTATAGCTGTATTTATTTAGTGTGTTACATTACACTGGTTAACAACATGTACACCATCCTGTTATCATTACACAAACTGTCCAGTAAGTGTACTCTTCTGAAACGGCTTAGGAAGAGACATTGTGAATTTTAAAACGCAGATAGATTTTCTCGCTTCAACGAGCACACACTTTCTTTTTCGTTATGTTCGTCTCATACGGTTCTGATACTTATTAAAAGCTCCAACTTACTCGGTGGTTTGGCGTCTGGAACTCGAAAGAGCTGATAGCGGAACACTTCTGATGTTTTTTTTTTTTTTTTTTTTTTTTTTTTTTTTTTTTTTTTTAATGGTTGATCACATTCTTAATTCTCCGTCATTTTAGTACAAGTTTTATCTGGTATTTGGCAATAATGATAATGTTGATCATATATCAATCACATTCACATGCTCCCTTTGCTTAGTTGAGCACTCGTTCATTTCTTGCTTAAATGCGTTTAAATTTATTAAAATATTTTATTTTTAATTACCAAAAGGAATTACCACAACGACGTTTTCCAATGGAGTGCCAATAAGAGTTTTACCTTAGCCTGTGGATAACGGTCACGTAGACTTGATATATTGCGAAAGGACTAGCTATAGATCCCAGTCTTGACATGTATAATTTTATTGTACTTGAATGGATAAGTGATCAACCATTCCTTTAAAACAATATTTCAGATGACACGGGTACTTACATAAGGTACGGTTCTCTTATTGCTTCTCGAATGTAGAAGTCAAGCCCGCAATTTTGCACATTTAATTATCGACCCAAAATCAAAGACGTATTTAAACATGTTTATTGACATCCTTTCTTTGGGTCTACCTACTCCACAAGTATAAACCTGCCGTTGCAGTTATTATGGAGATTACAGATCTAATAGAATAAATGTCTTGTTGTAGATATGTCTTGTTTAATGATGTAGACGTAAGAAATGTGTTTTCATCTCGTAGGGTATGCAATAATCTAGTCGGGGGAGAGGTGTACGCGAGGAGAGTGCGCGAGCGGCGCGGCGGTCGGCTGCTAGTAGCGGCCGGCGGCATCGCTCGAGTCAGTGTCATCGAGAGCCGGACCAAGGCAGACGTATAGAACATTCCACCGCACTCCCCGCGTCGTGCCACACGCTAACCGCGTGCTGTTTCTTTAGTGTGCGAGCTAATGTACCGGTTGTATTTAATAAAAGTGCTTCAATATGACGTTCCTCGTGTCTTCAATGTGAACCACCGCACCTAAATCTCAATAGTAATAATGATTCGGTTTGGGTAAAGATGATTTTAAGAGGCAAGTATTGAAGCCTCTTCATACTTTGTACTTGGACTACTTCAGTACTTGCAATAACTTGGTTGTTTGAATTAAGTGCTTTTATTTTTACAATGGCCTCTCATGGTAAATGTATGACGTATCCCTACGTCTGAGCCTATTCGAATTGAAACACTGTAGCATAAAAATATACAACAATGTATATACAAGTGTCATTGCTAAACTGTTATTAGATCAATAAATGATCAAATTCTTTACCTACCTGTCTATGCATGTGATAGCATTGTAACTAATAGTCATTTTAACATTTACGATTGTTAATTCCTTGTCATAACATTATTTTAGTTATGGTACCATAATAATAAAATATATTTGTCGTGAGTAACATGTATAATTATTCTAATTTCAAGGTTACTTTCATCCCTCTGTTCTGTAGGTACACCTATTCATGGGATATATATCATAGATTTGCATAACCTAGGTACACATTATAAAGTACCTGATACCATCAATTATATTTATTCACACATTGGCATACTTTTTAGCTTGCCACCAGGCGATAATAAACACATCTCACTGTTTAAGGTCTAGAATAACGGTTCGTAGCATATAATATGATGTTTTACCTGAAAATAAAACAATTATTATATGCGAAACCTTATTCTAGACCTATATTTAGAATCCTGCCTGGTGGACTTCTTTATCTTGTCCACCGAAAGTGAGATGCAATGTGAGGAGCGCGCCTGACAGTTCGGGCAAGCTCACCCCCCTCCCCCGGCTCAAGTGGGGCGGAGCCGGGTGTGAGGGAGACAAAAGAGGTCGTGACGTCGTTCCGGAAGTGATGTTATCTCACTGTTTAAGGTCTAGAATAAGGTTTCGCATATAATAATTGTTTTATTTTCAGGTAAAACATCATATTATATTTTTAACCTCAGTAGTGGTTACATATTTGAGGCGTTTGGTGTTGAGATACTGGGCCCGTAAGGACTCATTCTATTTTCAAAAATCTACCAGAGCGCCTGTTTGAGGCGACGCGTGATTAGAATGCTGGTATTTATTTGTAGGGAATGCAATCTCGTTCTCGCGAGATCTCGTTTACGCGAAATCTCGGGCATTTTTAGCGAGATTGATCTCGGCCGAAAAATGGGCTAGATCTCGCGAGTTTTACGAGATGGTACTCGAGCATAAAAACGTCTTATTCGAAGAGCTGCATCAACATCAGCTGCCACCGCTTTCATTTCTTTCTGAAACACTCAAGAGTATTTCATTGCAAGAAGACCTTCAGGAAACATTGACCGCTGCATTCAAAGAACCTATAGACACAAAACTAACGACGAATTCACTGGGGTCATTAATCAAAAAGCTTAAAAACCGCTTTATCTTCGGAATCTTGATCAAATTCAATGTATTAAACACGCATTATTGACGATAACACGGAAACTACTGATCAGATCTTGACCAAATTTTAATGGGACCAATGGAAAAGCACTAGCTTTCAAACAAAAAAAAATCTTCAATATCGGTTCACGTAGAAAGAAGATGACACATGAAATAAAATAAAAAATACTGTTGTATAGTGTACCTCCTCCTTTTTTGTGAAGTCGGTAGAAATAGGCATACAATAACCTTATTATATGCCATATTTTTCAATCTGTGTACCTACACAGGTTGATGGAAGTAGAGGGTACTTCCCAACGGATCATAGTATCGGATTTTCACATTAACCGATCATAACAGTTGTTCCCATCTGATCATAAGATCAGTTGCAACTACAATAAATTATATTTTATTCTTCCCAACTGATCATAAGATCCGTTGGGACTCCAGTAAATTATATATTGTTGTTCTCAACCGATCATAAGATCTGTTGGAACTTAAATGAATATCTGTTATACCTTCTCATCGGATCATAAGAATTATGTTTATGTTTTTGACTTATTTTGTCGCGATTCTTCGCGTCTACGATTCTTTATTGTTTTTAAAGTGTTAAGCTATACATATTTTCCTCCGACTTCATTTAAGTCGAACGCATTTATTTTTTTTTATTGTGTGTTACCTCATGACTTTATTCCACATGAACCGATTTTGAAATGTTTTTTTTTGTTTGAAAGATGTAGATTTCCAATTGGTTCCATTTAGATCTGATCAATCTTGAAATAGAAGTTCTTGAAATATCTTCAATAATGCGTTTTTAATACATCTAATCTGATCAAAGTTCCGAAGATAAAGCGGGGAAGTTGGCTTTTTTTAAGCTTTGCTTGCGTTTAATTATATTGCTTGAAGTTGATTCACAGATTACATAAAATTACCTATGGCTGGTAAAATTGTTACCTACATAATATTAAAAAAAAAAGTGATCTTACCCTAAGGTTATATTTTGACCAACTACAAATCACAGTAGGTGGAATATGTTGTTTTAAGACTGATATATTATATAGATATATTTTATGTAAATAGCAAATTTTAAATTAGTATTTACATCATGTGTTTAATTTAAGACTGATTATTCTGTGATTTACCAGTAACTTTAAAAATATTATTGTTGATTTTGTGTGTAATTTTAGTACATAGGTTTGTTTTTTTTTAGATATATTTTTATAAACCTGGTAAAGAAATATTTACGAAAATCTGTATCTGTTATTATTATTTCCGTTGTAAAGCTTTTTGATATTTACTGTTTGTATTTTTTCAAACAATATACTGTTCCTAGCATTTATTTGTTACATTAATTATTTGGCAGTATAATGGGAAAAGTTTAATCCACAATTATCGTAGCCTACCTAAGCTATCGAAAATATATGTATCCACATTAAAAATAGATAATGTAATGTTCACAAAATACAAGGTGAATCAAACCATAATATTTCTATGATCCATTGAGAATGTAAAATACATATTTAATACAATATTTAAGTTCCAACAGATCCTATGATTGGTTGAGAACAACAATATATAATTTACTGAAGTCCCAACGGATCTTATGATCAGTTGGGAAGAATAAAATATAATTTATTTTAGTTGCAACTGATCTTGTGATCAGATGGGAACAACTGTTATGATCGGTTAATGTGAAAATCCGATACTATGATCCGTTGGGAAGTACCCGAAGTAGAACACAACAATAGTATACCTCGGGTGAAACTTGTGTCCCCCACACTAGGATTACCGAGGTCACAGTGAAATACCACAAATGAATCTCAAAAAGGTCCACCTGTATATTAAAACCAAAATGTTGTTTATATATGGCCACATTACCTAATGAAAGCCATGTAGGTTCAGCATAAATGATTTCACTCCATGTTTATGGGGTGAAAGTGGTATAAATCTGGACCCATACAACTTAGCAGGCATGCAGAATGGAAAGTTGTAATCAGATAGTTTGTACTATACTTAGGTCTGTAGAAATTTGCAGTTCTACAAGAAATTGAAAGTCTTTTGTAATGTGTAACATTAGCTGATTTTTAAATGAGATAAGCGGGTGTTTTTTTTTCCTTTCATTTGTATGTTGTGTAATATAATAACTATGTAAACGTGTTATTTTGTATCTTAGGTACAAGATAAAACATGAAATAATGATTATGCATACTTAATATATCGATGATCTAGAAACTAGAAATTCAAATTAGGTTTTTTTAAAGGTAGGTTTTATCTGTTTTACTTTTTTCGTTTTATATCATAAAATGTGTCTTAGAAAATCCGACTCAGTACATTTAGCAAATGTATGTTATTATTCCATGTATCCTTAATTGTTATCCATCGGATTTACGCTAGTTTGATTATACTATTTCTTCCCCTCTCCGCATTATGTTGATACTTTTCGGCGGCAAAATACGGATAGCGGACCACTTTATTTCAATAAGCCATTTCTGATTATCGTGGGAGTAAAAGAGGGGACATATCGGCGCATGCCGGGAGCGGCTGATAAACAAATAAACGCGCAGATAAGCACACGTACTTAAATGAGGCTTTAGGTTTAACATTCGCGCCTGAGCTGGCTCAAGCTGAGCTACATGCCTATTTACAAGCTCTTACCTCAAATCAAATCTGTAGCCCTTACCATTCTGACTAGATTAAGAGCTAGTCCTAGCGTTCATAGAGACAATACTAGTTTCACCGAAATCAGTCCACCAAAGCTCGTCTATAGTCTATTCTTTTTATTTGTGACAGGCTAGTGTTTGACCACTATCTCACCTGATGGTAAGTGACGATGTGATCGAAACTGGTAAACACACTAGACCTGGAATACGCAGGCTCTCAAGGATAACTGCCGGAACACCGTATTTGGCTTGGCGGCAGACTTTCAACTTGATGGTGGTAAGCTACTTTGGTAGCAAGCTAGGCGAGCAACTCACAAAATGCTCTACCACCTCTCAAATGTCACCTGATTAGCACCACCCGGGGACCACGTGTAGGGAGTCAGACTTAAGGGGTATCCTCCTACGGCCGTGGGTGACTCAGCCCCCAAATATATCTATACTACAAAAAGAGTTCTAAGACGTAATAACAACTACTAACACTAGATAATGATCATGACGTCACTAAAATCTCGTCTATTTCAGAGCCTAGCGACGGCAGTGGTCCAGCTGTTCACTACAGAAGGACCAGGACACTCGGAATGGAAGAAACGGGACACCGGAGTACTGTGCCTTATAAAGGACAACGGGAAGCGGTCGTACTTTTTCCGCATATACTGCCTCTACAGAAAAGTGATGGTTTGGGAACACGAGGTTTACCTCCAGATTGAGTACAAAAGTCCGAGGCCGTTTTTACACACATTTGAAGCAGAGGTAAGGGTTTCTTCCTACCACATTAATATATAACTACCACTGTCTCCCACACAAAGCTAGACACAGTCTAAATAACAAGCGGCAAATTAAAAATTTTGAACATGGCCCCGAGACGCTCTATCAGTAAAACAGCTGCACCGATTTTAACCAAACAACTAAGAACACTCTCGTTCAAGTCACCTTTAAGAAAAAAAACATGCGGGGCAGTCTTTGGAGACTGCGGATAGAACTTAAAACTAAATAACTTGTGAATTGCATCGTCGAGCTATTAGAAAGCGTTCGATGACGAGGACGCGGGTTCCATGATTTTTGTTCAACCAAAAAGTGCTCAACGCGCCTAAAGGAGTTTTCACTTAAAAAAACTAAATGAAAAACAATCCAGACGTTTGGGATGCCACAGACATACACACAGATAAACACTACAAACTTATAATACCCCTCTTTTCGCCAAAATACCATGTGTATAATAAATTAATACGTATTCATTTAACAAATTAACCATTTTCCCTCAATTTACAAAGGCCAGTAAAGTACCTAACTACAATTTAATATTCCTATCATACTTTTTTGTCATTAAACTTAATTACGAATATAGAAAATAGGGATCTAGATAGCATATCGTTAACCTAAAAACTAAAAATAGGTGCGCCTACTTGTCTAGCACTTGCTTGCTATAGACTGGTGGGCAGTTCTAGTCTCAGAATTTTTCGTATTTATTTATTTCGTGTATTAAGCGTCTTCTAGCACTAAATAAAAGGCACAAAAAAATCAGAAAATGGCACCCACGATATTAGTCTTCGAACTTAAGAGGCCTGCGGAGGTTGATTTGCCCATACAATCGTAATACCGAAATTATTAATATTTCAAGCATATTACCACCATACTGTGCTGTTATTCAGATTTAAAACATATTGATCTAGGTTCCTGGATAGTTTTTATTCCAAAATAATTACTTAAAACGAAAACCAATTGATTTTTACACATTATTACGACATAAATGTCGCATCTTTAACTTATTCGTTTTGTATTAAAAACTAACACATTTCTTTTGTCATTACAACAGGAACATAGCTTATTATTTTAAGGTACTATTAATGCAAAAAACAATGGCTAAAAATTACATTTTCATTCATAATTTTTGGTATTACGGCACCTATCATAATTTGTTCGGTCGGTAGTGCTATCGCATCAAGCATGGGCACAGCTTGCCAGTTAAACAGAGATAGCCTATTGACTCTTTCAAAGTCTCCCCGGCCTCTTAAATTGTGAGGACTTGAAGTGGGGAACTAGCGCTGTGAGTGTGTAAGTGTTTGTTAAGTTAAGCGTTTATTGAAATTGTTGGAAAATAATGATATTACTATTGACAACTTTCCTGCGACCAAAGCTACCTAATTGGTATAGGAAATGCCTCAAATTAATAACAAATATGTACCTTTAAATTACTGCTAATGTCAAATATGACAGATGTTTTCTATGCTTGTTAGGCAAGCATTTGACCAAAATCTCACTTAATGGAAAGCGATGATGTAGCCTCACTCTTGACTTGAAGACTCATCATCTCTGTCAAACTGTCAACCATAAGTGAATGACGTTAGACAGTTTGTATGATTTTAGATGGATTTAGAATACATCCTCAAATATAATCCTACTAATATTATAAATCCGAAAGTTTGTGTGTAAGTGTGTAAGTATGTTTGTACCATCTTCACGATTAAACGGCTGAACGGATTTGGATGCAATTTGGAATGTACATAGCTTATACCTAGGATTAACACATAGGCTACTTTTTAACTTGATAATAGCGGGCGAAGCTGCGGGGCATGGCTAGTATTGTATCAATAAACACTATCTTTTGTTTTTCCTGAATACTACCAATTCTTTCTATGCAATAATGTACACGGGTTTATAGTTCTTCAATAATAGCTAAGAAGAGATTTCATCAACCTGGTCAAAGCGGATTAGTTCTAATTGTCAATAATAATATAGTAATGTAAATGATAACGACGTGATGTGAGTCAGCATTAGCGGAGACATATATCCGCAGACAATTGATGACGCTGATTTTATCGATGTACCAGCTGCAGACGTCAAGAGTGCGTCATCTAGTCATCACTGTAATGTGGCGTCGCAGTGTTTTGTTATGTTCATCGCGAACTTTCTGCATTTCAGGGTTTTCATAGTACTAACGCGAGTCGGGCAAGCTATAATCCGTGCTAATATTATAAAAGCGAAAATAACTCTGTCTATTACGCTTTCACGCCTAAACCACTAAACCGATTTTAATGAGATTTTGTTTAGAGGTAGACTAGAGCTTGGGAAAGGACATAGGCTGCATTTTAACCCGGAATTCTCGCGGGTCCGGAACTTAAGCGGGTAGAACCGTGGGGCGTTGCTAGTTTAAAATAATTTCTGGCTGTAACTCTCTGCCGTAGATGTTCTTATTTTACACCAAGAACTTCTAGCACAGATTAAACAAGAATAGCTCCGTTTTAGTTTACTACCCGGAGGGAAAATGCCGTGCACTTCTTTTTTCTCACAGGGATGATGTGGGCTCGAACCTACTAACGCCCCACTTGAGCAGTCCCTCGATGAGGTAGGGCAAGATAGGGTCGCGATAGCAGTCACTATCTAGCCTCAGGCATCATCATACAGGGCATCTGCGCTATTGGAGGGGTGACTTTGCTCACCAAGGTCCACCTTTACCACCCTCTGTCTCATCTGTTACCGAGCACCTCTGTTCCGGCAACCATCTTTGAGAGCCAGTCACATTCTAGGCTTACTGTGCTTACCACCCTCGACCGCATTCTGTTATCGACACGTGAGATAGTGGTGAAATGCTATTTTTTTAAAGTAAACAATTGCTAGTTCCGGCCACATTAAATAAAAGTGGCATGGTTGACATACCTCCAGTTCGCTCAAAGCGTTTCGCATCTACATTTATCATCCGTACTGCGAATGAGTGGAACTCATTGCCCTCGTCTTTGTTCCCCGAGCGGTACAATCTGGGAGTCTTCAAGTCAAGAGTGAATAGGTACCTTCTAGGCAAGCATGCTACATCTTCGGCCGCATCAACACTTTCAGGTGAGATTGTGGTCAAATGCTTGCCTATCAGGCATAAAAAAATGGACATATTATTATGTCTAATTGTCAATATAAGTACATCCATTTACATAATTCAAGATTGTTTAAGGAAACACCCACGCCGCGCTTCGCTTCAATATATACATAGTAAATTTTAATTATATAACTTTATTCATTATTTATTAAGTTTTTGTTATTAATTAAGTTAATGAATTATTTTAATATTGAGACTAATTGGATAATAGTGAATTACCTATAATTTCGATGCTTTGTAGGCAACGTTGCTCTTTGCTGTGTAAATGTATGTATATTATGTACGTATAGTTTTAGTTTAGTTTTAAGAAATATAGGCAATTGGCCCGTAGATAATTGGATAATTGCATAAGTAGAGGCCGAGCGAGATTTGAACCAGGCTGCATAGAGATTTAAGTCGTTCAAACTACGCTGGTACACACTCGTTCGCGTACACACTAGTGTCTTACCATAGTAGAAATAAATAAGTATGCTATCTTTTCAACTGCCCGTTGGCTTAGTTGGGTGGCGTTCGCCTTCTAAGCAGGGGTATCGGGTTCGATTCCCGGCGGGAACACAAGTTTTCTCCCCATGGAAAATTTGTGTTTCTGGTTCTGATTGTGTGTGTGATGTGAATGTTTCCGGCACTCACGACACAAGTCATCGAACTTAGTGTGGGGCTGTGAGTGTGAAAGCGTTTATGTTTTTATGTTTATTTATCTTCATAGAGTGGTATATATTTCTACTATGGTCTTACGCTTGCTCGTTTGTAACACGTCACGTCGCTTCATGGACTAGTGGGCAGTCTTGAAGTTGGGATTTTTCAGGCATTATTATCCCTTCAAATGGAACAGGAAACTTCGAACTCATAAAATGTATTTACCACATTTGCTGTTCTACTCATTTCCTGTTGACTTCTTTCATTATCGGCGGTTTACCAAAATTTGGTTATTTTAATATCCGTTAGTTATGTAATTATCCTGTCACTGCCCTACTTTTCGAACTATTTCGTGTGGCTCTGCGGAATCTCGTGCGATTTTGAACCCTAAGCAGTAGGTCCATTCTGGTCGTCAAAATACGATTGTTCGAATTAATGCGACGTCGATACGACAGTTGAAATTTCAGTTGATTCGATGTTCATAACAAAAGAAATTCGTTCGTATTCGACGTCGATGTAAAGATAATCTATGCCCGGAATAGACCCCCTGGATCTAATCCCGATTGACGCGGCATCAATCAAATGGCTCTCAAGTTATGTTCGATAATTTCACTTGCTCTAATAAACGCCGATGGTAAAAATCGTGATAAAACTGGCATGTCCAAGAATCACGAACATTTATAGCTGTTACACACTGGACGCATTTGGTTCGAACGAACGGCGTGTGCGGGTAACGCTGCACGGGTGACGACGGCGCCCACATCCCCCTCACGTAATCCGTTTGAATCAAATGTGTTCTGTGCTTAGCTATTAGGCCTATTAGAGAATATGTGCTATCTATCAATCCGCACCATACCAGCGTGGTGGATTATTGCCTAGAACACCAACATTGGGAGCCCCACCATATTTTTCGAACAGTTTGTCCTTTAGTAAATAGTAATTTGTCGTAACTTAATATGGTAGCTGTAAACCACCATATTGGATTTCTGGTGAATCAAAAAGTACAATAACACACTCAATAGGGTAAATACACTTGTGTCCAGATCTACGAGTATGTGTCCACTTGATCCATTTTGTTTTTTTAGTTTTGACTTCGCATACTATGTGCATTTAGCCAGTGTCGAGTATTTAATAAATGTTTTTCAAATTAGCTAATAGATATTTCATAAAACCAGTCCTAGTCAAAGTCAAGTTAGAGAGTCCTGGTCCAGTCGTCAAGTCATGCTTTAGTAAAGTGGTATAAACTTTACGAAAACCTTATTGTAGTTTTGGAACAAAACTGAAAATCACGTTTTTCAACTTATATGAACTGCCTACAGTCATAAAAGTTGAAAAAAATATTTGTCATTTGACCACTATCTCACTTTCCATCAGGTGAGATAGTGGTCAAATACTTGCCTATTCAATTTAAAAAAAAAAGTCATGCACGTTCACAAATTATTACCAGGTAATAATCCACAATTTTTACACGTTAACGCTCAAAAAATCATAAGTTTTGGAAAAAAATACAGAATTGACAAAGACGCTTTTTCATATTCGCGTCAAAACTTTTTTAGTAGCATAGCTAAAAGAAGTTACCTCTTTTCAGTATAGTTTGCAGTCGGGAATTTTTATTGAATATTTTAATATATTTCTGAACTGTAAATTCTATTCTCGCATTCACATACTACTTACGAGTATTTACATTTATTGAACACATCTTCATCCTTATAGGCAGTAATGACGCAATTCTAAATCTGGTTCGTCCCATCTCATACATTATTGTATGATGTGTACAGGCGTGCAATAATCAGCACCTACGTTATTTTTCTTTCTAAATTTTTGTTATAGTTAATTTATTGGTCCATTAGGATGCGCTCGTACCTTGCTAGCTGCTACATCAGCAAGATTCCAAGCGAACATCACAAATGGACCATGGATGATGTCATCACGATGTTACCTTTATATGTTTTGTAACGAAAGTTCCTTATCGCGCGTTGCGAAAGGGGGCTAGACGGAAAAAATTAAGATCAAAAGTTGTAACGACACTTTTTGCTATAGTTTTAAGCCATACCACGTTCTCGTCCGATCACCGAAGTTAAGCAACGTCGGGCGCGGTCAGTACTTGGATGGGTGACCGCCTGGGAACACCGCGTGATGTTGGTTTTTGCAAGACGGAGATTGACTTCGTTCCATCCGGGTGTACCTTGACACCTCTCAAGTTTTTTTTAATAGATATTAATAGTAGTAGTATTGATTTGAATAGAAGTTTTATTTAAATTAAATCAAATAAATATATTAATAAAACAAATAAAAAGAAACGAAACACATTTCCGAGTATATTATAAAGTCGTACTGCTCGTATAGTGTATACAATAATAGATTAATAAAAAAAAAATAGTTAATTCTCTCTTTTATTTATCTGTCGTTTACTGAAACTCCCTTATAAGCCTGACCGCCATAGGCGCCAGACCGCGGGCCGCCTCCACTGATACTTGTTAACAATTTAATTGAAATCTAAGTATAAAATATATAGGCAAAATAACAATATTTGTTGGAGCTCCAGTAGTTTCGAGGTTGGGTCTTTTACATCTGCTATGCCGATCAAATTCCTGGTCCTTTGAAATCAAAATCAAAGGGAGAAATATCTCATCTCGCTTTACCACCTAAATAATATCCATTATCTCTGCTATACAGAGCAATTGCTGTTTAATTATCTATGTATCTACACAACATGAAATAGCATTGATTTTGTAGTGTTTGACGTTCTGAATAAAACATCGATATTACACAAGTTCTGCCTTATTTCACTTCGCGCCGTCACGTAACACCTTAAACGCACGTGGATAAAATAAATATTTATATTTAAAATTAGCCGTGCCGTGTTAAAAAGTAGCCTATGTGTTAATTATAGGTATAAGCTATGTACATTCGAAATGCCATCCAAATCTGTTCAGCAGTTACAGCGTGACGAGAAAACAAACTTACACTTTTATATACACACAAACTTTCGGATATATAATATTATTGCGATTTTACAAGCTTTCATGAAATTATTTTAAATTACTATTTTTTATTTAACTTGCAATAAATTTATGTTTGTCCGGGTGGAATCTTGCAAATGAATTTTGAAGCAGATATCTTCAACCGATTGAACGGAAATTTTGTATTCACGTTTAGTTTGGATGGTTAGCGATGTCATTCTAAATACAACATGACGGAACACCCAAAATGGCGGACAAGTAATTTATAAGAGCTGAGAATAACTTCAAAAATAAAGTGACGTCACTTGAAATCCAATATGGTGGACTTCTAAAAGCTTGTCTTTAAAAATGTACTTAACAAGTAACTTATTTCCTTCCAGGAGTACATGACCGCATTCAATTTCGCTAACGAGGACGAGGCGACGTTACTAAGCAAAGTGCTTACGGAAAAAATTGAATTGAGGAAAAATAAAAGAGAAGGTAAGATGCACTGATATAAGTTAATAAATGTTGTCTCGCTTAATTCCTTAGAGGCCGTGTCCACAGATTGCTGATAGGGAAATGTCCGTTGGGGGTATAAATAAACTCCTCTAAAATAGAGGGTAGGTAATAGAGCTCTGGCAGAACACAGGCTCAATAAACGAGTTGGTAGGAGACTTCTTCATATTTCGCTTGGGGCGGTTCTGTCCAAAGGGACAAAATGTTCAGCAAAGCCCAAAAGTGGGCTTTGCTGAACATTGTAATATCACCACTGCGTGAGCAGAACTAGTTCCGGCTGAAAAGGTGAGTAGTCAATGTAATTATGGGGCATTCGAACAGCCTGATGGCTTTGTTGGTTGAGGGTCGACATTCTATGCAGCGGGTATCGGGTTCGATTCTCGGTGGGAACACAAATTTTCTTCCAAATATTTTTTTTTGTGTGTGTCTGCGTTTCTGTTTGTGAAGGAAATTGTAGTTTAAAGTTCCGAGTGGCACCATCATGCATCCAAATGTCTGTCTCCTATAATAGAGTTAGAAAAATATATGTTTTCAAAACTTATTCTTTAGTTTATCAGAACTGATAACAGCAGAAGAGACGTCTTGGAAATCGGTTCGACTGAACTGCACGTGATAAACTCATATCTTTTAAAGCACGATCGTGGTCGGTATTTATTGTACCTGGAGAATAAAACAAGGGCAGCTCGAAATATTAATTCATTATGTATTTATCGCAAGTTGGACACATTTATCTAAAATCGAGAGATAGTCTTACGAAATATATTTACTAACAAGTCGAGGACATAATGGGAGAACAACCAAAACAATTCTATTGCATTATATATGATGCCATCGCTTACCGGTAGCTATGATTGTTGGATAGGCATAAATAAAACTCTTATCTCGAGTAGTATTTTTTTTTTGTTTTGTACGCATTTGACCACTATCTCATGTGTTAGAAAGTGATGATGCGACCGACGATGTAACTTGTTTCTCTAGAATAGATTGTACCGTTCAGGGAACAAAGACGAGGGAAATGAGTTCCTCTCCCTCGCAGTATGAATCAAATCAAATCAAAATCGTTTATTCACATGGGCCCCAAAGAGACACTCATGAAAGTTAATGAGACAGGTTCTTCTCGAGATGGCTGTAATTTTGCAAATCTGGCAGTAGAGTAGAACTTTCATAAGGGACTCTTTGGGGCTGTGAATAAACGATGATTTTGATATCGATTCCCGGTGGGAACACAAGTTTACCTCCCAAGGGAAATTTGTGTTTCTGGTTTTGGGTCTGAAAGTTTTCACCCACGACTCAAATCATAGACCTTTAGTGTGAAGGCTTATATATTATGGCGTTTATATTATCGTAATATTTTGTTTATTTTCGATGTCTAACACAGGAATCGAATCGAAAGATCACCCTCTACATTGATAGATTTGTTAACCTAAAAATAAATTACGTTTCTAAAATTCCTCGACAGACTCTTATTTAACTTATATTTTTATATGTTTAATATATTTTATATTTAACTGCCTGTTCGCTTAGTTAGGTGCGCGTTCGCCTTCTAAGCAGGGGTATCGGGTTCGATTACCGGCGCGAACGCAAGTTTTCGCCCCAATGAAAATTTGTTTTTCTGGTTCCTGGTGTGATGTGAATGTTTCCGGTACCCACAACACATGTCATCGAACGTTACGTGGGACTGTGAGTGTGAAAGCGTTTATTTATTTAATGTATCATATTTGTAGAAAAACGTAAGAAAGCGCTGCTAGCACAGAGAGCGAACAGCGTGAGTAGCGTGACGCGGCAAAATGGCGTCGTGCCCCCGCCCCCCGCCGCCGCGCCGCCCCCCGCCCTGCCGCCCCCCGCCGCGCCGCCCCCCGCCGCGCCCGCGCCCGCGCCTTTACTGCCACCTAAGGCGGCGCCTATGACCGGTAAAGTATCAAACTAAATGTAATCAATATATGAGATACTCTACCGCTCAATGTGTTTTTGAGCCTAATTTAAAGTGAAACTTAACAACAACTGCAAAAATAGACCACATTTTTTTTATTCAATATACATGTAAGTATGTATAGTATCGTATATAGTTTAAGGCTGTGAGTGTGAAAGCGTAAAAAAATATTAGCGTATGCCGATAAACTAAGTATTAACGTATTGATTAAGTATCGGTTGTACTCACATATTGTTTAGTTTAATCGATTAATATGATGAGGATGAGCGTCTATATCGATCGAAACCGGTCGAGTTTCTCGATTTAACTAAAGATTTATTAGAATAGAACAGAAAATCATTTATTGCTAAATATTTAAACAATCACATTATGGTACACAAAAGAAAAAGAAATACATGCAAGAAATATTTGGTTAAAAATAAGTATAATAACTAAATATATATATATATATATTTAGTTATTTTTTAAAATTTTATATATTACATAAAAGCCACATACATACTTAACTTAGCCCAAGTTATAAAGCTTAAAGTAAACGTATTACAAACAATCTTAGTTCAGGTTATATTATATATTGACTGTAACAATGCTTTATAGAGATGAACCTCTGAAATCTGAAACTAGGTTTAGCCTGTATAATCAGATTCAGGGAGTATTAAAGTGTCAAGTGTCAACTAGAGTAAACTAAACAATACGTGAGTACAACCGATACTTAATCAATATGAATACAACTCACGATAGTTTTAATTACAATATTAACGGTTAATAATCCGCCGTTTTTTATTTTTTTTATTCACGATAGGCAAGCATTTGACCACTATCTCACCTGATGGAAAGTGACGATGTGGTCGAAGATGGAGCATGCTTGCCTAGAAGATACCTGTTCACTCGAGATTTAAAGACTCCTAGATTGTACTTAACGGGAAACACAGACTCGGGCAAAGAATTCCATTCCTTAGCAGTACGTATAATAAATGTGGAAGCAAAACGCTTCGTACGCATCCTTGAAATAGCAACTATAAACCGATGTCGCGTGGCTGATTGTCTGCTTGTCCGATGGTAAAAGGGGGATGAGGGAATCAGATCATGCAATTCCGTGGCACACTCTCCGAATTACACATGAACAATCGAAGAACCTATTTTCTAACTCCTCGCAGGCCACCTTAATCTAGAGTTTATTGTGATCTAAGCCGTTTCATTGCAGCGGGCAGCACGTTCACGCTGAAGGGCTCCAAGAAGCACAAGAGCCAAAAGCCGAAGATCACCAAAGCTGACATTGGCATGCCGCATAATTTCCAACACCTGTCGCACGTCGGCTGGGACCAGAACAAAGGTAACTACGGATCTTTTGAGAGCCTGCGTATTCCAGGTCTAGTGTGTTTACCAGCTTCGATCACATCGTCACTTACCATCAGGTGAGATAGTGGTCAAACACTAGCCTGTCACAAATAAAAAAAAAAAAAAAACTTTTATTATTTCATTTAAATTTTGGCTATGAAAAACATTTTAACGCGATAACCCTACATACAAAATTTAATGAAAATCGTTGGAGCCGTTTCCGAGTTTCAGACTATATACAACCTGTAACAAAAAGGGGTAGTAATACTTGGTGGTGTGTATGTGTATCGTGCCAGGAATCGTCTGTCAGAAAATGAATGTCGAAATCGGGCAACATTTTTTCCGTACAAAAATTTAAAATTATATTTTTAATATACTTTTGACAACCCTACAGTATATGTAATGCGGCAAGCGGAGATATTTGTTCTGTGCAAAAATTAAAAAATATTTTTTTGCCAACCCTACAATTACATCTGTGGCGCATGACCTTGAACTTTATTATGGCCACTACTGTCAGACGTCTAGGTCCAAAGGCTATGTGGTGTAGAACGGTAGCTGATGAAATAGGGTTGCAAATTACATAATTATTTAGACACTTTAATTCATCATAACTCAATGTTAACCATACAATTAGCTAGATGTGTGACTTGAGTATTACTTCACCTTTCTGTTACACATTGTATATACAAGAATTGCTCGTTTAAAGGTATTAGATTTGTGAGTAAATACAATAACAAATAAATAAATAGAAGGCGGGAAACTACGGTTGCATAGTTACGGCTTCAAAATACCGTTATATCTTTGTTCTCAGGATTCGACGTCCACAAGCTGCCAGATGAAGAACTGCGCTCGTTCTTCTACAAGGCCGGCGTGTCCGACACGCAGCTGCAAGACGAGGAGACGCGGGAGTTCATATACGGGTTCATAGAGACTCACGGTGGACTGGACGCCGTCAAGGAGGAGATCAACAAACCGGCTAAAGGTTGGTCTATGTCTATACGCGTGTATTTGACTCTAAATAACCTATTTCCTTTCATTTTTAACCGACTTAAAAAAGGAGGAGATCTATGTTCGACTGTATGTATTTTTATTTTTATGTATGTCCGATTTCTCCCCCATTGGTGGAGCAATTCTCAAAATTATTTTTTTGTTTGGTAGATTATACTTCAGAGATCCCATATATATTTTATCGAAATCGATCAAGCCAAAACCAAAATAGAAGCGGTGAAGTCGGTTTTTTCTTTACAACAAAATCCGTTTAATGATACAGGTTGTCATTTGAAAAGCAATCGATTCGATATTTGAATATGCAATTTTTGTTCTGTTTTTGATTTTACACGCCTTTATCGATTTGGATTCGCAGTCTATGTGCATTTAGCCAGCGTCAAGTTATACAATATTTCAAGTAGAGTTTTGGCTCGAAAGTGAAATATTACGATGTCTATATATTGTATTGTTTCTTCGAGTGTTATTAACACTCAAATAACAAGTTTTGAAAAGTAATAGAATATCAACAATGCCATATTTTCATAATTATTGCGTCAAAGACTCCATTATATGTTTGTTTGTGCAGCGGGTCACCGCGTGCCGCGCGTGTTGCCGACGGCCGCGGCGGCGCCGGCGCCTCCCGTCCCCGAACGTAACGCGCCGCCCGCGCACCCGCCCGCGCCGCGTGAGTATACTCTGCTATTTTATTTTAACCCCCGATAAAGAGGGGTGTTATAAGTGATGTGTATTTGTGGAATAAAAATATTGGTAGAAAAACCTCATGCGTGCAAATTTTCTATTATTATTTATTCTTATATTTTTAACCCTCGATGAGAAAGAGGGGTGTTATAAGTTCGTGGTGTGCACGACTAGAGAGAGCCCAGAGAGGAATCAGTGAAAGGGACAATGGGCCCCCGACGACCGCACCAGAGCGCAACCTAAGACAGTGAAAAGGTATTTTCTAGGCAAGCGTGCTCCATCGTCGACCGCATCGACACTTAACATCAGGTGAGATAGTTTTTAAATGTTTGCCTATCAAAGATTTTTTTTAAATCGCGCTCGCAACATACCCTGGGAGCAGGTCGTGTGCTCCCAGCACGCTACCCCAGGCGGCGATTGGAATTATTAGGACCTATACCCACCACGCCAAAGGCTAGGGGATGGCACTTGAGTTGACCTATTTATTTAATAGTTCGCCAATAGATTGTTACAACAATAGAGTCGAACTTATCGCACATGAGCTTTGTAAAATATGTACCGATCCAAACTTGTGTAGTATATAAGTGTACAGTATACGTGTGTATCGTGGCAGCGTCCCGCGCCCCGCCGCCGCCCCCCGCGCGCGCCGTGCCGCCCGCGCCGCCCGCGCCGCGCCTGCCGCCGCCGCCGAGACCAAACATGCGTCAGTACCCTTCTCTACATTTATACTACTTTACACCCTTCACTTTGACTGGGACTTGAGACTAGGGCTTCTTATATAAAATATGTAGGACATTTACCTTCCTTTTAGCGAACCGGAGGTGTCAGGAATCGAGAATAATGTATCGGTGAACTGACAGATTATTATTTTATTCGAGGTGGTAGTGAATTTTTTTTTTAGATCGGTTCATCCACATCTGGCGTTCAGTATTTAGGCCCGGCCGTGGGTATGTTTTATATTGTCATTATGAGCGTTGAACGTTTAAGAACACTTGAAAATAGCGCTAAAACTGCTACTACCGGTAAAAAAAATGTAGAAACAACTAAAAATAATTGCATGGAACGCTAATGGATTACTTCAGCATCAAAATGAGCTACAAGTGGTCCTAGACACAGAAAATGTTGATGTGTGCCTTGTTTCTGAGACACATTTTACAAGAGAATCATACATGCATATTAAAGGTTATAAAATATATCATGCATTGCACCCAAATAACACCACAATAGGAGGCAGCGCTATAATAATAAAAGAAAATATACACCATTACGAACAACATAAATATGAAGAAGAATACATTCAGTCAGTTGCTGTACATGTAAGTAGTAAACGTTATCCAATCACCATAGCAGCCATATATTGCCCACCAAAATATGCATTGAAAAAGGAGCAGTACAGAAGCTTCTTGAATTACCTTGGTAACCGATTTATTTTAGGAGGCGACTTTAATGCCAAACATACGTTTTGGGGATCCAAACTTACCACAACTAAAGGTAAAGAATTGTTATGCGCTATAAAAGACCTTGATTGCAATGTTGTGTCAACAGGGAAACCTACTTACTGACCCACTGATCCGAACAATATCCCAGATCTAATAGATTTTTTATATATAAATCCATTTCAAGTATTTATCTTCGCATTGAGGAAGGTTGCCACATGAGCTCATATCATTCACCGATCATACTAACACTCAGCGAGACTATTGTACAAAAAAAAAGTAACCCTACTCTAGTTAATAAAAATACGGACTGGGAAAGCTTTAAGCTAGACCTTGAACAAATAATTGATCTGAAAGTCAAGAACAACTAGATATAGAAGTAAACAAATTTATAATAGATATTCAACGAAGCGCCTGGAATAATACGCCTGATTGCAAGAGAAAAATAAGAGGTCATTATTATCCAAAAGAAATAATCAACCTTATAGCTATAAAACGAAAGCAAAGACAAAAATGGCACATAACTAGATCTCCGAACGACAAGAAATTGCTAAATAATCTCACCAAAAAGTTAAGAAGAGATATCCAGAATTTAAATAATGAAATGACAAACACCTACCTTAGTAATCTAACAAGTGATCGTACAACTGATTACTCATTATGGAAAGCGATGAAAAATGTAGAGAAACCGATGATGCATATCCCACCAATAAAACAAGAATGTGGAAAATGGGCAGTAAGTAACCAACAAAAAGCAACTGTATTTGCACAGCATTTGGAAAATATTTTCAAACCTAATGACGAACAAGAAGATGACATTACTCAAGATGAAACGTTAAACCATGCCTGCAACGAAATAAGACTCGTAACACCAAGAGAAGTTCAAAATAGGATCAAGCAGCTGAACCACAAGAAAACTCCTGGCTACGACCTTATTACGGGGGAAGTGTTGAAAAATCTCCCTCGTAAAGCTATAGTAAAACTTACTACTCTTATCAATGCTACATTCAGACTAAAATATGTACCTGATACGTGGAAAGTCGCCGAAGTGATTATGATACCCAAACCAGGTAAACCTTCAAACGAGACCACATCATACAGACCCATCTCTCTACTTCCCATTATATCAAAACTATTTGAAAAACTTCCTTAAATCGTTTAAAACCAATCGTAGAAGAAAACAACTTGATTCCTGACTACCAATTCGGTTTTAGGGAAAAGCATTCTTCTATAGATCAAGTCCACAGAATTACCAACATGATCGAAAAAACTTTAGAAGAAAAGAAAGTTTGTACTACCGTCTTCCTGGATGTAGCACAAACATTTGATAAGGTATGGCATAAAGGTCTCATACACAAACTTAGAATTTTACTTCCGAAACAGTTTGCAGATATCTTAGAGTCTTATCTCACACAGAGAATGTTCAGAGTAAGACAAGACGATGCATACTCAGAGCTAAAGAAAATAAAAGCTGGAGTACCACAGGGAAGTGTACTAGGTCCGGTCCTGTACTTATTATACACTTGTGATATTCCAGTTTTGGAGAAAAGCGTTATAGCAACTTTTGCGGATGACACAGCTATCATGGCAACAGGAGTCACACAAGAGGATGCAGTAAAAAAAGTCCAAACAGCCATCAATACCATTTGCACTTGGACAAAGAAATGGAGGATAAAACTTAACGACACAAAATCTATACATATAGATTTCACTAACAAAAGACCAAACTATCACCCAGTGTATATAAATGGTCGAGCAATACCGTACGAAAATACAGCCAAATACCTAGGCATGACACTAGACGTTAAGCTTCGCTGGAAAGCACATGTCAAAAAGAAACGCGATGAGCTAGAGCTTCGCTACAGAAAAATGAATTGGCTACTTGGGAAGTTTTCTTCATTGTCAGTCTACAATAAATTACTTTTGTACAAGCAAGTCCTCATGCCAATATGGACGTACGGTATTCAGCTGTGGGGCTGTACCAAACATAGCAACATCCAGATGATACAAAAATTTCAAAACAAAGTACTGAGGGGCATTGTTAATGCACCATGGTACATTAAAAATGACGATCTTCATCGGGACCTAAAAGTGGAACACGTCGCTAGTGTTATAAAAAGACTCGCCGAATCTCATGAACAAAGACTTCATCACCATGTGAATGTTGAGGCAATTCAGCTCCTCGACAACACAGACTTAGTGAGAAGACTCAAAAGAACTAAACCTTTTGAGCTAGTGTAGTGATGTGACAGTGTAATATAATGAGTGCTATTAACAAAGAACACAAGAACAAAGTGTCTTCCGATAATAGAGACAGTAAGAAAAGTGTTATTGGACACATTCTTAATATACTACTCTACTTAGCAGTTTAGGTCAAAATTAAATTACCTATTAGTCTTAAGGCTAGATCGTTATTCCAATGGTGTTCCAAACGTAATTGGTACATCATTATAAGAAAAAAAAAATATATGAGAGATAATACTATAATAAAAATAACATTATAATTTATTTTTTAATTCGAATGTATAATATTTTAATGAACGTCAAAATGTTACCTAATCGTTATAATAAAATAACATAAAATTAGAATTTATAATTGTTGTATACATGGTATGTCAACGTAAGTTTATGTTCGTGGTGCAGCGCCGACGTCCGCGCCGCCGTCGGTGCCGCCGCCCCCTCCCCCTGGCGCGGCGCCCCCGCCCCCGCCGCCGCCGCCCGCCGCGCCGCCGCCGCCGCCCGCGCCGCTCGCGCCGCCGCCGCCCACGTCCGCGCCGCTCGAAGCCGACCCCCGGGCTGCGCTCATGGAGAGCATACGGAATGGAAACAAGACTTTAAAGGTGACCCGCCCCCCTATTAACTATCTCGTAATATTAAAAGATGAGAACACAAAAAACAAAAAGTAGCCGCCTACGCTAATGTAGGTAACGTTGAGATCTTTATTTACATGCATTCTAACGAACGAACGATTTGATTTGATTATCTTTTGCGAGCGGAGCTTTACTCTCATACGATATATTAATCTCACCAAAAATTATTTTATTGTCATACCACTTAGGAGGGTAAACGGTTCTTACGGTTATAGTACTTATCTAGGGCGCCCTAGAACTGGCCGTATTAACGTGTATTATTTTCTTTATTATCGTAACGCTGTTGGTCTGCTTAATATATAAAATAAATGTGATTCCAGCGAGTGGAGCGAGCGCCCGCCGCAGAAGACAGCAGAAGCAACCTGCTCAGCGAGATCCGACAGGGAACCAAGCTGAAAGCCGTGAGTGATACATTAACGAACCCTTAACTACACTCCTTTAAATATTTTGATAAACGTAGCTGATATTAGAATGTTCTATAGTTGCCAAAAAGTGAGTTTGGTTGTAGTAGTTCAGACTCTAATCACTTTCCCGGCAATACTCTTTTAGACGTTACATGGATTGTCCTGTCGCCAGGTATCCCGTTCCACAAGCAGCTCGGGCAGTTCAGTGCGCGCGGAGCCGGCGGGCGGGTTGGACCTCGCCGGCCTGCTGAAGAAAGCTCTCGACGAACGCAAGGCCGCCATACACTCCGACACGGACGAAGACGACGACAACTCCGATGAGTCCAACGATGACGAGTGGGACTGACGGCACATAAACAAATGCATACATTTGGCGCCAACAGGGGGATAGGATCGCCATCTTAGTTTTTCTAACTTAACCTCAGGTATATAACCTAACTCCAGTTAGGTTAGAATATAACCCTACCTAAGTTGGGTTAGATATAACCTAACCCAACTGTAACCTAATCTTTCTCCGATGAGAGTGATCGATATCATATAATAAGAAAATAGATTGTTAGTCCCGATTTGTAAGTGCAAAAATCGATCGGTTTTCTAAATAATCCTAATAGTCGAGGCTAAGCTGCGTTTGGTTTATTTAAGAGAACGCTCGATCAACGCAAGGTCTTACACACTTGGACTAGGAAAAGACCTGAAGGAAAAGACTGCAGAAAGGCGAAATATGCAACGAAGTCGAAGGGTTGGATCCGCCACCTTGAACATAACCCGTAGCATCAGGGCTTATTTTAAAACGTACTTATGTGTACTTCACTAACACTAAATGTTCTTTTCAATATTAACACACAAGAAAACTAAAAAACATTCACATTAACCAAATTAACGAGATTTTTTTTACGCATAATATCAGAAGTTTTGAAATCATTCTTTACTATTCTCCGCTTTAAATGATTTTTTTTCTTGGCTGGTTATACAGACACGTTAACTTACCGACTATTTCGAAGGCAGTGTCATCCAACGGACACTAGGCAATGTTTCTTACGGTTGTGACTGCTCGTAACATCATTTAAGGTCTGTTGGCAAGCACCCAAGATAAATATAGTTGTATTTATAAATGAAATAAAATGAAGATCTACTTAAATATTTCATTTGAATAAGAATTTATTTCTGCAAAAACGTTATTTAAGTTTGAAGCAGGCGGGCTGGACCTTGCCGGCATTGTAATAGCGTTCAATCAAAGCTATATTCAAATTCGGATGAAGTAAATCCCACTAGTCCAAATATGTAGCCCAATAAACAACGAGAATGAGAGGTCATATATTTTTTATTCCATAAGATTGCTCTCGAATCCAAAAATATAAGTATTGCCAAAAATATAATAGTGTTTGTCATCGGAGTTTTTGATGACACCAACATCATACATATATAACATTTTGGAGCTGGTTACGATTTTGTAACATTATATTCATTTAGTGATCCTTTCATTTCAATATTAAGTCGCAAACTTACTTAAAACTCGACCAAGACGGATTCGAAATTAAAAATTGCTGTATCTAACAGCGGTAAGTGATTAACCGTGCCAATGAATGAAGAAATTATTGCCGAAGAACTGGTTTTATTATTTGATAATCTTAAAACGGCTGTACATTATAATATAAGGATATACACCTTTCTTTTGTATATAAAAATATCAAAGTGCCGGCAGAAGCAAAACACGGTTAGGTAAAAAATGTTCAAGGCTTTTAGACTTTGCAGTGTTACACGCGTTTGCAACACTATATGTATATTTTAAGGCCCTCCCTGTTTCCTGTAATATATTTATAATTTACAGTAGGCACCAATACATTACATGTTAACATTATTTAGTAATATGTACCTCATTGGTATATTATTACTAAGTAATTATTTACGTGTAACCCGCGTTAACAAAGGAAGGTACTAGGATTAGCGACAGATGGTGTTTCACTCCGAATTGCCTTTAATAGCTTGTGCGAGTGAGATGGCATGTCAGCTGTCGTAAACCCTAGTGCCTTTCCTTATTGACGCGGGCTAATTATTGTAATAAAGTGATGTATGTTGTATATGTATAATGTATATTAATTTACAGTATTTTTAGTTGACTGCCACATTATATAAACTTCGGTACATATTAACTTTATTACATAGGAAATGCATATACTTAACTGAACCACAATTCGGATAAGTATATCGAGTATTCATATATTATTTCCTTATCTGTTCAGAAGAAGCAAACGGTCGACTTATACAAATTATTAAGGCGATCGACATATCATTCGAGATCGATAGTAATTTGTATTCAAACACTATAGATGTTAATTTCTGGTCTAATAATTATATTTTTATAAAGGTCATTTTTATTGGGGCTTTTTGTGTCAAAATATTGCTTAGTATTTTTTTCTGAATATGACTTATGCAATAAAAATAATCAAATTGACTGACTTCGAAATGTATGGTGATTCTAAGTCTTTAATTCGTAGTTAGTGGTAATGTATCTTACAGTAGGTACTAACTAGTGAAACTATGTCAAATATATTTGGCAACTTGTATGCAGAACTGCAGAATGAACATTTCATTGATGTGACAAGAGTCGATAGCCTACTACCCACTATGTGTCTATCCATTTCTAAAGCAATAACTGGTTTTGTTCGGAGTCTGTCGACGAAATCTTAGCTATGTCAGCACGCGTAACTTCATTCGATGGGTTTGGCAAGTAGATAATACTAAACTGCGAGCCTTGTACAGGGGTCGAGATCGCAGATAAAAAGCCATATAGGTACCTATTGTCAATCTTTATTGAAATTATACGATTCAAAACTGAGTTCAGAAGCGGTTTTATAGATGTCTCATCTTAGTGCAAAATGAGGTTTCTAACTAGAAAGCGCTCAGTCATAAAAGTAAAATAGTGTAGATATCTCTGAAAGTCCAAGAGGGTGGGCACCATAAGCATATTCTCGGACGGTACTTCAAGATAGACCTTACGTGCCTTATGATAAAGGTTCAACGAGCGTCCTAGTAACTTTTGCACTACACAGGCATTCTGACCGTACGTCAGTGCCAACCCTGTAAATATTATGTAAATGTATCCTTATTACGTCCAAGCTCCTGACTCGCTCATGATAGTCAACAAATTGTAGTTATGAGTAGATAGCAATCAATTATAGCTCTTATTTATTAGAGGACAGTCGAAAGGCAAAACGACATAAGCGACCGTTGGACCTGTCAATCGTCCTCTAATAAATATGAGCTTATTTTAACACTTAATTGAACACTAATGCAACATTTATGTATTAAAACTTATATTCTTAACTTTATTTTAAGTTTCTACAGCACGGATGTGAATCGAGTCTATTCCGATAGAGCGAGTGTATGAATGTCACTTAATATTAGCTGTGTTCTACATAATGTTAAGAATAAGGCAAAATAGTAGATTTTAATTTGATATTGTGCCTTATTCAGTGAACAGTGAGTTATGTGGAGAAAATGGCCTTCTGGTTTGCCGGGCAATTCATAAAGTATCTTCACTCCAAATGTTTGATATTAAACATATGTGATTTGAATAGTTTATTTGGATGTGACCCGCTAAGAGTTGATCATGCCTCCGTTTATGATAATTTCTAGAAATGTGAGCTTTTTATTTATTCGGCTTATCCTAAGTTTTGACTATTATCTCACAAGAAGGACGTATGTCTACAAATCGCGGCGATGCCGACGTCCATCTATCTCGCTGGAGACTATAGTTCTTGCACACTAGAAGACTTGTACAAAGTTAGGCCGAATGCTGTTTGTGTTGCCGATTATTGGGCAAAAAAGGTGTAAGTGTTGCCATCGACACGCTAAGAAGAAGAAGCTGGAGACTATTCCAAATAATTCGTAGACTATATTTTCATTGATAACCTGTATTATTATTACTGTATTCTACAAGTGTCAAATATTTAAAAGACATCAGTGAAGAAACTTTACAAATTGCCTAGCTTATCCGCTTTTGCTATCTTCATGCTATACATAGCATTATTTCTTAGAACAGTAATCATATAAAAAGCAATAACATGTATAAACTATAATATAATTTATTAATTCAATATTTTTGTTAATCGTCTATAAGTAATTCTAACTTAATATTTAACATGCAACAGTATATTTTAAATACAAAATGTAAATTAGGATTAACTATAAAGCGGTGAGCTATTTTTGTAATATTAGTGTGATAATTTGATAAATAATGTTTTATATTGTTAATGTCGTGATTATAATTTAATGTACGGAGTCGCCATCAATGTAAAATTTGTTATCTACCAACTATAGCACTGCGCCACGTTTGAAATATTGATCCCTTCTTGATATGTTCTTTTTGGATGGTTATTTTATAAAAGGGTATTTTTCTGTCCTATATTTCGTGTCCTGTAGTCTGTCGTATATAGGACACGAAATATAGGACTTTAATTTCTAATACCCTTTTCTTGTTTATGCACGCCTAGTACTTTTTATAATTTAAGAATATTTTTCCATCGGTACCGAATACGTCTACGGCTATTATTAATGTATGGACTGGAGAATAGTAGTGCCACGGGAGAGGCAATTTATGTTGCACTACTATTAGTGCCAAGCAGTAGTGAGATGAGATCAACGAGCGATACCTATCGCTACAGTAACAAGCCCTGTATATCTAATTGTAAACATTTCTAAATATCATATATTATTTCATTCATAATGAATTTCCGTAGACTTAAACAGCAGATAATTATTTCCCAATCTACCAAACATTTCCTTTTCACATAAACACGATATGTTCCCTGCAAAAATACCGTAAATAAATGAAATTTTATCGATCAAATCGCACTAACCCAAGTTTACAAATCTTAGTCTTATTAAAGGAAGCAAAACATGTGATTTATAATAAGAATCACACAATTATGTTCGACATTGTAGAAGGGATCTTATTTTCAACAGGAGTATGTTGTCTAAATAAAAAATAAAATTATTAATTAAAATTATCTCTTTATTTTTACTCATAACATTTTTACCATTATCTAATATTTAAAATGTCACAGGAAATTGACACAGAATAGAAAAAAAAACAGCCGCTCTTACAACTTAAAAAAAAACATCGCCTAAAGATTATTAAGAGAAGAAAAGACATTCTATAAGGAGCGTTTTAAGTTAAAATTTGCGTGGTGGTTTAATCATATTTATATTGGAGTTCACAGGGCGGTCTACTGGCCTGAAGGGCTCGGATACAAGATATTATGATCAAACCAAAACGTAATTTTACAGAACTTAAGACATTTTGCTAAAGTAACAAAATAATAGACAGCGGAATGATATTAGCAAATAGGATGTTGGAAACCAATTGAATGAAATGCGAAAAATTCCTTCGCTTAAAATATTTAATATATAAAGTTATGCTCGGCTCATATATTTTATATAGTGCAAAACCGTCAAAAATAAGAAAGCGAAATGTTATAAATATTTTTTCAAATGACCTAATAATCTTTTCCGCTACCTACAAAACAAATGCAAACTGGTAATAAGAATGCCGAAACTTCTTTTTTATTAGGTACGTAATATCCACAGCGCGATTTTTCAGGTCTAAATTATAATGCGTACCAGACTACCAGTACATAATGTAACGGAAGTTGACATTCAGTTGCGGTTTAGGGCCGGCGCTGACTGACGTCGCGGCAAGGCAAAGGATTTTATTTCTGATCAAGTTTTCACCTTATTTTAATGACTTTAGAATTCATACTTTATTTTGATACAATGAGAGTAGCTTCTCGTGACATGCCGTTTCATTACACGGGTTGCCACAGCCAATCATAACGACACCACCATCTTTGGATCAGAGAATAGCAAAACTGGTTGAATATGTTAGATTGGCTGGGCTTTCTTCGAGATGCTACGATCCGGTATGCCGAAGCACGACATGCTTCGGCATACCGCGTCATACCACAGCGTCCTCCTTCGGGGTACCGAAGCACGCCCTGCCATGCCACGACGTCAACCAGTGCCGGCCCATAATGGCTGATCCTCCCAGCTTACTACATTTTATGCCACGGATTAAGAATCATCTAAATTAAATCTGAGCGTCTCTCTCCCATTTTTCATTCGAACATTAAATTGTTTCAACTTTGGTGGAGAGGCATCCAGAAAGACTGCTGCACGCACTAGTCAAGATATATTATAAAAAAAACTTAAAATAGATTAAACACACTGTTTATCTATGATTTTGACCAGATTATTCTTACATCAATTTTATAAATTTCTAATAATATATTGGAATAATACAGATTGGAAAATATGCACAATTGGATACTTTCAAACACGAATATCCCTATCCACCACATAATACTAAATAGTAATATATTTTTGAATACATCTTATGATGACGCGTATATAGTTTATATAACAAAAGCATGCTAATAAATAATGTAAACTATTTGTATAATGTATCGTCAATATATGGTATATCTCTGTCACATTTTTAAGTACATATACGTTTACAATTTTATTAAATGAAATATACGCGCCCTCATAAAATGCATGCGATTATGAAATTGAAGGAATACTACTTATTTTATCAACGCAGTAAATATTATAGTGATTACACACTACAGCGTCACAAATACCTAAACATAATTGAGACTCTTAGCTACCGTGTATGTACAGACTTGCTTGTAAGCCATTTACAAAATAAACTAGTATGTATACGGTCTCACTACGCTCAAGAAAACCTTAAGGCTATACAAAAGTAGATATATGTATAGTAACTATAACAATTTAAATCACCATTACTGCACAACTTACTCTGGCTTGCAACAATTGATCAGCGTACGTAGCTTCGACTGTCCTATTTTCGCCTTAAAAAGTTAAACGGCGATAAAGCAGGCCAGGAAAATAATAATATTATGTATATATAAGTATTTTAAGAGTCGACATCATGCATCAATTGTGCCAGCGACCCAAAGCCGCACTCTGATATATGAGTTGGGGTGGGTGGGCTAACTGCTGGCAGGAGGAAATGCACAATACACCCCCAGCGGGACGTCAGTACAGGCCTTATCGCCCCCAGTTAGAATTAGAATTTAGAATTAAAAGTATTATAAACAAATCTGTTATTTATTTCTGTAATAAATAGATAACAAACTTGCCTTTTGAAATGATCACACCTTGATACGAAGCCATGTAACAAATGAGGCAAAAATATTAGAGACAAATATTTCAATAAAAAAAAAGTCCTGAGAAACACAGAGCATGCCATCGATTCACCATCTGATATCATTTTTTTTATCATAATCAAAGTAAAAAATCATTGTCATCTAAAAGAACTTTAAATATCATCATCATCATGCATAAGAATCTAACGCTACAATAACGTTCCATTGAAATCAACCATTAGTAAAAAGATCTTTTCCCAAAAAAATTTTCAAAATTGACTTAGTCGCGTAATGCATACTAAGATTATATTTTTTACGCAGTATTTTGAACTTTTTGTTCCTGGCCATACCTTTGATATTTTATACTTTTGTGCATCATGATTTGGTTTGCTATATATCTTAATTAGGAATCTTATCACTGAACTTATTAATACTAATCTACTACAAAGGGTTATCAATACTGAACTATGTTACAATATGTACAGTCCGTGTATTAAACAAACTAGTGTATGTTTATAGAAGAAAAACAGAAAACAGATCTTTATCTATAAATTGAAACATTTACTACGCATAATATGACCATAAATATGTATGACTTTCATAATACAAGTTTATCAATATACACATTGCAAAGTATCAACACTAACTTATTTGTTTACTTGGCAATGAAACAGATAAAAAAAACATTTAATACTAGTCGTGCCCCGCGGCTTCGCCCGCTATTATCAAGTTTAAAAGTAGCCTATGTGTTAATCCTGGGTATAAGCTGTCTACAATCCAAATTTAATACAAATACGTTCAGCCGTTAAAGCGTGAAGAGGGAACAAACACACACACTTTCGGATTTATAATATTAGTAGGATAACATTTACGGAGTAAGCACATTAATTACAAATGGCGGTATATTAGCTGGTATTTTAAAAATGTTTTATACCTAAAAATTTAAATACTACGCATAGACATGATTGAATCAAACACTTATATTCTAACACACGTATCGCTACAAAGTATGACTATGTTTAAATTCTTTACGAATACCATACCAATCAGCAAGAATACATTTTTGAAACTATTAAAATACTTTCTGCAAAATTATTTGAGACGAAGATCATCATGGCCTCAGTAACGACCGTTCTTTCGACATCCGTCTTTTTGCGTTAAAACTTTTCTTGATCGTTAGAAAGAAAGTAGCGACAAAATATTTTATCAGCGAAATCGATTTCGAAATCACCACGGATTCAAGATGCAAAGTTAGCTGGAGTCATCGATGACGACAATGGGCACGTCAACGTTGATAGCGTCCAAAGAATCATCGTCGGCGAGGTTGACGACATCACCGAACTCCTCACTCTGACTCTTGCTGTCGAGGTCTTTCTCTTGCTTATGATAGAGCGACAGCACGTCGGAAATGATCGGAGACTGCACCATCATGTGGAGGTTTCTCTCGTCTTCCGCCTGCTGGAGATCTATCGGCGGCGGCTTCGGTTTCGACTTCTGCTTCGAGTAGGTCTTGACGACTTTAGTGGGCGCTCGCGCCGGGAACTCCTCGATCTCGGCCTCGTCCTCGTCGTCGGTGTAGCCGTAGAACTTTTCGTCGTCCTTTTCGTCCTTGGGGATGTACGAGTTGATCAGAGCCAGCAGGTTTTCGTCCGAGGTGAACACTTTGGCCGGGTCGGCGTCTTCCTTGTCGCACTCGTGTCGCGCGAACAGCCGAGACGAAATGAAGTATTTGTCGCAGCGCGGGCAGCGGTTGGTGAGATGCGCGCGGTAGTGGTTGTGCAAGTTGGGGAAGTCCCCGCCGCAGACGACGCAGCGCTCGGCGCGCACCGTAGCCCGGTAGTGCACCTTCTTGGTGGACTTGTGCGAGGACTTCATGTGCTTCATGAAGGGGCCGTACTTCACGAACCGCTCGCCGCACTCGCGGCACTTGATCGGCTTCTTGACGTACTTGCGGCTGCGGTGCGAGAACGCGTGGATGTTGAACGCGTCGATGGTCTTGAACTTGAGGTGGCAGAACCGGCACGAGATGGCCCCCGACGTGCGGTGCAGGATGTCGTGCTTCTTCTTCGAGTCCTTCTTCGTGATCGGCTTGAAGCAGAAGGTGCACTCCTGGTAGGGCGCCCCGGCGGCCTCCGAGCTCGCGGGCTCCTCGGCGTCGCTCTCGATGGCGCACAGGTGGTTGTCGAAGTCCGCTCGCGAGAAGAAGTACTCCCCGCACTTCTTGCACTTGTTCTCCTCGTGGTACTGCAGATGGCGCGGCAGGTTCAGGAACACCTTGTCGCAGATCGGGCAGCGCTCCTCGGTGACGTCCTTCGGCATCACGATCCAGTCCTTGTCGTCGCCGTGGTCGTCGCGCATGTGGTATATCATCTCGCGGAAGGCGACGAAGGTCCGGTCGCAGTGCTCGCACTGCGTGGGCTCGTCGACGTTGAGCTGCGCGAAGTGGTGGTTCTTGTGCTTGCGGTAGCCGGTCTGGTTGTTGAACTTGCGCGGGCAGTAGAGGCAGCCGAAGTAGCCGACGGTGCGGTGGTAGATCTTGTGGCCGGCCAGCGCGTACTCGTTCTCGAACACCTTGAAGCAGTAGTCGCACACGGTCTCCGTGCTGGCGGGCTGCGCTCGGCGCCGCACGGAGACGCCGTGCCTCGTGCGCAGATGGCAGTCCAGCTTCACCTGCAGGTGGAAGGGCTTGTAGCACAGCTCGCACTTGACGCGCCGCGCGTGCGGCTCCGTGTCGCCGACGAGCCGCTTCTTGTCGCAGCTGAAGGCGAGGTGGCCCTCGAGGAACCGCAGCCCGCTGAAGTAGTCGTAGCAGTAGTTGCAGCGCAGCATGTTGTGGTAGTCGAGGTGGCGCTCGAAGTTGCCCTTGCTGGCGAGCACCTTCATGCACACGGAGCACTGGAGCTCCTTGAGCGGGCCGGCGAGCGCCTCGTCGTTGCGGTCGGCGATCCACGACTCGGCGATGCCGTGCGAGTCGCGCAGGTGGTGGTGCAGCGCGTACCCGAGCACGAACACCTCGTCGCACTGCGGGCACTTGAGCGGGTTGTCCACGTGCTTGGTGGTGAGGTGGCACTTGATGTGCAGGTTGTGGTTCTTGAGCGAGATCGTCTTCTTCCCGCAGAACTTGCACTTGAAGAAGTTGGGCTTGCGGAGGTGGGCCGCCTCGTGCTTGCGCAGCCGCGGCTCGTCGAGGAACACCTTGGCGCAGAGCTTGCACGAGAAGTAGGCGGGCGGCGGCGCGTCGGGGTCCTGCTTGATCATCTTGCTCTCGGGGTGCGTGCGCCGCAGGTGGCGGATCAGGTGGACCAGGTCGGGGTAGTACCGCGGGCAGATCGGACATTTCACCTTATCCTTGCGCAGCTTCTCGATCCGCTTCTTGTGCGACTGGTGGTCGAAGTTGTGGCCCTTCTGATGGCGGCGCATATACTCCTCGTCGATGTAGCCCTTCCCGCAGACGTTGCACTTGTAGGGCCCGTTCTCGTCCTCGTAGTGCTCGCGGATGTGCAGCTCGAGGTGCCTCTTGTTCGTGAACTGCAGCTGGCACATCTGGCACTGGTGGCGCGCGCCGTAGAGCAGAGTCTTCGACTTGTGCCACACGAGATGGTGCTTCAGCGCGATTTCGTTCCCGCAGGCCTTGCCGCAGAGCTGGCAGGTGTGCGTGCCGTCGAAGTGCGTCTTGGAGGTGGGGATCTTGTCGCCGACGACCGTGTTCATGGCGCTCTCGCCCTTCTTGTAATGTATGGCCATGTGGGAGAGGTAGACGCGGCGGTACTGGAAGACGCGCTTGCAGATGGAACACTGGTAGTCCTTGTTCTGGAAGCGCGTCTGCTTGTGCCAGTTCATGTGCGCCTGCGCCGCGCGGAGGTGTTTGCTCTTGCGGTTGCAGATGGAGCACGTGAGGAACGACGAGTCCAGGTTGGTGTCGGTGTAGTGCTCGCGCATGTGCAGCTTGTAGTGACACTGGAACTTGAACGTCTGGAATGGAAAGTACCATCGTGAATGGGGTATTCAATTGTTACTTAGGTCTAACTAGATTTCATTTTAGCTTAGCTTGCGTTAAAAATATTCCAAAATGTTTTAAAAATGTAGCAATCTGATATGGTCATATTGTTTTGAGGGATCAAAATACTGCGCGTCAAAGATTTTCCAGTCAAAAATTGCTCGCCCCAAGGTCACGTGTATAAACAACTAACTGGATCGCGCGGTTTCATCCGCGTCGACGATGATAAAATGTAACGATGAATGTCCATATATTATTCTAGATTTCAGCAAAAAATTCCCAAAATACTTCATACATCCAAAGTTTCGCAAGTATATAGTCTTGGGATTGAGAAGGATGATCCACAGTACTGACCTCTTTGCAGACGAAACATTCGAATTTCCTCTCAAGATTGGCTCCGACGTACGAGTGCCAGTTGACGTGTCGTTTGAGAGAGATGAGCGTCGCCATCTTCTTGCCACAGATGGGGCACGTGAATCCGCTCAGATCCACGGTCGGTGCCCCTTGCTGATAAATTTAAAAAAAAACATGGATTAATAAAGATCATTTTAATAATTAATTAATTATAGAGTAACAAATGATATAAGCTTAGATACATCAATAACAAAAACAATAAAATCATTCGCTTAAATTGTTAAAAAAATCATGAAAAATTTTACACTCACACACATATTTATTTTTTTAACAATAAAATAAGAAAATTCTCAATATCTAATATCTTTTGAACAGCGTTAGCTTAGTTCGCCTTCTAATCAGTGAGCATGAAGTTCGATTACCGGTGGAAACACAAGTTTTCTCCCCGAGGGAAATTCGGGTTCTTGATGTGGTTGTGTGTGTGATTTTAATGTTTCCGGCATCAACGAAACAAGTCATCGAACTTAGTGTGAGGCAGTGAATGCGAAAGCGAAAAAAAAGTCCGACAAAATTGTATCTGTTATGTTTTATCTCCGACGTATATAAACTTAGTAGATACTTTTTGTTTGAAATTGTTTAGTGTCTAGTTCGTCCCATAAACGTTACAAATAAAATAATGTAAAAATATATGCACTAAAATAGTAAAATCCGCTAAAAGTAGTTCTTATTTTCATTGTATTAACAATGAAAATAAGTTAAGAAAAAATTATCTAATCACATCCAAGCCTTGATAAAATAAAACAACCGGTATAGTATAGACAATTACCTGCGGCGGAACCTCGCCAAAGCCGTTGTGACTCTGGATTTCGTCCAGGGGTTCCGCCTTCGTCACAACGACCTCACAAAAATCCGCCAGATCCGCGCCAAGGTACCGCCGTGGCACCTGGTCCTTCTGCTTGTTCAACCTGCCGACAGTCACCAACATACCGTTATACCTTCGGAGGATAGCTCGGTCGTAATCAACCCTCTACCAGACCCCCTATTACCTATCTCTGTTGTGAACGGTTTTAATTCGAAAACGACAAAATTATTTATTTATAGACGAGCAGCAGAATGCTGATATGTCTATATCACACAGTGTTGATAGTCATAACAGTTCACTTTTCTAACAAAGTTTGTTTATAATTGGCAACCAATTGTCAAACTTGTTTTTAATTCCATTTATTGTGGTAGCAGAAACAACATCTTCCGGTAATCTGTTCCAATTGTGAACCACTCTATTGCTCAGAAAACGAATGACGAAGAAATTAGGGTTTATTTTTGTTTAATTTAAATAGAAACAGCTTGCAACAGAGATAGTAATAGGGGGTCAGATCACGTCCTGTTTTCTAATCCGACAACGAATTCCCTGTGAAGCTAATATCTTGATGAAATCAATGGTTGTAGCGCTAAAATCCCAAAAATATATGTTCCAACTATCCTTGAAAGGCAGTCCCTCTAACCTAGCATATTTATTATCTTTGACTACATTATCACTTACTATCAGGTGAGATAGTGGTAAACGCTAATCAATCAGAGAAAAAAAACACACACACAATAATGACAGCATGTGTCTACATGTTGAAAAACGTTGAAGGGAAATATAATAAAATCATAAAGAGAATAATAATAATCCCTCCCATACCCCTGCACAGTATAAATACTGGTGTAACAATAACAAATATTCAGAGTGCGCCGCGAACAATTCCTGTGATAGCAAACCCCTTCCGCACTACTACCGCAGGAACTAACTGAGGAGGTTGTGTTGTGTTACCCTTGTACATAACTTTTTAATGGAGAAAGTATGTACATTTTTACCTATGAACAAGCTTGATGTGATTCGCCAAATTGCTGCAACTCTTGAACTTCTGCCCGCACTCGGCGCAGGTATAAATATTCCTCGGTTTTATGTTCATGGAAATGTGCTTCTGATTGTGCTCATTGATGTCGCTCACTTTCATTTCCAATTCGCACAGCAAGCACCTTACAGAACAGTCTTTTAGGTTGATTTTCGCTCGCTTGGTGCCAGAGGACATGTTATGCTTTGTTCTTTTATGTTGTATGAGCAGTCGTTTGTAGGAGAACATCTTTTCACAAATGTCGCACGTGAGGTCATCCTCGTCCTCGTCGTCTTGACTAGATTCAAAATCAGAGTTTTGGTTTGTCTCGCTCAGCAAGCTTTGGTTCCGTGGATCTGGGGGTTCGTTTTTGACTCTTACTTCATCTGCGGTATGGTTCAATTCGTGTGTGTGGAGCGCTTTGCGATATTTGAACTCTTTATCGCACACGCGGCATTTGAGAGAGCCTCCGGGCGCCGGGGTACCAGACGTTGAATGCAAGGATGCCGAGTCATCCATTGTGCTTGGCCTGAAACAAATATATGATATTTACTTTTTTTTAATGCTAGATTATATAATAGAAGATTGAAACCTTTAAACTATCAATAATTTTATTATTACAATCCCCTGACTGCCTAACTTTGTGGTGATTTAATCAGATGATAAGAGAGTATAAGTAAACTTAATGTAAGAAACCGCTTAGCTCCTGAATATAACATTTTGAATGGTTCATTTTATTGTTTCATAATGATATGTTGTATGTACACTGTATGTTGAGAAGATGTCAATAAAGCATTTGGAATTTGAATCAAGAAATACTTATAACTCAAAATATATAAAAAAAACATGTAAATCAAAGTAAAAATGCATTTCATCCATCTATACCTTACCTCGAATCACCGTCATCTACGCCGATGTCAATATCGTCATCATCCTCTATATGCGAGGCGTGCGCCGCCAAGTGGGTGACGAGCATTTCCTGCGAGCCCAGTTTCTTGTTGCATATGCGGCATTCAAAATTCGTAGGTGTTGCCACGTCGGGCTTACTCGCCTTAGGCTCAAAGTGAACATTCTTTAGATGGATAAAGTAGCTGTTCTTCCGGCTGAGAATCTTCTGACAGATGGGACATTCAAAAACCGAGCGCTCGTCTTTCTTCGTACATACGCTGAAGTGAGCGCTGTGTACGTAGTAGTCGTCAAAAGGTTTGTTACAATAGATACACGGAATGCTCAGCGCGTTAGAATCCCCTTTTAATTTCGGCGTCTTTGGCGTTGATTTAGCTTCCTTTGCCTCCTTCTTAAGCACCGCCGCGTGGACTATTCTCAGATGTTTCTCCAAGTTGTCCATGGTTTTAAATTTGGCCGTACAGTATTCGCAAGTAGGTTTCTTGACTGTTATTTTATGCACGGCATCAATCGGTTCCAGAGCGATAATGATCTCCTTCTGTGGTGACTTCACGGGCGTTTTCCCGCACGTCTCCTGATGCCTCTTCAGCATGATCTTGAGTTTGAATGTTTTGTTGCAACGATCGCAGCTAACTTTTTCTTCATCCAATGGTTCTTCCGCAGGTTTAAAAGTACTAATTGGAGTGCTAGTGATAGAATCGAACTTGGCCTTTTTATGCACGCTTTTCATGTGGTTGTTCAATGACTTTTTCATTTTGAAGGTCTTAGAGCATATTTCACATTTGATTTCGTCGGGTTTGATAAGAGGTTCGTCAGAGTCTTCTATATCGGTATCGGGCACGTAGCTGGAGCCCCCGTTGTCTTCGTAGTCGGAGTCACACTGTGAGTTGTTGGAGTTGTTCAAGGACAGTCGAGGCCGTTTCTGTGTCCGCCGCAGCTCCTCCACGCGTTTCGAGCTGCTAGGTCGCATGTAATCCTGCGACCGGCTCGCTTCCGACGCATTGTCGCTTTCGACGCTCCGTTTTCTATTTCTGTTAACTGGTGTTACTTTGTGCTCGACAAACGAAGATTTCAAGTTAGAGCTGTCTGTGTGTGTTGAAAAGGCCGAATCGCTGCTCTGTCTATTTGGTGGTGGTGGACTGATACTAAACCCTGCAAGAATTTGCGAAAGTATGTATTATCTTCCTGTAAGATGACAGATTATTATAGTTTTAAAACAAAGCAATACTTCCTCTATAAAACCTAACATAAAACTATAATATGTCTTATATTATTACCATCAACAACATACTCATTCGAGTGCCAAGCAGTAGTTTACAAAGAATACCTATATTTAGGATGGAAGTAAAGATTTCTAGTGAAATACAGGGCATAAATAGATTTAACATCACAATACTTCATGGTGACGAATCCAGTTTATTACTCAGTATATAATCTGACGTACCTGGTGGAGGGACATAGTTCCGCCGCAGCTCTTGATCGGCCCTCTCACATTGCTGCTTGAATATGTATGCACCGCTGAGTTTCTGTATGCATTCTGAGCAAACTTTGTCCGGTAATCCATCTCCTTCGTATATCTGAATTGATTAAATGATTGCTTTTGGATGATTTATTTTCTGGGTATATACACTGAAATGGTGGCAGCTTGTTCATAGTAATGAGCCTCCCTACTGGGTGGTTGTGCTTTCACATCTTATGTGCTTAAGCTTTAAGTGAAGGTAACATTTACTTTAAATATATGGTGAAAGGGCATTTTCTTTAGCTTGCCCGGCTAGCTGACGTTACTGAAATAGTCATAGTTTACCACCACCAAGCAGAAAGTGTGTTCCCAAAGATGAGGTCACTAAGAGACTACTATTAGTAAATGTTTTTATTTTATTGTTTACATTACACAGCTAGAAAAAAAAAATCATAAAAACATTACATTCAATATGAAAATAATTGTTTGAAAATGCAATAAGATTCAGGCAATTTTAAACATGGCCTGCTTGATGTTCTTTTTGTAACATCTATGACCCAATCCTAGCTGCTGTATAACAAAGTTGACCAATTCACATCAAAAATGAGTGAACTGACATCACTAATCATTTAACCAATAGCTTTTCTTACTTCTTAGTGATTGAAAAATAATACTTGACATAATATATTATAATCTCATGCTTATTCGCTATTATGTCGTGATGTGACAGTTTGCGATGTTTGTTTTTTTTTATTCTAGATAAGCAAGCATTTGACCACTATATCACCTGATGGAAAGTGATGATAAGGAAGATGAACTATGAAAATTAATTGAATTTGGTGTTATTTTGGAAATCCCTAACGACAAAGTTAATTTATTGTATTTAGATGTCCGCACCCCGTTAACACAAATTTTCGTGGAGTGCATGCTTTCTGCGTTAACCCTGACAACCTTATCAGGATTAACTCTAAATATAATAAATTAACTTTGTCAAGATGAACTATACTCAATACTCAATTCTTTATTGCTTCCATAATGTACATGGGTTCTTAAAATTACATAACATAATTGGTTACGTAATGAGATCATTATGGACTCTGTTAGGCACATGCAACATGAGCTAGAAGTTATAGAAGGGTTTTATAGAGAGGAAGATAAATCAATTGGGTACTTATACCAAGTCTTGGAAGAGGATACCTATTATCTCCCAACGACTTGATACATTGAGACTCCCAGGTGTACAGGGAACAAAGCTCAGCAGGTTCATTGCCTGCATCTTTGCTGTCCTGAGTCTTTCAGTCTAGAGTGAATATCTATCTTTTCAGTTTTCTTCTTTGCTGTTCTGATGTTCCACTCCTTTGCAGTATTAATGACGAATTACTAAACAGGATGAGATTTTTAATTTGACTGAATATTCCTATTCACCTCTTTTGGGTATGTACCTCATATCTCTGGCTAGCATTAACTAAATTGGTTTTATTTGTTAGTTTGAAGGAGTATTATGTCTAGTAGGTCCAAAACTTGTTAGAAAGAAGTCAGTTTTTACCGACGTCACAAAAAAGGAGGAGGTTCTCAATTCGACTGTATTTTTTACCGACTTCCCAAAAAAGGAGGAGGTACTCAAGTCATAATATCATAACTTCTCTCCACGTGAGCTGATTTAGAATTGTTTTTTTTAGTCTGAAAGATGTTGCTTTCTAATTGGTCCCATCAAAATTTGAAACTTGAAATATCGTCAATAATGTCTATTTTGTGGACTACTTTCACGATGTTCTCGTTTAACCGACTTCAATGTTACCTCATAACTTCTTTCTTTGTATGTCGATTTTGATGTATTTTTTTTTTAAGCTGGTGCTTTTCATGTAGTTGATCAAGATCTGATCTCTAGTTTTTGAGTTATAGCCAATAACGCGTGTTTAATACATTAAATCTGATCAAGGTTCCGACGATAAAGCCTTATAGGTAACTTAGTTGTTTGCTGTATAGATGTATTTAGTTTTAGGAAATATAGATAATTGGCCCATAAGTATAATCTCTGATGTACTCCATGGCAACAAAGGCTAATATGCACGAGATTTACTTAAAGGTTCAAGGATTATGTTACATCTTCGGCCGCATCATCACTTTCCATCAGGTGAAATTTTAGTCAAATGCTTGCCTATTGCGAATAAAAAAAATACATTTTTAAATCTTAAGTCACTCTACAAGTATAGTCTTTAATTGGTTTTTAAATATGAATATTAATGAATAAAATTCAAAATGGCAAAACATCTATTTTATCAGCTAATTAAACTTGACTAATTTGTCATAAATTTTTAATTAAATGGTAAAGATAGATAGTAATTTACTTTATAGGATAAGAAGCCATTATACTAACTTTAAAAAATATATTAAATTAAAATTAAAACGGGAATTAGCCTGAATTACGTGTTGTCATTGTCTAAATTTAATTTAAAAGTTCAAAATGTGCATGAGTTTTTATCTAAGTAAACATAGATAATAATTTACTTTATAGGATAAAAGGCTACTAACTTAAACGTTAAGTTCAGAACAGGTGGCCTTATCATAAAAATCTATCTGTTTCACCAATAAAGTTTAAATAGTATTTACATTTCTTTGAGCACACAGTATTAACAACACAACAATTAGTAAACAAATAATGTAATCCTATTCAGATCTTTGATATTATTCATCACCATACAATGTAATGGGTTTCCTTGCATCTCCAGTTTTATATAAATCAATGAGCAAGCCTATGAAGTGACAAAAATGCTAGCGAAAATAGGTTTTGTTGTTCAAGGAAAGTTGTAAAAAGTATATCAATGGAAAGTGTGGTGACAGTAAAAACAGTGGTAGAATTACTCTTGATTTAAGAGTTTAGAAGTTAAAGTTTTAAACACAGACAGATCAAAATGGCACTGTAACTAGCTTGAAATACAATATTCAGGCGACAGCAATTTCAACAAAGATTTGTGGATAATAATCGGTTTATAGAAATTCACCATCAACCTCCTGTATAACTGCAGCTGATTGTCTTTCACTTACTTTAATCCTGGAGCATTCCATAACCATTTCCGAGAGTTGCACGGCATTGTCGACCGTGAAGATTGAGTAGAAGTCGCCGAGCTTGAGACACAGTCGGCATTTTCCGAGTTTGAGGGCCATATTGATTTGTTCACAAAAAACTTCATTTCACTGAAACATCACATCTACCACCAACAGTTTTATTGATAATGAAGCAAGTAAATATGACTAACGAAATCTAAGTATTCTACATTGTTTTTGGATGACTTTTTTAAAGGTTTTTATTCGGTTAAAAAGTCCCAAGGTTAAATGAAATCTGAAATACCTTTTCGACCGGCACTCTTCGTCCAAGCCATTTTTATTCTTCGTTCATTATTTTTTTTATCTTTGTCCACAGACTCAGTATAGTTTTATCTTCACATTAGCGTCACAGATAACAAATGCATGCACCTAAGTGAGTAGAGCTCGTCCAAGCTGAAATGACGCGCCCCACTACTTAATTAGTTTATTCTAATTACGAATTATTGTATTCTTTTTGGTTGCATGCACGATGCATTTTCGTTGTTATTGTCCATCGCGAGAGATCATCCCCCTATTATGTATTTTGTACTTACCCCCTATTATGTACCTACAGGTTCGAAAGGAATTTCCTGTGTATACAACTGTATATACATAGGTACTCTGTGGGAACTGGAAAATGAGCACCGGGAGCGTAGATTTCACGGTTCACAAATTAATTGCGGAACGAAACCACGATGACATACATTGACTTTTATTATTTGACGCCTGTGATTGACGCAAGCATGACAGATGACAAGGCCAGAGATAAATAAGATATATACCCAAGGTAGATGGACGTCACGCCATCTATTGATCGGGCTTTAGGAAATGTCGAGGCCCAGACACAACTGACGTTTGTAGGGCGGCCAAGCGCAGAGTATCGATATCGATTAACAGTAGTGTTGGGAAAATTACTATCGATCATTTTCCCGTAACAAGTATTCATAAAATAATTACCGTATTAGTGTAAGGGTATTAGGTTAATTATTGAAACAATTACATACCGTATAAAAAATCTTTATTGACAAATATATGTACACGGAACTTATGTAAGCTATTAAATACATTATAACAGTTGAAAATTGTTATATCTTTTTACGATAACTTTAACAAATTAAATAAGCTTGTTTTATTTTAAAAAATGCCATGCAATGACAAAACCTTAACGTCCTTAACAGTTAAGGTGAGCTATTGTTATAATATATAAACATAAAACATAAACGCTTTCACACTCACAGCCTGTTCAAAGACTTGTATCGTGGGTGCCGGAAACATTCACATCACACACACATTACACCCAGAACCAGAAGCACAAATATCCCTTGGGAAGGAATTTGAGATTCTGCCGGGAATCGATCCCAGGACCCACGGCGCAAAGGGCGAGCACCTGCCTTTGTAGACTTTATATAATTAATTAGCCATCTCTTCATCTTCTTTCAATTTATCGGAGAAGCAATACAACAATATTATTATGACTGTATTGTGGGCCGAAGGACTGTAGCTTGCTACGCTCATGTAATGTTATTTGGTATTTGAGCTGGGCAAATAGCTTATAATATACATATTGATAAAAAGTTATTATAATATTATGTTACCTACTGATATAAGCTAATAAGCCAGTATCATACTTATATGTAAAGTCACTGTTCACGTCAGGCCAAAATGCCCATACAAGTGGACAATGTCCTTTCTATACCCCCTACATTTTTCCCCTACATCTTCAATATCCCCCATCAGTCCTTCTGGGAGAACAATAATATGTCAATATGTCAGTGACTCAGTCAGTCAATGGAAACCTAGTATGGCTCGGGTAGAGTATATTCTTTTCTATGGTATTACCTATAAAATATGATGAGATTATATTATTATAAATTAAAGAATTATTGCACATAGGTATTTACTCAAGTTAATAGGATAGTTAGGAACTCTAGCATCCATTTCCCTCTTAGTAAAAAGAGTAGGTATGGAAACCACTTTCCTGCTTTGATTCCCTATTCCCGTTTTGATGTACTTCTCTTCAAAGCGGTGGATGCATGTATAATGATATCTTGAATTAATTATTAGGTTTCCGGTATGTGATTTGAGAAGTTCAATCCAAGTATCTCTTACTTTTGTTATTCGGAAAGCGAAAACATTTGCACGTTTTACTTGTACAAGTACAATTTAGAATACAGCAGCTTCGCGTCTGCGGCGCCATCATAAACACTAATACGTATTTAAGCTTTAAATGAATACTGTTGATTCAAATAGAAATTGTTACGAAACTTTTAAAAACTTAAACTATCGTAAGAAAAGTTAAGCTTCAGAAAAGTGACGGTTATGGGGCTGCCAATATATAACATTTCAAATTACCAAAACCAATATCGAATAATGCTGGAATAGCCTGATAATGGCCCTTACAAAATATAACACAAGGCAGAGATAGCATGCATTTTAGAGCTGTCACGCTAGTTTATCAATTAAAATATGAACAGCAGAAGCAGAAGGGCGCTTGTTTTTAGTTAACACCAATACAACACATACTCGACTAAGCTTGCATAGACATCTAAGTTCTGACTAACTTGACGGCACAGCAGTATGCTATCTCTGTCTTGTGTTCCTATTTTGTAAAAGACAGGAATAGTTTAAATTTAATTTAGTGTGTGACATCAGAATCGAGGCCAATATCAGCAAAGGCTAAATATGGGTAGCTTGGCTATAAAACGTTGTACTAATAGTGACTTCAGACTCATTATTAAAGCAAAAAAACTCGACAAGACTTATTGTATCTAACATAATAAATTCATTTTAAAAAATCACTATTTATCGGATCGAATTGTGTATCTAAATAATAAAATTCCTAAATCCACCTGACACACAAACAATAACTATCAGTCCAATCGTTGTGGAAAATAAACATTTTGCTTTTGTAGCACCATACCTAAATAAAATTCAAATAAATTAAATACCAACAACAACATAAAAAATATCGAACAAAAAGTTTCATAAAGAGATACATACCTGGCTCAGCAAATGGGGTTTGAAGATGTAGAAAGATTACTAAGTAACGTGTAATTAATATTTACATACATCCATAGTAACGCAAATGCATATCATCCACATTAAAACGCACACACACATATACACACGCACACCCACACGCATGCAAACGCAGTCAAACAAGATTTTGTCGTAATTAGCATGTAAGATTGACATACCATTGGACCACAAATAAGAGAAGACACTGGTCCCTGAAACACTGTTTTCAACTACATCAGCGGCCACAAGCTTCACAAATGTGAATGCATAAATATTGTGTCAATAAATGTATTTGTATATATTACTAGCGACCCGCCCCGGCTTCGCACAGATGTAATAAAAAAAAAAAGATGTGAAAATGTGATGTTACTGGCTGTTTTGGCCTGTGGTCAACTCCGGTCCGTCCTTTAATATCTATCAAGGTTTTCATTACAACGATAGTATACTGTGATAGATAATTATAATCTACATGAATGCTCAAGAATACATTCATATTCATATTCATTCATGTCATAATTTAAACAATCTATATAAAATTTATCTCTTAATGTCACCTAATAAACGGAGGGCTACGGCACCCGAAACACAGTTTTATTACTAGTCCGGGCGTCAAAAGTCTCACCTTACCACAATATGTACATAAATAATTATAAGACCTTGAAATAATGAATTTAAATTAATATAATATATAGATATAATTGTAATAAAAAATATAGTGAAATGAATACCTATAGAATGTAATATTAGGTATTGTTAAGTTATATGTTATAAGATGTCAATAAACTGATTTGATTTTGATTTTGATATTTTTTTAGAAAACTACAAATCTATTAATCTGTTAATTTAATACTAAATAAAAATAAATAGAATCGCAAGTAATGCAATTTAAAAAAGTATTTCTTTAAGAAATGGTTACTGTGAGTCAACCGTAACAGGTAGATATGCCAATCGCAGAGTTATCTTCAGAATTTAAGAAGTATTATAATTCTTTAGTATATTATTTTTATGTTTCTCTTAAAGTTTAGCCTACGTAAGCATTGTAAATTACGTAAGCACCGACGTTGAGCAACTTCTCATCATGCAAAAAAAATGTTTACGAATAATAGTCAACATCAGACAACGCGACAGCTGCAGACCCCATTTCATTTAACACAATATTCTAACACTACCGTGCATCTACATTCTTGAAGCAGCAATATTTGTAAAAAAGTATCATAATTTTTTTATGCCTGATCCAAACCCACGAAGAAAATACAAATTGTTGTTGCCAGAACCCAAACAGGACCAGAATACATGCTTATTAGAATTTATAATAATAATCCCCATAATATAATAACCGAATCTAATGATAAATCTTTCCAATCAATGCTGCGTAAATTACTGATAAACAAATGCTACTACAACATTAATGAATATTTTGAAGATAAAACGTTACAATCTCATAGCTAAATAAAATCTTATATATATAACTTGTATATACTATGTGAAATTAGAAGATACTAACTCTAAATGATCTCAACTCCAATATTATGTTAGATAGATAGATAGATAACATACTTACTTATACCCTACATTACAGGGTGAATGTCTTTAGTTTCCAAGTTTAGTCTTATGACCTAATGTACATGTAATGCATATGAATAAATAAATAAATCAATAAAATAAATTTTTCGGTGTCATGGTTGCAAGATATTGTTTTTTTTTACTTAGTGCTAATGTACTTACATAATTATTTGCATTTTACTACAAAGGTAACTTTATTTAAAAGATGGCTACCCTAAAATGAATGATTCCATAGATTGAGTAGACAAGACAGATAAAATTATATACTTCATTCTACGAAATACAGATAAATTATGTACTATCATATTATTATTTTGTATCTGTTAAACTGAAGATTCCGTTCTCTGGGCCTGGTCATTTTGCTTCAGTTGTCTGTTTTTAAAATTCAGACTGTAATCCGTTAACATAAAGTGCAATTTTGATTAACGTAAATGTTTATATTGTCATTTTCCTACGGCCCCAGACATTTCTTCACAGACATTCGGGGCTGGACAAGGCTTAATAGATCATAATATTATACATTATGTTCTTAAAAAAATGTCAATATCTAAAACGATATAGTACCTTGACAGTATTGATAGTAATCTTGATGTTCTTCTGTGAATTGCAGTCTTTTTGTAATGTATTTTTTCACAGGAAGTAATTTATTCGGTCAATGGTTCGGCTGCGAAAGTAACGTAATCGAAGAGTTCAGAACGTTCCCTGAAGTTCAGAAGGCTACCAATTCTTGTGAAGGAGGGGATGGAGATAGAAAGTTTAACGTGAAAAGTGCTTTCCTCGTCCACATTGGATGGTCACATAATATATTCAAATTAAATGGGGACTTTCTTGTCACAGGAGATTACAAAGGTTCAGGGCAATTTCTCGAAATACTCAGTCTACCAGATATGTTTTCAAATTTTGCTAATACTATTATTGCTTCTGACGATTATCGTTTAGTCATAGTTGATAAAAACACAGGTAATATCAGGACATTAAACATGGAAAATAGTGATATAAAATCGTTTAGATTGTCAACTGAAGTCCCAATAGATAGTGAACCAAAGAGGCCAAAGAATTGCTCCTTAATAAAATGTATTGCAGCAAATGGCAACCTGATGTTTATTAACGGTGAAGGATTGGTGTACACAGGGTTGCCACCAAGTCTTATAGACACTAGTCAATGTATGGGTAAAGCATCAGATATTCAATGTGGATATGAGCACTATATGATGCTGAGTGATGCTGGTAGGGTTTACACATGGGGAAATGGAAGGTGATGCTTTATTTAATTTTTTAAGCATTGTAATTATTGGTTTTGCTTTTTTAGGTGTAAAAATAAAATAAATATAAGTATTTATATGTTTGAATTCTTCACTTTCTTGACAGAATATATTTCTCTTAACCAATTCTTTGTAATCTTATTTCTTTTTTCAGGAGATTACAGCTTGGCCATGGGGATGTAAGCAGCTTAGACATCCCCACAGAAGTTGAAGCACTAGCTGGAATCAAAATAGTAAAAATAGCAGCTGGAGGCTGGCACTCACTTGCTGTTAGTGAATTTGGAGACTTGTATGTGTGGGGCTGGAATGACACGGGCCAGCTGGGTATCAAAGAGGATAAAGAATCTCTTAAAAGCTACCCCATTCCCACTTTAGTTGATCTTTTTGATGAGGATGGAAGCAAACTTGATGTAAACATTACAGATGTGGCTTGCGGCTCAAGACACTCCAGCATTTTGGTTGAAAATCATACAGTTTGGACAAGTGGCAATAATAAATATGGACAGCTTGGATTATTAAAAGAGGAATACCCTATTGTTAAATATTTTAAAAAATCATGTTCTTTCAGATTTGCCTCCAGGCTTATGTGTGGGCAATGGTCAACAGTGGTAGTTACAAAGTAAATATTTGCAGCCCAATGATTTTTTTACCGACTTCCCAAAATAGGACTAGATAGACATAGACTTCCCACATAAAAAAAAAAAATACAGTACCTCCTACTCAAGTAGACTGTATTTTTTTTTTTATGTGTACATGTTACCTCATAAATTTTTTTTAGTTTGAATGGTATTGCTTTCTAATTGGTCCCATTTAAATTTGATCAAGATCTGGTCAGTACTTCTTGAAATATCGTCAATAATGCCTATTTTTGTGACAAATAATGCATACTTTGACGATTTTCTGGTTTACCCGACTTCAAAAGTTACCTCACAACTTCTTTCGTTGCGAGCCGATTTTGATGATTCTTTTTTTTTTTGAAAGTTGGCGGATCAAGGTTCCGATGAAAAAGTGGTGAAGTCGGTTTTTTTTAACCTTTGCTTGCGTTTAATTATTTAATTTTGGCATCGCAATCTGAGTGTCAAGTAATAATATATTTCGTGTTAAAAGTCCTAGTCACAAGTCAAAGTCAAATAAAAGAGTCAGGTCATGCCCTAGTAAAGTGGTAGAAACTTTACTAAAACTTCTATTGGAGTTTTGGAGTGAAAGCGAAAATCACGTTTTTTAACTTTTTACGACTTGCCCACACTTATGCACATTTACTAAGTATTAATCCACCATTATTACACATTATCAATCAAAGAATCACAGGTTTTGGAAAATTATACAAAATCAACAACATCATTTTTTCACTTTCGCGGCAAAACTTGCCTAATGTTTATTAAATACACAAGACAGCTGTCTTGTGTATTATAATGTCTTGTGTATTATAATTATTATAAATGTACAATGTGTGTATAATAATGCCAAAATAAAAAAAAATATTTATTAGATTAATAATTAATCTAATAAATATATTTTTTTATCTAGTAAATTATTTACTCATCGCAATATAGACTTATTACCTCCTTGTTACCCATAGGGACGAAATGATCCCAAGAGATCGAACGGTCAGAGCGAAAGGCACCTTAGTTAGTCCTTTGTCTCTCTCTGATAGTGTAACCACAGTGTTATTGGAAAAATCACGGACAATTTGCCATTTTACATTCATTGTCGAGAATATTTTACTATTGTTTGGTGATTTCATTTTGATGAATTATCTACTATTTCGAGACTTCGCGACCATTGCACAAACTTGACAAACACTTTGGGATATGTTTTAACTATTTGTCCCAACAAAACATAACTTTTATTCTGATATCTATTAGAATATTATATCGTTTGTTTTTAGTATTTATTATGTAAAAAAAATGTTGCAAAACACCCAAGTCAACAAAGACATCGCTTCGCTCAGTCAATTAGATTATTCAACACTTGCCAGTTAAAAAATAACTAAAATCAAGCACATTTCTGTCAGCAGATGAACAAATATGCAAGGGTAGAAACTTGCATTTGAGTAAAGATTCTTGGCGAGTTAACTGTCCCTACTGTGATAGGACACCATCATATCATTTGTCGTCAGGAATCAAACACGTACCCAGTGGGGACGACCGGGAATAGTCGCAATAAACTTACTTTTGAACACTTATATTCTTCTCTTAATTCGCACACCTTTTCGATTCGAGCTCCCGAGCAACACTAACATGCTTCTTACAGCTCCACCATCTGCTCGATGACATCAACCAATCACTACCCGGGTTCGTACCCGCTACTTTTTAAATTCCGCTCTATGATTGGCTGGCATCATCGGCTGACAGTAGCGTCATAAGTACCTAATCCAGACTTACCCATATAAAAAAAAGACGTGTGGCACTCGGGGACTGCCGCGGTAAAGCTATTGCATAGCATTTTTTAACAACTTATGCAATTATAATTATTTATTTATTTTATTTATGCGGTATTTTATTTTCCTGCCACCTAGAGGCGAGTTGCTGAACTACAGAGACAAGCGTGATATTTCAAAAAAGTCATTATAAGTTTTGCTATTCATCGATAGATGGCAAAACTAAAAAGTATCACCGCTGTGCCGGTCGGAGTGGGGGGTGTTAGGTTATTTTCGTTACGGAATTTCTGGATTCGGTCTCCACGCTCAAGGCCCGCGATAGAAGCTATGCAATAGCTTAATAATATTTATTGATATTGATACTAATTATGATCGCAAATTAACAAACCCTAACATTTTTTTTGGTTCGGAAATAAAAACATATATATACAAAACTTTATTTTATTTGTTAGGTTGCACTACAAAAAATATTATTTCTTCTATTACAGATAATATTGGCTTATTGTGAAGTTTTGACGAGAGGCAGTTTTAGTACCCAAAATTAAAATTATTCAAACAATGGCCGCTTACACCAGGTTTAAATTGTTAATAAATTATTTTGGTTTCATACCTGAATAGGATAAACGAAAACCTACTAACTGTCTTTTATGGGGTTTATGGCGTGGCATTTGACCACTATCTCGCGTAATTATGCATAGTGATGGTATTTCAAGTGCACTACTGTTTTATAACATCATTATTTGGAAATCTAAAAACAGAATAATTATATGAGACGAAAAGTTCACGTTGTTAATAATATCATGGTCACCCTTTTTGTTTTCCAACTAAAACTTTCGAAACGAATTTAAGGTGCTACCACTTTTGAAAATATGTCGTAATTGTAATTATGTTGGGTATGTAGAGTCGGAACAAGTTTTTTTATTATGATTATCCTGGATTATCAAGAATTTTAATATATTCTGACTCTATGATATTTAATAATTTCATGAATTATTATTTATATAATTATTATACCCTTCGCCTAAATTTTGCCTGAAGGACAAAACGTGCTAATAATGATCCCAATATCTGTAAATCTTTATCTTTATTTATATTATCCAATCATATAAAACTATGAATGTTGATAATATATTATTTATATTTAATGTCTATTTCATATACACTTTATAAATAATATTGTATATTTTACAAACTCTGCTTTACCGGATCACTTGTGCTAAGTTACCTATTTTTTCTCTTATATTTTAATTACGCGAATAAGTTTCCCCGTTTTATAACATTAAAAACCCGAACAAAAGAACCAATAAAAGATTGAAGAGATGAAAATCTTGAAAATGACGCTGGCAAATACACAAACCGTGCGAAGCCAAACATCAAAGAGGGGACTGGGGAATAGAAAAAAAAGATTCCAGTTTGTTTTCCAATTTATAAAGTTTATCCTAGACAAAGAGGATAATAATATAATGTGAAAAGACAAGTAATCAGAATCCGCGATTAGGAATCCAGTTTTGTAGAATGTGTCATCCATATAGATACGATTGAATCACTGGGAATTCCATTTCAGAGATTCATGCGTAAAACTACTGGGAATCACAGGAGGTCACTTAGTGCTATTGAGTCCTTCCTCCCAGTAATACCACCAGATGAGAATTGAGCGTCTGGCATCGTACGATATTGGTAGTGCATTAAGGTGTGTTGTATAGCGATGGTGTCTGCTGGCAAATATTAATAATAACAGGTAAGTGAAGTATATTTGTTTGCTTATATCCGTAGCCGGAGACTATATATTATGAAAAAGTCATTTCATGCCGTCTTTGTAGTGCCGCTTAGATCATATTAATAGTATGAATCCGAAAGTTTGTGTGTTTATTCCCTTCTAATATCTCATATCTTAAATAACTTCTGAATCTTCTTCATTATAGCCTTGCGCATATCATCAGTTACAAAAAGATAAGATAGTGGTTAGACTCTAGTCTATCAGAGATAAAAATATTTTCGGTACTGCCAGGCTTTATAAAATACTTTGTGGTGCTCACTTCACTGTGAACGGCTAGCGCAGTATGCTTTAATCCCTATAGAGACATATTTTTGTAAAAGATTGGATCGTAATCTACAGTGCAACTATAAAGTATTTTTTATTGTTTTCAGAACACATTTACTTGAAATGCAGGACTCATGGGAGTACATAGCACATGCCCGGATGACGGCTCTGGAAAACAAGTACAACAGTGCATTTAATATATACTTGACGGCTTTTAAACGGAACCCCAATCTAAGGCCCCTACATGAAGTCGAATTCCGAAGTGTTCTTCTGCGGCTGAACACAATGCTCGCAGAAACCAACAGAATGGATGAGATATTCAACAACTTTAGGCATGCACTTACTGCGTATCCGGAAAACCCACGCCTTCTCAACGACATAGGCAAATATTTATACAAGTTTTCCTATATAAAAGAAGCAATGGAACATTTTGAGAAAGTCTTAGTACTGGCCCCTAACTTCGCAGAGAGTGAAAAAAATCTCAACTCAATAAAAAACTTGCTTGTGGAGAGATGGCATTTCAGAATGTTGAATGATAATCTTCGAAACGAATCTTACAGACAGGGCATACGTGATAACATTCTTACACTTGAGGAAAAAGTACTTGATGTAGGCACTGGCACGGGACTACTTGCTATCTATGCTCATGAAGCTAGTGCTTCTAAGGTTATTGGTTGTGATGGCTCTGAACTCATGTGTAACTTGGCTGATTACATTATTCGCAAAAATAATATAAAGCCGATTAAAGTCATTAATAAACTGTCACAAGATTTGAGTCTATGGGATTTAGGAGGTAAATGTTCTGTGTTGGTCACTGAACTGTTTGATGCAGGTTTATTTGGCGAGCATATTCTGCAAACACTGTCACATGCACGGCAGAACCTGTTAATCAATGAAGCTTTAGTGGTGCCAAATGCTGCTGAGTTTTTTATAATGGGAGTAGAGTGTGATCTCATCAATAAAAACTACCAATTGTCATCTGAAGCCAAATCTTTGCTCAATATTTCCTCTCTCAATGTGCATGTTGATTGTATTGGTGAAACCTACGACAGTGAAGACGTGCACCTCTTCCAAGGTGTCAAGTACCTGACGGAACCTCAGTCACTACTTAAAGTAAATTTTAATGATCTAGAAGATATAACACAAAATCTTGAAAGGACAGAACCATACAGAGCAGAACTCAAAGTCAAAGAAAGTGGTCAAATGAATGTTATTATAGGATGGTTCAAATTATATTTGTCAGAACTTGTCACAATTACAACTGATCCAAGAGCACCAGACAAAGCAAACGCCTGGCAGCAAGCTATTTTCTTTGATGAAATACCAAAACCAGTTAAACAGAATGATTTGGTAAACATGGAATTTCTAATGAATGGAGGAAAATTAACAATGTTACCCAGTTCTAAAAATCCAATAACCAGAGTAGGAGGTGAAATAATCAGATTTTTGAATGACTCTGAATATATGAAAATGATAACCAACTGTGTGAGTATAGGAAGTGTGTATTTGTCACAGATGGTTGGAATATCGGATATCACTGTTGCTGACTTGTGCCCTTTTCCCCTCTTTGGCCTATTGATGCTGAAACGTGGTGCTAAATCACTCTTATGCTGTGCTTTACATGAATGTGATAAAGAGTTCATAACAAAAGTATTCTTGGAAAATCAAATTTCAATGTCAAAAGTTACTTTCATTATGGGTGATGATTGGGCGCAGGAGGATATTGCTACAGATTATAAGTTTTATGCTATATTTACTCATATGCTGGAATTCTGTGGAGAAATTAGTGTCAGACTGAGATGGGTGGCTGAACATTTGAAAAATATGCATCTTGAGAAAGGGGGTTTGTTTATGCCAGCCCAAGTGAGCATAGTGACACAGCTAATCAGCAGCCACTGGTTGGACTTAAATAACAGATTATACGACGATAATGTCAGCAAGTATGCAATGGCGGCCCAGGTTAACAAGTACCGAGTTACCCAGAACTTCAACATTGATTTTAGCACTTTAAAATATGTTCCAATAACAGAGCCAATAGTTTTATGTAACTACCCTAATGGACTTAGTCGTGAAGAGAGATTTGCTCAGATCTTAGTTGATGGCTATGCTAATGCAATCCTGTGCTGGTACAACATTGAACTCATCCAGGGTTCGCAAATTATATCAACCAATAGACCCATGAGTTTCATGTCTGGAATGCTGTTTTTAACATATCCTAAGGAACAGATGGCTGCTGGTAGATTTGCCAAGATTGTACAGTGTAAGGATGCAGATGGGTGCTTCAAAGTGATTGTGGAACCAGAGACTGCAGTAGATAGGTAAACGTAGAGCTATCCTACCATCAAAGATAATGTAAGCCTTATGAGGACATGATCTGTTACTTTTAATAAGACGTTGAGTGAGAGATTGCTGGGTTGAAGTTGCCCCAAAATGTTAATTGTTTGTAAATACCTAGACTAGCTAAGGGCGCAAGTGTGATAAGTGTTAAAATTTTAATTGTAAAATGAAATTTTTCTGATGCAAGCATTCATTTTTCCTGGACACAATTCAAAGTTGATCTCTCGATATATCATTAGTACCTTAGATTATTCCATATATTTCTCCCAGTCACCCCCACATACTGCCACCAGGTGGCAATTAGAATAAAAATTCTTAGTTGCTGTTGGGTGGCGGTTTTTTATTATAATTGGGAATTTTATTTCCAATTGCCACTTGGTGGCAATCCATGTGGGGGCAACTGGAAAAATACGGATTCTTCTAATGACAATGTATATGTAATCTAATTATAATTATATGTACTTTAGTTCTTAGTGTAGAAATAAGTAAAAATAAATTTAAAAGATAACAATATTAAGTTACCACATCTGTTATTTTACAATATACATTTTTTATGACTATATACACAATTATTTCCTAATGGGTAACAATTATCCATACCAATATATATAAGTGATATATTACCTATTTTGTTTGTTTGTTTGTACATTCTTCACGTCTGAAAGAAATTTAAATACTTACCGATTTTCACAAAACAGTCAAGAAAATTCGTTTAAAAAAAAACTAAATCGAAATTAGTCCAGCTATTAGGATTCTACAATACATAGACAGAAACACACTATTAACATAAAATTTTAATTATAGAGGGGTGCTTCTTTGCCAAAGGTTCGCACAAAGATGGAATTAACTTCTGATCTTGGAGTCTACAGCTGATGCAAACATTACTTAGATCGCTTGATGTTGGAATGTCGTTTTAAGGTACATTCTCGAAGATGCGCATCGCAACAATCCCACTCCCAATCCTGACCAGCAGGCCTAGCATGGCGAAAATGTATACCCAAATTGTATCCCCTGTTTTTAACCACTGACAAGGGACAAGATTTTCTTTTATTCAGTTTAGGCAAACGATTGACCACTATCTCACCTGACGATAAGCGATGATGCGGTCGACGATGGAGCATTTTTGCCTAGAAGATGGCTATTCACTCGCGATAAAGACTCCCATATTTATTGGGAGACACAGACTCTTCCATTCCTCAGCTGGTGAGTCTCAATTTCCGATCACAAAGAGAGGAAATTATAGATCGATTGAATGCAAGCTTGTTGACCGTGGCCGATGCCAACGTAGTTCGTTTTAATGTGTCATAAACACGGGCGTCTCTTTTCTTTGCGTTTCTTCGGCATAGTCAGTCTGTTTAGACACTAAGTGCGGAAATTACGCAACTGAAATTCGGTTGCGCAACGTAGCACGTGCGAGGACAGGAACGAAGTAAACAAACAAAACATCACACGGGGCGGGCCTGCCCGCCTTCACTACCCTCCGTTCCCTTGCATCCCCGGCAACCGATTACTGAACGGAACTTCCGTCGCTTATGTTGTGTGGCAAGTATAGTTGCTATGTAGTAGAATACGTTCCCGCCGAACTTCGGTTGTACGCCAAAACGTGACGTAATTTCTGCAAACGTATTGCTAGTAGTTGAAATAGCATTGCAGGCGTAGGTAATCACGCCGAAAGGTCTCGTAAATTCGGCATAGTATGTTTAAACCAACTGTCGAACGTCATCTACATATGGTTGACATACCTCCAGTTCGCTCGAAGCGTTTCGCTTCTACGTTTATCATCCGTATAGCGAAGGAGTAGAACTCATTGGCCTCGCCTTTGTTCCCCAAACGGTATAATTAATCTGTGAGTCTTCAAGTCAATAATGAATAGGTATATTCTAGGCAAGCATGCTACATCTTCATCATATTCTGGCCAAACCGGACTCGGCCATAATGCTTTATTTTGTGAGGTAATATAGTTGCTTGTGTTTAATCTCGAATTGTAAATGCTACCAGGGCGGCACGGCATATTCGTTAAAACGAAAAAGCCCTTAAAATTGATAAAAAAAATCGCTTTCCATCAGCTGGGATTGTAGTCAAATGCTTGCCTATCAAGCATAAAAAAAGAGGATAAAAAGGCTGTTTGACATTTGGTAGAGAGATTATCCTCGCTCGTTGGTCGCGTATGACGTAGCAACAGGACATGGCTTTTACCTCCTTATCCGCCGTGGATATATCATGTGCCTATTTATTATTGTTAATACACTGAGCAGCTCATTAAACTGATACGTATATGTCTCTTACACTTTTTTTCGTTTGTCCAATCTATTTTTAGGAGTTTACTGAGCACCTATCACTTTCTCTGGTAGCACATTCTTCACTCTAGTAATTGTGCTGTTCGGCAGGAAGTGTTGCTTGCACTTGCATGATTGATCAGTTTCCTGGAACGCCCTCTCAGTACCTTTTTTTTGTGTCCAACTGAAAGAGTTTACTGGAGAGGTCTATGTTGTAATGCACGGTCAAAATCTTAAATGTCTCTATTAGCTCAACTCTTTGTCTGCATTGTTCCAAGGTTGTTAAACCAATTTGCTGGAGTCTGTATTCATAGGGGTGATTAATTGTGAGACATGGGATCATTTTAGTAGCTCTTCGCCGTTACTCTCAAATGTAACAGTATAACAAAAAAAAACAGTATTTTTTAAAATGGCATTTATTTATACACACGCGATTCATAGAAAGTCGGCCGCCATTTGGGTTGTCCGACCCGGCGGCGCTGACGGTACGATCACGCGGATGCAGAACGTAGCCAAGAAAAGATTAGGGGGCTGCACTCCCGGCTAGATGTTCATGTGCCTGGATTGCGGTGAGTTCTATGGGTGCAGTCCCCAAAGCGAGGCAGCTTAGTCGAAGAGACCGAAGCCCATGTCGTCATCACTGCCCTCTTCCTCTTCTTCTTCCTTTTTCTCTTCCTTCTTTTCGGCAGCGCCACCAGCTGGGGCGGCAGGCGCGGCGGCGACGGCTGCTGCCACGAACTTGGACGGGTCCTGGTAAAGAAGTATTACTTTAATGATTTGTACAATATAACTTATCAGCCAAGCAATACACTATGTCAAAATATAAAAAGTTATTCCTTTTGAAGCTGAAAAGATTTTGATTGAAGACAATGTTGTAGTGTAATTTTTATACATTACAATATTAAAAGGTTTTAAGTGTATCTTCAAAATGCCAGTGCAACATTTATGTATAAACTATCACACTAGGATAAATTTGAATAAATTAATGTTGTCTGAAAGCGAAGCCATGGAGGTATAAAATAAACACTACATGGTATTAGGACAGACAATTGTCAAGTTTAGTAACATTAAAACAAATTGAAATATCAACAAGGAAATATATCTGCTATTATTTAACAAAAGAGTTGTTTAAATTGATCAATAATTTCACATAGTACCTACATTGTAGGCTTTTTTATTACAAGCATTTAGTAGTTTAATTTCTGCGATGAACAAATACTGGCCCCACTAATAAAAAACTTTGTTTTTATTCAGCAATCATCACAAAAATGTTGAGGCGTTATTTAAGTATCACACAGGATATCCTAGTGTGAGAACTAGAAATTAAAGTTATTTAGTAAACATAAATGCTTTCACACTCACATCACCACACTAAGTTGGATGACTTGTGTCATGGGTGCAAACATTCACATCACACAGACAATCATAACCAGAACCATAAACTTTTCTAAAATTTTTCCTTGGGAGAGAAAAATTGAGTTCCTGCCGGGGATCAACCAGATACCTGCTTAGAAGGTAAATGCTCACTCAACTAGGCCAATGGGCAATAATGCACATAATTACACACAAATATGTGATAAAATAAAGTAAGTTTTTCATCATGTGCTCTGTTACTCAGTGAATAAAAAATGTATTATCATTAACATTTGATTACAAAATCACCATACCTTGATGAACTCCTTGATGGTAGTGGCTTCTTTGAACTCAACCTCTGTGACAGCTGCAATAGCAAGCAGGTTCTTGAATCCGTTGGCGATGGAGTGAGGAGCAGAAGCCAGGGTGGGGTACCCAATAGCCAGCGAAAGAGCTGCCACATTGGCAACACCAGCCAAGAACTTCTCACGAAGGTCCTCAGGCTTGATGTCCAGGATGGCTGGGGCGAAGATGGTACCAGAGTCATACACCTGGAAAATTATAAGCTAGATTAGGAGCCGTCCCATTTTTAATCTGATTCCCCAGATGGGCCAGGATTTTTAAATATTTTTTTAAGTTACAATCTCATCATGACTATTTGTACCAACTTAACAGTGGTGAAGAATAAGTGTTTGCCACAATACATAAATACAGACATTTAAGACTGTAATGGGTATGGAGATAATGGCATATTATTTACCAAAGATTAATTCTCAGAATGCTCTTCATAAGCAACCTGTACTCAACACTTTGGACAAGCTGTATCATCGATTTTATACCAAATCACCACACAGGCAGATATCATTTTATCCTTTAATTATCAAACAATAAGAAAGGCATTTATTTGTCATATAAATTTTTATTTATACAGAATAGGCATAGGTAAGCATTTAGGTACTAGTTGTAACATTGCTTTAAATCAGTTTAGATAACCAATTGAAAGCAATGTTGCAATGGATGATGTAGCAAGCTTGCCTAGAAGATACCTGTTCACTCTTGACTCCCAAATAATATGTTTGTACAGTACTTTATTGCCTGTATGGATTAGATTTAGAAGCAAATAACACTTACAATAAGTCAATTAAAACAGCTATAATTTAAACTTCAAAAAAAGACCCACTCCATTACTACAATTTATTAAATTCTAATAAAATCAATTAAATAAATTTAATCCCAAAAATAGTAAATGCATAGCAAAAGGGGCAAACATGTTGTGACACAGTTAATATGATACATACCTGCTTGACAACAAGACCGTACGAGAACGGAGAGATGTTCAACATGTTGAGCAGGGTAGCATCGGAAGCTCCCACCTTGTCACCAGGCTTTAAGATGTGGACATCGTTGATGATTTCAATAGAACCTGCAGACAATCCATATTTATTCTATGCAATCTATGTTCTCTATTGAACTATCTCAAAATTATCCTACTAATATTATAAAGGCGAAAGTTGGAGTGTGTGAATGTTTGTTACCACGTATCTCTGTAACTAATTAATTGATTTTGGTAAAATTGTGAATGTAGATAGTTTAAGTTCCGAAATAACACGTGGACTAAATTTTAAACTTAATTAACGTGGGCGAAGCCATGGGGCACTGCTAGTTTTTTTAAATATCACCACTTACAAACAGTCCTACACTAAGATTAAAGACTTGTGTTGTGGGTGCCAGAAACATTACACACCAATTTATACCCAGAACCAGAAACACAATTTCCCTAATGTTCCGACTGGAATAAAATTCATTCCAGCTTACCAACTATTCCAGCGGGCAATTAATTACAGACATAAGTTTCATGCATATCTGTCGAATCATAAAATATGATCACCTCAATAAGTAAAGATTTGTATCTTCAAAATGCCAGTGCAATGCTTAGGTTAGGTAACTATCACACTAGGATAAATTTGAAGAGTTAATGTTGTCTGAAAGCGAAGCCAAAAAGTTATAAATACACTTCATGGTATTAGGACAGACATTTTAATTAAGCTACAAATTATGGTGCTGTTTCTGATTTGTGTAGCCTGGATTTTAATAAGAAACCTACATGTTGACAGCCTTAGTTTCCTTAATTGTGAGAGAGAGACTGCTTCAAGCAATAAGACTGCTTTTTGTACTGTTAGTAGTTTCTTACCCTTGGAAATCTTGGTGGGGATGGACAGAGCCTGGAAGAAGGAAGTCTTCTCGGGCCCGAGACCGGTGTTGTGAGCCGGGATGACGACAGACAGAGGGGCGATGGCACCAGGACGAGCAGGCGCTCGCACTTTGTTCTCCAATAGTCTGTCACGGACCTGAACAAACATTTTTTAAGGTTTCAAACAACAAACAAACACATTCACACTGATTAATAAATACAAACTGAATTAATTTATAAATTGTAAAAATTTGTATCTTCAAAATGCCAGTGCAATGTTGAGGTATAGTAACTATCACACTAGGATAAATTTGAATAAGTTAATGTTGTCTGAAAGCGAAGCCATGGGAGGTATATAACCTTACATGGTATTAGGACAGACATTTCAAAACATTTCCATTAACATTCTTTTTTACAACTTTTTTGTTTGATTTTCTCAAGTGAGAGTTAAACATATACTTATTACCTATTTCTTTTTTAATCAAATATAATGCAGTATATTTTTTTCTGTATGATGTCAACTCAATACTTACTTCAACAAGGTCTCCGCGAGTGAACACGAAGCCAACATTGCCCTTGATGTGAGGCAACAGCTTCTCAAGGTTGGGGTTGGTTTCAAGATGGTCTCGGATGGCCTTGCGCATCATGGTGTTCTTGCCCATGAGCACAATGCTGGACCCTCTCAGCGAGATACGGATCTGCTGCATCTGGGTCGAGCCTACGTTGTCTGCACCCACGATGAAACATTTTGGGTACTCGTCTAGGAGTTGCTGAAGGGAAGAGAGTATAATTAAGTATAGTTTGTAGAACTACTTGTTTTATTAGATACTATGCTGGATGGCTTTGAATGTGTGAACAAGAGTTAGAAACGCAGTATCATTACTAATTAGTATATGTAATTACATTGGATTTATTTTCTTTCAAGACCAAGAAGGTTGGTAGAGAATGCTATTTGGCACTAGGCTATTCCTTGTACACTGATTTGTGCATAATTTTGATTTTATCCTTTGAGCGAAGTTGGTCAGTGTCATAAAGGGGGCAGAACAGATTTTTTCTCTTTATAATTGATATATTATTGATGCTTGGAGTCAGTAACCTTCATATCGAGGTCATTGACCTTGACCTTAACTGATTTTGCCCATAACTTGGTAGGGGTAGGTTTGAGGTAAAAACATTTTAGACAAACATGTGTCCAGAAAGTTCGTTCTAAATGAAGGCATCAAAAATTATAGGGTCATGTTGGCACCAAGTCCCAAACCTGCAGCAGGTGCCGAGAAGGGGGCAAACACTTTTCACAAATTTCAGACCATGTTGACTCCCTATTAAGCATATGTTTTTATTCGCGAATTCGATAGAACTATCCAAGACAATATTCTTTACTTAGAACAACACATCATTTAAAACACTCACAGCTCCGCAATATACAGAAAGTTTTTCTGGCGCTTCGCCGAGCGCTGCCGCGGCACGCTCGCCCGGCTCGCGCGTTGTGGTCACAAGAAACCTAACCACTCGTCCTCGCTTCGCTCGTCGTCGTACCTATTGATGACTGCCCTAGCCTAAATTATAAGCGAAATTTTTCTAAGTCCTTTTTCCTCAGTGCCCACTTTACGAGACCCTAACCGCGAAGTTGCAGCTAGCGCTTCTTAAGATGTTGAGAACCTTGAGAATATCCCAAGTTACCGAAGTACCACGATGCCAGAACACCGTTTCAAAAGTTAGGAAAGCAATGATAACAAACAGATGGATCTATGGAGGTTATTTATTTGAGTTGTGTAGGTTTGGACTTACAATTATTTTAGTGAAGTAGTTGGTCTTCCAGGTAGCCTTGTCCTCCCTACCCATCTTGCTGAGTGGTGTAGGGACTTCGTAGAAATTTAAGGACTGAAAGAGATGTGGGAAGTGTGTCAGAACAGTTATCACTTAGTCATGTTTCTCAATGTTTTACAAAAATATTCAAGTTATTATATATTTTGAATTATCAATACAACGCAGGATAAACAAATTCACGAATAGATTCATGATTGTACAAATTATTTGTGATTTAATAAAAAAAACTCACCAAGACAAAACGCACAAACTTCTGTGCGGGACAAAAATGGCCGAACTAGAGATGGGAACTCAAACTCATTATCTAGATATTCGTTATCACATTGTTAATCGTAGAGATATAATATTCGATTATCCTTCTATAGTAATTTTATTGATACTCGTAGTAATATGTTTTTTGTGCACCTTCTTCACGTCAAAATTATAAATTGCTTGAAAATTCATGAACATATTTTTAGGGTTCCGTACCCAAAGGGTAAAACGGGACCCTATTATTAAGACTCCGCTGTCCGTCCGTCTGTCACCAGGCTGTATCTCATGAACCGTGATAGTCAGACATTTGAAATTTTCACAGATGATGTATTTCTTTTGCCACTATAACAACTCAAATACAGAATAAAACAATTATTTAAGGGGGCTCCCATGCAACAAACATGCTTTTTGGTCTTTTTTGCTCGATATTGATAAGACAACAGGCAGACGCATGAAACATTTACAGAATATTTAGTTATATGTTCATTTTAAAAATAAATAATTAAATTAAAATAAAACAAACATTTCAAGGGGGCACCCATACAACAAATGTGTTTTTTTTTTCAAGATAATGGTAGGGAACCCTCGTACAACAAATGTGTTTTTTTTTTTCAAGATAATGGTAGGGAACCCTCGCGCGCGAGTCCGTTTCGTATATGGCCGGTTTTTTTATGTTATGTAGACAAGCATTTAACCAATATCACATCTGATGGATGGTGAATTTGCGATCGAAGATGTAACATAAAAATAATAGAATAGAATATATGTTTATTTTATGTATAAAACAGTGTACAATGTTCTTATATTATATTATTAATAGTGAATCAACAGTCTTCCCATTTCGGGCGTACAATTAGCTTAATTTGCACATTACGCTTAACATTAGATAAAAAAAAATATTTTTAGATCCATAAAATGTATCAAGGAAACTAGTTTGGAGCGTTCGATTGCACCGTTTGCGTCCGGGAAATACAGATGCAGGCAACACTTTCCACTCTTTCACAGTACGGATGGTAAACGTAGAAGCGAAACGCTTCGAGCGAACTGGAGGTACGTTGTCAATACACGAATGACGTTAAATAATTTTTTTTTGTTGTTAGATGGTAAAAAAGGGCATGGGGGATTAACTCGTGTAATTAATTTGCACACTCTTTGTACGCGTTAGAATACCGATGGTAACTAAAGGTTAGGTACTGATATCTTTAAAGAAAGTTTAGTCCATTGAAATGTTACATGAGCTTTGCATTTTTTAGAGGACGCAATTTTATTTTTGGGACATGTTTGGGGGGTCAATAGAAGCTTAACCTCAAGTTTGTGGGGTCGCCACCCTTGTCCCCCGGCCGCCATCTTGGAAAAAGGGGTGAAAACGCTTTTTTCGCGATATCTCGGAAACTATGTGTCTTACAAAAAATTTGTTAAAACATAATTTGTAGCAAATTGTTTTGCCTACAAATATGTTTATATAACTTTTTGCCCTAAATTAAAAATTAAAGAAGTTATAAGCAAAAAAAAGAGATTTTTTTTATGAAAATTTTCTTTTTTGCTCTGTAACTTTTTTTTCATACATTTTACAAAAAAATTATCCCAGACCAATATTGTAGATTATCTTTTTAGGAAAATTTTTCCTCATATTTTTTTTCAATTTCATTCATTTAAAACGCTGTTACAGCGCTCCAAAGTTAACCGGGTTCGTCAATGCTCATGAGAATCCGGTCAAAATGAAATGTTTAACTTATTTTTTATTTATTTTTATATTATAAATATATTCATACAAAATTCTTGTTAAATTCGTACAACTTTACTTATTCATTCCTAACTCTTTTCCCCACCACCTATGAGGTAGAGGCCTACTCCACGGACATCTAGCTTATAAGGTAATCCTCGACATCACAATATTTTTAATCACTTATTAGTTAGCTACTCTAATCGACTTTTCTTCGATGGTCCAGGCTGTGGTTCAGAATCTAAAACAACGTCAAATGTGAAAGTTTGAAGAATGACAGGAGTTAAAATTGGAGTCATAGTTGGAAGTTCATCTTCAAATTAATTTTCTTCCATTAACTTTGACATTTCCATAATGTTGCTGCATGTATCGCCAGAACAATGGAGGCATACTGTATTTCATGAGATCGGGGGGTGCTGGAGGCTTGGAAGCTTGTATTGGCATCCAAATGTTTGCATGCTTTTTCCAGCCCCAATCTTCAGGATTTTGATATCTTCCGAGCCACGACTGGACCTGGTGATATACTCGGAGACTGGAAAAACGAGCAGCATCTTGTGTTGGAGGTAGAGATGATAAATTAAATGAATTTTAGTCACTGTCTTGGCAAATCGTTTGTATCGCAAGCCGTCTAGTGAGTCGTCTTTATTACCGCCGTATAAAGCTATGAAAAAACGTTCGCCAACAAGAGTGAGCAAAGATGGATCGACTTTCTCACTCAGGAATAGCGCGGTACCACCATCTAATTCAGGATGTTTCTCCATAATTTTTATAAATTTTAATTTCCCCATATTATAGGCTGCTGATGTTGTATCACATCCTGAAAAAGCATGAAGAAACCTTTTCTATTAACTCAAACCTTTTTTACCTGCTTAACCTTCGGTAAGTTAAATTTGGTAAGTTCTATGGTACGGAAAATAATTAGGAATGAATAAGTAAAGTTGTACAAATTTAACAAAAAAATTGTATGAATATATTTATAATAAAAAAATAAGTTAAACATTTCATTTTGACCGGATTCTCATGAGCATTGACGAACCCGGTCAACTTTGGAGCGCTGTAACAGCGTTTTAAATTAATGAAATTAAAAAAATATAAAGGGAAAAAATTTCCTCAAAAGATCATCTACAAGATTGGTTTGGGGTAATGTTTTCGTAAAATGTATTAAAAAAAAGTTATAGAGCAAAAAAGAAATTTTTTATAAAAAAAATCTTTCTTTTTTGCTTATAACTTCTTTAATTTTTAATTTAGGGCAAAAAGTTATATAAACATATTTGTAGGCAAAACAATTTGCTACAAATTATGTTTTAACAAATTTTTTGTAAGACACATAGTTTCCGAGATATCGCGAAAAAAGCGTTTTCACCCCTTTTTCCAAGATGGCGGCCGGGGGACAAGGGTGGCGACCCCACAAACTTGAGGTTAAGCTTCTATTGACCCCCCAAACATGTCCCAAAAATAAAATTGCGTCCTCTAACAAATGCAATATTCGGTCCTTAAATTGTAACATTTCAATGGACTAGTTGTAAGATTCTCAACCTGGGTATAGCCGAGGTGAGGAAAGTTACTTTACTATAATTATTGTAAAGGTTTAATGATAGCGTTTGAAAAATCTACCTATGTTGAAGTTATTTATACAACCCAAGAACTCGAATAATCTAAATATCGATATGATCATTTGATTAACAACACTAAAACTTCGCTTTATTTTAGATGCAGTTACAATGACTTTGACGTTTTTGACGGAATGATTTACTTAACAAGAATCAAAGTCAGCCAGACAGCCACTTGTGTCCATAGAGTATATAACCAAGGCATATCGTGTTTATCTATGGTCAGCCAGCCACAATCACAGCTCTTCACAGCAGCGTTGTTGTCAATTTTAGAATTTTACTGAAGAAGAGTTGAACGATTTCCATAGTAAAAATATGTTTAATTGTGTGTTAGTGTAGATATTTTAAAAGTTATTCGGTGTACGTGTCTGAGCCATGTCCTTATTTCGTAAACCAAAAAAGATCCAGAGGCGCATGTTTTGCGCCGATGACGAAGAAGATGGTGACCCCGAGCCTCCGCCGCCGCCTGTCATCAGCCAGAAGCGAGAGAAAAAGGAGAACAAGTCGGTAAAAGCACCTAAACTCCTAAGTTTTGCTGATGAAGGTAAGTAATCCAAAACTCTTCACATGTCTTGTATTGCTATTGCTCTACTCTCAGTGGCTAAATTCTTGTCGCCTGCTAAATCTATACGAGATAAGTTTTTAGATTATACATATTCGTCCGCAGCATCACTATCCATCAGATCAGATAAAAAAATATATGGATAAAAACTGTAACTATTATAGTTTTAAAACATACCAAAGGAGCACTAAATACTGTTCATAATGATTTTTGCTTGCTAAAGCTCATGAACAAAGATTTCATCACCGTGTGAATGTTGAGGCAATCCAGCTTCGATAACTCAGACTTATTGAGAAGACTCAAAACTAAACCTTTTGAGTTAGTGTAGTGATGTGACAGTGTAATATAGAGAGTGCTATTAACAAAGAACACAAGAACAGTGTCTTCCCTAATAGAGACAGTAAGAAAAGTATTATTGGACACATTCTTAGTAAACTACTGTACTACAGCTTAGGTTAAAATAAGCAACAACTATGGTTCTTCCGGTGCTGTGATTTGAGGGCAGATTCTTATAGATCTTAACAAAATATGTCAATATGACAGAGGCGGGATAGAGGTTGGGTCTAGCTCCTCTGGAGGGATAGGCGCTATTATCGGGAGCATGTGGTCAAGGCTGTTTACAGGGAAGAGTTCTTATATGTTATCACACTCCTGATATGTAATTATTAAAATGTTATTATACCAAAAGGCCTTGGCTATGGCTCCGCTAATGCCTTACAAAGGTCCAGGCATGCAATAAATATTTGGATTTCAATATGAAAAAAAATTACCATCTGACTGTCTACTATCTGGCAATCAGAGTCAGAATATTAAATATTGTGGTTGCAGTATTTCTTAATAAGAATATGATACAACTATTTTCTCACATTCATGATTCCAGAGGAAGATTGTGAAGAGTTCCAAGTGAAGAAATCTTCACAGAGCAAGCGTTTGTCAAAACGCAAGGATAAAGAAGTAAAAAAGAAGAAGGTGCCAGATGGTGATAGTAATAAAAATGACAAAGACAATAATGTACATGAGGTAAGGTCGCTTATACTATGATCCAAATTATAGATACACTCATATTTAGACATTTAATGGAATGCATCTTTGGTACAACTGTTATTGGTAAGTTTGTACAGAACACTATAAATATTTACATTGGCATTGGATGTATATGTATTGCATTTGTTTTATGTGTCCTATTTTCTTTATGTGTGTTAAGTTAGTATATCAAAATTGTTGGCGGCAAGGGTTATATTAATTAACAAAAAAAAAACTCATTCCAAAGCATTGTTATTTGCAATAGAACTTATTAAAATTATCTAAATAAACAAATTGTATTTAAGAAATTTTATTCCAAAATATATACAAAACAATTTAGGTACAGAATCAAAAATCCCAATAATAAACCATACTTCTAATACAGGACAGCAACGGAAATCATGCTGACAACAACCAAGACAAAGAAAAGACAAAGCCTAAAAAGAAAATGACCCTAGAGGGTCTCATCTTGTCCGGCCGGGAGGCTCTGGCTGCCGATGGAACAGGCGACATGTCGGAAAGTGGGGGGGAGGAGGATGATGACGAAGATAGCAGGGGGTTCCACCAGTACCGGGCTGAATCAGTCAGGGCTGCCCTGGCAGTGGCGCCCGGGCACATTCCTGACGCTGCACTCATCCATGCTGCAAGAAAGACTCGACAGCAGGTATGAGAGGTGAGGGACTAGCGATGGCTGGCACCGACGTCGTATAAGGGATATTATTTAATCATAGTAAAATAATATCAGAGATTGATAGTTTAAGTCGTTCAGAGTTCATAAAAAAAATTACATTCGCTTTTTTGGATAGAAAATGAATACAATTATTGGTGCTCACTCGTCTAAGCTTCTGCAGCGTTAACAATTTGGCAATATCAAATATGCCCAATCCAGGTTGGTGTTTGTATTTAATGTATTCATTATCTGTGGGTTTCATGCCATGCCACCTATGGTTCTATCACTTTTAAATTTTTAACAGTATTCTGTTCACTTCACAGAGGTCTTCTAGCAGTATGCTGTTTTATTGTTGTTTGTAAGATAATTCATTGTAAGTTTGATGCATTTATTTGTTTGGCATTTTTTGAATCTATGGATTCAATGCACTGTCCTTGATGCAACACTCATTTTCAGAGTTTTCTAATATCAAGGTGTACTTGATGCAGAGAACTTTCTTTCTAATATTTTGTTTATTAGTATAGCAGTGTTTTGATTATAATATGGATACAGATTATGTATTAAATCTACTTAAGTTAACTTGAATTAGTGCAGTGCCACATTGATTAAAACTGAATCTGAGCTAATTGGTTGCATTGTTTAATTGCTGGTAGCTTATTTTGACAAGCATTGACTTAAACTGTAACCCTATAGCAGGGGTTATTCCTTAGGCAAATGTCAATAACCACTCGTAATCAAAACTATCCTACCCCTCAAAACAAAACTATCAAATGAAATAGTAGTAAACTCGAAACATTTTACTGCAATTCCCTTAAAATGATACTGTGGCACTGCTCGCTCAAACAAGCAATTCAACATACATTTTTGTACAGGCTCGTGAACTCGGAGACTTCATCCCAGTCCCGTCAGAAGCGCCTCCTGGAGCAAGATTGGTTCGAGAGGGGGAAGGTGATGACTCCGCTGATGATGAGGATGGTCGCATTATTGTGAGGGGGTTAGATCTGCCCAGTGATAAACCCAAACGTAAGTATTGACAGACTTGCCAGAAGGATTCGATTGTTTGTTCCAGACTCGGCATTAGAAACAGTGAGATATCACATATATATAACCTCTCTTCTGTGTACTTCATTGTATGAATCTACCCAGCTATAAGCTGGAGCGTGACTATTGAAATTAAATTAATTTATTGGCAATTATAACTAAGACTTGCGCAAAGCCAGTGCAGCGAGAAGTTCTGGCGAATAAGAATAAGATACAAATTTACAATGTACTGTATGTATGACGCATAGGCAACACTTAGACATTTAATTATTGTTCACCTATTTAAAAAAATGCTTTGTCAACAGATACGCAGTTACTCAAACCATTTATTTTATTTTTTCTCTAATCAAATTTTGGTTTTAATCTCTATCTACATTGTTTAATTTATTATTGTATTTTTTTCGAGTTTAGGCATAAAATTAAGTGGATACATAAATTAACTCATTAGTATTTATTAATGAGTAAGCTAGGTTCACATCTAGAAGGATATATGATGCTTCTCATATAACTAAGATTTTTATGTTAATTAAGTCCCTGTATTTTTTTTTTACTGGGTGCCGAGAACCGGCCCGCGAGTTGCTATCTGTTTTGCAACATTTTTATGTTTCTATATTGTTATATTGATCTCTTATACATAGATTTTACAAAAAAAATATCACTAAGGTTACATGTAGGATACATTTTCTTTACCCCTGTATTTAGTATTGTGGATTTACAAAAATAAATTTAAATAAAAAGTTTACATTGTCAGCCATGCATGAATGGATAGGTACTTTTTCTGTGGGTTACCATGCTGGAGCGCAAGGTTGGTATCAGAGAGGTGCTGATAACGAAAACTTGCACCAGGCAGATCAATCCCCCTCACTATAAGTAAGGGGGTTTGATCTACCAAGAATTATCTGAGGGGTAAGTATTGACAGTCTTTCTGCAAGGATAAGTGTTGTGACATCACAGTTAATATAGAGACTAATGTGAGACATTGGCCGTCAAAATACAAACACCAAAATCCCCTCGTATGTTATGTTTCTTTATCAGTAGTTGAATACAAATTTTCTTTTAGAATAATGTACATAAACAATTGTTATGCTATGTGTGAGCGCGACTACAACCTCCTTTCTCATGATTGTAAATAGCTATACTTAGATTTTATTTTACATAGGTAAGGGAACGGAAAGCATTATTTTAGAAGCGTTAGTATTCTTAAAATCGAAATAATATTAATTAAATCACTTGACATTATAAGGACTATTATGGCATTGGATTGATAATTTGTAATATTTAAAATATTTTTTTATGGAATATGTTTTGACATTGTATTATAGAATTATATTGAATATTGTTATTGGAATAGAAATAATGTGATTGAAACATTTAAAATTTGAATATCACATTGAACATGACAGTAAAATAAAAATGAAAAATGTTTTATTTGCAGCGGTTAATGTTTACGAACATTTAAATTTATCTGATACTTTACTAACTTCTATTCCTCTCATTTCTTCTTTCCAACTTTATATTTCTAACCTACATTTTAAGCAAATAATGATTCTGATTCTGAATGAGACTGCTTATGTTTATTTTTCACTTTATATTGGCAGGTGGCACGGCAGCGGTGCAATCAGATGAGGAAATCAACAGTGAAGCAGAAGAATGGGAAGAACAGCAGATGCAGAAGGCCATGCCTGCATTGCCTGATATTATAGGTGATTATATTACTATACATGCTGATGATATCAACATCAGAGCGCCTGCTTGAGGCGACGCGTGATCATAATACTGGTACTTATTTGGCTTAATGTATTAGCATTGCTATTCAGAGAGGCATTGCAAGCATGCTTTGAACGCTACTCACAGGTAGCCAAGCTTTAGGACTTGAGTTACTATAAGCTCGATGTCTTGTAGGTAACTTAGTTCTTTGCTGTATTTAGTTTTAGGAAATATAGATAACTAGCTGCGCCCCGCGGCTTTGCCCGCGTATGTCCCGGACCAGCCAGAATTCGGGGTTAAAAAGTAGCCTATGTCCTTTCTCAGACTCTAGACTATCTGTGTACCAAATTTCGTTTAAATCGGTTCAGTAGTTTTAGCGTGAAAGCGTAACAGACAGACAGACAGAGTTACTTTCGCATTTATAATATTAGTAAGGATTGGCCCATAGTTTGAACTGTAAATTAGACCCACATTCAGGAACATTTACAATCACTGACAAGTGTCGGTATTATCATTTTGATAACACTCGATTTTATCTAGAAAGCAACTGCACAAATTTATACCAAATATAGCTAAATATCTCAATTAAACCAGAACCACATAAAAAATTGTATTGAAACCGGTCATCTGTTTTGGAGCTACAGAGCAACATACCGACAGCCATAGGCTTCAAACATATATATATAGAAACAAAAATGTACATTGCCCGAGTGTTACTTTATTTTTACTAGTATTTCTAGGCTCTTAATCTAATCAACCTGTTTGATGCAATGTGTCGACGCAGATCACATACTGTTACTATAATAAATAGCCAATCCTATTGGTGACTTTTCAAACCGGGCACCCAAGATATAGGCGTTGCGTAGTTAAAGATACTGACAAACAGCTGCCCGGGACGAGCCGCGAGGCCGCGTACAATCACTCGCTCAACGGGTCTGTCATCAAATTAGAAAGCCCCTCAATCAACGTCCCGTTCAATCGTGCCATCTGCCGTTTCCGCCAACAAACTATTGTAACAATTTCACTCAATAGTGATAAATTTAGAAAGGAAAAAAAGGAAAAATTATCGCTTGAGGCGGGATTTGAACCCGCGGCCATAGGGTCTCATGCCCTATTGCTCTAACCGCTGAGCTACTCAAGCCCCGCCTGAAGCGACGAAATTAACCTTCCTTATTATTAACGTCTTACGGGGACGTGTGACGTCATCTACCGAAAGTTTATCAAAACTACTACGGCCAACGAGTCTAACATTGCAGTTAGCTACACGTTGTGTTGATAATCACTATAGTTCTGCCTAGCATGGCTAATGCTATATAAATAAAATCAATTTCACTCAATGAAAAGGATGCATGGAGGCAAACTTTCTAGCGACTACATAATATAGATATACCTAGGTTAATACTATTATGTGTTAGAGTTAAGAAATGATTTAAAAAAAATATTGAAAAAAATGAGCCGCCGAGTCTCTTGTCAGGTTTTTCTCGAGATGGCTGTAATTTTGCGAATCTGGCAGTAGAATCATTAACTTTCATGAGTGCCTGTTTGGGGCCCATGTGAATAAACGATTTTGATTTTTGACTCATTTAATTTACTGGGATGAGTGTCGAGAAATGAATAAAGTGAGGAGCCACATGTGCAGGGGAAGGCATGGAGTTGAACCCGTTCTCGCTGGCGCCGCCGCCGCCGCGGCTGGAGGCGCCGCCCGCGCACCTGCGCCCGCTCGACCTCGCCGCCGGCGCCAGCCCCGCCTCCGCGCCTCAACTCGTCGAAGCATTGACGAAGAGGTAATACATCGCAGTAATACGGGTGATGCCTGACTACAAAAAAATGTCTATCAGTTAGACTGATGGCTCTGTGAGCTGAAGACCTCACGTATTTTTCGATATGGCTGATAGGTTTTTTTTATGTTTTCAACGTATCTCCGCCTTTTGAAAAACATCTAAAAACTGAAACGACGAAAAAATCCTATAGCATTATCTAAGCAAGTTTGAAAATTTCACGAGAATCGGTTGAGAAATGCGGCCTGTAGAGAAGACCAACCGGAAATCTGGACGTACGAAAGCAATTTTGCCCAAGCTGAAAAGATTCGCGCTAGCTCGGTCAATTAAAAAAAAAGTCATGTATATAGGGTTACCAGGTGAGAAACAGAGGATTTCTGGCAAAATTTATTATCAACAAAGGTGAAGATCATTTATTTACGGAACACAAGTTTTCCTTGGGGAGAAAGCTTGTGTTCCTGCTAGGAATCGAACCCGATACCCTCGGTTAGAAGGCGAACGACACCTAACTAAGCCCACGAGCAGTTCAAAGATAAGTATAGATACTCTTAAAAACAGTTTTTTCCCTCGTCCAGGTTAGAGGAGCTACAAACGGAGCGCGCGCACACAGCGGCTAAGAAGGACGAGGTGGAGACTCGGCTGCTACACTCCGCGCGCGTGGTGGAGTCCCGCGGGGCGCGCTGTGGAGCGCTAGACGCCGCCTACAGGCGGGCGCAGACTGTACGCGGGTACCTCACCGACCTCGTCGAGTGCCTCGACGAAAAGGTTATTACCTTAACTTTGAACACTTCTATATTTTAAACCGACTTGTCATGTCCCAATGTTTGTCGTCAAATCTTGCAAATTAAATTTGATCCACTTCCCGGTTACCGATTGAGCTGAAATTTTGCATACATGTGTAAATCGCGTGACAATGCAATATTATGATGACATGGTGACTACTGGTCAGATCTTCTTGATCAAAGTTAAATAGTATTTTTTGAAGTGGGTTAATAAACAATGTTTTGTGTACAGATGCCTCAGTTAGAAGCTTTAGAGGCGCGTGCGCTGGCGGTGCACCGTAAGCGGACCGAGTTCCTCATCGAGAGGAGACGCGCCGATGTACGGGACCAGGCGCAGGATGTACTCTCGCTGGCTGGTATGTATCACTTACATTATACATTTTTAGTGAATAAAATGGAATCTTAAACTGAAACTAAGCTACTGATTTTAGACCTAATTTGTCCTGGGCTGCATCTTATGAAGAAACACCGGTCATTGCTTATAACTTTTTTCTGGGTATTGTTTGAATTCCGTATTTTTCGTTTAATTACAGGATATATCGGTTATTATATTCAACTTTCAGCTTTTTTTAGATAAACCCCGGGATAAAATAGGTCTAAAATCGGTGAATTTGATGTCGTAGCAAATTGTTACTATACTACATAGATTTTTTTTAAACAGTTTAGTGTTCTTCTTGTAAGGTTTTTAAAAAATACCCCACACTGGCAACTAAGAAAATAAAAAGTATACCCCATATTTCCATTTATATCATTTTCACTGTCATCTCTTGCTTTGGGCTATAGCTGTACATATTCTCTACAAATTTGAGATTATTCGCTTGTATGGTTTAGACGTTAGATGTTTTTACTGACGGATGGACAAAGTGCTGAACCACCAAAGTGAACTTAGAGATCTCGAGTAAACGTATCTATGTAATCCCAATGGACTGCCCACGGACTCAGTACCCAACTAAGCGGGTTTGATTCCCGGAAACAAGATTTCTCCCCAAGAAAAGTTTGCGGATCTCATTCAGGGTGTGATCGTATGCGTGATGTGAATGTTTCCGGCGCCCACCACACAAGTCCCAGCTTAGTGTGGGGCCGGGAGTGGAACAACGTTTATTTTATTTATTTGGTATACCTATCGTATCGGTGTTAGCTCGGGCGGGCGCGGCGCGGCACGCGGATTCCGAGGAGAAGGTGCGGCGCACGGCGGAGCGCGAGGGGCGGCGCCGCGCGAGGAGGCTGCGCCGCGAGGCCGGCGGCGCGCGCCTGCACCGCGACGGGGACTCCAGCGACGACGACCTGCCGCCGCACCTGCACCAGCACGCGGCGCACGAGACGGGTACGTGGCCACACATGGCGCGACCCACCAACACATTAATTTATTTAATGATTCGCCAACAGATTGTTACTACTATACTACTATATAATCGTACTTGTAGGTGCACATATGAGTTTTGTAAAATAAATGTAACGATCCAAGTATAGGGAAACACAGCGTACATAATAAAAACGAGCAAGTCTTATGTTTTGTGGGAGCCGTGGGAACCCCTTTGGATCGAAGCAACGAGACGGCATCGACGTGTTTCAGATTCGATCCGCACGGCGGCGGCGGAGGTGTTCGCGGACGCGCTGCCCGCGTGGCGGTCGCTGCGCGGCGTGTGTGCGCGCCTCGCCGCCTGGCGCCGCCGCGACCGCGCCGCCTACTGCGACGCACACGCGCCCGCCGCGCTACCCAAGCTGCTGGCGCCCTACGTGCGGCATCAGGTGAGTAGTGAGTGACGCGCCGCCTACTGCGACGCACACGCGCCCGCCGCGCTACCCAAGCTGCTGGCGCCCTACGTGCGGCATCAGGTGAGTAGTGAGTGACGCGCCGCCTACTGCGACGCACACGCGCCCGCCGCGCTACCCAAGCTGCTGGCGCCCTACGTGCGGCATCAGGTGAGTAGTGAGTGACGCGCCGCCTACTGCGACGCACACGCGCCCGCCGCGCTACCCAAGCTGCTGGCGCCCTACGTGCGGCATCAGGTGAGTAGTGAGTGACGCGCCGCCTACTGCGACGCACACGCGCCCGCCGCGCTACCCAAGCTGCTGGCGCCCTACGTGCGGCATCAGGTGAGTAGTGAGTGACGCGCCGCCTACTGCGACGCACACGCGCCCGCCGCGCTACCCGAGCTGCTGGCGCCCTACGTGCGGCATCAGGTGAGTAGTGAGTGACGCGCCGCCTACTGCGACGCACACGCGCCCGCCGCGCTACCCGAGCTGCTGGCGCCCTACGTGCGGCATCAGGTGAGTAGTGAGTGACGCGCCGCCTACTGCGACGCACACGCGCCCGCCGCGCTACCCAAGCTGCTGGCGCCCTACGTGCGGCATCAGGTGAGTAGTGAGTGACGCGCCGCCTACTGCGACGCACACGCGCCCGCCGCGCTACCCAAGCTGCTGGCGCCCTACGTGCGGCATCAGGTGAGTAGTGAGTGACGCGCCGCCTACTGCGACGCACACGCGCCCGCCGCGCTACCCAAGCTGCTGGCGCCCTACGTGCGGCATCAGGTGAGTAGTGAGTGACGCGCCGCCTACTGCGACGCACACGCGCCCGCCGCGCTACCCAAGCTGCTGGCGCCCTACGTGCGGCATCAGGTGAGTAGTGAGTGACGCGCCGCCTACTGCGACGCACACGCGCCCGCCGCGCTACCCGAGCTGCTGGCGCCCTACGTGCGGCATCAGGTGAGTAGTGAGTGACGCGCCGCCTACTGCGACGCACACGCGCCCGCCGCGCTACCCGAGCTGCTGGCGCCCTACGTGCGGCATCAGGTGAGTAGTGAGTGACGCGCCGCCTACTGCGACGCACACGCGCCCGCCGCGCTACCCGAGCTGCTGGCGCCCTACGTGCGGCATCAGGTGAGTAGTGAGTGACGCGCCGCCTACTGCGCCTACTATCCCTAGTAGTCAAAGTAAATAATGCAAATTGGAGCAAAAGTCACACATCTTACTTTACAATTCATTTCCAGCTGATCCTGTGGAACCCTCTGGCCGACGAGGACAATGAAGACTACGAAAAGATGGATTGGTACAAGTGAGCATAATTTCATTCCATATAATATTTTCTGTCATTACTCGTAATAGTTTTAAATTTTAATACGACCTTGACAAATGAAAATGTTCGTTTTGTTGTTAACAACAATGAAAAATTTCGCTATATAAATTTACTTTTAATTTAGTACTCGCGTTCCGCTCGTCCATCGGATCCGCCCGTCAGTTTGCTGTATTACATTCTTGACCACCACATACATAAGGTTAATTCCACTTTAAACACGCTTCATTCGTAATGGAACTAGTGTTGATAAACTTTCAGATGCGTGATGATGTACGGCATGTACGCGCCACGCGAGGAGGACGAGTCATCCTCGTCCTCGGCGGATGAGGATCCAGCGCCTGCCTCGGAGATGTCAGTTCGCGAGGACCCCGACCTCATGCTGCTGCCGACCCTACTCAACAAGGTAGTGCTGCCTAAGATTACAGGTTAGTGCACTCTGTACATAGGTAGTGGCGAAGCCAGGCTTCGGAGACTAGAACAGCAAGTAGGGTGCTGGTGCGCTAATAATGAAAATATGTATACTAGGGTTAGGTAGGACTGGGCTATTTTATGATATTTTGCCTTAATGAGTAATAGTAAATATCGCTTTCTATTTGTACGGATTATGTAAACCGTACAAAACACTCATTCCCGCGGGTCAACAGTAAACGTGGATCCGAGTCTGTGCTCATCGCGACACCGCGCGAATAACTGTTGCAATCGATAAAATAACGTTTGGACTTCACGTGTTTGGTACTCTACCACTTCCTATGACTACCAAAGAGCATTCAGGGTGTACGGTACCGCACCGTAGATCTTTTTGGTCCTTCGAGCCGGATTCGAACCAGCGATCTACGGATATAAATAGATATAAACCTTACATCGTTTAAAGAATAACTTAAAAAACTCGTTAAACATTTTTTTTAAGGATCCTGGAAGGTAGGGTTAATCGCAAGGAACTCACGGACTAAAAGATTTCTCTTAACTTTTGTTTCAAAACATTTACGGCGGATAAAACTCCTATCGGCTACTATTTAAAAAAATGGATAAATTTTTGGCTAGGAATTCAAAAACCAAACGAACAACCGAGCACCCATATTTCGTTTAGGAGGCGGCGATCAACCTTCTCGCCGAACAACGTACTAAAATTTGCTAGACCACGGAATACGATTCGCTCGGCCGCGAATCGTATTCCGGAGCAGTAAAATATTTGAGAATACACGTCATACAGCGGGGCGTTTGTCGTTAATTCAGAGCTAGTGGAGCACACGTGGGACCCGATGTGCGTGCGCGCGTGCGTGCGGCTGCGCCACACGTGCGTGCGCGCCGCCGCCGTGCCGCACGCCGAGCGCGCGCTGCGCCGCCTCGCCGCCGCCGCGCGCGCGCGCCTGCACGCCGCGCTCAATGCGGACGTGTTCCTGCCCGCGCTGCCGCCGCAGTGAGTACACGGCGATACCGCCCGACCCGCGACAATCGCTAAATCTTTTCATGGACCCCGAGTCCACGAAGCTTCTCTGACGATATGTCGTTCGATCGAGTCGAACGCCTTGCTGAAATCGGTGTATATTGTCTGAGTTTCGCCCCCTCTACCTAAAACTTCGTCGACATCATAAACGTTGCTGGTGAGGTTAGAAGCTGTAGATTTTTTCGTTAAACGGTTGCGTTGCCTAGGACGGAACGATAAGGATCCTTGCCGTTGCTATTTTTTCTCTACTTTTTTTATGATAGCTAGGCAAGCATTCGACCACTATCTCACCTGATGGAAAGTGAAGATGCGGCCGAAGACGTGACATGCTCGCCTAGAAGATATCTATTCACTCTAGACTTGAAGACACCCAGATTGTACTGCTCGGGAAAGACACCCAGATTGTACTGCTCGGGAAACAAAGACGCAAGCAATGAGATTCACTCCCTCGCTGTACGGATGATAAAAATAATTGATAGGGGTAGATAGGGGAGGTCGTTTAGGAGGATTAAAATCCGTGCAGGAAGGCGGCCCAAGGTCGCCTTCTGTCATTCGGCGTCGATAAGTTTAAGTTCGGCGGGTGTGTTGCAGGGTGATGGAGGGCCCGGGCGGGTCGTTCTGGCGGCGCTGCGCGGGCGCCGGCGTGCGGCTGCTGCGCGGCGCGCTGGCGCTCACGGCGCCGCCCGCGCTGCTGCAGGCCGACCCCGTCGTGTTGCAACTTATAGGTACTGTGCTCCTGTATATCTTATGCCTGAGTAAACCATCTATGTTTCCGAAGCGTGCACAAAACTGCATTAAATGTCGTAACTTGTAGTGTGTAACTTCACTTTGGCTAATTAAATTATTTAAGCGACCTAGTCCCGTAAGTCGTGTAAAAACTTCTATACGTCAATATCATCTAGTCCCTGCCGACCTGCACAACCTAGCCATGGATAGCAAACCCCAGTAGAGGGTGACGGCCCATGATCTCGTTTTATATCACAAACTAGTGTGTGTGTGGACAGAGACGCTGAGCTGCGCGGCGGGTGCTGCGCCGGGCCCGTACATGGCGGGCGCGGCGCTGGCGCTGGCGGAGACGCTGCCGCGGGCGGGCGCTCTGCGCGGCGCCGCGCTCGCTCGCCTCGCGCGCCTCGCCACGCTCGCGCTCTCCCGCCTCGACCACGACAACCCGCTGCACTTGTAACTATACACACTTTACATTATATCGTTCGATCGGGTTCGACCGATTAGCTGCCGTAAAGTTTACTTTGATCGATCTTCACCGAATATTGATATCAAAAAACCGGAAACTGACATCACGGATCGGTCTTGTCAATAGCGTGCGTTCTGCTATTTTGAATGTGCCATAAGTTTCTATCACTTTAAATTAATTAAATATTTCTAATTAAAAATGCAATAAATAATACGTACCTATAGATATATTTATTTATCAAAAGAATTAATTTACTTCTATCACAACCATTAACCTAACTTAAAAATTAGCCGGACATACCGTACATTATTAGTAGTTCATAATAAAAAAAATATATATATATATACCGTGTTCCAGTACTCGTTTGTGAAATAAACATTAAACCGTGACCTTGAATATAGTTATCAGTTCTCTCGAAAACTTGAGAGACAATTACCAATAAACTTCATGGGATCGCTTTTCCTCTGTTTTTTTCAGTCCCTTCTGGGCTGCGTCGCTTTTAAGTGTATGCGCGGGCATCGTAAAATTCTCTCTCATAATTTTTCAAAAGAAGTAAAATTAGTTAAGATTAATTAATAATAAAACGCATTTATTTTCAGAAAAGCGTTGGAGCAAGCTAGGACAGTGATAGCCGAAGCTAAGGCGATGGAATAATGAAGACAACGTCATTGTGGATCAAAATTGTAGACAAATTGCAAATGATATAAGTATAGGAAGACGAGAATAAGATGATCATCTCATTAAGAAAGCTAGAGCTATTTTTGTAACTTTCGGCACGATAACTAGAATCTATTAGAAGTAGGTGCAAAATAGTGCAAGTATAAAGGTATGATTCCGAACTCCGCTGCACGCAGCAGTGCTGCTGCAGCGCTACTGGTCCCCATATATTCTCTATAGGTTTATATGAAGATTACATTCAAATCTACGCTGCAATGCCGCGGCAGCAATGCAGCGTCAGCACTGCTGCGCGGCAGTGTCGCCCCGTCGCCGCGATAGAAGTAGGGACGCGTGCGGCGCCCGCAGCGATAGTACGCGTGAATGTTGACAACTAAAGTTATATTTTGACTATGAACAGCGCAACACTGCAGCTTTTTAAATCATTTTATTAAAAGTTTTACAAAACTGGCTGTTACACTTGATAAAGGATATAAATAGCTTTACAATAATTTCCTTAACAATGCAATGCAGACAACCTCCTTGATGTAAATACAACATGCGCTAAAACTAACTAAATTATTACTTCTTTATATTAACATTATCTAAAACATATAAAGTAGAAAAAGTTTAAATATTTGAAATAAAACTACTTACCATATTTTGTATAGTATTAATTGACGCAATGATGATATCGACTTGGCCATCCATCTTGTTACATGCTCTGCACAATGTGTATATTGGAGAGTTTAGGGCATGCCCAGTGTGACACAGCGGTAGATCAAAAGCCTTGCTTGGAATCCGCGCTAGGCAGCATTGCTGCGTGCTGCCGAGATCGGGCTCATACCTTAAATCACATCGAATGAAGCCGTTCTCATATTAATAATTGTGAGTAAATTTAACTTTCACTTTTCGTTCGATCATCAATAATTATTATTAATTGTTAACTGTTATAAGTGTACACAACTAGATACATAGGCACAACTAAACACAAACCTAGATAAACAGAGTTATTTGTAATCTCTCAGAACTTGATTCTAATTCTGTTAGCTCATTTGTTCTACGACTTTGTAATGCTATTTTTCCGTAATGATGATGATAATGATTATATTAATAGTTAATTAACTGAAAGTGTAATTTAATTAACTATTTTATATTATAATTTATCCGCGCCGCGCCTCGTAATAAGCATGCCAACGCCAGTTGCGACCCCTTTGTTTTGACAAATAAAATAAATAATAGATTTAAAAATTTATTGGAAACATCATAAAACAGAATTTGCAATACCCTTACAACGGAAGACGTCAGTCTCGATGGTTGGAATGATGTCCCAAGAGGTTTCTGGTATTTTACAAATTACTCTATATAAAAAGCATCATATTTTGTGCTTCACGGCTTCATTCGACACGACTTTACATGTCTTGGTAAGGGCTTGTTGATGTAACTATTAATTCGGTTTGACCGTGCACCACATTTTATTATAAAAGTAACAATTAAATTTCTCTAATATTTCCAACGTCACTTCAGAATATAGGCTGCACATTTTTTATCCAAACGAACGAATAATAATAAATATACTATTAAAATAAAAATACATTGAAATCGGCCGATCCGTTTCGGAGCTATTAAATACAAAGGCAATTAAATCACATTTATGATACCTGACCATCGTCCTAGATCGGAAGTTTTGAAATATGAGACTACGAAAGACTTCTCCTACACTTACAATATCCGACAGCCAATAGTTAACATCAAAACAATCGAGGATATGGATATCGTTTCTTGTATGGATACGATTGGTAGACTTTTTCGATGTTTTGCTGCCGTAAAGTAAAAACAAAGAACTTTCGCATGATTATCTATTGTTAGTTAATCACTTCGACTACATCATCACTTACCATCAGTTGAGATAATGGTCGAGTTGTATAAATAATACACGAGTATTTTGTACCAGATTTAAGTTAGAAAGTTGAGAGAATGCAAAGCAAAACTGCTCTCAGCCTTCGTGTCGCGAAAAATCACTTTCTAAATCGTTTTAATTGTATTGTTATATTCGAAATTATATTTAACTATCTATTTTCAATCGTTCTTTTTTAGAACAAAGAAAACCGGAATATGTTATATAGTATTCGGAAAACAATATAACACTTTGTCATACTGAAAGTAGCAAGGATGGTGACGAAATCCTTTCTCAGCATTTCAGTTGTACTGAAATTTTAGAAATGGTTATAGAATACATCTTAAACTTAAGAATAATTTGTTCGTGGGTTCACGTGGATTAGTTATTTGTGTCGTAGCTTTTAGCTGCGATCGTAGAATGTGGCTCAAGACCTACTTACCCTTGTTAACTGTCTGCGAATTGAAATTCGAATGCAAGTGCCTGTCTTATATTTACCTAACCTAGTTAGTCCTCAGTATCTTTAGAGCTAATATTTCATCTTTCGCCTTTCTTGTCGTGGGTTGTGATAATCTGAATGTAATTGTATCGTTAGTATCGTCGAATGTTAGCAATGTTGGCCCGGTTTGTGATTATACTGCGCAAGATTACGAATGTGTGCTGCTCTGTGTATACTATGTGTATATAAGCGACAGTGATTATGAAATAAAACGAATTAAGACTCAATTTTTTGTTTTTGTGGTAAAAGAAAATCTGTGTTAAAATTGGGATTTACGACTTTTGATCGTTTGTGAAAGCTAGATTTTTGTTAGGGTAAATAGGCAAATATTTAGCCGAGGGTAGGCTCGGGATATTTGCACTTTAGGAGCGTAGCTCTTACATTCACTTTAGCATATCCGCATTAGCGGGCTTTCCCCTATGCCTTGCCGCGCGCCAAGAATTCGTGATAAAAAGAGTATATATATTATCCTAGAAACAGCGTTGTGCCAGCTGAAATGTAGCCTTTGGGGCCGTGATAAGATTCTCTATTTATTCTGATACCTTTGCGAGTAAGTCTTCCGTGCTAATTCAGCCTTATTGCGCCGTGGCGAGAGTCTCTATTTATTTTAAAATCTTTGCGAGTAAGTCTTCTGGGCTAATCGTGAATAGAGGTAATGAAAAATACACGACTTTCGCTTAAGCTTATATGAATTTTTAAATGAAACTTATTTTCGTGTCAAAGGATCTTTATTTCTTTGGCTTTACATCCTAGAAGTTGGAAAGTTTCAAGTCCCGGCTAGAAGCAGCTTTCGTTATACTTTACTCGGGATTGCATACATATATCACAAAGAAAATAATCACATTTTATGCAGTTAACAAAACAAAACATATCCAATATTAGTAGTTAGTATCTGTAGGTCTATACATAAGACTTACTCCACGTCTCCGTGGGAAACAAACTCGAACAAACCAAACGGAAAGGGAGCAGTCGCGATGATTTGTTCACAGTTTTAATATATTAGTAATATATTTACATTATTATATCTTTATACAAATATATCATTTCTCCAATGTTATGGTTCAAAAACAACCAGCAAGCATTATCGGTATTCAATCGCTTACATTTTGGAGAGTGTGCTCAGGAATTACATAATATAATTCCTCCATGGCCTTTTTACCATCAAACAACAAGACAAACTATCAAACGTCATCCATTTATGGTTGGCATACCTCCAGTTCGCTCGAAGCGTTTTGCTTCTACGTTCTTCATCCGTACAGCGAAGGAGTGGAACTCATTGCCTGCGTCTTTGTTCCCTGAACAGTATAATCTGGGTGTCTTCAAGTCTAGAGTGAATAGGTACCTTCTAGGCAAGCATGTTCCATCTTTGGCCGCATCTTCACTTTCCATCAGGTGAGATAGCGGTCAAATGCTTGCTTATCTAGTATAAAAAAAAAACCTGATTTCAGCTTTACATTGACCCAAGAGTGTAAATTGAGCTTTACATTTGGTCTGACACAAGGCGTAGGAAACAGACTATGAACAGATATTTACCAAGCAAACCTGCTTCAACCCTGACCTCATCGTCACTGTCTAATCAGAATGTGCTCAATAGCAGTTCTCAGCAACAACAAACTCCCGTATTTTTTTTTTATTTCTTCTATAGGTTAGCCTTTCACAGCTATCTCAACTGTTGGTAAGTGATGACAAATTTTATCACTGGGAAATTATAAAAGAAAGCTGCATACGACTTTAAACCATAACATTGGAAGCTCAACAATTGCCTAAAGTCTTTCACCGCCCGATCAATTTATGATAGCTAAAATTTTCTTATACTAACCTAAACCTACCGTATAATACAAATAATATTAAGAGTACCACTGTTCGGTGCAACGATCAAGTTTATCTCACAACCCTTAGCAGATAAATTATAAAAGCAAAGTATACAGCAAACCTCCAGAAGCTTATAAAGAAAGTGGACACAGATGGAGATAATACAACATTGGAAGTATAATCATCGCTCATTCACATTTCGATTCTTCATTACACACTCAAATGACTTAAAAGTATAATTTCGAGACAATATTATAATAACAGCACGATTGAATATAAAAATACCAAAAACAAATTTGATTCGCGAATATCAATTTAAAATATTAGACTAAGAATTTGCGAATTTAAATATTGCACTTAATACCCATAAATATTATTCTTTTTATTATTATTTATTATATTTTCAAACCGGTATTTTATATAATAAATAATGTGAATATCTCGTTGACCACATAGATCATGCTTTTAATAACCGATTTAAATAACAGGTTTTTCTATGTACTTGGTCAAATTACTTTGTTCACACGCACATTACGTGTCATTCATTATGAAAGAATGGAATTCCTTACCTGAATCTGTTCCATGATAAATACAATATGGGAGTCTTTAAATCGCGAGTGAATAGGCATCTTCTAGGCAAACGTGCTCCATCGTCGACCGCATCGTCACTTGTCATCAGGTGAGATGGCGGTCAAACGTTTGCCTATTTTGAATAAAAAAAAAAAAATGTATTTTCTTCAACATAAGGTGGGGCCTTGAATGTGAATGAATTTGTTAGTGTTTTTATTGTAAACATTTGGCCGCTATCTCACCTATTATAAAGTGATGATGCGGCCGAAGATCTAAGTAGCATACTTACCTAGAAGATACCTATTCACTCTAGACTAGGAGACTCCCAAGTTACGGAGAACTGAGGCTCGGGCCGTTTTTCATAATTCTTTTGTAATTTTATTTGATAGAAACATTTCACATTATTCATCACATATTTTTTCCATTTCATTATATTCAATATTTTTCCTGTGGGCTGGAGCTGCGTGCTGGAGAATGGATTTCTAACCTGGTTCATTAAACTGTATAGGACGGACAGCATGGTTTGTGATGATTACTAAATTATGTGTTAGGTATCTGTATAAAACAATCGTCAAAACATTACCGGTATCACAATCCACTCATAATTATGCATTCGAAACAAATTCTGCCTGTTACCTTCTCGCCTTCATCGACAAGTGATTTTGAAAATAGCGACTCAGTAATTAGGTCACTTTTCGCTTGAACCGTCGCTCGCCAGTTTTTGAAGGCGACAACAACGGTTGTGGACATGTGAGAGGTCACTGAGGATGATGGGTTTAAATCCTGATAGAAGCGGGCGAATCTGTGCACAGCTACAACTATACCGTTATCTTCAATCTGACCGAACACCGAAGCAAACTAAATAGCACTCAGTAACGATGGGTTTAAGGGAACTCTCACTTTATCTCTGAACGTCTAAAGTTCACATTCCACTGTCCTAGTTCCGCTGGGGCTAACCGGAAGTGGTCGCAGTAACACTAAGTGTTCATAAGTTGAGGTGGTGCGGAGTCGATTGTGCTGGCAATGCGGCCACCCCTGTCAAGGAAACATGGGTTAATCACACTCGTATTTTTTTATTTTAGCTTTTTTTTTTCTGCATAGACAAACGATTGACGACCCAGTTGGCGCAGTGGACAGATGTACGCCCTCTGCGCCGTGGGTTCTGGGTTCGATTCCCGGCAGGAACACAAATTCCTTCCCAAGAGATATTTGTGCTTCTGGTTCTGGGTGTAATGTGTGTGTGATGTGAATGTTTCCAGCACCCACGATACAAGTCTTTGAACTTAGTGTGGGGCTGTGAGTGTGAATGCGTTTGTTGTTGTTGTTATCTTACCTTAGCTCTGTTGTTATGTGCTAAATGTTAAAGGTCAAATAATAAAATAATTCAAGTATTTTTTTATTTTGTTTTTGTTTTGTTTTAGTTATATGTTTACAAGTCCAGTCACCAGTCATAGTTAAATAAATGAGTCACGGTTCAGTCATAGTCCAGCGGGGGTAAGAGATGTAAATCACCACGCTCATGCTTTTAAAGTTGTTCCTTACACACTGCTACTTGGTGAATTACGATGCAAGGGAGTTAGGATACCAAGTTTAAAATATGGTGTATCAGATTCATCCTACTAATATTATAAATCCGAAAGTTTGCCTGTAAGCAAGCGTGCAAGGGTGTAAGTATGTTTGTTTCCTCTTCACGCTTAAACGGATTTGGATGAAATTTGGAATGTACATAGCTTACACCTAGTATTAACACATAGGCTACATTTAAGCTTGATAATAGCGGGCGAAGCCGCGGGGCACGGCTAGTCATTGTATAGTGGCATGTGTCTATGTGCTCACCGATCTGTCCGCGCGCCGCGTTGATGGAGTGTTCAGTGCGCGTGGTGCGCGGCGCGCGCAGCGAGCGCGAGCGCCGCCCGCGCCGCCCGCGCCGCTCCGACTCCGCCGCTACCGACGGCACCAGCGGCCGCGTGTCCTCCGTGTTACCGCTGCAATAAACAATCATCATATATTATTTACTTTATTTAACGAGCGTAAAGCGCGTGCTAAGCGTCTTTGTTTAGGCTTGAGCAAAAAATTGCTTTCGTAAGTTTGGATGTCCGGTTGTTCTCCTCTCCGGGTCGCATTTCTCAACCGATTGTCGTGAAATTTTGTGAGCAGGTTTAAAAATGATATATATATATATATGTATATTACAGACTAAGAAAACGTTTGACCACAATCACATCTGATGGAAAGTGACGATGTAGTCTCAGGTGGAACACATATTCTTTATGACGATTAAATTTTTGGAAAATTTTCAAATAGATATGAGGCAGAGTTATGAGAGCTGAAATGTAAAAAAAAAAAAATACCCTTCGAAAAATACGCGTGGTCTTCACCTGACAGAGCCCCTTGTAATGATAATGGACGTGCTTACACTATTAGGCCCGGTCTGTTATCACGGACGGGACTATTGTCGCGTCAATAAGCCCGATATCGTGCTGACCGACCGGTCGCAGCGGCGGACGGTGCTCGTTGACGTCACTATCTCGCATGATGAAAACCTCGTGAAGGCGGAGAAGGCCCAGCTAAGCAAATACCTTGACTTAGTCATAGAGGTAACCGCCATGTGGGATGTATATTCAACGATCATTGTCGCGATAGTCGTTTCTGCTAATGGGCCAAAAGCGAAAAGCCTCGATCAACACCTCAAGAGACTTAATTTCGTTAGAAAGTTTGCGCAGAATCTGACCCGCCATAGAACCATCTAGCCCTGCTCCGCTCCCGGCGGACACCTTTTATAAATGTTCAACAGGTCATCACGATACAGGTTTGCCTAGTGTAAGGGCTAGCAGTTGCCAGCAGAGCAATAGACACAAGTTTTCTCCCCGATGTAAATTTGTCTTTCTGACTCTGGGTGTGATGTGAATAGCACCGGCACCCACGATACATATCATCGAACTTAGTGTGGGGCTGTGAGTGTGAAAATGTTTATTTTCATAAAGGAGATCATAATCTAAGTAGGTGAAAGGAAAAAGATAAAGAATGGACTTACTTTTCATCATTATTAGCGTTCATGTGGTCATTGTCGTCTGAAGGTGATGATGCCACCTGCAACGAAAGAAACATGCAATTACATTGTAACATAATACAATAGGGATGAGTCTGGCTAAAAAATAATATATGTAATTAGTACGTCAGTAACATTATTAAAAAATATATGACATGTATTTTTGTATTTAACAAATCAATAGAAATAATAGACAAAGAGAGAGAGCGTCAAAATTCGTCTCGCCTCAGTAAAAAATGTACTGAGGCTTGTTAGCATAGTGTGGTATAAGCGACCAATTCTCTACTTAGTATAACTGTACGCAGCGTGGTGGTGGTATAAGCGTGTTACCTCTGCGTTGTCCCCGTTTTGTCTGGCGCGCAGTCTCGCCATGAACCGCGTGGCGCGCGCGAATGGGTTTTCACGCTGCTCGTCGAACGTGCCGCCCTGTACAACAATACAACACATAACCTGTAACACAGTTTTTTCTAGTACGGGATGTAGAAACAAAATGATTTGTTTTACATTGGTCGATCAGGCTTAGATCTTAACTATTTAAGCAGAAGATATGATGACAGGCGCTATCTACAAGACAAGAACTGCTTGCTGGCGTAGTTGGTTGTGTTTTTGCAGCGGGTATCTGGTTCCATGTTTACTGGGCACGAAAGTTTTCTACCCAAAGAGAATGTGTGTTTTCGGTTCTGGGCGCTATTGTCTGTGACGTGAATGTTGCTGGCATCTCTACGATACAAGTTTTCAAACTAAGAATTGGGCTGTAGATGTGGAAAATGAAATGCACAAATTAGAACAAATTGGTAATAAATCCACCAGATTAATTGCCAGGCCCTTATACCGCCGTACATAGTTCTCGTAATCGTTGTCTATTTGACGCAAGCGGAAAACGTTGGCAGTTTATTAACGTGTGAATTTGAGATGACCCACCCCCACAGGCTTTCCTATCTGTACTTTCCCCGAGTACTTCTTTACTAACTGTGAGATTAAGACTCTCAGGAGTTTGTAATCCGTACTTTAATCTTGAAAAACATATATACTTCTTTACTAACTGTGAGATTAAGACTCTCAGGAGTTTGTAATCCGTACTTTAATCTTGAAAAACATATTTTGCCAAAGTTATTTTAGCCATTTTAGCTCTACATGCCAGCTCGGTGTCGTCACTGTCGCTGTCGGAGTGGAGGCGACACGCGTGTCGCGGTAGGTACCTGCGTGGCGGGGTGTGTCGCGAGCGGCGTGTCGGCGAGCAGCGGCTCGGTGTCGTCACTGTCGCTGTCGGAGTGGAGGCGACACGCGTGTCGCGGTAGGTACCTGCGTGGCGGGGTGTGTCGCGAGCGGCGTGTCGGCGAGCAGCGGCTCGGTGTCGTCACTGTCGCTGTCGGAGTGGAGGCGACACGCGTGTCGCGGTAGGTACCTGCGTGGCGGGGTGTGTCGCGAGCGGCGTGTCGGCGAGCAGCGGCTCGGTGTCGTCACTGTCGCTGTCGGAGTGGAGGCGACACGCGTGTCGCGGTAGGTACCTGCGTGGCGGGGTGTGTCGCGAGCGGCGTGTCGGCGAGCAGCGGCTCGGTGTCGTCACTGTCGCTGTCGGAGTGGAGGCGACACGCGTGTCGCGGTAGGTACCTGCGTGGCGGGGTGTGTCGCGAGCGGCGTGTCGGCGAGCAGCGGCTCGGTGTCGTCACTGTCGCTGTCGGAGTGGAGGCGACACGCGTGTCGCGGTAGGTACCTGCGTGGCGGGGTGTGTCGCGAGCGGCGTGTCGGCGAGCAGCGGCTCGGTGTCGTCACTGTCGCTGTCGGAGTGGAGGCGACACGCGTGTCGCGGTAGGTACCTGCGTGGCGGGGTGTGTCGCGAGCGGCGTGTCGGCGAGCAGCGGCTCGGTGTCGTCACTGTCGCTGTCGGAGTGGAGGCGACACGCGTGTCGCGGTAGGTACCTGCGTGGCGGGGTGTGTCGCGAGCGGCGTGTCGGCGAGCAGCGGCTCGGTGTCGTCACTGTCGCTGTCGGAGTGGAGGCGACACGCGTGTCGCGGTAGGTACCTGCGTGGCGGGGTGTGTCGCGAGCGGCGTGTCGGCGAGCAGCGGCTCGGTGTCGTCACTGTCGCTGTCGGAGTGGAGGCGACACGCGTGTCGCGGTAGGTACCTGCGTGGCGGGGTGTGTCGCGAGCGGCGTGTCGGCGAGCAGCGGCTCGGTGTCGTCACTGTCGCTGTCGGAGTGGAGGCGACACGCGTGTCGCGGTAGGTACCTGCGTGGCGGGGTGTGTCGCGAGCGGCGTGTCGGCGAGCAGCGGCTCGGTGTCGTCACTGTCGCTGTCGGAGTGGAGGCGACACGCGTGTCGCGGTAGGTACCTGCGTGGCGGGGTGTGTCGCGAGCGGCGTGTCGGCTCACAGCGGCTCGGTGTCGTCACTGTCGCTGTCGGAGTGGAGGCGACACGCGTGTCGCGGTAGGTACCTGCGTGGCGGGGTGTGTCGCGAGCGGCGTGTCGGCGAGCAGCGGCTCGGTGTCGTCACTGTCGCTGTCGGAGTGGAGGCGACACGCGTGTCGCGGTAGGTACCTGCGTGGCGGGGTGTGTCGCGAGCGGCGTGTCGGCGAGCAGCGGCTCGGTGTCGTCACTGTCGCTGTCGGAGTGGAGGCGACACGCGTGTCGCGGTAGGTACCTGCGTGGCGGGGTGTGTCGCGAGCGGCGTGTCGGCGAGCAGCGGCTCGGTGTCGTCACTGTCGCTGTCGGAGTGGAGGCGACACGCGTGTCGCGGTAGGTACCTGCGTGGCGGGGTGTGTCGCGAGCGGCGTGTCGGCGAGCAGCGGCTCGGTGTCGTCACTGTCGCTGTCGGAGTGGAGGCGACACGCGTGTCGCGGTAGGTACCTGCGTGGCGGGGTGTGTCGCGAGCGGCGTGTCGGCGAGCAGCGGCTCGGTGTCGTCACTGTCGCTGTCGGAGTGGAGGCGACACGCGTGTCGCGGTAGGTACCTGCGTGGCGGGGTGTGTCGCGAGCGGCGTGTCGGCGAGCAGCGGCTCGGTGTCGTCACTGTCGCTGTCGGAGTGGAGGCGACACGCGTGTCGCGGTAGGTACCTGCGTGGCGGGGTGTGTCGCGAGCGGCGTGTCGGCGAGCAGCGGCTCGGTGTCGTCACTGTCGCTGTCGGAGTGGAGGCGACACGCGTGTCGCGGTAGGTACCTGCGTGGCGGGGTGTGTCGCGAGCGGCGTGTCGGCTCACAGCGGCTCGGTGTCGTCACTGTCGCTGTCGGAGTGGAGGCGACACGCGTGTCGCGGTAGGTACCTGCGTGGCGGGGTGTGTCGCGAGCGGCGTGTCGGCTCACAGCGGCTCGGTGTCGTCACTGTCGCTGTCGGAGTGGAGGCGACACGCGTGTCGCGGTAGGTACCTGCGTGGCGGGGTGTGTCGCGAGCGGCGTGTCGGCGAGCAGCGGCTCGGTGTCGTCACTGTCGCTGTCGGAGTGGAGGCGACACGCGTGTCGCGGTAGGTACCTGCGTGGCGGGGTGTGTCGCGAGCGGCGTGTCGGCGAGCAGCGGCTCGGTGTCGTCACTGTCGCTGTCGGAGTGGAGGCGACACGCGTGTCGCGGTAGGTACCTGCGTGGCGGGGTGTGTCGCGAGCGGCGTGTCGGCGAGCAGCGGCTCGGTGTCGTCACTGTCGCTGTCGGAGTGGAGGCGACACGCGTGTCGCGGTAGGTACCTGCGTGGCGGGGTGTGTCGCGAGCGGCGTGTCGGCGAGCAGCGGCTCGGTGTCGTCACTGTCGCTGTCGGAGTGGAGGCGACACGCGTGTCGCGGTAGGTACCTGCGTGGCGGGGTGTGTCGCGAGCGGCGTGTCGGCGAGCAGCGGCTCGGTGTCGTCACTGTCGCTGTCGGAGTGGAGGCGACACGCGTGTCGCGGTAGGTACCTGCGTGGCGGGGTGTGTCGCGAGCGGCGTGTCGGCGAGCAGCGGCTCGGTGTCGTCACTGTCGCTGTCGGAGTGGAGGCGACACGCGTGTCGCGGTAGGTACCTGCGTGGCGGGGTGTGTCGCGAGCGGCGTGTCGGCGAGCAGCGGCTCGGTGTCGTCACTGTCGCTGTCGGAGTGGAGGCGGCGCCGGTCGCCGGCCGCGAACACTCGTCGCTTGCACACGGGACACACGCGTTTGTTCTGAGTCAGCCACGGGTCGATGCACACCGCGTGGTACGCTGGTGGAACACATACTTGTATTTTTAAACAATTTTTTGTGGTAAGTTGTTATTGACCGAGAGTCTTCGTTTTTTGGTTGACTTGGGTGGTCCGGCCATCAAGAATCAAGAATAATTGATTGATGAATTGACAGATTGTAACGCTATGCATGGTGTTAGTGGGTCCATATTGGCTCGCATAAAATCTGAAGTCATAATTTAAAGTGGCATAACAATTTTTGGCCCACGCATTAATACGCCACATGATGGTAAGCATAACGTTTTAGACATTAAAAGAATCCGCATAACAATATTGAGCATAATGATAAAGTGGCCTAAAACGAATGTGCATAACTATATAAATTACATTTTATTTTAGTCCTGGCGCTTCGCCGGCTGCTGCCGCAGCACGATCGCTACGCTCGCTCGGCTCGCGCGTTTTTGTGGTCACCAGTAGCCTAACGCTCCTCCTCGCTTCGTTTTTCGTCGCATCTATATATGGCTTAGCCAACAATTCAAATATTTTGCTCTGCAAGGATATGCCTAAAAACATTAGGCCGACAAATAGTTATGCAAAATTAAACGGTATGCCCTAACATTATTATGCCAAATCATGAATATGCCAAAACTTGTTATGCGAAACATTTTCGGCCAAATTAAATTAGGAACTGGAAAATTATGCGAGTCAATAGACATCCGTGTTAGTGCAATTTTGTAATATCAGTTTACACCGGGCATTCATTATTTAGACACAGCAATGGGCATATTTTAAAACAATATTCACATTATGGAAGATAATAATTACAATAAAAAAATGAATTCACATGATATCAAGTATAACATTTTAATTAATGTATAATCTAATAATCGTTATGATATAATAGAAAAAACAAATCCATACACTATAGTTAAATTAATGTTTAATTACAAGAATATTTATCGCGATTAAAATATATATTTGATTTTACTTATATAGCATTAGCCATGCTAGGCAGAACTATAGTGATAAATTTCCCGTCCCCGTAAGACGTTCATAATAAGGAAAGGTTAAATTCGTCGCTTCAGGCGGGGCTTGAGTAGCTCAGCGGTTAGAGCAATAGGGCATGAGACCCTATGGCCGCGGGTTCAAATCCCGCCTCAAGCGATAATTTTTCCTTTCTAAATTTATCACTAAAATATATATTTGTCTAAGTGAGATATTATTTTACTTTAAAAATAAATCTTAATGAGTCGTCGCTATTTTTACTATATACGTATATAACTTTTATTTTGAAGTAAGATGGTTTGATGAACATTGACGGAGTTTCCCCAGAATATGATACCATATGTAAGTAGAGGGTAAATATTTCCGTAATAAACACGCTTGGCGACATCCACTGTTGACATATCAACCAACACTGACATGGCGGAACAATAACTTGCAATTCTACTGTTAATTTTAATCAGATGAGGCTTCTAATCAAGGTAAGTGTCCAGGGATAAGCCCAGGAAATCCATCGCATTAACCTCATCCACCGTATATTATCCACATGTATTTCAAGGCCAAGTGGCTTGGCCATGTAATTGTGAAATTGCATGACGACTCACCATGCGCACAGGGCAGCACCCTCAGCCGCTCGCCCTCCTGGTAGTCGTCGAGGCAGATGGCGCAGGTCTCGTACGGGTCTCCCTTGCTAAACTTGCAGGTGGGTATCTTTTTGAGCGAGCGGCTCGGAAGCCGATGCCGCCGGGCACGCCGCCTATCCTTTATACATTTTACTATCTGTAATGAGAGGTAAATATGTTTCAGCTCTTTAACACATCTAATTTATTCGTGCTATTCTACGCGCGTATTCGGCCAAGGGGCATCGACTGCTCCGAAACTAGTCTCGCAACAATGCGAGAAATCAACCCTGAGGGAAATTGTTTCAATCCTCAATATGGCTATTTAATGTTTAAATTAAGTGTAATTATATTGTTATTATTATGTAAATATGTATTAGATTTTCTTAACAGTTAGTATGATTGGCGCATGGCCGTTCTTATTGTTATCATAAATAAATCTAATTTTGTTTATATAGACGTAGGTGTTATAGTATGCCATTGACAAATCTGATATTTAACCTCTTACAAAAGTATTGTAAAGTATTTATTTGTTTTCTTACCATAAATATAAGTATAACGAGTAAACACAGCACGACCACAATAGCGAACGGCAGCAGCAAATGTGTGTTTATATTGAAGGGAAGCTCGCTGTTCACCATTATATAGTACCTGGAAACAACGTGATACGTATTACTCATTCATGTGTCAGGCAGGCGGCCGGTTAAAAAAACTCAAGCCAAATCCTATACAATATCGTTTTAAAACGAAACTTTTTGTGCCGAACCTACATAATGATTCTTCCCAGCCACTGCGTTCCCTAATAGGTAATATACCCATTTCCTAAAAAGGAACACACAGCTTTGTGACACAATATACCACAAACATGTAGCATTCACCAGGCTATTTAATACTTAGAAATTACATTTATTAACTCGGGACTGCCCGACCTATTGATAGGCATTAGCGGAGCCATAGCCAATGTTAAAAAGCGTTTTGTTATATTTACATTTGATAATATTATCAAGCGTTTCAAAACATACTGTAGCCATGTCTTGCATATTCAGTATAATTAAATATATAAAACCGCCGTGTCGCAGATTTACTGACTTTCCAACGCACAGCATCAGAGGTGACAGCGACGTGAAATGTTTAGCTTTTATTGAAAAGGTATCTTCTAGGCAAGCATGTTGTATCTTCTACGGAAGCATATTACCTCTTTGGCCGTATGTACACTTTCCATCAGGTGAGATAGTGGTCAAATGCTTGCCTAGCGAGCTTTAAAAAAATTAAATGCAACGAGCGACAGACGTTAACGTCAAGAATGCGTATTTGGGAAAGCCGTATGGGCGCAAACCAGTGGGTCGGCCAAGGTATCGCTGGATCGACGAACTGGAGGCAGACTTGCGTCTGCTTCAAACCCACAACTGGCAAGAAGTTGCGCAGAACCGAGACCAATGGCGTTCTCTTATCTCGGAGGCCAAGGCCCACTTTGGGTCGCTGAGCCAGCGGAGTAAGTAAGTAAGTGCGACAGACGTTCGTTATAGACTGTTATGTAGTGTAAATAATCTGGTAGTTGTCGGACTGACTGCAATCGACCATTTCACGCAGGAATAGCTCAGTCATAGACGTAGATGTCGTAATAATAGAATCTTTTGATTGTGTGGTACAGTTTTAAAACTTATGATGGGGTTTGTGCTTCTGGTGAAGGCAATATGACATGAAATTTCATTATGATACCTTCACCACTGCCACCATGATTGATGACATTTATTATTAGAAAAATAACACCGCGAAGTCGCGGGCTATCTAGTCTTGACATAAAAAAAACGCTTTCCCGCTCACGGCCCCCCACTAAGTTCAATGACTTGTGTGGTGGGTGCCGGAAACAATCACATCACACACACAATCACAACCAGAACCAGAAACACAAATTTTCCTTGGGGAAATACTTGTGTTCCCGCCGGGAATCGAGCCCGATACCCCAGTATTTCAGCATGAAAACATTCAAAGCACTATAGGCCAAGTGTGAGATCACGTTTCAACTAACCCTTTATCGTAGAGATAATTCTGCGATAGAATACGCCCCCCGACGTCGGTCACGAACACTGAAGCTATTTCGATGCCGTCGTCGTTGTTTGCTGTCATAACATCTGCAACAATATAAATAACACCCTACATCAATTTTAATTCAAGTTTTATTATACACTAGCCGTGCTTTGTTGCGCCGCAGCTTCGCCCGCGTTTTTTTAAGTTAAAAAGTAGCCTATGTGAAATATATATAACTTATCCTAGGGATAAGTTATGTATATTTCAAACTAAATCCAAATCCGTTCAGCCGACACAGCGTGAAGAGAAAACAAACATGCTTACACATTTACACACAAACTTTCGGATTTATAACATTAGTGTGATAGCACCATTAAACCATTTTGAATCTTGAAAACAGTAATTGAACGCAAGCAAAGCTAAAAAAACCGACTTCACCGCTTTATCATAGGAACCTTGAACAGATTTAATGTATAAACACGCATTATTGACTATAACTAAATGACTAGAGAGTCGGATCAGACCTTGATCGAAATTTCAATGGGACTACAAAAAGCACCAGCTTTCAAATAAAAAAAGAATCATCAAAATCGGCTCACAAGAAAGTGAACTGAAAGAAGTTATGAAGTAACTTTTGAAGTCGGGTAAACAAGAACATCGTCAAAGTACGCATTATTCGTCACAAAATAGGCATTATTGACGATATTTCAAGAACTACTGATCAGATCTTGATCAAATTTAAATGGGACCAATTAGAAAGCAACATCTTTCAAACTAAAAAAAATGTTCGAAATCGGCTCACGTGGAGAGAAGTTATGAGGTAAAACAAATGAAAAAATAAAAATAAAAAATACGGTCGACTTGAGTATCTCCTCCTTTTTTGGGAAGTCGGTAAAAAGTGGCCGCGTTTAAATAAGACTTATTTTTAGTTTCTGCGTAAATGACGGGAGGCAAAATATTTCCAATCACAGTTATACAAGTCATTTCAAATACTAAACCACACTTAAACTCACGCCATCCTGCACAGACTTTCGTATTTATAATGTAAGCGATGATTCAAAAACAGTATCTCTCGATGGCACTTCTGTCAATAGAGCTAATTACTGCTCACTAATTACATTTATGATAAACTAAGTGCTATCTAGATATCTAAAGCACAAAACAAGACTCATAATTTAAACGCAAGCAAAGCTTAAAAAATGCCTACTTTACGTTTCATTTCCAGAACCCTTGATCAGATTAAATGAATTAAATTAGCATTATTGAGGATAACTCAAATACTACTGGTCAGATCTTGATCAATTGAGAACCTCCTCCTCTTTTTGAAGTCGGTTAAAAATAGTTCTTATCTCTATAATTATTCTGACGACCCAGTTGGCGCAGTGGACAGCTGTCCGCCCTCTGTGCCGTGGGTGCTGGGTTCGATTCCCGGCAGGAGCACAAATTCCTTCACAAGGGATATTTGTGCTTCTGGTTCTGGGTGTTAGGTGTGTGTGATGTGAATGTTTCCGGCACCCACGATACAAGTCTTTGAACTTAGTGTGGGGCTGTGAGTGTGAATGCGTTTGTTTTTTTGTTTTCTCTTTTTTATAATACCTACCTCTTCAGCAAGTAATGTAATCATCAATACGTCCCAATCCATCATTTTATCATCAATTTAGTAGGTACACGTTTGGACTCTCAAAGTTGCAAAATGTATGACGACGGTTCGTCATAAACGCAGTCTAGTGCAAACCTTGCGCATCCGCGTGCATACTCGCGCATCTGCGCGCAGACTCGCGAATCCGCGCGCCGCGTCTCGTCGGTACTCGCGTATTCTCGGGTAAGAAATTCGAAATGTGTCATGCGTTTAGAATACTTCGCGGGAATACTCTGCGTTGCGCTTCGCCATATGCGCACCGCGGCCCTAACCCGAGAAACGCGAGGACCAGCGGGAAACTGATCTATAGAGATATCGACGGTATCATAAGAGATACCCATTAACTAATGATCAAGAGTGATAATATAATAACATTATACGTTAAGTAAGTAAATACTGAAGGCTCAATTACCGATTGAACCGTCATTTTAAAATTATTTCTATTTAATAATAATCAACTATGTATACCTTTCGATCTGGGCAAATAATGCATACTTTTGGTGATCCAAATTCCATAGTGTGGACAAAATATTAAATATTACTATCTACACACAAATATTACTATCTAACACTGCAAAATTGTAAACAATATAAGAATATTAAAATATATCACAGACGAAAACTTGTCTTAATTATAAACAAATAATGTTCACAATTAAACTTCCACAATCCAACGAGTTAAAGACAACACTTATCTATTCAAACTCACTAAAAGTTATTTTTAGTTATAAACACTACCGTTTGCAACAATGTTTACAGTTGGAATGGGACGCCCCCCGTGCAAACAACACTTATCTGGAGTCAATGCTTTGTATATTGTATAGTACTGTTAACTTATTGTGACAAAAGCATTGCTTATCTTTTAGCAGGTCAGGGATTTGGTTCCTGTTAATAATACATTATTTTGATACATGAAAGACTAGCGTTTGACCCTTATCTGGCTATTATTGGAAATGCTAGTATGTTAGTCTTGTTTTTTGTATTCTCAACTGCCATGTTTTTGATGAATTGGCGTTTGCCGATAGATTTTTATATTTGAAGGTGGTGAACTATGTCTTCACTGCTGGAAGAGTAAGTTATCAATAACTTGCAATACCAGCAAATAAATACAAGATGTAATAAGGACCGCGTTTTAATATGTATAAAAATGAATATTTATTAAGAAACATCTGATGTTTTAATTCTTTTAAAACCAAAATACGACTTCCGCATTTCGTGCTTCCTATTTCCGAAATCCTATTTATGTAGGTCAGGTAAGGTAGGTCGGGTAAGGTCTTATGACTTTGACAAACGTTTGATCATTGGGATAGCAAGGGGTCCATTATATGAATTAGACGACACTCTATCAAACAAAATCAAACAATTAAATGGGATCACAAACATGCGCAAATACTACATCAAAGCAATATTTACTTCAATTTGAGAACCTTTTTTTTCTGCACTTTTACTTTAACAAAGCCCCTAAATATCAGCTGTGAAATAGGTAGAACCTACGCAATGAGAATAGAAACGTCTGTGGAGAAAATAAATAGGTGGTGATTACTAATGTATGAGTCGAGGTCATACTATTTTAGTCCGTTCTCTAGTAGAGGAATGTCTGGCGATGGGATAGCATTCACATTGTATATAATAATCCCAAATAAATAAGAACAAATGTGATATTTATGTAATTCGTAGTGATTTAGTGCATTGTGTTGAATCTAATCTACTGTTTTTAATAATTGCAAACGTGTAAGATAAAAGACCTAAACATGATTGCCGCGAAGATCGTTTTATTTGGCTTACTATCGAGTGCATGTGAGTTTGTTCTTACTATGATATATTTTATATTTGAACGAGAGAAGCGAGATTTTTAGTAGTTGACTTGGGTCGTTCAGCACTTCGTCCGTCCGTCCGTCCATCTATCCGTCTGTCAGAGGCATCTAACGTCTAAACCATATAAGCGAATGACTTCAATTTCTCATAGAATATGTAAAACTACGGCCCGAAGCCAGAAATGACATCTAAAATTATATAATTAAAAATATTAAGGGGGCTCCCATATATGTAAGCGGGGAGCAACATATTTTTTTTTTTTATACTCTTGTGGGGTATCGCTGAAAAGGGATTGACAAGTAGAGTAGGAATCCGGTTTAAAAAAAAACTATGTTGGAAAATAACGATATGATATGATTGGTAGGCCACCAAATTCACTGTTTTAGACCTACTTTGTCCGGGGTCTATCTCAAAAACGGCTTCACACTGAACGCTGAAACTTACGTATAATATCCGTTATATCCTGTACTTATACAACAAATGCAGAAATTAAACAATTATTATATGAAAAAAAGTTATAAGCAAGTAACCTCAAAAGTTTGTCACTATGAAGCAAAATGTAGACGCGAGATCTCAGTTCGGCGCGAACGACTAGTTATTTTATATTTATTTTATTATTGTGCTAATAAGCAGTAATTAAGCTTAATGATATATGATTTGCTTTATCTGGTATTAATGAGCTCTTGGTGCGTACTTTCTTCTTATATTCGTGAATATCTATTGGTATGTTTTTTTATGCTCGATAACCAAGTATTTGATCACAATCTCACCTGATAGAAAGCGAAGATGTAGCATGCATGCCTAGCTATCCTATTTACTCTTGACTTGTAAACATCTATTTCTTTCTTTTCCGCTTATAACTTGACACTGGCTAAATGCACAAGACTGAGAAGCCAAAATTAAAATGGAAAACCATTTATTTCCTTCACGAATTTTTGAATGTTAAAAAATGCATTTATTGGCCATACAAGGCATGTCAATGTTACAAAATTATTTGCAATTGTATGCAAAAAGAAATAGATATTTGGTAATATAATATGGTATCAGTCAAGCTGGCTTAAACATATAATTTTAACAATATCACATGGCTTAAACATATAATTTTAACAATGTACAGAAATGAATCTTTACTATAATTTTGTTTTTATAAAATGGCCACATAAAAGTACAAAAAAAAGTAAATTATTTACTATATTTAAAGTTTGTCAAACGAAGTTTGTTAAACAAAATCGGAGAGATGAAGGTCGTCAATAGCCAACCGATTTCGACAAGCAGGATATAAAACTAAGAAACAAAATGTTTCAATGATTGTAATAAAAAAATGTAATCAGTTTCAGCAACAGTTCCGACGGAAACATTTACAACGGTGAGTATCACGTAATACATTTTACAGAGTTATTTGTAAAGTATCAGAAACCTCTCAGGCCCTAATTTTGTTTCTAACCAATAAGCTAATTTTCAACAGACTTAAAAAAAGGAGGTTCTCAATTCGACTGTATTTTTTTTTATGTGTACCTCATAAATTCTTCCCACATGAACCGATTAAGAATTTTTTTTTGGTTTGTTAGATGTTGCTTTCCAATTGGTCCCATTTAAATTTTATCAAGATCTGACTAGAAGTTTTTGAGTTATCCTCAATAATGCGTATTCTGTGGACTACATTGACGAAGTTCTCGTTTTTAACCGATTTCAAAAGTGACCTCATAACTTTTTTCTTTGTGTGCCGATTTTGATGATTATTTGAAAGCTGGTGCTTTCCATGTGGTCCCATTTACATTTGGTTAAGATCTGATCTCTAGTTTTTGAGTTATTGACAATAATGTACTAATAAATGTTTAATACGTTAAATCTGATCAAGGTTCCGAAGATAAAGCGGTGAAGTCGGTTTTTTACCTTTGTTCGCGTTTCAATTATTTGTATGTTACGCGATATCTCAGCCAATTATGAATAGATTTTGATGTAATTTTTTGCTTGGGTGATTATACTTCAGAGGTCCACGATCCAGCCAAAACCAAAATATAAGCGTTGAAGTTGGTATTTTAAGCTTTGCTTGCGTTTAATTAAATTCTGAATGCTATATTTTCCGTAATAATTAAGATGATGTATTCTATACAATCTATAATAATAGTTGCTTACACTAAACTCTCCCGCAAAGAATGGCATCGCCGCGTCGGGCGTCGCGCCTCGTAATGTGCATGTCAATGCCAGTTATAACACTTAACAGAGAATATAAATGATTTATAATTTGAAATTTATTTATAAAGTCATAAAATAGAATTTACAATAGTCCTACTAAGAAAAACGTTGGTACTATGGTTGAAATAATATCCCAAGAGGTTTTGAGTATTTTACAAATTACCATGTCATAAACTCTAAAATAATAAGTATGTGGTAGATTAAGTTTGAAACAAATGAATTGAATTTGGAACAAATCAAAATCAATCAATCAATCAAAAAAAATTACAGGAAGCAACTACACCATGTGATATTGATAGCAATGAAGGCTGCACCACAACAGATACCGCATGCCAAGAAGTTTGTGGATGCGATAGGTTGGTGATATTTTTCGTTTTACACATACTAACAAGTTAAAAGCATTTTAAAATCAAGCTTTTATCAATAATTTGATGAAAACTCACGCACATTTTGAACTTTTAAATTAAAATTAAAACGGGAATTAGCGTGACTTGGAGGTAGGTGCTGATGAACTGATGGTGAGTTTCGACGTAGTCTCCCTGTTTACTAATATACCGATAGCAGATACAATAAAGATCATTTCCGATTTATTTCATACCTATCGATTATATGAAAGTAATTGAGTACTTGCTTACAAGTGGTTATTTTCTTTGGCGTGGAGATTATTACTTGCAAACGGAAGGTGTTGCTATGGGTTCCCCTATAGCTCCAGTTGTGGCAAATATTTTTATGGAGTGGTACGAGAAGGTGGCATTGGTTGGAATATCCTACAAACCGAGACACTGGTGGCGGTATGTGGACGATGTGTTTGCTGTTTTACACTAAGACCATGTCACACCCTTATTGGAGCACTTAAATAGCAAACATCCGAGGATAGCTTTTACTGTGGAGAAGGAAGTGAACAGTGAGCTACCGTTTTTGGATGTGCTTGTGAAACGAGAACATAACGGTCGGCTATCACACACAGTGTACCGTAAACCAACGCACACAGATCGGTACTTAAAAGCTGACTCACACCATCATCCTTCTCATCTGGCTTCTGTGCCTCGAACGCTGATAAACAGAGCACTGAGGTTATGTGATCCTCAATATGTGGATACAGAACTCAGTCACGTGAGATCAGTGCTTGAGGCCAATGGGTATGGCTGGAAACAAAGCACTCGAATAGCCAACGCCTCCGCTAAAAGTCGAGTGACGTCCTTTTATTAAAGGGGTGACGGATAAAATCGGACACTTGTTACGCCGGAAATTTTGCATCAAGACTATATTTCGCCCCCCTTCACAGATTAGGCAATTACTGCGCTCTCCTAAAGATCCACTAGAAACTCCTGGTGTTTACATGATTCCATGTGACTGTGGTGATTGTTACATCGGCGAAACCGGTAGGAACGTGTCTACCAGACTCAGAGAGCACATCCGGTCCATAAAAAACATCGACAGCAACAGCTCCGCAGTGGCAGAGCACGCCCTGTCCTCCGACACGACGCACTACATAAGATTCGACAAGACCCAGATTTTAGCGAGAGAAAAGTTTTTTGTTCCACGTAAAATCCGCGAGGCGATAGAAATTAGTCGTCGTCCAAATTTCAATCGAGACAGAGGGTGTGCGCTGTCACAAAGCTGGAAAACTTGTCTTCATGGTACTCTGGGCAGTGTCAACAAAGTGAGTAGGGACACTATAAGTTTCGCCTGCCGGAGTAGAATGGTGTCATCAAGCAGCAGTGATGAAGATGGTTCTTCGGAGCAGGATCCTGCTATACGGTGTATGCCGTCTCAACCCCTACCACCACAACCACCCCCGCCGTCCTCCCGCGCTCTTCGTGCTGCTGCTCGCAGTGCGAGGTGGGACACGACGGCGAGCGCTCCGCACTCATCCTGAAGAAGGCTTCCGAATGAAGCCGAAACAATTGTCGATTTACACATCGACAACGCGTAAGTCACGCTAATTCCCGTTTTAATTTTAATTTTAATTAATTTAAAAGCTTTTACCAGTTGTAAATATGAGAATAAAAAAGTTTATAACCAGAGAACTTGTCAAGACGAATCAAACGAGCCCAATGTCGATGGGTTAATCTTGTTTAGTACAGAAGTTCCTATCGCCATTCCGTCTCTATCAACAGATCTGCTCTATGGTAGGTGCCATATCATTGTATTATTAAAATAGTTTTCCAGATAATGAGAATAATTATAATTATTTTATTATTCTTAATTTCAGAGCTTTTTTACTGAGCGAATATGCCGCTCCCTTAGAGCTGGTACATATTTGTATATAGTATATACCAATAATAAAAATAATCATAATTTAATTAATACCTTCGTTATTTTACGGACGGTTTTTTCAGACCGAACTTAACCATGTCTAGTATAATTTTGGATTTATCCGACATAGGTATAGATACGTATTACGTATTTTACTATTAAAGTTTTCGTGAGAATTAATATTATTAAATTACGGCTGTCACTCACGTCATTTGATCGATATTGTCGACCTAGGTTTCGAGCATGTACGATGCTCTTCTTCGGGATGAGTCTTCGTCGCGATTCGAGCCGTAATTTAATAATATTATAATTTATTACATAATCCAATGGAGCAATAATATTTCGTGCAATTTTCTAACTTTAATTTTACCTCTTGTAGTTGATGAATAAAATAAGCGTCATTTTATTGTATACTAGCCGTGCCCCGCGGTTTAGCCCACTATTATCATGTACATTCCAAAATTTATTCAAATACGTTCATACGGTAAAGCGTGAAGAGGGAACAAACATACTTACACACTTGCACACAAACTTTCGGATTTACAATATTATATAGTAGGATAAATGTGTACATAGTGGATGTTACAATAATTATTTTATATATTACATGCGTATAAGTCTAACGGCAAAATTATAAATTAAACGAAGGCGTTGTCACCATTTTATTATGATTATTCAATAAATGTATATCCTACTAATATTATAAATCCGAAAGTTTGTGTGTAAGTATGTTTGTACGGATTTGGATGAAATTTGGAATGTACATAGATTATATCTAGGATTAACACATAAGCTACTTTTTAACTTGATAATAACGGGCAAAGCCGAGGGGCACGGCTAGTCAAAAATATATTGTTACTTGGCTTGTTAGCAAATGACTCATACTTTTTCTTTCTTATTCTTACAGAATATTCATATTCGATGAACAGAGGGGCGATTGTGTTGTGAATTTGGAATATTTGAGGAATCTCACATCAGCTACACATTACATAAGTGAAGGTATTGTAACCATAAACAAACTATACATATAATCGGAGGGTTGGCAAAAAAAAAAAAATACGGAACAAATATCTCCGATTGCCGCACATGTAACTGTAGGGTTGTCAAAAGTATTTGAAAAATATAATTAAAAATTTTTGTACGGAAAAATTTTTGTCCGATTTCGACTTTCGTTCTCTGGCAGACGATTCCTGGCACGATACACATACACATCACCAAGTATTACTACAGCTTTTTGTTACAGGTTGTATATACTGAGTTACACTCATGAAGGCGCGGGCGGCTCATCACATTTTATGCATCTATCTGCCCGTTGGTTTAGTTGGGTGAGCGTTCGCCTTCTAAGCAGGGGTATCGGGTTCGATTCCCGGCGGAAACACAAGATTTCTCCCTAAGGAAAATTTGTGTTTCTAGTTCTGGTTGTGATTGAATGGTTGAGACTGATGTTTTTTCTTATTTTGACCAAAGAGAAGGTAGTCATACAAATGTATTGTACTTTTTTAGTACATACATACATACATACATACATATAAATCACGCCTCTTTCCCGTAGGGGTAGGCAGAGACCACATCTCTCCACTTGCTACGATCCTGACATACTTCTCTCGCTTCGTCTATTTTCATCAATCCTTTCATACAAGCGCGTCGGTTTAGGGTACTCTTGACCAGACCTTTACTTAAAACGTCTTGAATTTGATCAAGAATCGTTCGTCTCGGCCTTCCCCTTCCAACAGTTCCATTCACATCTGCCTTATAAATCTCCTTCGTTAATCTACTTTCATTCATCCTCTCCACATGTCCAAACCACCTAAGCATACCCTTCTCAATTTTAGTCACTACATCTTCTTTTATACCACAGCGTTCTCTTATACAACTATTCCTCACCCTGTCACTCAATTTCACACCAATCATACTTCTCAATGCTCTCATTTCTACTGCATTTATTCTACTCTCATGCTTCTTTTGCCATACCCAACTTTCACTACCGTACATAAGTGTTGGCACCAACACCCCTCTATGCACAGCCAGTCGCGCCCTTTCGGATACCTTCTGGCTACTCATAAAGGCGTGCAAAGCACCATTCACCATGTTTCCTGCATTAACCCTTCTTTCAATATCACTTTCACACTTTCCATCTCTCGAAAACTTAGAACCCAGATATACAAACTCTTTCACCTGTTCTACTTTTTCTCTGCCTATCAAAATACTACATTCAGTCATACAGTCTTCCCTTTCAAAAACCATTATTTTTGTCTTGCTTACATTTACTTTCATTCCTTTCCTTTCCAAAGATACATTCATAATTGTTACCATCTCCTGCAAGTCATGGGCAGATGACGCAAGTATTACTTGGTCATCGGCGTAAAGAAGACATTTGATGAGTAACTCGTTCATTCTCAGTCCATACATACTCTCTTTCAGATCATTCAAGCAGTTATCCATGAATAGGTTAAACAGCCAAGGAGACGCTACACATCCCTGTCTCACACCCTTTTCGATGCGAAACCATTCAGTGTACGCCCCGTTTATTATATATTCACAGATAATGCCGACCACAACTCATGCCTCACCACTCTATCATAGGCCTTTTCCAAGTCCACGAATGCGCAATAGACTTTTTGGTTTTTGGCCAAAAACTTTTCAGCTATGCACCGTAAGGAAAAGACCTGATCCGTACATCCCATCCCCTTTCTAAATCCCGCTTGTACATCCCAGATTTTTTCATCAGTATCATGCATCACTCTTTCAATCAGCACCTTAGCATACAATTTGCCGACGACACTGAGAATCCCGCGGTAGCTTTTGCAGTCCTGCTGTGACCCTTTCCCCTTATAAAGTGGCACAATCACAGCCTTGCCCCAATCTCTTGGGACTTGGCCATTCGTCCAACAAAGGTTGAAAAGGCGGTACAGCAGACTCGCAACAACGCCTCGCCCAGCCTTCAGCATCTCGACCGATACTCTGTCATACCCAGCAGCCTTACCTGATTTCATATTTTTCATCGCTTTCACAATTTCATCCATACTAATCTCGCTATGAGTAGCCTCACATTCATTGACTTGCACAGGGATTCTTTCGACCCGTGCTTCGTCTCTCTCAAACAAACTTTCAAAATATTCCTTCCATCTCTTCAACACACATTCTTCACCTTTTATAATACTTCCATCCTGGCTTCTGATTTTGCTCAGGTCCGATGTCGCCGACTTTCCTCGAGCTGTGCGTATGGATTTCCAGAAAAACTTAATATTAGTCTGGAAATCTTCAGAAAGCCTCCTATCAAACTCATCCTTACTTTCTTCTTTCTTTTTTCTAATCATCTCCTAAACAACTCCTTTCACTCTTTTGTATTCCTTTCTTGCTTCCTTTACATCTTCATCCGACGCCTTCTGTATCCTTTGGTTAGCTTTCATAGCTAACCAATCCAACCATGCTTTCTTCTTTTCACTCACAGCTATCTTAACGCTTTTATCCATCCACAGATTCGTCTTCATTTTTCCTTTTCTTCTTTTGATCATCCCACATACTTTGACAGCCGTGCCAACCACACCATCTCTAATGGCATTCCACAGACATTGAATTTCGTTCACTTTGTCCAGATTTTCAAATTTCTCTTTCAAACCTTTCACATATTCATCTCTTACATCCTCTTCTTGCAGTCTCTCCACTTTTATTCGTTCTAGATCGCTCGTCTGCTCTTGTGCTCTATGCCGCCACCGATTAAAGAGACCACTCATTCGTACTAACACCAAGTGGTGGTCTGTGTCAATGCCGGCTCCGCGATATGCACGAGCATCTAGAACTTTCCTTTTCAATCTTTCGTCCACAATTATAAAATCAATCATGCTTCTACTATCACCCTCTTCCCTTGTATACATATGAATCTTTTTATGGTCAAACATTGAGTTTGCCACACACAGATTCCTTTCCAAACATATCTCTAACAGGCTCTTCCCATTTTCATTCACCCGTTCATCCCCAAACATGCCAAGAACTCGTTCATATCCATCACGCTTTATACCAACCCATCCATTAAAATCCCCTAACATAAGTATACGTTCATTCTGTCCACATTTTTCCAGAGTATCTCTCATACTTTCCCAAAACTCATCTATTTCTTTTTGGGCTTTTAGGCATTTCCTCGAGCCTATATCCGTCGGCGCATACACCCCTAGAAGAAATAGCCGAGTTAGTCCGACTTTAAGCCTTATCCAGATGAGTCTCGGGCTCACACTCTCTACTTCTTTCACACACTCAGCCATTCTTGCGGAGAGTATGACACCGACTCCCCGACAGCCCCTGCTGTTGGTAGAAACACCAGACCAGTACGCTGTATATGGGCCATGCTTCGAGGTGTCACACCCTTTCCGCTTTGTTTCATTCACACATAGCACATCTATACGTCTTTCATCCATCATCTGACAGACTTCATCTATTTTCCCACTCATACCTCCTCTTACGTTCAACGTAGCAAAGCGGCTCTCCATGGTCCGCTTTTCGCCCCCGCGAGGAACGAGACGTGATGGGTTGCGTGCCACATCGCCGCCATATCGATTTTTAGAAAAGAAAACCATTGCGTTCCCACGAGTAGCAAGGGATTTAAAATGTCCATCCTAACAGAGCCCCGCATGCCAGGATAAAGCTAGCCTTGATCTGGGGTCACCTGGTCCCAGGGCAATATGACCGTTCTCGACTAGGCTCGCCCCTAGCCACGCATCCATCGGCACGGTAGACCTTGGATTGGCGGAGTGAAAGGAAAGAGGGAGAAGGTAGAGGAAGAGAAAAGGGGATAGGAGTGCTATGAGTAGAAAAGGATAAAGGTAAAAAGGACATTACTGGCCCGGATGGCTTGGGATGAGTCAGTAATAGCTCGGGGTGCCGGGGTCGCGTACCCGTATACCTAACTAAGACTATCGGGAGAAATAGTCCAGATAGTATCCCCTGACACTTTTTTAGTAAAGGTAAGATATTAATGTTTACTGATCATCAGAAATATATTCATCTGATTACTGGTAAATCATTATTTTCTAATAACTTATTTTAGCTCCTATTTACTAAAAACAAAAAGAATGGGTTCCCAACCAGTCACACCAATCGAATTACACTGTTACTCGTTGGGAATTATTTTTCCCGTCGAGTGACACTGTTATTAGTTGCGACATTATTTTTGAGAAGAATTCCCATCGAGTCAGAGTGTAACTCGATGAAAAAATAACCTAACGAGTCACAGTGTAACTCGAATGGTGACTGGTTAGGAACCCCACCAAATTGAGTATCTCCTCCTTTTTTGTAAATTCGGTAAATATATAATTTTTATTTTACAGACAAAGACGTCACTCTTGAAGACACCGTAGAAAGTACGTCAATTAATTATATTTTATGTTATTATCACTATTGACATTAGTTTGTAAGATATTATTACAAAATGGCGTAACAGTTTATAGCTTACTTCACTCTTCTTGTTACTTTCTTAGTAGCTCTCGTTAAAACTGTTCATTTACGGAAGTATCAATCAATAATAATTAAACGCAAGCAAAAAAACCGACTTCACCGCTTTATCTTCGGAACCTTGATCAGATTTAATGTATTAAACACGGATTTTTAACTAACTTAAAACTAGAGATCAGATCTTGGTCAAATTTAAACGGGACCAATTAGAAAACAACATCATACAAACTAAAAAAAAAATTACGAAATCGTCTCACGTGGAGAGAAGTTATGAGGTAACACACATAAAAAAAAATACATTCGACTTGAGGTCACAGGTACAGGTCCTTTTTTTGGGAAGTCGGTAAAAAAAAAAATGTATTGCGTCGAGGCGTTGCAGAGGAGTGCGACCACAAACACCGTGACACGAGATATTTATATATTAGAAGAAGATTAACAAATAATATTTATAGGATACAAGTTACAATAACATATTACAATATTAATTTTGTTTCCCCTCCAGCAAGACTTCGAGAGCGTGTAGAGAGAGTGTTCAGAGGCATTCTGATCTCAGCTATACTGTTCATAGCGTGTGCTAGCGTCTGCGCAGTAACCGTCTGCATATTCTGTTGCCATATTCGCTATTCGTAAGTTCTCATTACTTTTACAACCTCATAACATAAACGCTTTCACACTCACAGCCCTACTCTAAACCATTGTTTCATTCGTGTTAAGAGCGTTTATTCCTTTTGGCTTCTCTCTCGCTCGCACTATTCGATATTTATAATAAATACAATTATCTACTTGTGTTTTTGAAAATGTTTTTAACTAACTATATGGAATATTAGTTAAATTATTTTTTAAATATTTTTTTCTCCTTCATATCCTTCAATAAGGTGAAAAAGAACACATTTCCAAAATTTCTATGTGATTTTCACAATCTCACCTGATGGTAAGCGACGATGTGGTCGACGATGGAACAAGCTTGCCTAGAAGATACCTATTCACTCGTGACTTGAAGACTCCCATATTGTACTCATCAGGAAACACGGAAGGCAAGGAGTTCCATGCCTTTATAATATATATGAATTTCTTTATAGTATATTTAATGTGGCCATATGTACTTAAACTAATTAATTTAGAATACATTCAATCATTTTAATTCTTATTATTCATTCGTAAATAATTTTTTTTTCTGTAATAGAACTAAATTAATGATGTACTGTTACCATGACTCATTTTGGGAAGAAACAAGTCATTAAGACAGGGTGCCGACTGCAGTCAGCACCCTGTCTTGACACCCTGGGTCGGAACTAAAAATAATGTACTTCAATGCAATAAACATTTAATTTCACTTTCAAATCCGTCCAGCTGTTAGAGATATCTCGATACAAAAATACTCACGCGCGTATACACACACACACACACCATTGCATACTTAACTTAAACTTTAGGATATATAATATCAGTGTGTCAGTTATCTTCAATTTGGATCTTAATGTGTTCTTTTATTTTTCAGGGACCGTAAACTGAAGAATGAAGTAAGCGCACTGACTGCCAAATTGAAGGTGGGCACGAGAAACAAGGACTCAGCGCCGCTGGTGAGGAAGGCCCCACGTGACCAGAAGGAGGAGAGTTGCAACGTTCTGGTGCAAGGCGCTGACATCATGTGCGTTTGACTTAAGGAACATCATTCATCATTAAAAGGCATTGTCAAGAAGCTTCTGGAAACATCTGTGTTTATGGAGCCCATGTGGTCGTTTATTTAAAAGAATATCTATGACATTTAAATATAAGTCAAGTTTTTCAAACTTTATTGCTATATATATGTATAGAATTATATGTATAAAATATTTTTTCTTATTTAAATGCTTTTTAATTAGGAATTTGAATAAATAAGAGTAATAGAGTGCATGGGAAATTCAAAGAGACGTCAGTGTCCACGTTTTTTATATGTATATATATATATATATATATGTATATATATATATATATATGTATATCTATCTCCCTAAAGGACATATGTAGCTTTTTTTTTGGGTGTCATTATAAGTGAGATGATAATGTTTTAGGTCCCCAGATAGTCTTTAACATTATTGTAGGGTTTAAAAGCGTTTTTATATAGTTTAAGTGTCATTTTGATTTCTTTAATATTAAATGTATTTAGCAAGAGATTAAATTGTCTATTAGTAGGTTGTGTAAATTGTCAAAAACTTCCTGAAGCTGAAGGAATAATGGCTGGAGTATTTGTTTGCGGAACCAAACATCCTGGGCGAGATCACAGCGCCTTTTATGCAGATTAGGCAAGCATTTGACTACTATCTCACCTAATGGAAAGTGAGGATGCTGCCAAAGATGTGACATGCTTGCCTAGAAGATACCTATTCACTCTTGACTGAAAGACTTCCAGACTATACCTCTCGGTGAACAATGACGCAGGCAATGAATTCCACTCCTTCGCTATACGGATGATGAACGTAGAAGCAAAACGCTTGGAGCGAACTGGAGGTGTGTCAACCATAAACGGATGACGTTTGACAGTTTGTCTGGGTATTAGATGGTAAAAAAGTTTTTTTTCTATGTGCTTGAGAGACGCGACGAGCAAACGTTTGCTTTGATGGTAAACGCCACGCTTGCCCATTACAGTTAAATGCCACCCAGAGTTTTGAACAGTTCTTTGGAACTGTTCAAAAATCTGTTGCGAGGCAAAATTCGTTCCGCGCGGCATTGCACTGCACTCGTCACCATGAGATTTAAGACTGTTTTATATAATACTAGCTGTCCCGGCGACCTTCGTTCCGCCTAACAGTCAATTAATGTGCATGTTTAGGAAGCCATACCCGGCATGCGTTACAATGCCACGTGACTATATTACTACCTCCTTCATGTTTATGTTTGTCTAGTACTTTTCTAAATCCGAATGACGTATGAGAAAATGTTTTTATACTCCTGTAAAAAAAATAAGATTGACGTTCCTAAAAAATATCTTATGTCCGTCTCCTGGTTCTAAGCTACCTCCCCACCAATTTTCAGCAAATCCGGTTCAGCCGTTCTTGAGTTATAAATAGTGTAACTAACACGACTTTCTTTTATATATATAGATGTAGGCGGCGACTGTTGTCTTACACTGACCTAGCGCGCTGGAGTTGACGTTGTGCACGATAGCGAGGTCGAACCCGGCCGCCTGCGCGTTGCGGACCTGCGTCTCGTACGAACACTCCAGAAGGTTTCTGTGGACAAAATGCGGCATTATATATTTTTTTATAACCAACCAAATATGAATAAACAAAGAAAAGTAAGCTTCACATAAGACTAGCTATTTCAGAGTCTTTTTATGCTAGATAGGCAAGCATTTGATCACCTTTTCACCTGATGGAAAGTGATAATGCGGCCAAAGATGTAGCATGCTCTCATTCACAGCCCCCCACTAACTTTGATGAGTTGTGTGGTTGCCGGAAAGATTCCCATCACACACACAATCAACAGAACCAGAAACACAAATTTTCCTTGGGGAGAAAACATGTGTTCCCGCCGGGAATTGAATCCAATACCCCGCTTATAGGCGAGCGACTTCAAATACAATTTTGATGTATAAATCTCAGATAGATTTGGTCAATTAGTAAACTACCCTTTTAATGATCATCACGGCTACTATATAAACGCTGATTATATCAATATAGCGATAGTAATGAGCGCACTACAATTTACTGTTGCAGAAAATCGACAACGTAATCGATAACGTATAGGCTGCGGCTGAGAGTATTGTCAATAACTCGAAGGCTGCACGGAATGTCAAAAGCACTTGAATCCAATCCATTACAGGTACAATAAACTCGTATTAACAAATAAACAAACCATTTCACAATAACATCTTTAAAATAGATTCAGATTAAAATTGTTTTTTGCCTCCATAAATACAGTACAAGATGTTAAATTCCAAAAGGTAGGTACAATGTCTCATATGGACCCTGTCGGGCGCAGCAACTTAAGAGAGAAGAGGACGCAATCCTTAATTATAAAATTAAAATATTATCTTTTAAGTAGTCATAAATTGAGTAGTATGCTTTCGTTATTAAGACAAGTGTGATGGTAAAAAACAAGGTTCAAACTCACTTAGCAATGAGCACGATCCACCTCGCCGTGAAATTAGTGACATTCGGAGCTCGGGTCATGTTGGTGCAGCCGTCTTCGGGCTTTCCCTGCACCAGGAACCCTCGGAGGCCGTCGGGAGGAATGTCAGGCCCGAAGTCAGCCGGCATGTCGCGGAATTCCTCTGTGATCTGATGAAATGCATGAATTATGTCACTATAAACAAAATAAAACATAACATAAAATAGAAGGAAAAAACAGCTTACAAACATAAACATAACAAAAAGTGCCAAAAAGGTCGTGACTCATTTTTGCCAAGTGTAACACTAGGCGTTAATTTTCAGTCACAACCCAGAGATCTAAAACAGTAATAAAAATATAATATATTATATATATGTATGTATAATATTATATATTATCATAAATATATAAAAATACAATAAATAAAAAATAATAATCGTGATTAACTTTCTATTGACGACCCAGTTGGTGTAGGTGGCTACTCTCTGTCCAATGCGCCATGGGTTTGATTCCCTGCAGACACAAATTTTCTTCCTAATGGACATTTGCGCTTCTGGTTCTGGGCGCCATTGTATGTGATGTAAATGTATCCAGTACCCATGATACAATTCTATGAAATTAGTGTGCACTTAGGGTTGCGAGTGTGATATCTGTGATTTGATGAAACAAATCATAATTAGTTTCTATTGACGACCCAGTTGGCGCAGTGGGCAGCTCTCAATAATGGTTTTGATCACAATTCGATCAAATACATATTTTTTTAATATACGCGAGCGAAGCCGTGGGAAGCAACTAGTAAAATATAAAAGAAAACTGCACTGATTTTCACCAAACAAAGCTAAAAACTCTCAAGATAATAACAGCCAACATATATACATAGACAGCTATAAAATATAAATAATCGCATTGAAATCAATCAAGCGACACAGATTTAGAGTTATTTATCAGTTTACTACCTATTATTATCGCAACAAACGCATCTGTTGCGATCAAATGTAGTTCGAAATCGATTTTAACTTTAACTCGATTTTAACTTAAACTCTTTATCTTTAAAGGGTATTTGTAAGCGTATTTTCTTACTTCTCAGACAGACTAGAGTTTTTTTAAGATAGATAGGCAAGCATTTGACCACTATCTCACCTAATGGAAAGTGAATATGCGGCCGAAGATGTAACATGCTTGCCTAGAAGAAACCTATTCATTCTGGACTTGAAAACACCCAGATTGTACCGTTCAGGAAACAAAGACGCAGGCAATGAACAACTACGGTACGGTAAGCCAAGAATCAATGACCTAACATACTTATACAACGTGTAACAAAAAGGTGTAGTAATACTTGGTGGTGTGTATGTGTATCGTGCCAGGAATCGTCTGCCAGAGAATGAAAATCGAAATCGGACATAATTTTTTCCGTACAAAAATTTAAAATTATATTTTTCAAATACTTTTGACAGCCCAACTACAGTTACATGTGCAGCAATCGGAGATATTTGTTCCGTACAAAAAATAAAAACATTTTTTTTTGCCAACCCTACAATTACATCTTCATCGCGTGACCATGACCATTGTTATGGCCTCCACTGTCTGGCGTCCAGGTCCAAAGGCTATGTAGTGTAGAACGGTAGCTGATGAAATAGGGTTGCATATGACATAATTTTATAGAAACTTTAATTCATCATAACTCCATATTCATGCTGCTGCCGCGCATTCGGGTGTTCTTGTTAGACTCCATACAAGTAGCTAGACGCGTGGCTTGAGTATTACTACACCTTTTTGTTACACATTGTTTATGCTAAGAATTTAAAAAAAGATACTAACGAAATGCTGCATCGCGACAATGTGCATAACCTTAACGGCGTTAACGGCCAAATGTGCTGTCATCTCTGATCAGGTATCACAAAACACTTTCACATGAAGAATCCTATCTAATATTTCATCCTATGCCACTTCTGCCACGACGCACCGCGCTTTCGCTGTTCATTAATTATGAAAACTCAGTAAACTGTTAATTTAACCGTTCCCATAACCATTCAAATATTGAATTAGGTGTTTACTTCAATATCTTTTAATTAGAGAACTATTATATTGTATATTTTTCCAACAAAATCACTACACATCAAAGAAGAATTAAAATTCAACACGCCTATAGACTGCAGTTTAACAAACGTCTAGTGGTAGACTGCTCACTATCGGATGGAAATATTCCCATACTTGTTGAGATAACGTTTATCTATTGCTTCGTATTATTTACAATAATATACAGAGTGATTTGTAGTTCTTATAATGGTCTGAACGAGGTGTCTCTAACGGTCAAGGGCCATTGATTGAGTCATACATTCTGTCAGCGTAAATGACTTAGGAATTTTTGTTAAACGCCCCATTTGACGCTTTCGGCGAGTTATAGTACGCTTAAACAAGCTAAAGAACGGATTTAATGATGTTTTTTGTTGCAAATAAAACACATTTAATATTATCGATCCGAATTAAATTTCCAAACAAATTATAAAAACCTTTTCTTTGTCTTTTAAAAATGTATATAAAACATCGTCGATAGTCTTAATTCAACGAGTGTCCGTTGAACTATATACTTCTGGTCGAGCATTCATGGTGAAGTCTATGTTGGTGAGTCTCGGCGTATTTCTTAATCACTTTTTACAATATGTTTTATTCTATTAAAACTGTGCACATTTTAACCTTGACTTAATACTTTTTTTATTATTGGTTAGGAATTAGGATATCAGTTATACTACCACATACTAGAGTCCAGTTTGGAACCCGTGGAATCTGAACCCTGAAAAATGTTTTTAACTAATCGAGTAAACATCTGACCTTAATAATGGCCGTGATACTGTTTATCTAATAGGTATCATTGATCAAAACAGATGTACGGGCAATCGGATTTAAATTGTAATTATAATCTCTTCAATGTTTTCTACATAGGTCCTACAAGGCCATAATGATCTGATTATCAATCGTAAGTATGTACTTACATAAAAAATCCAATTCAGATTGTATGCTATTGTTTAACAATCAATATATAATATATATATATATATATATTATATTAATTAATCCATAGCATAATACTTGCCACTTTTATCTGTCGCTAAACTGTCATGTTCGGGCAGCTAGCTATAATTAAGAGCCAGTCATTCTATATGCAGTCATATTTGCATATACATGTCACGTGCTGATCCATTGATGCATATAAGAACTAACAAATTTGTATATTTTTACTATTACTTCATTGCAATTTCTTTTCGATTCTTTTAATTTTTGAGGACTTCTGTAACTTTTAAATTTGTGACATATTAAACTATAGATACAAGTGGCGATGACACATCGGTTTCCTCTAACCACCATGTCCATTAATCTTTCTGCTAAGTTTAATTAAAATCCGTTTAGCCGTGTTTGAGAAAAACAAAAGTGCAATCTTTTACAAAAACTATTAAAGGTATTTACTAAAAATTTAAAATAAAATACCCGACATTTTGATACCCTACTAGGTTCGGTAATTATTAACGCATTACTATTTCGCGCCGAAAATCCTCGATTTTGTTTTTCAAACACCTATCTAAGGACACTTGGGTTTTTAAGACGAATATAACGATACATTAACAGTCGAAATCCATCCAGCCGTTTAGAAGATACGAGGTATTAAAGAAATTTACATATATACGTACAAGATACGCGCGAAACTTTGAAGAGATACAAAACAGAGTTACCGTAAAATGTAAATGGACGAATTGCCTAGTTTGGTCGAATTATCAGGTTACATTCGGCTGATCCTATTCTCTAATACTTACGTGAGCCCTTGGTCGGGGGTATTATGTTACTCGGTAGTTTCGTGGTAAATTACTTAACTACGTAACTTTTTTGTGTTTTATGTGACAAGTATCTGCAAACATGTCGCAAATTATTCCCAATTATTCAGATTTTTACACTACTTAGCATGTATTATCTATACTTATATTATAAAGAGGTAAAGTTTGTTTGTAAGGGGTAATATTTGAAACTACTGATCCGATTCTGAAAATTCTTTCACTAATAGATACTACTCTGTCGCTGAGAGTCATAGGCTATGTTTTATTGGGATAAAAGTTAGTTTTCAGTTCGAAATCATAAAATTCGTAAGAAAAGTTGGAGAAAAATTTGCTAATTGGCTGCTTTATCGGCGTACCCTGACTAAACAGTAGGACATAGGGGAATACAATGGATGGCAAAATTGATGGTCTTCACGAGTTTTACAAAAAGTCCGCGACAGCATAATTATATCTAACATAATATAGGTCAGAACAAACTACTTTTCTTTGTTAAAAATCTGACAATATAGGGGCTTCTGTTTTGTTGGCTTTTTGAATCATTCAATATTAATCCTTATTAAAATAAACTATTTCATCGTCTTACGTAGTTCATGTAGATACAATTTGATTTTTACTGCATATAATATTTTTTTTGTTTTGCCTAGTGTGGAGCTGCGAGAAAACGTGCATGTTGTGTTAATTAAAAATCTATATTCAGTAAGCATTAAAAAAACCGGCCAAGTGCGAGTCGGACTCGCTCAGAAGGGTTTCGTGCCATTATCTATAAAAACGGTAAAAAAAATCCTGTCTGTTGTATGGGAGCCCTTAAATATTTGTTTTTTTTTAAATTTAACTATTTATTTTTACAGTGAATATATAACTAAATAATCTGTGAATATTTCAAGCGTCTACCTGGTGCCGTTATCAATATCGAGCAAAAAAATCACGTTTCTTATATGGGAAATATATAAAATAAAACTAAATATTTATTTCATTCTGTTTTTTAGTATGTGTTGTTATAGCGGCAACAGAAATACATCGTCTGTGAAAATTTCAACTGTCTAACTATCACGGTTCATGAGATACAGCCTGGTGATAGACGGGCAGACAGACGGACAGCGGAGTCTTAGTTATTACTAAGACTCCGCTGTCCGTCTGTCTGCCCGTCTATCACCAGGCTGTATCTCATGAACCGTGATAGTACACGAGTGATAGTAAAACGAGACCCTATTGGGTCTCGTTTTACCCTTTAGGTACGGAACCCTAAAAATGACTATGAATAAAACGATGGAACATTTCCGATTCAATTATTGCAATAAGTAGTCAAATCGAGTCCTACTACTCATTGCAGTAAAAGGATATTTTTTTACCGACTTCCCATAAAGGAGGAGGTACTTAAGTCGACTGTATTTTTTTATGTGTGGTACCTCATAACTTCTCTCCACGTGAGCCGATTTTGAAAAAAATTTTTTAGTTAGAAAGTTTAAGATGTTGCTTTTTAATTGGTCCCATTTAAATTTGATCAAGATCTGATCAGTAGTTCTTGAAATATCGTCAATAATGCCTATTTTGTGGACTACTTTGACGATGTTCTCGTTTACCCGACTCCAAAAGTTACCTCATAACTTCTTTCGTTGTGAGCCGATTTTGATGATTATTTTTTTATTTGAAAACTTGGTGCTTTTCATGTGGTCCCATTGAAATTTAATCAAGATCTGATCTCTAGTTTATGAGTTATCGTCGATAATGCGTGTTTAATATATTAAATCTGATCAAGGTTCGGAAGATAAAGCCGTGATAGCGTGAAGCGTTTAATAATCTATATATTATTATTATATAAAAATCAATGCCACTTTTCGTCGTAATTTTATAACTCAAGAACGGGCTTACCTATCCAAAACAAATGTTTAGGCTTTGTTCGGACTATTTAGTAGATGGTTTACGTGAAGTTTGCACAAAATCGGTCGAGCGGTTCTTCATTGATCACACCCGGGTGAAGCCGGGGCGGATCGCTAGTTATTTATATGTATGTAAGAAATACTTTGAAAAGGGACACATAATAATTAAACGCAAACAAAGCTTAAACAAAAAATGACTTCACAGCTTTATCTTTGGAACTTTGATCAGATTAGATGTACTAAACACGCAGTATTGTGATCACTTCTTTTTTGTGAAGTCGGTAGAAAAATTACATATCTTTTCCGTTGACTTACTGTTAGTAAGCAACAGGCGACAGGTTGTTTAAGAAATACATTATGTGACTGCTATCATACTTATGATATCTGAAACTAATTGATATCAAAGCTCTAATTTTAGCTGTTCCTAGCTGCATTATCTAACATGTGTGTAATGGTTGACACAGTTTAAGAACATTTGATCTATTTGACCTTCGCCAAGTAGTCTGATGGATTATTGTAAATAATTGTAGCACTCGGTCAGCATTGGTCAATTTAACTGATTGACAAGGGTAAACAATGTTCAGTAAGGACTAGTGTTGCCAGGTCCAGTTTATCTAAATTCGGGGCAGTAGGTTAATAAAATCGGGATCTGGGTTTTAAAATCGGTACAACTAAGAAACTGGTTTTTGTACATACACGTTTATTGTTTTTGTGTCTATGTCCCTGTCCAGACAAAATACAATCACAAAAGTACCATTTTAATTAGTGGCTCCGTGAAACTTTTTTTTTTATTATTATTAGCTTCGTACGTATAATTATGGCGCGAAGTTAAAATTGAAGGTTCAATCAAATCGGGACATTTGGCGTCCTGATCATGGGTTAATCGGGACGTGTCCCCAGACCCCTGAAAATCGGGACGTCCCGCGTAAATCGGAACATCTCGCAACGCTATAAGGACAGTGCTTGGACGCTGGAGATGGGTGCCGCACAAACTTTCAGCGGTTATGGGCGGAGATCTAACCCCTGCTGATGCATTCTGAACAGAGAAAGATCGAAGCCAGAGATTCCAATCTGACCCGCTCCGGAGTAGACGAAAGAACCGCCTATTCTTTCCTCCTCCATAGTGGGTCACTGGTGGAGTCAGACTGGTAGATTTTTTGTCGTGAGTCCACAAAAAAGGGGCTGTACTTGAATGGGTGACTGTTTAGTGGGATTTATAAATAAGTATTACCGTCCTTTCTTCGAGATTCGTCACGTCAGTTCACATGTTTTAGACGCCTGTGATTGGTCAACTTTCCCTGACGACAGCTAGCGGTCAACTTTCCTTGACGGTGATTGGATTGTGAATGTCATAGAAAAGACGTGGGCCGCATTTCAAAATGATCAAGCATGCTGCATGACAATTTAGTTTCGTCAATATATTAACGTTATTAGTTGATTAAAAGCATAAGAAATATTTTGCTTTTTCTCTATTGTGTGGCAGTTTATAATCTTCCTGTTTTTATTGGTTGAATGAAGCGAGATCTCCTAGTTGACTTGGGTGTTTTAGCACTTTATCTGGACTTATCGCACCCACTGAGAATTAGAATTTTGGCAGCAAAATGGACCCTAATTTAATTACGGTAAAATGTACTACGAGGAATATATTTTTTATCATTAGTTATTAGCATAAAAATGTTACAAAATCGTGGTGCACAAATCATTCAGAACAAAGAGGTACATGTTTTTGCATAAATGAGGTAAAGACAAACTGTCAAGTCTGAAGGTGACATCTCATACCTGTTTTTTATTATCACATGTTCCATCAAAACAAATTTCGTCAACTATTAGGCAGGTCATCAACCTCAAGGCATTGCACATTTACCCGTCGGTGTTTAATTTTTAAATTATACTTGATTATGAGACTAAATTGTATAATATGGTAATATGCTATGGTAATTCAGCTAGTAAACTTAAGTAAAAATAGATTTATGCAAGCTCTTTGGTTAAGGTTTACACTTTAACCTTAATATTTTTTTATATTATCTAGACTCTAGATAATAACGAAAAAAATTTTTTTGATGACTAAGAGAAATGCATATGATTCCTATGTTGAATTCACGACATAAAAAAATTAAGTGAAACATCACATAATTTTTTTTTCTCGTTAGCCAAGGATTAGATAACAATTACAATTGAGAAAAATTAATTGTTCACACTAATTATATGAATTTATGATTGATCTCGAAAATATATTGTTCTTAATACAGGCAAATTCCGGCAGTTATCCTCGAGAATCAGTCATTCTAGGCATAGCGTGTTTACCATTCCCGACAGCACCATCACTTACCATCACGTGAGATAGCATTCAAGAGATAGTCTATCAGAAATAAAAAAAAACAATTTTGCAAATTATTCAGCCTTGGAATAGCTGATTCCTTAGAGGCCAAAAAATTTGCCTGAACGGTACAATCTGGGTGTCTTCAAGTCTAGAGTGAATAGGTACCTTCTAGGTAACCATGTTCCATCTTAGAAAGCAGTCAAATGCTTGCCTATCTAGCATAAAAAAGGCCGTCTCCCCATGTGGCAGATATGGGGTCACCCATTGAGAGGTAACAGTCCTTGATAGGAAGGAATTTAATACCGCCTGTGGTATACGTGGGTGTCGCTTACCATCATGTTTCATCATGCTGGTTTCCTTTCTTACTTTCCTTTCTTTTAGAATACAGGAGTACTTACAGTATGTGGAGTTTCTTGGGTGTACACAATGATACTGCCATCCACTGCCATCAGGAGGGCAGTCAGCCCAATACACATAGTGATCCACATGATGCTGTATTCACATACTACAGCAATCCGAGAACTCGCATTTCATTTGCTGTCGGCCTACAGACTGGATGTTCACATCATTTTGCAGCCTGAAATATACCAATAAGATTTTATTTCTTTATTAGTTTGGTGACTGGGTGTTATGGAACAAATAACTTACTAGTCAATAGAATAGTCGGCCACATCATCACTTTCCATCAGGTGAGATAGTGGTCAAATGCTTATCTTTGGTGCATAAGAAAAAAAAAGGCTCAGTACTATTATCATCTTCCTTGTCACCACTGTTCATCATCAACACAGACACCCATAACGACTCACAAAGCTCTAACTAATGTACCAATTCCACTGGACCAATTGTTGTCAGCGACCCAAAGTCATCAGCCAATATTTAAAAGAGTTGGGATGGCTTAGATAGTAGATGGCTTATATAGTAGACAAAATACTCCTTGAGGAGTTCATCAGTGCAGGTCTAACAGCTCCTAACAGAAATCATATCTAATCAAAATCGTTTTTTCACATCGGCCCCAAAGAGGCAAAATTACAGCCTTCTCGAGAAGAACTTTAATTAGAATTAGAATGGTGTTTAGAGCAGGATGGCTATATATAAATTCTGTAATGCTATCCCACTATATGTGCCATTTTTAATGCAATTGACTATTAGTGTGACCATAATATAAACACCACAATATAACACATAATATAAACACATATAACACACAATTCATCATCTATATCTATCTTTATTCAAATTCACAAAAATTGTGATTAAAAAATATCTCTATCATCAAGTTTCGTTAGATCGGTACATTTTTACAACTATGGTGTGTATGGTGCAATTTACTACTGCCGACACTGCTTGGCATTCAAAAGGTTAAGTAGGTACTATTTAGCAAATCAATCCTGTAACTACCTATATATAGAATCTGTTTCATAGCCATTACAATAAAATTCTACCGAGTCATTACACATTTTGTTATCTATTTCTAATTTACTGTTTAAACATTGCAGACTGCTGCAAATATAAATCTCTGGAGAAAGATGTACAAGCGACATACTCTCTTGGCTTAGAAACATCAGGCATTGGGCCAGAATAAAGCGCATATATTGCAAAACATATAATATATTATATATAACATAGCAAAGGTTAAAAAAAAAGACTTAACCGCTTTTTCTTCGGAACGGATTAAATGTATTAAACACGCATTATTGACGATAACTCAAAAACTACTAATCATATCTTGATCAAATTTAAATGGGAACAATGGGAAAGCACCAGCAATCAAGCAAAAAAATTCAAAATCGGTTCATGTCGAAAGAAGTTATGAGGTAAAACACATAAAAAACCAGTGGAATTGAGACAGCCTCTTTTTTTTTTTGGAAGTCGGTAAAAAAGGATAACAGCTGACTTTTAAAAAAGAAGTATTCACTGTAAACTTAAGTGTTTAATAAAGTCAATCTATTTCAGACACACTTCTTAAGATTCTATGGTATATTCTAACATTATTGAAGAACTCAGAAAAGAGCCTGGGTCACCAAACGCAGTTTTATGTTCATTGGGCTTTTTTATAATATCATAATTGAAACGTAAAAAGCTTAAAAAAACCAACTTATACTTTGGTTTTGGCTTGACCAATTTCGATAACATTTATAAGGGAATAAAATTTATATGGGACCACCTCTGAAGTATACTCTACCAAACAAAAAAAATTATCAAAATCAATTCATGATTGGCGAAGATATCGCGTAACATACAAATAAAAAAATATAGTCGAATTAAGATCCTCCTTCTTTGAAGTCAGTTGAAAATAGACACCTATGAATTCTTTTGGAGAATAGCAGTAAAACGGTGATTGTTCATATGTTACAGTGATAGAACCCTATCCTACAAAAGTACCTACTACTATGGCTAGGTACTCATTGTCATACCATACAAATATTTTATACCTAATAGTTTGTCAGTTGGAATAACTTAAGGTATTTACCTTATTTTAAAAAATAGGATATTTTTTATTCCTATTATCTTATGTAGTATTGGTAGCTAGTAGCTTAGGCAAAAATTAATGAATTGTTTAATCAGTATCAAACAACTAACTACCAATGAGAGGGTAGTTAGAAAAAGCAGTCTGCAAATGGCTACCTAGCCTAGAGTTTCTGTGCCGAGTTGATACGCGTTATTGTGAGTATATAATAGTGGCGACGAGAGAAAATTGGACAAAAGTGCAAATAAAGTGATAATAGTTAATAGTAAATAAAAGTAAACACTATGGGTATAAAATTTAATGAATTTGACATTGTGAATGGATGTTGGCAAAATTACATCGAAAGATTTTGCTATTGCCTAGAGGCGGGCGAAATAGTAGACGAAAATAAGCAGAAGGCTAATCTGCTGGCGGTATGTGGCCCTTTTTTTTTTTTTTTTCTTATTATGATGTTCCAATTACGTTTGGTACACCATTGGAATTACAATCTAGCCTTAAGACTAATAGGTAATTTAATTTTGACCTAAACTGCTAAGTAGAGTAATATATTAAGAATGTGTCCAATAACACTTTTCTTACTGTCTCTATTATCGGGAAGACACTTTGTTCTTGTGTTCTTTGTTAATAGCACTCACTATATTACACTGTCACATCACTACACTAGCTCAAAAGGTTTAGTTCTTTTGAGTCTTCTCATTAAGTCTGTGTTGTCGAGGAGCTGGATTGCCTCAACGTTCACATGGTGATGATGTCTTTGTTCATGAGCTTCGGCGAGTCTTTTTATAACACTAGCGACGAGTTCCACTTTTAGGTCCCGATGAAGATCGTCATTTCTGATGTACCATGGTGCATGAACAATGCCCCTCAGTACTTTGTTTTGGAATCTTTGTATCATCTGGATGTTGCTATGTTTGGTACAGCCCCACAGCTGAATACCGTACGTCCATATTGGCATGAGGACTTGCTTGTACAAAAGTAATTTATTGTAGACTGACAACGAAGAAAACTTCCCAAGTAGCCAATCCATTTTTCTGTAGCGAAGCTCTAGCTCATCGCGTTTCTTTTTGACATGTGCTTTCCAGCGAAGCTTAACGTCTAGTGTCATGCCTAGGTATTTGGCTGTATTTTCGTACGGTATTGCTCGACCATTTATATACACTGGGTGATAGTTTGGTCTTTTGTTGGTGAAATCTATATGTATAGATTTTGTGTCGTTAAGCTTAATCCTCCATTTCTTTGTCCAAGCGCAAATGGTATTGATGGCTGTTTGGACTTTTTTTACTGCATCCTCTTGTGTGACTCCTGTTGCCATGATGGCTGTGTCATCAGCTTAACGCTTTTCTCCAAAACTGGAATATCACAAGTGTATAATAAGTACAGGACCGGACCTAGTACACTTCCCTGTGGTACTCCAGCTTTTATTTCCTTTAGCTCTGAGTATGCATCGTCTTGTCTTACTCTGAACATTCTCTGTGTGAGATAAGACTCTAAGATATCTGCAAACTGTTTCGGAAGTAAAATTCTAAGTTTGTGTATGAGACCTTTATGCCATACCTTATCAAATGCTTGTGCTACATCTAGAAAGACGGTAGTATAAACTTTCTTTTCTTCTAAAGTTTTTTCGATCATGTTGGTAATTCTGTGGACTTGTTCTATAGTAGAATGCTTTTCCCTAAAACCGAATTGGTAGTCAGGAATCAAGTTGTTCTCTTCTATGATTGGTTTTAAACGTTTTAGGAGAAGTTTTTCAAATAGTTTTGATATTATGGGAAGTAGAGAGATGGGTCTGTATGATGTGGCCTCATTTGAAGGTTTACCTGGTTTAGGTATCATTATTACTTCGGCGACTTTCCACGTATCAGGTACATATTTTAGTCTGAATGTAGCATTGATAAGAGTTGTAAGTTTTACTATAGCTTTACGAGGGAGATTTTTCAACACTTCCCCCGTAATAAGGTCGTAGCCAGGACTTTTCTTGTGGTTCAGCTGCTTGATCCCATTTTGAACTTCTCTTGGTGTTACGAGTCTTATTTCGTTGTAGGCATAGTTTATCGTTTCATCTTGAGTAATGTCATCTTCTTGTTCGTAATTAGGTTTGAAAATATTTTCCAAATGCTGTGCAAATACAGTTGCTTTTTGTTGGTTACTTACTGCCCATTTTCCACATTCTTGTTTTATGGGTGGGATATGCATCATCGGTTTCTCTACATTTTTCATCGCTTTCCATAATGAGTAATCAGTTGTACGATCACTTGTTAGATTACTAAGGTGGGTGTTTGTCATTTCATTATTAAAATCCTGAATATCCCTTCTTAACTTTTTGGTGAGATTATTTAGCAATTTTTTATCGTTCGGAGATCTAGTTGTGTGCCATTTTTGTCTTTGCTCTCGTTTTATAGCTATATATATATAGGTATGTGGCCCTGATTTGTATGATTTAATTATTTCTTTGATTTCTCCACAAAAAATAATTGAGGTTAAGTTTACTTTTATTGGGGAATTTTGAACAATCATTTTCATCCAAAACCTAATGAAATTGTAGAATCTTATAAGTTTCACACCAGACACCAAGAAGAAAGCGAAAATATAAGGAACTATATTGCACATTTGCGAAAATTGAGCATAAAATGTAATTTCTCGGATTTGGATCGGACTTTAAGGGATAGATTGGTATGTGGTATACTAGATAAAGAAATACAAAAAAAAAACTGTTGCAACAAAGTACACTTACATTCAAACAAGCTTGTGATATTGCATTATCACATGAAACTGCAAATATGGATGCAAATGTCATATTACAATCAGGCCCGTGCTCAAGTAATACTCCGCAGGACATGGCAGAACCGATGGATATAAATAAGGTAACTTATAAAAAAATGCAGACTCAGGATAATAAATCGGATTGTTTTCGTTGTGGAAAGTCTCATAGAGGAGAATGTAGATTTCGTTGGAGCAAGTGTCATAAGTGTGGCAAAACAGGACATATACAAGCAGCTTATTTTTTGAAATTAAAAACATCAAAAAACTTAGACATGGATTGTAATGGATTGTATGAGGTAGGCATTAACAGTATTAGACAAGATAAGGTGGACCCTTTTGTGATCAAAGTATTGCTGAATGAAACAGAATTACTCATGGAGGTGGATTCTGGCTGCCCATACACTATAATTAATGAGAACACAGCCAGGCTCATATGGAAAGGAAAACTACCCACATTAGAAAAGACTAATATGTGACTAAAATCTTATACTGATGGCAAATTGATGTTGCTAGGACAGACTGACATATGGATAAAATATAAAGGAATAAATAAAACAATGAAAATTCTTATTACAAGTGGAAATGGCATAAGTCTAGTTGGTAGGAATTGGTTTGCTGACCTTGGAATTATGATACAAGGAATTCATAATGTGAAGATAGCTTCAAGCGAGAAAGCCCAAACTACACAGTTAGTTAATAAATATAAACAGGTCTTTGAGGAAGGTCTAGGCAAATACACAGGACCAGTGGTAAATATTACACCAATCGAAGGCTCAGTGCCAAAATTTCTCAAGAGTAGGCCAATTCCGTTTGCTATAAGAGAGAGGGTTTTTAAGGAAATTGACAGATTGGTTGAAGATGATGTCTTGGAACCAACAACACATTCGGAATGGGCGACCCCAATAGTACCAATATTAAAATCAAATGGAAGAGTGCGACTGTGTGGGGATTACCGGTACACAGTAAATGCAGTCACAAACACTGACACTTACCCATTACCTACACTAAATGAAGCTTTTGTAGAGCTTCATGGGGGGGTAATATTTTCAAAGATTGATTTGGAACAAGCGTATACACAAGTCAGTGTGGATGACAAGACTGCTTCCTTACTTACCTTGAATACACCAAAAGGATTATACAAAATGAAACGGTTGGCATTTGGTGTAAAGGCTTGCCCGGGAATATTTCAAAGATTAATGACATCCTTGCTTGCAGGCATTCCAGGAATAGCTGTCCTGTTGGACGATATTGTCATATGTGGGAAAGATATAATTCAACACAATGAGAGACTGGAAAAAGTGTTACAGAGGCTACAAAAAGCTGGTCTAAGAGTCAATAAAGTCAAATGTGCTTTTGCTGTTCCACTAGTACAATTTCTTGGACATCTGATTGATGAGTTGGGAATACATCCATCTAAAGAGAAAATGAGCTCTATTGAAAAAACTCCGGCACCAAAAAATATGAAAGAACTTCAAGCATTTCTAGGGCTTCTAAATTTTTATGATAGATTTTTACCACATAAAGCAACAATAGCAGAACCTTTATACATATTACTAGAGAAAGTGGAAGTGGAACTGTTATATATGCAGCGCACCATCGCTGCAAGTCAGTCAATAAACCAGTGTCAAACGGAACGGTTGTTTTCTTTGCATGGATACTTCATCTGACGACGAGGTACCTACCGACGAGTGCAAAATAAAATTACAAATGGCGAATTTTATCGGCAATTTATCTGTTTTTGACCATAGTAGTCAAGAATGGGAAATATTTGCTGGTAAAGTTAGCAATTTCATAAAACTAAATAATATCCCTGCCGAGAAATGGTGCGCGGTGCTGTTGACGCATCTGTCGGATGAGTCCTACCGGCTCGCGAAGAACCTAGTGCACCCCAAGGATCTCGAGAATGTTCCGTGGGCGGAGCTGTTGGCGGTGCTGAATCGGCATTTCCAACCGAAGAGGTCTACATTTGCTGATAGGGCAAAGTTTTATGAAGCTTCTCGTTCCGATGGTGAGACTCTGGAGCAGTGGCTCGCACGATTAAGAGGGCTCGCCGTTTACTGCGACTTTGGTGCGGAGCTGGAAACGCTGCTTCGTGACAGATTTGTGCTGGGCCTTAAGGCCAGCCACGAGAAGGATCGTTTGTTCGAACAGGACTCGAAAACACTGACGCTCCGAAAAGCGTTGGAGGTAGCTCAGCAGGCGGCATGTGCTCGAGCTGCACGTGCCTGCGATGGACCCCGGGAGCATCACATCAAGCAAGAGGTGGTGTACCGTGTCGGCGAGCGCCGGGCGCCGGCCGCGTCCGCGCCGCAGCATACCGCGGTCACAGCTGGAGCGCGTTGTTCTGTGTGCGGTTTAAGAAACCACGTGGCGGATAAGTGTCGTTTCAAAAATTATAGGTGCCAAAATTGCGGTGAAAAGGGACACCTTAGAAAAGTGTGTAGTTCCGATAAAAAGGTGAACAACGTGGCGTTACATAACGTGGAGGTTGACGAACATGACTGCAAGGAATGCGATCTTTTCAACATAAGGTACGTCAACTATGATCCCATTAAAGTAGACGTTATCGTGGGAGGCAGTAATATGTTTTCCATGGAAGTCGATTGTGGTGCCGGCCGTAGTGTTATGTCGGAGAAATTCTATATAAAGCATTTTCACCAATATAAATTGTCAAACACAGATCTTATATTTTGTTTGTATACGAAACATAAAATTGCACCCCTTGGTTCCTTTTCTTGTGAAGTTACCTATAATAACATGACTCGGAGCGTTCAATTTTATGTAATTAAAGAAGGCGGACCTCCGTTACTGGGGCGCGATTTTATGAAACATTTTAACATGAATCTGGTGTCAGTATGTAATAACAACAATTTAAATGTCTATTCACTCCCGGAAGTGCAGCAAATTTTAAATGAATATCCAGATCTTTGGAAAGACGAACTTGGTTGTTTTAATAAATTCGAAGTAAATTTGCATTTAAAAGATAACGCAACTCCAAAGTTTTTCAAAGCCCGCGCTGTACCCTTTGCCCTTAAGGAGCGAGTAGAAGAGGAGTTAGATAGACTTGTCGAAGAGGGAATTTTGCGTCCGGTTCAGTACTCCGACTATGCTACCCCGATTGTCCCGGTTTTAAAAGATAATGGCAAGGTAAAAATAGCTGGTGATTTTTCATGTACCCTTAATAAAGATTTAAAAATTGATAAATACCCCTTGCCGCACATAGAAGAGGTATTTGCAAAGATTGGGGGTGGCGAGCACTACTCTAAGCTTGATTTAAGTAATGCCTATAATCAATTAAAATTGTCTAAAGCGTCACAAGAGCTCACTACCATCAATACACAGTCCAGAGGACTTCTATCATATACGCGCCTTGTGTACGGTCTTGCAAACGCGCCAGCTGTTTTCCAGCGTACTTTAGAAACGGTAGTAGCGGGCATTGAAGGTGTGGCGTGCTGGTACGATGATATCTGCCTAACAGCTCCAAATCGCACGCTTCATCTGGCTAGACTTCGAGAGTTATTAAGCAGATTACAGAACGCCGGCCTCCGACTCGAAAAAAGTAAGTGTGAGTTTTTTCAAGAAAGCGTTACCTATTTAGGTTACACAATTGATAGAAACGGTCTGCGTACTTGTACAAAAAAGGTAGTAGCTATTCTAGAAGCGCCTACGCCTACAAACGTTCTCGAACTTAAGAGATTTCTAGGAGTTGTAAATTACTATAGGAATTTTATTCCAAACGCATCGTCATTACTGCATCCTTTACATGAATTGCTCCGCGAGGGTGTGTCGTGGCGGTGGGAAGACCGGCAGCAGCGCGCGCTGGACGCAGTGCGGCGCGAGCTGGCGTCAGACCGCGTGCTGGCGCACTTCGACCCGCGGGCGCCGCTCGTACTTACAGTAGACGCCGGGCCCGCTGGCCTGGGGGCTGTGCTTGCTCATGTTCAGTCAGATGGGTGCGAAAAACCGATCGCCTTCGGCTCCCGTTCTTTGTCGGCTAGCGAAAAGAATTATAGTCAAATTCAAAAGGAGGCGACGGCTATTATTTTCGGCGTTAAGCGCTTCCATCAATACTTATATGGGTGCCAAAAACCTTTTATTTTGAAAACCGACCATAGGCCGCTGCTATCAATTTTTGGAAAAAAAGAAGGGGTAGCTGTAACCGCAGCGCTTCGTCTTCAACGTTACGCGATAATTTTGTCTGCATATAACTACACCATTCAGTACATAAGTAATAAAAATAATTGCTTAGCAGATTATTTTTCACGGGCGCCCTTGCCGGCTACTTTGGATGAATGTGACAATAACAAGTTTGCGGAACAAATGCCTATTCCTCTCTTGTTTCTAGACGCGGCTACCAAACCGGTTTCGTTCAAGCAAATCCAACGCGCCACAGCTGACGATAAGATTCTTACAACCGTTATTAAATATATGAACCAGGGTTGGCCGCGAAAAATAACATGTATGCTTATAAAACCGTATTTTCAATGTAAAGTAGATTTAGAAGTGATCGATGGGTGTCTATTCCGCGGACATCGAATAGTTATTCCTTCTGTTTTTCGAGATCGAATGTTACAGGAACTTCACTCTGCGCATTTTGGCATAGTGAAAACTAAAAATTCAGCTCGTAGTCGAATGTGGTATCCGGGATTAGACGCAGATATCGAAAAATATATAGGTAGTTGTAGCGCGTGCGCCAGCGTGCGGAGCGCGCCGCCGCGAGCGCCCCCGGCGCCCTGGCCGCGCCCGCCGGCGCCCTGGCACCGCATACACATAGATTATATGACTGCAGGGCAAACGGTATACCTCATTGTAATAGACGCGTATAGTAAATGGCTGGAATGTATTCATATGAACTGCGGCACTTCTACGGGTGCTCTAATTGCCAAATTAAAAGATATATTTGCTATTTTCGGAATCCCGACTGTCATAATTTCCGATAACGATGTTAAAATATCTTCTACGGAATTTCACACGTTTTGTGAAAATAATGGAATCGAATACATCAATTCACCTATTTATCATCCAAATAGCAACGGTCAAGCGGAAAATTCGGTTAAGACGTGCAAGAAAATGATAAAATGTTTAATGGCTGAGGGCAATAATTCACGTCAAATTCATGAAAAATTGAATGGTTTTTGTTTGAGTACAGGAATTCAAAACATTGCGCCTCTGGCGTTTCACCTGCCAAATTGATGTTTGGTCGTGAATTGAGATCAAGATTAGATTTGATTTTACCTTGTAAGCACGCTCAATCCACAAGTAAGGAAAGTTATCCTATTTTAAACAAAGCCAGACTTTTTGAAGTTGGCGAAACAGTGTGGGCCCGATGGTTTTCCGCTCGAAAAGCTAAATGGATGGTAGGTAGGATATTAAGTAAGATTGGCAATAGAATGTTTAATATTCAATTTAATAAGGTGGATAACCCATGCATAAGGCATTTGGACCAATTAAGAAAATATGTAAAATTTGATAAGTATCTTAGTAGTAATGGGGAAAGTCTGACAACGCCGCCGCCCTCATCGCCACCACCTACTCCTTGTAACTCAAATTCAATAGTAGAAGCATGTGAGGTCGCATCGGCCACCGGTGACCGCAGTGTCACTGACCTCGAAGTTGAGGGTAGTGGGGAGGAGGACGGTGATGTATGGGAGGAAGCTTGTAATGTTAATCCTGTAATGGAACCCAATTATGACGATCCCAATTGTTTATCCGATGAAGCTACATGTAGTCCAGGGTCGAGTAGTTCAGGTGTTCAACCGGAAGTACAAATTGCAGCTTCACCAGCAAATGAAGCGGAAACGGGTAGAATTCCTGGACGAACTCATAGACCTAGGAAGAAGGTAGATTATAAGAAGTTTTACTAATATTGTTATTGTATATTTATTGCCAGGACTTCAAAATAATGAGGAAGGAGTGTTATATATGCAGCGCACCATCGCTGCAAGTCAGTCAATAAACCAGTGTCAAACGGAACGGTTGTTTTCTTTGCATGGATACTTCAGGAACACAGAACACCAGAGAGCTTTCAAAACTTTAAAGACAATGTTATCTGGTGATGAGACACTGGTTCACTATGATAGTAAAAAGAAATTAATAATATCTTGCGATGCATCTCAGTTTGGACTTGGAGTTGTATTGGAACACCAAATGTAAGATGGGACGGTGAGACCAATTATGTTTGCTTCAAGAACTATGAATAGTCATGAACGAAATTATGCACAAATAGACAAGGAGGCTGCAGCAATTATCTTCGGATTGAAAAAATTTCACCAATATGTAAGCGGACGAAAAGTACTGATCAAAACTGACCATAGGCCATTACTGGGGATATTTGGACCAGACAAACCAATTCCTAACATTATATCGCCTAGAATGCTAAGGTGGGCTTTAATATTGAACTCATATGATTATGAAATTCAGTATGTAGAAGGGAAAAAATTGGGAAATGCAGATGCATTAAGTCGATGGCCTTCAGAAGAATCATCTACAGAAGAAGAATACTCAGGAGTTCTATTGATAGAGGAGACACCCATAGAGCTGGAATTTACAGCAGTTGAAGTGGCAAAAGTTACAAAAAAGGATCCAGTACTTAGTAAAATTTTGTATTGGATAAGGAATGGATGGCCCACTAAGGTAGACTCAGACTACAAAATGTTTTGGCAGAGACAAGAAGAACTATCTGTTCATAGTAACTGTATACTTTGGGGAAAACAAGTGGTGATACTGGAGAAAATGCGCACCCACATTCTGGAAGAATTGCACAGAAATCATGATGGTATAGTCATCACAAAAGCTTTGGCAAGAAGCTATTTTTGGTGGCCTTCGATGGATGGACATATTGAGCAAGCAGTAAAAAATTTTAAAACTTGCGCAGAAAATAGGAACATGCCTACTCAAGTGACTCATCATTGGATAAAACCTGATAAAGCCTGGTCTAGACTACATATAGATTACGCTGGCCCGTTTCAAGGAAAAACTTTTTTGATACTCATAGACTCTTACTCAAAATGGCCAGAAGTGAAAATTGTCAATGATCTAAGTAGTACTACACTAATAAGAACTTTGAGAGATATTTTTGCACAGCAGGGTTTGCCTGATTCAATAGTGAGTGATAACGGCAGAAGTTTCATATCAGAAGAGTTCAAAAACTATCTTAAAGAATGTGGGATTCGACAAATATTAGTAGCACCATACCATCCAGCTTCAAACGGCCAGGCAGAAAGAACGCTTCAAACAATCAAACAAAAACTAAAGAAAAACACAGGAGAGCCATGGCATGTGAGACTGCCCAATATGATGTATGGACTACGATCTACACCTAATAGTGTAGAACAGAAGACCCCTGCTGAACTTCTTAATAATCGCCGTTTCCGAACAAGATTTGATTATTTGAATCCATTGTCATATAAACCAAAAGAAATGAATGCAGATGAAAAGAATCAAAATACTAAAGTACGTGTGTTCAGTATTGGCCAGCAGGTGGATGTGAGAAACTATGGCAAAGGACCTCGGTGGTTGTGGGGCATAGTGGAAAGGAGAGTGGGGGTGTGCAGATATTTGGTGCGATGGAATGGGAAAGTGTTACTGCGACATATAAATCAAATGCATAGCAGCGGAGTCATAATGGAAAAAGAAAATCCAAAACAGAAATTACCAGAGACAGGTATAAATGACAGTGATGATGAAGATGAAGTTGTTATACCATCACCAAATAAATGGGCTGATATAATTGGAGTATCAGGGCCACAAGACATTGTTGTAAGGAATAAACGAGCTCTATCGTTAACACCACCATCATCTACGTCCAAGAAAATAAGAGCTGGAAGAGAACATAGCACAGAAGATGAAGAAGATGTTACTGATGAAGAATAAGTAAAGTACATAAAAGAAGTAGTTAATAATATACCCATAGTAAATAAGACAATAGACTCAAGTTTTAAAGTATAATTAAGTTATTAGAAGTGTTAATAAGAACTGTGTAAAATTTATTGGACAAATTTAAGTGTTAGATGGTGATAGTGAAGTGTCTTAGGGGAAAGGCATGTTGTGTATCTACCAATGAGAGGTTAGTTAGAAAAAGCAGTCTGCAAATGGCTACCTAGCCTAGAGTTTCTGTGCCGAGTTGATACGCATTATTGTGAGTATATAATACACATAAAATACTTTTTATACTGATTAACCCAGGCAAGCTGTAGGACATATTTGAATAAACTTTGACTTTAGTTTATACTTTCAGTAACAAGTTAAGCCATGTGAACTTCTTCTTATCGAGTCAATTAGTCAAACAAATAAAATAAAAATAATATATATATATAATATAAACTATATATTTTTTGCTAAATGTATCACCAGTGTTACAGCTTCGCTGGAGGCATTTGTTAAGTCTTCAGCTGTGCATGTGTTTGGACATGAAGGACAGGACAATAGATGGGACATTGTCTGGTCCTGCGCTCCACAGATGCACCTATTGCGGGAATGGTCTATGTACCCCCACTTAGCCATGTGAACTAATTATATATGGTTCATAACTAGCGTTACATGAGCATGTAATTTATAAATACCATTTACATCATCAGCATAAGTATAGGTAATACAATTTGACAAGCCTTTAAAATACTTTTATCACATAGTACCCTAGAATGAAGAAATGAATGATCTCAACAATTAGATATATCAACACCAATTGACGAGTGTATCAGAACAAAACATTTGACACATATAAGGTACAAAGGAAGCGTGTATTGTACTTAAAATGCACTGAACTGAATCATCCCATGATCAAAATATTGATAACGAGAACTGCTTTTATAAACAAAATTATTAACGAGACAATAGCTGCAAATAATCTAATTAATAGTGTGATCGGCTATCGGCCTTGGATCACGTGTGTAACGGCAACAATACTTCCTCGGGTGTCCACACAAGACATAAAAACACGCAAAATATATTTGCAAACACTTATAGAGCATGGTACCAATTAACAACTTACATCAACTTATGTGACCAATTTGTGCGCACTGTAGTAGAAAATTTTATTTTCTATCAAATTCACACACAATATCATCAAAATTTTGGAGAAATAATCAAGAGAAAATTAAATTACGACTGATTCATTCATTTCAATCGCAGTTCGCATTGAGAGACTGTCAAAACAAAAATTAAATGACATTGGCAATTAGAACCTACCAGCATTGACAATAATATTATTATGTCAATTGTGACAGTGATTTATGTTCACACTTCACTCATGAAACCCAGTGTTTACTAGCATGCTACCAAGGATTTTGTTTTACAAACGCTGTTTATCCTACTAATATTATAAATCCGAAAGTTTGTGTGTAAGTATGTTCCCTCTTCACGCTTTAACGGAAGAACGGATTTGGATGACATTTGGAATGTACATAGATTATACCTAGGATTAACACATAGGCTACTTTTTAACTTGATAATAGCGAAAGGCGAAGCCGCGGGGCACGGCTAGTCTGTAACACAAGCCAAACTTCCGAACGAGGGAAAAAAACTGTATACTAGTGACAAGAATTCACGGAGAAAAAATACAATTATGTTCATAGTGCGTGGCGGCGCACAGTGGGCTGAAAATCGAGTTTCATAGACATAGACATCTTTTATTATAAACATTTTTTTTCTTGTTGTAAACCAACATAGAACCTTATCAGTAGCCCTTACTATATCATATTTATGCACCTCACACGATTATGACGCAGTTATGATTTTTCGAAATAAAATTTGTATGAAGCAAAACATGAAAATCTATATTTTTCGGCTTATGTGCGAGTGCCCGTTATTTCCTCTGGTATGATTAATGTACTTATTTTTTACTATTTTTTGACATATTGCACATACCGGGCACGCGATGGACTCCAGGTAAAAATTACGTTTATTTTTTGTATTTTAATTTTAATAGAAAATGCATATTATTTACAAGTTATCAAACACAATAATTAATTTTAAATAAACACATATTATATACAAGTCACAAAGTTTCAATAAAACAATTAAACAATATTAAAAAGATACATCCATATCAGAATGTGTCTCTGAATCTGTGTCTTCTGGGCCAATGTTACTTACATCTAAAAATTCTGTCTCTAGGTCTACATTCACAGATAAAAGACCTAAAGCTTCGGAACTTAATTTTTTTTTCGATGCTGCATTGAGTACAGGTCTTGTGGAAGAAATATAGGGGTCTGATGAGAGAAGCAGCATATTTAAAATATCCTGATTATTATGGATTCTGCTAGTCTTCCGAGCATGAAACTCCCTGTACTTGCGAAAGTCTTTGTTTCTAGCCTCTGAGGCTTCTTCCGATAGTTTACCTATAGGTACAATCGCTACATTGGCTATGTCAGCACCGTGTATAAGAATCTTATGCACGGTTGCTGACATGTAGTACCAATTGTACAGTTCGGTGTACTTCTCCGCAGTCTTGCGAGTGTATTCCTTGAATTTTTCCGTGTTTATAGTTTCACCTGATGATATGACTTGCAGTATGACTGCAAACCTGCGTATAAGATCTTCATCTAGCCCAGTGATTGCAGCGGTTTTTTCAGGGAACTCGAAAAACTTTCTTGCCGTGTTTCCATCATTGGTTGTTCCCGATCCTTGCTTAACTACATCAATTAATAAACCTGCTCCTTTTCTGAACTTGGTTTGGATTTCCTTTTTCTTTGACTCCAAGATGAGTTTATTTTCTTCTCTTACAGACCATATTTTTAAATCTTGTCTGTATGCTATGTGCAACAAACATTCCATGCAGTTTATGCGAGCGTGCAATGAAGATATGCCGAACTTGTATAGCTCGGTTGCAACTTCTTTTCTCATGAATGCTTCCAAATTATTCATTTGAGAAGGTTTTGCCAAGCACAAGTAGCACGTTTCAGGTGAGGTCGCTTCTGAAAGATAGGTGCATACCTTCCCATCTATCATGGTCATTACAAGATTGTGAGTAATTTGGTTTGCATCGCATTCGGTATTTCTCAGGGATCGTATTTCTTCTTCCATTGAAGACAACTGTTCTTGTACAATCAATTTAGACTCTTTTATGAAGAGGAACTGTACAGGACGACAATATAACGCCGAACAGGGTTTTGTATTTTCCCATATGACCTCATTTCCAGCAGTAAGTTTTAGCGGGACCAAAGTGGTCATGAAAATGGATTCGTCACTTTTTCCTTCTCCTTCGAAACTTTGTTTGTATGTGCTCTGACTTGAGGCACCATCAAATCCCCATTTTGATATTAGAGTCATGGATTGGTACGCAATTTTTTCAGGTAAACTTTTTATTATTCTTGTAACAGTTTTGTCAAGTAGTGCTTGCAGAGCTACTTTGGTCATTGTATCAGTAATAGTGATTGAATCCTTCGGAGGATAGCAATCCATCTTAGCTTGCTGGACTTTGTAATATGATGGATACAAATTTTGAATGCCTTCTTGAAGGGTAGATTCTCTTAATTTAATATATTGCCACTTTGATAAGTTAAGTGACAATAATAAGCCAAGCGCTTTGTTAGGGGTGAAAGAACACTTATTCTTTTCTTTCGCTTGTTGTACAATATTTTCCGCATCTTTCGGGTTGTTTATAAGATGATCTATGGCTGTTGCCAAAATATCGTTGCCTTCATGTTTTAACTTAGCTAGTAATGCATAGGCGATTTCAGAACTTTCTCGGTCTTTATAATGAAGATTTTCAATCCTTCGAAACTTTTGTTTCGTTCCAAGGTCTGTGAAAGGTTTGCACGGAGTTGGAGCTATTTTATTCGATGTGCTAACAGATGTACTTGTAGAGGGTGAAATAAATTCACCGGCTTCACTTATCTCTTGAACTTCAGGACATAACTCTTGCGGTCCTATATTTTCACGCACACAAGTTGGCCACTCGATGTCCTGTTCCAACCAATTTGCATAGTCTTTTAAAAGTCTCTGTGTTACATTTCGCAGTTTTCCATCTTTTTATCAAAGACTGACTAAATCTTCGACAGAATTCTTGAAGTGTGTCTCTATCTTCTTCAGACAAACTCAAACTCAATTGAGAATTAACACTTTCTGACAGTCTTAAATAGTTCCCAAGCTTGACAGACTGTTTCAGAATCACAAATAGATCCAGATTGGTTTTCAAACTATATTTTTCCATTTTTAACTAACCCTTTTCGAAATTTCGCACACCTTACACGCAGGGAAGTTATAATTTAACTAAATAAATATTTAGTATCATCCTAATTTATACTAACTTCGTACAGGCTACCGACCATAAAACAACACAATGACAAGTGATAAGTAGGTAAGTACCTAAAACATCTTTTTAAAAGATAATGACTACAATAAACCAAAATAAAGCACGTGTGTTTAAAGGTACCGACTCATTTTTAAATGATTTTTAGAATACAATCAATAATCAATAGTGACGGTTTAGCAGATAGTTAAAGATTAGAAGTAATTTTAATATATTTTTTTACCTTCGCCTTAAATTTTGTAACAATGACAATGTCGAGTATCTTAATGACCGTACAATGGGTCATTAACAAATGAATACATAACAAGTATCAACATTAATGGCTAAGTATCGTAAAACCATCATAAAATAAGGGATTAAAAGATAAATTCTAAGCTTGGTAACTGAATACAGCATTAAAACTGTAACAATAGTTAGGTGAGTGTCGAATTATTATTATTGGGGCTTAATGCACTTTAAACAATGACTAAAATGCGGAATATTTTTATTTATATATATATATATTTTTCACCTGAAGTCCATCGCGTGCCCGATGTGTGCAATATGTCAAAAGATGGTAAAAAATAAGTACATTAATCATACCAGAGGAAATAACGGGCACTCGCACGGAAGCCGAAAAATATCGATTTTCATGTTTTTCTCCATACAAATTTTATTTCGAAAAATCATTACTGCGTCATAATCGTGTGAGGTGCATTAATATGATATAGTTAGGGCTACTGATAAGGCTCTATGTTGGTTTACAACAAGAAAAAAAATATTTATAATTAAAGATGTCTATGTCTATGAAACTCGATTTTCAGCCCACTGTGCGGCGGGCGGCGAAGCGGGACAGCGCCTTAAGAGAGACGACCGCAACAACCGCGCCGCGCCACACCGATGTCTGTGAAGCCTGAGTGGAACGGTTACGTCAGAGTTGCGGAGGTTGCGGAAGCATTTCGGAACGGAGCCTTAGAGTCAAAGTTTTGTCTCCTATCTCGATGCCCATATCCTATTTATCTATGCTCGATGCCCATAAAGGTATATCTAATCAAAGATTTTGTAGCTAACATTGAGATAGGAAACAAACTTGGTAGCTAACAAACCGTATTTGTTTCCTATATCGATGGGTATAATAATAGTCTAGTCGATGCCAAAAGCAAAGATAATGTAATCACTCCGTTGTAGTATGGAATCATTTCGAAATACCTACACATAATAATTAATATTACGATAAAAAATAAAATCAACAATCTTTTTTTATGACTTGTTTCCATCGAGGTATGAGACATTATTAGGCATGTTGTTTTTTTATTCCATATAGGCAAGCATTTGACCACTATCTCACTTGATGGAGAGTGACGATGCGGCCAAAGATGGGACATGCTTGCCTAGAAGGTACCTATTCATATTGCTTATTATTATAGAGAAAATATTTTAATCGATAATTTTTTTATGACTTTTTCCAGATTACCATTGCTTCATTTTTGTATTTATTGTTTATGTATACCGGATATAATTGATGTAACTCGTAAATTTCAGCTTTAAATGTGAAGCTGTTTTTGAGCTAGACTCCGGAACAAAATAGGTCTAAAAACAGTGACTTTGGTATTCTACCAAATTATTTGTTTCCAACATAGAATAAAAGAAAAACAGTTTCGTACTGTACTAGCAATTTTTTTTTTAATGACGGGCAAAAAAAAACCAACCATACCTACTTAGTACCTGGATACTTCTTCACATTAATTATATTTTATTTTATATAGCCATTTCCGGCTTTGTGCCTTAACTTTACATATTATCTGAAAATTTGAAGTTATTCGCTTGTATCGTTTAGTCGCTAAATGCCTTTGACAGACGGACGGACGGACAAAGTCCTGAACCACTCAATTCAACATAGACATCTAGCTTTTTTATTCACTCTTGAATCACTCGATCAATATGAATATAGGCAGGGTTTTGGCGCGAAAGTGAATCAATATCGCGGTCGATTTAAATTTTTTTTCCTACATTTTTTTTTTTTTTATTTGTGACAGGCTAGTGTTTCACCACTATCTCACCTGATGGTAAGTGACGACGTGATCGAAGCTGGTAAACACACTAGACCTGGAATACGCAGGCTCTCAAGGATAACTGCCGGAACACCGTATTTGGCTTGGCGGCAGACTTTCAACTTGATGGTGGTAAGCTACTTTGGTAGCAAGCCAGGCGAGCAACTCACAAAATGCTCTACCACCTCTCAATTTATTGTTCTATCACGGGCCAATTTCAATTTAGTTGTAACTAATTATAGTACCTTAATTAAATCGTGATATAGTCACGGGATTTTAGTCTCTGAGCTATATAACACTTCGCTAATATCTATTTATTGTTTATCTCGCGATGGCACTTTATTTAGAATTTTAGAATGTAGAGTCAAGCTGCAAGGCATCTTGACTTATATTGACATCAATCTTCGGCCGCATCATCACTTTCTATCAAGTGTGACAGTGGTCAAATGCTGGCCTATTTAGCATTAAAAAAAGGCAGACTCAATAAAAAACATGGCGATTGAAAATGAGTAAATTTTGTATTGATAAATCTGATAAATCCTATTACTACTTACATATATTTAATTTTACTCGAATTGATCATAGACAAGCGTCGGTCAAAGTTGTGTATATAATAACATTGTACCTGGATGATCGAGCTTTGCTCGGCTTTTTTTTTGGTAATTGACATTTTCTAAAAATGAAACCTAGCTAGATCGATTTATCGCCGCTGAAACCCTCTGCATACTAAATTTCATGAAAATCGTTGGAGCCGTTTCCGAGATTCAGATTATATATATACATAGTTATATACAAGAATTGCTCGTTTAAAGGTATTAGATTATTATAATTGTGATTAAGAACAGTGCTATCGATTGGCATCTTGGTACTCAATGAGATAAATTACACCAAAAAAATGGATCAGTTTTTTGTCGCCTACACAAAATGCTCCAGGCTGGGATCAGGCAATCCTGATTTTTTAGCATAACTTTTACACACAACACCCCTAAATAGATCTCATCTTGGTACTCGATGAGGTAGGGTTGACGACAACCGGCCAACGTATATTTCGATGATCTATACCTAGAACATCCAAACATCAGCTCTTGGTACATCGCGTAGTTAGATACTTAATGCGCGTGGCGTGGGTAGAAGTGTGTAGATGTAGGCACAATACTAATAAGTATGTAGCATTGAATATCAACTGTCGTTGTAAGACCTACAAAAACAAGTACATACATAATTAAAAGCATGATCCTTCCATCCAACAAATATAGTTGTTAAACGTTGTATAAAGATCTCACTAGGTTAAGTTTTCTGTTATTACTTAATAATATTTACTCTTATAATAATATTTATTACACGATGCTTTGGATGTATCTGTAATTTTGTGTAATTTAATTGAATAAATTTGAATTTGAATAGGTAATGATGAACTGCCCGTTGGCTTAGTTGGGTCACGTTCGCCTTCTAAGCAGAGATATCGGGTTCGATTCCTGGTGGAAGCACAAGTTTTCTCTACAAGGAAAATTTGTGTTTCTGATTCTGGTTGTGTTTGTGTGTGAGACGTGAATGTTTCCGGCAGCCACGACACAACTAAGTGTGGGGCTGTGAGTGTGAAAACGTTTATAGCATTTTTAACAATTACGAAAGTTTGGGTGTTTGTTACTCAATGATACCTATCAATCACACCAAAAATGCTGAACGAATTATGATGTTAAATATACATTTCATGATAAATGCAGACAAAGCCGCTTGTCCCACCTGGTACGTAACAATTACCACAGACGTAGAGTATGTTGAATTTACCTAAAATAAGTAGGGCTATTTATGAAGCCTATCCATTAAGAAAGCTCTCCATTTCCCTGAAGTATAATCATATACATATATATAGATACAATACCTTCATCCCAGATTAAACTAGTGGCTCTGTGAGCCGATGAATAATTTCGAAAGGGCTAAAATATATTTTTTTACGTTGTCAACCCCCGTATCGCAGTATTTTTTTTAAATCTCCACCACTGATTCGACAATAAAATCCATATAATCATCGAACCTGCTCACAACATTTCACTAGAATCGGTTAAGAAATGGCTGTAGAGGAGAGCAGCCGGACGTCCAGATATACGAAAGCATTTTTGCCCAAGCTGAAACGGAGAAGCTTCGCTCGCGCTTCTCGCTCGGTCAATAATAGTAACTACGCCTTGAGCCTACGAACAACCTTGAGCCTGATAGTCTGATTCATTCTACAATATACTGAATTAGGGCAGTGTAACAATATGGTACAAAATTTCCTTGCTTTCTCATACGGTTTGTGAAAAGTAACCGTACTGAAAAATACGTAACCTTGCCGCACTGCGCTATCCGGCAGAAAACTTTCTTTCAAAGCTGAAACAACAAAAACCAGTACCTACAAGCCTTGCAAGTCTTGCAACAGGCATTATTAGAATTATCGTCCTACATTTTATTTTAATCAAGAACTAATAAAGTCTAATTTTCACTGACGACACGATACAAATTCTTCACTGCAGTGGTTCACATGTGTTGTGGCTTCACACACGGGCAGTATTCGTCCATGTTGTTGAGGAGAGGACGCGACAAAACTTTTAAATTAAAAAGTGCCCGCTTTCGATATCTTGAATAAAGTAAATAAACGTGATTAATCAATTAAAAAGCAGTTGTTGTAGCGAGTCTTTGGTGCCGTCTTGTTATACAGACTGAAGTGATAGAATATCAACTAGTTTTAATAAAAATGGTAAGTTGGCAATTGTTCCACTTTTGTTTTTACTTCTCTCTTATTGTGTCAAAACAGTAGGTATCTTTGTGTGCCAGCTCATATCATACGCACGTGTTTATGATCATCAGGTTTACTCGTATCAAATAATATAAATTCAAATCGCAAAAATAATAATAGAAATGCTGAAAATAGTCGCTTCGCCTCAAGCTCTACCTAATACTTAATAATTTTACGTTAAGTTTTTATAACTTGACTCCTGTTTACTCGCCTGTTGTAAGTGATGTATGTGGTCAAGGGTAGCTTGAAGCAGAATGGAGAAACAATGGTTTTGCCTGCTTAATAAATTGTCGATGAGTTTGAGTTATTCAAATCGAGACTGGAACGCTGCTTTGTAAGGCGCACTTGCAAAACTATAATTATTTTTTTAATTTTAAATATTTTTTTTTATACTTAGTATATATATTGTAATAAATAATGAAATAATATATGAAATATTGTCAATTTGAAATTTATTTATTATCATACATTTTATTGATTCGATAATTATTAAGTTATATATTATTGTAATGAGACAATTTATTGAATTCTTTCATGTAACTGTAAATATTATGAATATTGAATGAATAATTTTATGAATATTTAATTTATTTTAAAAACTTGTTGAGTCTGATGGATTGTTGATGGATCGAATAAAAAAACGATTGAATGAAATTATGTTAACAAAATTGCTTGCCGTGATCCGGGTTGTCTAAGCATTTTACAATTCCGTGAAGGTTTCTAGCTTGGGTAGAGTACATATATTCTAAATATATTGATAAATTTGTAAAGGAAAAATTATCGCTTGAGGCGGGGTACATATATTCTTTTCTATGCTAGAGAGGTCTAATTTTCCAAACGGGCTTTTAGGGTTTTTTCCTAATTTGGCTTCGCATCTTTGTGGATTTAGACAGTGTTAAGTAATAAAAGAATTCAAGTGTATGTTTTTACATATTTCATAATTTAAAATTTTGGTCACAAGTTGCAGTCAAAGTCAAGTAAAAGAGTCACACATTAACACTCGAAGAATCACAAGTTGTGGAAAATTATTCAAAATCGACTATATTTTATCACTTTCACGCCAAAATTGAAGTCTTTTTTGGTTTCAGTCAGTATTTTAAGTAAGCACATACTTATATTAAGGCGATCATTGTGGAATGGACCACTTACAACGGGAGAGATATACCGATGAGTTTGCATCTTTACATAATCAATCATTGTATCCCGGCATTCGTTGCTATGCTAAGTAACCGATTTAGATTTTTTTTTTAGTTTGGAAGGTGTTGCTTTCCAATTGATCCCATTTAAATTTGATCAAGATCTGACAAGTAGTTCTTAAAATATCGTCAATAATTCGTATTCTGTGGACTACATTGACGATGTTCTTGTTTTTAACCGACTTCAAAAGTTACCTCATAACTTCTTTCGTTTCGAGCCGATTTTGATGATTGTTTTTTTATTTGAAAGCTGGTGGTTTTCATGTGGCCCAAATCAATTTGATTAAGTTCTGATCAGTAGTTCTTGAAATATCTTCAATAATGCGTGTTTAGTACATCTAATCTGATCAAAGTTCCGAAGATAAAGCGGTGAAGTCGGTTTTTTTAAGCTTTGCTTGCGTTTAATTATTAATGGTTGCCTAGCACTTTAATACTATACTCAAAACTTAATGACTAAATTATTACCTCATCCGTGTTCAAGTGTGACTAAATAAATAAAAAATATCGGATCGAATTGAGAATTTAAAACATTCTTGCATCCACCTGAATACACACAAATAATTTGGTCCAGCCGTTTTAGAGTTCAGACGAAGGATTTTACAGAAAGAACCAAAACCGAAGGTTTGTTGTTCAGTCACATATAATATGCACCGACATATTTTTTTTTTCATTAAGAGACAAGACGAGCAAGTCACTCACCTGATAGACCACCATTACAGCTCAGTGCCACTCAATTATATATTTATGAATTTATATACTGGTTGTTCCCCGCTGCTTCGCCCGCGTTAATTTTTCAAATATCATCAAAACCCCTATTCTGTTACAAAAAAGAATTTAATTTTCGTAAATTTTCTCGTTATTTTAATAGTTATTCTGCTATTCGGGGCGGATATAAAACCAACAAATCAAAGATCATTAAATCGGTTCACCCGTTCTCGAGTTATAAGTGTTGTAACAAACCTGACTTTATTATATATATATATATAAATATATATATATATATATATATATATATACATATAAAGCCGCGAGGCACGACAAGTGTACATATAAGGTGTAAAGTGGATGTAGCTATGCTTAGATGGAATGTTTTAAATGAAACTATGTGATATAATTAGTGCAGGCGGCTGCTTTAATGAATTCTCATCGTAATCGCTTGACGAGATCCGTTTTCGAAATTAACATTTTTAAAGTGTGGGAAAATGATCCACAATGGCAAGGAACGTGATAACTTTATCTATCTCAAACAGAGTGTATGTTTAAGATTATTTATATAAATTATTATTTTAATATATTACTATATTATTTATATAAATTATTATTTTAATATCTTACTATATCATTTATATAATATAGTGGTGGGACGTAGGTGCAATCTATCGTTTCTGGAGACTATATTGTTTGTTTGTTGTTGTTTCACACCCACAGACTCGCACTGAGTTAGATGACTTGTGTCGTGGGTTTTGGGTAGTGGGTTTTTTTTTTTTTTATTTGTGACAGGCTAGTGTTTGACTACTATCTCATCTGATGGTAAGTGACGATGTGATCGAAGCTGGTAAACACACTAGACCTGGAATACGAATTGGGTTGAATTTACTTGTATAAGTAGGAATGTTCTTACTCGTAATTATGTATGTGAAGTTTTAAATAAAACCGAGTTTGTTATGATTAGGTAGTAAAGTAGGTACCTAATGTTTACAACGTGGGTAAGTTTACAACAGGTAAGTACCTACCGGCATTCCGGCTTACACAAATGTACAAAACTAAAATGTATAACATGTGATTTCCAGGGGCAATAATTCTAAACCCAACAATACCCATATTATTGTTATGTTAGAGAGGCGTACGTAAACGTTTATAATAGTCGCCAGTACAATGATTGTACTCTTGGTGCCACAGTATTAAAATTAACAAAATTGCTTATTAACAAGCGCCAAAGAAACTTGGCCTCTTACTGTGGGCCTTAAAAATAAGCTCAAAGTCACACAACGAGCTATGGAAAGGGCTATGCTCGGGGTTTTTCTACGAGATCGAATCAGGAATGAGGAGATCCGTAGACGAACGAAAGTCACCGACATAGTCCGAGCAAGTTGAAGTGGCAATGGGCAGGGCACAAAGTACGTAGAACGGATGGCCGAAAGGTTCTAGAATGGAGGCCACGGACTGGCAAGCGTAGTGTCGGAAGACCGCTTACAAGGTGGACGGACGACATAGTGAAGGTCGCAGGAAGACGCTGGATGTAGGCCGCTAACAACCGTTCTTTTTGGAGATCTTTGTAGGAGGCCTATATCCAGCAGTGGACTTCTTGCGGCTGAGATAATGATGATGATGATGAAGCGCCTAAGAGGCACTCATGAAAGTTAATGACTCTACTTGCCACAGTAAATATTATAAATGACTCCACTCGCGCCAAAACCCATAGATGATACTTATTCACTATAATTGTCTATGACGTATACTTCTCCTTTTCTACCGACTTCACAAAAAAGGAGGAGGTAGGTACTCAAGTCGACTGTATTTTTGTTTTTATTTTATGTTTTTTATTTCGTAACTTCGTTTCACGTGAACCGATTATGATATTTTTTTGTTTGAAAGATGTTGCTTTCCAATTAGTCCCATTTAAATTTGATCAAACTTTTATTAATTTAAATTTTCATTTTGATACTCTTCTCGATAGGTTTAGTTATTTTTTTTAATTAAAGTATTAACTACTATTTTACGCCCAAAATTTGCCATTTTGTTTTTTTAAACACCTGTCTAAGGACACTTGTGTTTTAAGGAGATACCTAAACTGTAGAAATCCATGCAGCCGTTTGGAAAATACGAAGTAATAAAGAAATTTACAAATATACACTAGCGATCCGCCCCGGCTTCGCCCAGGTGTGATAAATGAAGAACCGCTCGACCGATTTTGTGCAAACTTCACATAAACCATCTACTAAATAGTCCGAACAAAGCCTAAACATTTGGTTTGGATAGGTGAGCCCGTTCTTGAATTATAAAATAACAACGAAAAGTGGCATTGATTTTTTAGATAGATAGATATCTACAATCTACATACCTACAAGATACTCGCGTAAAATATAATCCTTCCTTGGCAGTCAGGTAAAAAGTTTCGAAAAGATCGTAAGCAAAACCAATGATTTTAAACAAATAGGAATGAGTTACATAGTTTAGGTAATATCTCGGCCATGGTCTCGAGAAGACCATGGCCAATGCAACTTGGCCGAAACGTCGAGGCAAATAAAAATAGTTTTTTAGCGTGATTAAGTCCCGAGATATTACCTAAACTATGTGTTCGAATCGCGAAAGTTTAAAAATTACAAAAGGAATGAGTTATTATTGTAAATGTATTCACTTTTTGACTTGACTGCCTTTTTCCGTACGTTATACCTATCTGAATTTTTTACTACGGATGTCGCAAACATTGGAAGAGTTTCATCAACATTCTGCCCAGACTTCTGCCCACAGATACGTACGTCAATGTGACGCACGCGCAAGTTTTTGTAGAAGATGTGTTTGGTTTTTCCGATAAGGCACGATTCTACACATTAAGAGCAGGCTCCATAAAAAATATGATATTTTGCAATGATAACCTAAGTTAATCATAACATCCTAGTAATGTGTAACTTCAATATAATATTTTAGACGTTTTCTATCCACCATTTCGTCAAATTATTCTTTTTTGAGTTTGTTTTGGAGTCTACGTTGAATTGGCCTATGCCGTAAATAAATACTAACAATTTGAAAAAAAAAAATATCAGCTACTTAGCCAACATTTTGATAAATTTCTTACTTTTCGAGAATTTTCCGAGCCATTGAAACCTAGTAGGGTAAACCTAGTATATTGATCAAATTCATACCTCGTAAATAAGCTTACTGTTTTAATTATAAATTATTTTAATTATAATTTACTAGCCGTGCCCTGCGGCTTCACCCGCAATTATCAAATTTAAAAGTAGCTTGTGATAAACCTAAGTGTCAACTGTGTTCATTCCAAATCTCATCCAAATCAGTTTAGAAGTAACAGCGTGAAGAGAAAACAAGCAAAGACATTCATTCATAAAGATATATATTTATTTGTGACAAAAAGAAAAACAAAATTAAAACTGACAAAAGGGTAAAAATTGTTTTAATTTTTACCACAAACCAACCCCTTCTCAGCATATTGCCGGTTTCAAAAACCAACGCTGGTCTTCCGTTGGGAACGGCAGGTGAATCGCGCATGAAATAATAACACTGCACAGCTGTGAAAGGAAAACAAACACACAATTTGTCATTTAAGTAAAGTGAAACAGGCAACATTATTCAAGCGCAGTGAAGTTGTGCATACTTACACATAAACTTTCCTATAATTATTACAATTATTTTTATGGAAAACCTGGCTAATAGCATATATTCACTCTTTATTTTTATGTGATGACCTTCGGCCAATTTTATGTGATTACATAAGGCGGAAGTGCAGCCTGCTCTTTGTGAATATATCGTTTACCGAGTTGGTATTTGCGAAGATGATCTCAGACAGCCTTTCAATTAACTATGGCTCGTGACTAAAAAAGGCACGGATTATACTGTAATTGTTACTTCGTTTGGCATGCCCAAATACTGGGCTCCCAGTGATCTTATCCTCACAGAGATTGTTGGCTCGGCCACTCTGTGATCCAGCACGGAAACATCTTCTAGATACGTGTACTAGCGTCACAGAGCATGCTCGAGTTCTAGCAGATTCTGTATGGAAGTCAGGGCTTTGGTTGCAAGCCTTTTTTAATACTGGTATGATTATAGATCGATCTGCTTTCCGTCTCGCTATATGCTTACGTTTGGGTGCAAGGTGCTATGTTGCCCATAGCTGTCAGTGTGGTACTGCTGTTGACCAGCTCGGTAACCACGGCCTCTCGTGCCAGAAAAGTGCTGGCCGAATTTCCCGCCACGCCAGCCTCAACGATATCATCCGCCGGGGTTTTTACCAGCGCCAATGTTCCAGCCATTCTCGAACCGAATGGTCTGATGCGTGACGATGGTAAAAGACCCGACGGCATGACTTTAATTCCATGGAAGATATAATATAATATAATATATATATAATATAATATATAATATATAATATAATATATATAATATATATGTTTATTTCCAAAAATAAAAATTACATTCAATAATGGTGTTCAATAATAGTGGATACAAACTATACATTTGTAGGAAAAATGCAATTCTTTAACAACAACATTATGTAAGCCTCAGACACCCACGCTAGGCAAAGCCTGTACTGCAGGTACCTGTGCTCCCCCAAACTGATGTCTTATATATTTAGAATATTTTGTCCTAGATGGTTTGTATAATAATTAACAATATTAAATAATTATATTATATTGGTCTAGAATGATATTAGTTTAATTTTTTGAATATTTATATATATATATATATATAGATTTTAATTTACACTAATAACAAATTCAATTTCAATTTACACGCGTAAGTGTGTGTGTGTGTGTGTGTGTGTGTGTGTGTGTGTGTGTGTGTGTGTGTGGGTGTTGTGCGTTGTGTTTACAAGTGAGAATGTCTGCAACGAATACTCTCATCTCATGACTGAAAGTAAATTTTCTGTTTGTTCATATGAGTATGATTTTAAAAGGTTACTTACTTGTGTTTTTAATTCAAAATAATTGAGATTTTTTATTTCATTAATTTTAGAAATTTTGTTGTAGATACTACAGCCCAAGAACCAGGAAAAACGTTGAGCAAATGAAGTTTTTACTTTAGGTATAGAGAATACTTTATCATTCCGTCGTTTTTTTTGCGATTTACTATTTAGGAGATTGCTATGTAGAACTAATTTATGCTGCTTCTGTATGATCCTTAGTACAAACAGCTTCCGAATGGAAAGGATTTCAGTCTCTTTATAGAGTTCATATGTGGGGTATCTGAAAGGCAGAAATTTGCTGACCTTGAGGACGGCTCTTTGTGCCCTTTCTAGTGGTAGTAAATGGGTTTTTCCAGCACCACCCCAGGAGTCGATACAGTATTGTAGCAATGATTGACACAGTGCAAAATAAATGGTACGTAAAACTTTTGTATCGGCTACATGTCGAATGTTTTTGAATATGGCTATTAATTTACGGATTCTACTGGTTAACATCTTGATATGGCATTTGAAGTTTAATTGGCTGTCTAGGATTACCCCTAGATATCGAAGTGATTCTACTCTCTCCAGAACATCGCATTTACACATATTTCTGTCACAATTAGTTTTGTCTGAATGGGAATGGATTTTTATGTTGTAATTTGGAGGTGGTTGGGATTTATTGGTCAAAGAGAAGGTAAGAATTTTTGTTTTATCAGTATTCAAGGTCAGCAGATTGTTACGTAGCCATTCACTTACCAAATCAATACCCCCCTGTGCGTAAGAGAAGACTCTTTCCCAGCTCTCTCCACTGAAAATTATGGCTGTGTCGTCAGCGAATGTAATAATTTTACCATTTGGAATATTTAAATTGCATAGGTCGTTAATGTAGCTGAGAAAGAGAGTTGGGCCAAGAATACTTCCTTGTGGAACACCAAATGTCACGATCTCTGGGTCACTTATAGTGTTGCCTAATTTTACCAGTTGCTTTCTATCAGTCAAGTAGTCATTGAATAATTGAAGTTGCAATCCTCGAATCCCCAGATTCTCCAACTTCCGAACAAGCAGAGGAATTGACACAGTGTCAAACGCCTTAGCGAGGTCCAAGAATATTGCCAGACATTTGTCTCCTTTATCTAGACTCTTGACTACAACCTCTGTCAGTCCTGCCACGGCGTCTGCAGTTGATTTGTTTCGTCGAAATCCAAATTGTTGTTGGGAAAATAGATTTCTGTTTTCGAGGTAATTTGTTAACCTTTTGTTGAGTATTCGTTCTAAGATTTTTGAAAATGAAGGCAAGATAGAAATGGGCCTGTAGTTACTAACAATACTCCTGGATCCAGCTTTGTGTATAGGAACTACAACTGAGGTTTTGAATGATTTGGGAAATCGGTGTGAATTTAGAGATAAATTGCAAACATGTAATAGAGGTTTAGCCAAAACAATAATATTGTCTTTTATTATTTTTGATGATATGTTATCTAGTGCAGCGGTGTTACTTGTCTTTAAGGCTTTTATTATAGAGATGACTTCATACAAATCTGTTTCATGTAAAGAAAATGACTGTATTGGTGGCTGTGACAGGGCAGGGAGATTTTTAACTTGCGATGCACTGGTAGAGCCAGCAGAAATGCTATCTGCTAGGGTCTTGCCTACATTGGCAAAGTATTGGTTCATTTTATTTGCTGCCTCGGTAGGTGTGCTTGCTATAGTTAACAGTTCCTTGGAATTAGATTGCGGAGGCTTAAGGTTCGCTATCTTATTTATAACTCGCCATAATTCTTTAGAATTTTTTGCTTTCTCTATCTCAGAGCATTCATATTCTTTTTTAAGTTTACGAAGAAGGTGGGTTAAAAAATTTCTATATCTGATATACGAGATTTTCAAGATTTCGTTATCTTTGTTTGTTTTTAAATTTTTGTGCATTTTATCTCTATTTCTCATGCAGCGGACTAGCCCAGGAGTAATCCACGGCTTCAATGGGGCTTTGCGTCGTGCTATCTTCTTTGTTAATGTGTTTGATTTGATTATATCCGAAACAATATTAACAAGAGAATCCGCAGCCACGTCACAGTCATCCGAGTCAAAAATCGATGAGAAATCTGTATGTTTTAGGTGATTTTTCAAAGATAAATAGTTAATTTTGCTATAAACATATTGTGATGCATTGATATTCTTCGTGCACAATGAGAAAAAAATGGTATAATGGTCAGTGAGACTATTTTGAATGATCAAAGTCGTAGATCTATGCTTACTTTTTAGTATCAGGTGGTCCAGACAATTGTTGAGTCGTGTCGGTAAATTATGAGCCGGTAGGAGGCCGTATGATGACGTCAGGTCCAGATAGTAGTCTGCATGCCGGTCTGTAGTATTTGTTTTTATATCTATATTAACATCACCGGTCAGGATAATGGTTTGGAACTTATCAAGGGTGCCCAGGACCCTATCCAACGATTGTAGAAAATTATCAATGTTTTGAAATGACGGGGGTCTATAGATGGCAATAATTGCAGTGCTTCTTTCAATAATAGTAATGATGCAGTTTGCGTCACAAAAGTCAGGCTCATAAGTACTGCAATCAATGTCAGATCTAGTAAAAATAACCAGCCCGTCATTTTGATTGTAATGTCGCGATGAGGCCACACTATTAAAGTTCTCCAATTGAGGTATAAGTGGATTACAAGACAACCAACTTTCCGAGAGGACGATTACATGCGCTTCTATTGAAATTCTTTGCAAAAGAGTAGAGAATCCGTCGATGTTATGAGATATGCTTCTAATATTTTGGGCATTTATATTCAGATTCTGGTTATTAGATTTTATATAGGAACAGCACTCTTCCGGCTCACATAAATATGATTCAGAGACGCATATTTTATCTAAGTTTTCTTCAATGTTATGTATGACGTCATCCATTATCAAACAATGGTTTAAGTAATGCCCTGGATGTGAGACCGCAACCGAACTCTTCAAGAGAAATCGAAAGGCTGCTGTTCCAACGTAAGTACGATTTCTTCAGTTTATAAGTGGTTCTAGAGAGTATAATATTGAAGGTGTGTGAGTGTGTTGTTTTTTGGTGTGTAGTTACTGATAATAACATGTTATAATATTTTTTCAATTCTAATTTTGTATTATTATAGAAAAATAAAACTAAATTGGATAAAATTATGAACATAATAGTAAGCAAACTGCTGTATGATACATTAAATTTCCGTGCTAGTCATTTAGGGTCTCGTAGTTTATTGAGGTCTGATTCATTGTCCACCCGAAGAAGTTGTGCGTTTTCTCTCTTGCGAAGGTATACGACGTTGTTAGAAGTCCAACAATATAAATAGTTCTGTGACTTCGCAAAATCTCTCGCTAAAAAGAAAAGTTTTTTCGTCTTAGACGTTAACATTTCAGAGGCATAAATGGGATTTTTTGGCCCTTTTATTTTTAAGTGTGATGTGTTCAACTTTTCATCTTTTTGTTTTCCTTTGTTAAACTTTTTGATTGAGCTTAAAATCTCTTCTTTTTTAAGTACAGACGTAAATTCTACAACAACTGGTCTATTTGTTTCCTTATTTGTTTTTAGCCTGTATATGTCCTTGATGTCTGTCTTCTCAATGTAGGTGTTTAGAGATTGACCCAGAGTTACAATCGTGTCGCATAGTTGTGGCTTTGTTTCGGCCGGCTTTGATGGGTCAAGTTTAGGGACATTCCGTATCTCAATGCAAGTATGGCGAGACCGCTTGTCCAGGAAGTCAATATGATCCTCTAGTGAGCGAATATATTTTTGATCTTCTGCGCGTGCTGCTGTCAGTTGATCTATTTTTTCCTCAAACTCTTCATTTCTTTTCGACATATACTCGAACGATTTCGAATATTCTAACAATTCTGTTTTGAAAGAGTCGATTTTTGTGTCAAGTGACTTTTCGATTGATTTTTGGAAATTGTTCAGTTTTTTGTCTTGTTCACTGCTATAATTACTAAATAATATTCGCATCTCCGCTATCACCGAGCGAGTTACGCTGTCGTCAGTGCCTTCATATTTCCTTTTACTTTGTCTCTTAACATGGCTGATTGGCTGCTCTTCCAGCGTATGACTGGTGCCAGGGGTTGGATTAGTTTCACTGGTTACCGGTGTCAATATTTGACAGCGCAAGCCCGCCTCTGGAGTTGAAGGTGGAGTACGGCGTAATGACATCTTAGATCTTAAATAGTGCCCTGATGTGAGAAGTTAAATTCTAATAATACGGGATCTAATATATAGATGGGACGGCCTTTAGTGTGGGATGCAACTTGTGTCCACACTTTAGCTCCGTCACATCTTCCTGAAACACAGAATGGGGTTGGCGCCGCGGCAACTTCGGCAGAGCACCGCAAACGACGTAAATATGGAAACCTCGGCAGTGGTTACATATTTGAGCCGTTTGGTGTTGAGACACATTTTCAAAATTTATCAGAGCACCTGATTGAGGCGACGCGTGATCAAAATGCTGGTACTTATTTGGCTCAACGTATTAGCATTGCAATTCAGAAAGACAATGCCGCTAGACTGATGGGAATGCTACCCACTGGTAGTGGGCTTGAGCGCTTGAGTTACCTATGAGCTCGATGACTTGTAGGTAACTTGGGTCTTTGCTGTATAGATGTATATAATTTTAGTTTAGTTTTAGGTAATATAGGCAATTGGCCCGTAGATAATAAAAAAAAACATTAAGTGTAGATTGGCATTTAGGTTCAAATTAAATTTAAAATCGTTATTGAATTCTCTAAATGTAGATAGGTAGAAGAATTTAATTGCCAGAACAAAAGATACCTGTTGAGCACAACAATTTAGAGAGAGGAGGACGACATGCTTCATTAATCATAACATAATTTAATTCATAATAAGATGTCATAATTATGTATTATTAATATTGTTATTGCATTTGTGTATAGTGTTGTTATAAGTGTTAGTGCAAATTTTAAGAGGTTTTCAGATTACAACTGTAAGTATGTAATAGAAAGAGAAGGGTACTTACGTTATCTGCTTGCTCGATTTACTGGTTATCGATATCGATAATCAGTCACATTATATTCGATTGTCAATATGTTTGTTTATGTCGTCACGCAGCGTGTTGCGTAATTAGGGCGCCAGGAGTTCAATGAACTCCTCTACTGTAATAATAAGCTAACGAACACTGTGTAACATTTATTTTTGTACAAAGATTTTTAAGACTACGATTTCTTCTAGACTATAGGACCAAATTATATGCTAGAATCTACGTGAACTGAATGTCTCAAAAAGCCAACTAAACACAGGCCGCTTTTCTTCTCATTTTTAACAAAGAAAAGTATTTTTTATGGGCTAAATATACATTAAAGATATATGCTGTCGCGGACTTTTTTGTAAAACTAACAAAGGCCAACATTTATGCCATACATTATATTCAACTATGTCCAACTGTTTAGTCAGCGTACGCCGAAAAAGCGGCCAGTTACCCAATTTTTCTCCGACTTGTCATACGAATATTATTATTTTGAACTGATTACTAACTTTTATCCCAAAACATTTTTTTTACTTTTAATAAAATAAATAATATTGTTTTTTAATGAAATAAAATAAATAATATTTGTTTTTAATAAAATAAATAATATTTGCGCATGGAACTAAAGAGCTTCAAAGAGCCGCATGTGGCTCGCGAGCCGCAGGTTGCCGACACCTGGTATAGAGTCTATATTATAGACTATAGATTTGACTTCGAAATACTTTGAATAGATGGCGATGTATGAAGTTCAGGAATCCTCGAATTGTTGTATTACATATAATCATGACTTTAGCGACACTACCAATGAGTCCTTCATTTCGTAAACAAGAACGTAACAAATTGTGTAAATAACAACAACAATTCTTACACAATAGGACAGTAAAAAGGTGCATAGACACAAATGTCAAATCTGTATGAGTAATGTTTTATCGTGACAACACAACACACATTTAAATTCACCACGGAGTGCGTTGAATGGGTCTCGGCATATTGTTATTTCAATTCAAAAAGTCATTTAACGACCGCGTTGGTGCGGTGGGTCGGTCTGTGCCCTTTGCGCCGTGGATCCTGAGTTCGATTCCCGGCAGGAGCACAATTGTCCATCCCAAGGGACATTTGTGTTTCTGGTGTGATTATATGTGTGATATTTAAATGTTTCAGGCAATAGAAGTCTTCGAACATAGTGTGCCACACATCATACAATAATAGTATTTAAAATGCGAAAGTTCGTGTATAAGTATGTAAGGATATTTGTTTTCTTTTCATGCTGTAACGGCTGAACGGATTTGTATGAATTCAGGAATGTACAGAGATTTTATTTTTGGAATGAAGCCACAGCCGGTTATGTTATAAAGTAAGTTAGATAACTATTTCTATTATTTTAATATCTTCGAAACCTTTATTACTAGGTAGTACCATAGTATATATTTCTACTATGGTAGTACCTACCTATCATAGCAGGCACTAGGGATTCTGTGCACGCCAAGGAACCCTCCTTTGCGTGCACGTGCAATGTATATTTATTTACGAGATTTTATGAAATTAGCAATGTTTTACATACAAACATGTTCGGAACAAATCTAATGAACGTTAAAGCAGTTATCCTCAATCCTCAACCGATTAAGATTAAATTTTGCATACTCGTTTAATTTGGATGGCAATAATTGTCATGCAATTATTGCTTGGTTGGCTTAGTAACATCATTCTAAATCCAATATGGCGGACGGCTAAAGATGGCGGACTAGTTATTTTTAAGGCCTCCCATAATATGGGTATTATGGGAGTGCTTAAAAATAAATGAAAGGGTTTGCTGAAAACAATACGAAATAATTGAAACGCAAGCAAAGCTTAAAAAACCGACTTCATCGCTTATGTTTCGGTTTTGGCTTGACCGATTTCGATTAAGTTTATATGGGATTACATCTGAAGTATACTCACCAAAAAAAAAAAACAAAGTTGATTAATAATAAGCGGAGATATCGCGTAACATACACACAAAAAAACATACAGTCGAATTGAGAACTTTCTTTTTTGAAGTCGGTTGAAAATTAAATCTTGTTTATAAAAATGTTTTTAAAGCCAAACTTTTTTAAAACAAGTGTGTGTATAACATAATTATGGACGAAGCTACGCTATATATCGATCCAAGTGCGTTGCGGCTGCGGTTTTTTATTTGGTGGCCCTTATCAGCAGGGTCATCATGGACCCCCGCGTGACCCCTACATCGCGTGTACAGAATCAAGCATGAAAAAAAAAGATAACGATGACGTAGTTAACTAAAACAAGACGGCCTGCGCACATTATAATCGTTTTATTATTGAACAAGTCAAAATGCAAAAAATAAAATTAAAATACATGCGAAAAAAATACCAACTTTTTTTTCGTTGATAAAGCGTATTATCACTTTTTCGTTAATAATGCCTATTATGCGGTTTTATAAGATCATTCTCCAGTTTTTTTTACTATTTAATATTTTTTTTTTATGATATTTAGGCAAGCATTTGACCACTTTCCATCATCTGATGGAAAGTGAAGATGCGGCCGAAGATGTGACATGCTTGCATAGAAAATACCTATTCACTCTAGACTTGAAGACACCCAGATTGTATCACATAAATAATGATAAATAATTAGAATGGATGCTAACCATCTAAATCGTTATAGATCCTATACGGTCATTCGTAAAGAAAAATGGCAAAGGAAACTTCAAGATGATTTCCAAATACCTATTTAATGATATCCCACTTTACATAGTTCGTCGATTTTTTAAATATTTCGCTATTATGGCGTCTTGCAGTCGCCATATTGAATTTTGATAACTGTCATTTTTGTCAGGCTTAAGTGACACCCGCAAAATTGAGATAAATCGATGAATGTAAAAAAATGCGCCGCCGAGTTTCTTGCGATGGCTGATGGCGGATTTTGCGAATCTGGCAGTAGAGTCATTAACTTTCATGAGTGCCTCTTTGGGCACTCATGAAAGCACACACTATGTGAATAAAAGATTTTGATGTTTGATTTTGGGCACACACTATGTGAATAAAAGATTTTGATAATTGATTTTGATTTTGATATTGAACTTAAAAATCGATTAAAATTGACCCCCGCGTTTGGTCTCTACGAACTCACAATGAAACAAACATAGGCTGATTTTTCTCACTATCTGTCGAATTTTTGGTAAAAAATTCAAATGGTGACAAACAGTCGTTTCTTCTCTTACATATGGATGGTCTGTTAGAAATTTTAACATTTGCTATAAAATTTTATTGTGTCATCAGTTATCCTTCATTATCCTCATATATACAATGATTTATGCGTAGAATCTATGTTATTCTATAATGCACCGTTGTTTATGTATAATTGCTTAGGTATAAATAAACTTAATGATAGCTCCTACGCATCAACTGAGCTATAAAACCGCTGAATTAAAACCATTACTGAGAAGTAATTATTTAAACGTTTGTTACTTCAACATCATACTATTTGACCGAAGGAGAGCGAAGCGCGACGCTTCGCTCGTGCTGTTCTCTGTTTCTTACGGCCAAAACTGCTAAGGTATGTCCGGATTGCCGGTTGTTCCTCTACAGGTCGCATTTTCAACCGATTTCAGTGAAAGTTTGTGAACTGTCCGATAATTATATAGAATGTACTGCGAAGGAGTGGAACGCATTGCCCTCGTCTTTGTTCCCCGAACGGTATAATCTGGGAGACTTCAAGTCAAGAGTGAATTCTAGGCAAGCATGGTACATCTTCGGCCGCATCATCACTTTCCATCAGGTGAAATTGTGGTCAAATGATTGCCTATCGGGCATAAAAAAGAAATGTATTAGTAGATTCAGTAATTGGAAATTGTTCAAAATGGCGGAGATATTGAGGTAGAAAACGTAAAAAAAAACATATTTCAGCGATTTCGAAAAATACGCTACCGTAAGCTGAGAGTAAGCCTTAAAACAATTTATTGTGATTTATCGAGTTCCTTAACAAGTTGTCAATTTTATTTTTTCTATAATATGTGTAGCTACCTACGGGCCAATTGCCTATATTTCCTAAAACTATATACAGCAAAGACCCAAGTTACCTACAAGTCATCGAGCTTATAGGTAACTCAAGTTGAGCACTTGATCAAGCCAACAAATTAGTCAACTTTATTGATGGCCTCATACATAATTACTTCCTTCGCAGGCTATAAGTTGAAGGACGTAGGCTATTCAAATTCGAAATGATCAGCAGGCATTGTGATCAATATATGGAGACCATCACTCACATGCATATCCTTATATACATTAGCCAGTATATTGATAATACCGGCTAGAAACATTGTTATTAGTATTACAATTCAGAGAGGCGCTAGTATGATGGGAACGCTACCCACTGGTAGTAGGCTTGAGCACTTGAGTTACCTATAAGCTCGATGCCTTGTAGGTAACTTGGGTTTTTGCTGTGTAAATGTATATAGTTATAGTTTAGTTTTGGGAAATAAAGGCAAGATTGTTGATTAAGTATTTCCATACTAACTAAAACAATCTAGGAACACCCTTGTTCAATAGGGGTAGATTCTTGTAAACTTCTTTACGGACCTGCTTATATTATAAACAATATACATACAACCTGTTACAAAAACGTGTAGTAATACTTGGTGGTGTGGTTAGATTTAACTTATAGTGAGCTGTTTTTTTGCTATATGGATGTACTCTATATAATTTTCCTAATACATAAAGCCTTCTGGGGATACAGTTCTGCTAATCTTCTCTCATAAAACCGAAATCGTATGGACGGTTTGCCAATTCAAAAAGCAGCTAGCTACATGCACGGTTTGTACGATACGAATAGTAGTATTACATAGTACGTCACTGATAGTTCTAAAACTGATTTAACGCCTTGGTTATAAGTGTAAAGTCAAACACGAGATAAAGGCTCTTGCACACGAGCGGGGAATATCGATCTTAATAGAACCTGTTAAGTTTATAAACTTAACTAAAACCCCGAAGAGATACTATAAAAACCATGCCACGAAAATTTTGAACCTAATTTTAATATATTTTACACTTTTTCGCTTGTAAAACCTATTATATGATTATAAAAGAAGATTATTACAGCTCTATTATGAGTATTGAACATGCAAGTGATTCAGTGTTTGCTAACCTTCTTTAATTCGTCATAGATCCGAAACGATCATTCGAAATGAAAAATGGTAAAATTAACCATAAAATTATTTTGTAATAGCTATTTAACGATACCCTTTTTGACATAATACGTCGAATTTCATTGTTTTCTACCGACTTCACAAATAGGAGGAGGTACTTAAGTCGAATGTTTTTTTTATGTGTGTTAGGTACCTCATAACTTCTTTCCACGTGAAACGATTTTGTTTTATTTTGTTTTTTGTAAGATTTTGCTTACTAATTGGTCCCATTTAAATTTGATCAAGATCTGATCAGCAGGTAATTCTTGAATCGTAAATAATGCGTGTTTAGTGCATCTAATCTGATCAAAGTTCCGAAGATAAAGCGATGAAGTGGGGTTTTTTTAAAGCTTTGCTTGCGTTTAATTATATTTTTACAATATTGCATCTGATGGCCGCCATTTTGAATTTTGATTACTGTCATGTTTTAGTGACACTCGCGAAATAAAGACAAATCGTTCCACAAAGACGGCTGATTGTTGAGATAGTAACTGTGAGGGATGTATGAAAAAAGAAAGTTTGTATGGAGGATTTTTATTGGAAAATCCAGCGGAACTTGCACCCATGCGAAGCCTGAGGAGTCGCTAGAGATATAATTAACACGCTACACAGGATATTTTAGTGTTGAAACTAGAAATCCCCGTCAGTGGTTAATAACAAGCTTAATAAGTGCCCACAAAATATGTCATATTATTATTATATGAAGTAAGGCTAGCGGCCGGATGATATTTCTGCTGGAACTCACATCCGTAGGCGACGTAGTGTGACATAGCCTTTGGCGTGAGTATTTGATTTTACACATAAGTCTGATAATTATTATTGTATACTCGAACTAATGTTATAGATTATAGGCAATTGTGACGTGCTAATTTCTTTAAGAAACCATAATAATACCTACGTTAACGCTAGTGAGGCGTGATTCTATATTTAGACTAGTACGCGTTACCACAAGTTTGAATTTTTTCAGACATGCTTATCACTTAAAAATTCTCACACAGTAGAGCTAGCAAAGCTATGGAAAAACAAATAAAAAAACTGTCTCTACCGAATAATAATGAATCGTTTTAAGCGACTTCACAAAAAAGGAAACCGTTCTTAATTCGACTGGTTTTTTATGTGTAGGTACCTCATACTTCTTTCTAGGTGAACTGATTTTGATGATTCGTTTTTTATTTGAAAGCTGGTGCTTTCCATGTGGTCCCATTAAATTTGATCAAGATCTAAACAGTCAGTTTTTGAGTTATCCTGCGTATTTAATTTATACAATCTAATCAAGGGTTCCGAAGATAAAGTAGTGAAGTCGGTTTTTTTAAGCTTTGCTTACTTTTAAATAATTTCAGATTTTCTGTGTGTAGAGCTAGCATCTAAAGGTAGAAACAAATGAAAAAGGTATTACTGTGGTTTTGTATCCAGTTTTGTATATTTTCCCGATGAAACCGCAGTACACCTATTAGTTTACATTTTTTTCAGTTTATTTTATTTCATTTGATTTATAGCATTAGCCATGCTGGGCAGAACTATATTGATAAATTTAGAAAGCAAAAATTACCGCTTGAGTTTGAACCCGCGGCCATAGGGTGTCATGCTCTATTGCTCTAACCGCTGAGCTACTCAAGCCCTGCCTATAGCACGAAATTATCCTTTCCTTATTGTTAACGTCTTACGGGGACGTGTGACGTCATCTACCGAAAAAGTTATTAGAAGTTAATACGGCCAACGAGTCTAACATTGCAGTTAGCTACACGTTGTCTTGATAACGTCCACCCAAATCAATTCACTTTGGGTGAATGAATCTTTCCTTTCTAAAATAATCAATATTTTATTTCATTTTAAGTGTTTTTAAGTATAGCAGCTATGCTGTGTACATTAATATTGAATTCATATTGCTTGAGTTACGTCTCTATCAGTTATATGATTATGTAGATGCACTTATGCGTAAGTAGGTAATACCTACCATTATAATGTACCATTGATCAGTTGAAATTGATGCCGGGAAGTTCGTTTGCAATTACTGAGCCTTTATTGATTGCAGCAAGCAAGAGGCGAGGTCATACTTCATCATAGGATGTTATAGGTTAGAGAGGCGGTTGTGACTTGTGCCTATGAAATAAGCTAAGTTCGCAATAAGCTAAAATAAGATGAAAGAATTTTACCGCCAAAGTGAAAAATGGCGTTGTTGATTTTGTATAATTTTCTAAAACCTGTGATACATCGAGTGTTAATGTGTTATAATGGTGGATTATTAACCGTTAATACTTAGTAAACGTGCATGAGTGTAGACAAGTCATACAAAGTTGAAAAACATGATTTTCGCCTTCTCTCCAAAACTCTAATAGAACTCCAAGTAAATTTTCTATTTACTAGGACATGACTTGACTATAACTGGATTCTTTTACTTGACTTTGACTTTGTGTTTTAAATAGTATTACTTGACACTGGCTATATGCATAAGATTACGAAGCCAAAACAAAAAGAAAAAAGAAAATCAAAAGATGAACTAAATAATATTAAACTTATTCTAAAAGACTACTGCCACTACATATTCAGGTAGCGTTCCCAATATGCTGGCAGCATTGCCAAGTTGCATGGAAATGCTAATCTGATGTGCGAAGTATAGGCTAGCATTTTGATCACGTGTTACCTGAACCAGATACCCTGACAAATCTTTGATACAGTGGGCACTGGTCCTCACGGTCCCAGCGCAGCGTCTCAACCCCAAAAGGCAAATATATGTATCGACTGTCTACCACACTATGTCATCACACTAAAATATTATAAATCCGAAAGTTTGTGTGTAAGTGCGTATGTTAGTTTTCTCTTCACGCTGTAAGTAACGGCTGAACAAATTTGTGTGAAAATTTGAATACACGGCTTATACCTAGAATTAACACAAGTTAATGTGAATGTAGTGTATTTGTACGAATGGGTATTTGTAACCAGGAAGTATATTAATAAGCTAGGTATATACGATTCAATATGTATTTAGTAATTAAGGTTGATAACTTTGGTACCAAGTTTATCTAGACCTTGGTGTACGCGATATTGCCGATAAGATGCAAGAGAGTTGGCTGTGACGGTATGATCATGCTAAGAGAAGGCCCCCTGATTACATTGGGAACTGCTCTAGATAGCTTTTTGTCCCCGGTCGAAGACCCAGAGGCAGGCCGTAGACAAGATGGAAAGAAGTAGTGCAGAAGGACAAGAGGGAACGTGAGTTATCCAAAACAGACGTCCAGGACTGAGAGAAGTGGAAAGAAAATAGTAGAAAGGCCCACAACCGTGTAGGATATATAGTCAGGAAGGGAGAGAAAGAGAGGTGTACGACATAGTTTATAGACTTTATTGTATCCTGATTTAGCCGATCGTCCACCGCCAACTAAACTAAGTTAGTTTAGCTTAGCTCACATATAGTATAGTTGAGCCATTTTTTCATACATGTGTGTCCACTGCAAACTACGACAGCTAAGCTACGTAAAATAGCCAACTTAGTCGAACTAACTTAGTAAGGTAGGCCGATCCGAAACTACGTGAGCTAAACTAACCCCCTCTCATCCCTTTACCTAACCCCTCTTGCGCCTTTCGCTAGGGTTGTTTGAACGTGTTTATACAGTTAGTGATCACTAACGTAGTTTTAGCTTATTTCTCGGTGGACGGACGACATATTTCCTAGGTTATCTTAGCTTAGTGCACTGAGTTTAGTTTTTACTTAGTTTAGCTGTCGGTGGACGATCGGCTTAAGGATAAATAAAGTATATGGTCTATGGCGGGAGAAGCCGAGGGACACAGAACTTAATTTACTGCTTATCTACTTACATCTAAGAAGTCGATTTGATAATAATCTTTCCACGCCTAGCAGCCATGGCCAGAACCATGTCCCAATTTGTCACAACTAATTCGTTTATCACTCAATTAGCTGTTTGTCTCTTTTGTAGGCGCTGACGAGGCTTATTTATGTTTTTTTCTAATTATACACTTGACTTAATTAAGACTACAATTGGTTACATCCGGGTGGTGTCTACTAGTATTTTAATTTATCGCTTATTCCAAGAAAACAAAAAACATGTGTCTGGAGCTGGCTAAATTGCATGACAAATCTTTTGCCTGTTCTACCTAACCACAGCGAAGCAAATGGGAGGTTTATGAGTTTAGCACCGTATGTACGTATGTTTGTTTGTTCCCTCAAAGCATCTAAAATAATAAATCGACAGACAGAGACAGACTCTTAAACGACACCGCTATATGGTAGATATTCCACAAAGGCGGACAAAGCGTTTTGCCTCCACATTAATTATGCGAACTGCGAAAGAATGGAATTCCTTACCTGAGTCCGTGTTCCCTGATAAATACTATATGGCAGTCTTTAAATCGCGAGTGAATAGGCATCTTCTGGGCAAACGTGCTCCATCGTCGACCGCATCTTCAATTACCATCAGGTGAGATGGCGGTCAAACGTTTGCCTATCTTGAATAAAAAAAAACTATTGTAACATACGGGAGTAGTTGAATTCGTCTAAATTCTGTAGGTGTTATAGGCAAAAAAAAAACACAATGGCGGCCGTGGTACTTCACGATACGGTATAATCTGAAAGTCTCTAAGTCAAGAGTGAATCAGAATCTGAATATGCTTTATTGTCAGACTGTGTTAACAAAAAGATCTTAAATAAAAAATATACAGTTTGACAGCTTGCCTATTTTTAGCGTACAATATTTTATGAATCAATTTGTTAAATATATTTTCTATAGATTTTGTTTATACAGCATAAGCCATGCTATATAATATTTATCTACATATATTTCTATATAATGTAACAAAACATATAAGTGCTTAAAGATTTAAAAACAAATTAGTAGCTATAGCAACAAAGTGCAATTATAAACTTTTAACTTAATAATTAAACGCAAGCAAAGCTTAAAAATAACCGACATCACCCCTTTATCTTCGGAACTTTGATTAGATTTAACGTATTTAACACACATTATTGACAATAACTCAAAAACTAGAGATCAGATCTTGATCAAATTGAAATAAGACCACAAGGAAAGCACTAGCTTTCAAAAAAATAAACTCAAATTTCATATATTTTGTTAATGTAAGAAAAGAGCATTTTAAATAAAATATTACGTATAGTATCTATTTAGCTTGCAGACACCTCTTTTGTAAAAGAAAACAGAATTTAATCTTTTCATATTCTTTTTATAGTGAAAGTATAATTTTTATAGAATTTTCTTTCAAAGTTGGATCTTTTGAAACTCTACTACAGTTCTTACATAGGTTCTAAAATAATAAAAAAGAATACATTCTTTTGTTGTTTTTTAAAATACCTTAATACATATTAATTTAAACACCTGAATAGATATTAATCATTTTTATTTTAAACGGTATATTATGTAGTTCACACGCAAAACAAGATTTTATACGATTTATCGCTTAACAAAGATAATGAGACGTGGCTTTCATCTATAGGTTCTTCTCTTTTTTGATGTATGGCGAGTAAATAGCTGTTAGATACGTAAAGAAACATATTTCAGCCATTTCGAAATAAGTTCAAAAATGTTATTAACAAAAGAGTTATAACCAATAAATCTCAAAATCTACTAAACACAATGTAGGCGCGAGGTCTCAGTTGAAGTCAGAGTCAGTCAGAGGCGAACGACTAGTAATATTATGTTTTTTTTTAATTATTATTTCATGACCATGGATGCATAGTCCTTCAGTCGAAATATTAAACAAATATTAACAATTTCTATTCTTCATAATAAAAGTCTTAGTCACAAGTCACAGTAAAAGTCAAGTAGTCAGTCATAATCAAGTCATGCCCTAGTAAAGTCGTAGAAACTTTACTAGAACTTCTATTGGAGTTTTGGAGCGAAGGCGAAAATCACGTTTTTAAACTTTGTATGACTTGCCTACACTTATGCACATTTACTAAGTATTAACGGTTAATAATCCACCATTATTACACATTAACACTCGAAGAATCACAGGTTTTGGAAAATTACACAAAATCAACAACGCCATTTTTTCACTTTCGCGGCAAAACAGTAGGTAATATTATGTAGCCAGCGGCGTTGCCAGTGCGTATGCCACATATTAATTAAATGCTAATGTAGAGATACAATTTCCTTTGTTTCATTAAAATGTGTACTTATGTGACAAATGTTTGACAAAAGGTGAGGCATTTCTGTAATGATAATTTAAAATTTGAAACTATTTATTTGTATGGAACACAAATAGTGATTATTTTAGATTAGATTCACTAAACAATAACAACGGTTATTTAGGAATGTAATTCAACAGTTATTTAGTGTAGTTTTCAACCGACTTCAAAAAAGGTGGTTCTCAATTCGACTGTATGTTTTTTTTCGTATGTATGTTACGCGATATCTCCGCCAATTATGAATCGATTTTGAAGTTTTTTTTGTTTGGTAGATTATACTTTAGAAGTGGTCCCATTTAAATGTAATCGAAATCGATCCAGCCAAAACCAAAATATAAGCTTTGAAGTCGGTTTTTTAAGCTTTGCTTGCGTTTAATTATAATTATTAGTGACTACATACGTCATACATATTTCAATAAGTAGGTAGTCGAAGAGAGCATTCAATTGTATCTACGAATCATTTACGTATATTTGCCGAGATTTTTAAAATTACACAAAACTTAATAAATAATTAAACGTAAGCAAAGCTTAAAAAAACTGACTTCATCGCCTTATTTTCGGAACTTTGATCAGATTAGATGTACTAAACACGCATTATTGAAGATATTTCAAGAACTACTGATCAAATCTTGATCAAATTTAAATGGGACCAATTGGAAAGCAACATCTTTCAAACAAAAAAAAAATCGAAATCGGTTCACGTGGAACGAAGTTATGAGGTAAGACAAATAAAAAAAATACAGTCGACTTGAGTACGTCCTCCTTTTTTGTGTAGTCGGTAGACAACACCGAGTACTCTTAAATTTTAATTGTTTACAGCCAACAACTCAAGACAAGCTAAGCTTATTATAACTCATGTTCTCAATCAACACGTTTTACTCTAGCAAGATTATAACATTACTAGGTGCGCCCCACGGCTTTACCCGCGTAAGTCCCGGGTGTTACCTCCATACAAAGTTTCATTAAAATTGGTCCCGCCGCTTGAGGGTGAAAAAGTAACAAATATACTAACACACTCAAAAATTTTCGTCTTTATAATATTAGTGTGATGTGATGTGATACAAGTAACAAAACTTTAAGTACAAGTAAAAAAAAACAACTTCACCGCTTATATTTTGGTTTTGGCATGACCGATTTCGATAAAATTTATATGGGACCACTTCTGAAGTATAATCTACCAAACAAAAAAAAATTATCAAAATCGATTCATAATTGGCGGAGATATTGCGTAACATACATAAAAAAAACATACAGTCGAATTGAGAACCTTCTTTTTTGAAATCGGTTGAAAATCTAAATTTTATTCTATTATAATTAAACTAAAAATAACAAAATGCATGTATATCAAAAACTATTTTTGTATACGAAGACATAAAGCAACAATAAAAAAAAAAGAAATTTTATTATGTACTCAAATTTGGTACGAAGGTATACCTTTATAAGTCTTGTAAGATGTTAGATTAGGACACACGTTACACAGCATTGCAATTCAGAGAGGCAATCCCGCCAGCGTGATGGGAACTCTACCACTGGTAGTGGGCTCGAGCACTTGAGTTACCTATAAGCTCGATGTCTTGTAGGTAACTTAGGTCTTTGCTGTATATAGTTTTAGGAAATATAGGCAATTGGCCCGTATATATGGAAATCGACAAAATAATGTTTTTTTAGTTATTTTAAACTGACGTAACATAATATAAATGTTACGCATAAATATCTTTGGGTAGAGCGATAAGTCGACCTGGCGATAGTTTTATCTTCTTTCGTTAGATTCAATCGATTGCTCCTCTATCTCTGTAGGTACCTAATCTCAGTATACAGCTGTCTGTCATTGTGTTTTTTATCAGGGTTCGGCATCCGATAAATATACGTAGCGTACCAATCATTCGCATTCAGTATTCTGTGTTCGTTTGGCCGGGATAAACGCGTGTGAGGATTTGAGTTTAGTTCACTTTCGGCGAACTCGTGTGAAATGAATGGATCTGTTGAGAAAGAAGAAACGCAGCGGTTTAAGGTTGGTAGTGGGTCACCGGGTGTATCAGTGTAGCGAGGCCTGAGAAAGTTTGTTGTGTACTTATACATATTTATTTTCATATCTCAATTCGCAGTTATTTAGGTACGACGGTAAATGTGTATTTATGAATGCTAATCACAGTATCGGCAGTTTGTGTATTTATCTTGTAGTGACGAATATTGTGAATGTGGTAGGTTATTTTATGTTTTATGATATGACTCTTGCACCATGTGTTTTTTTTTATTTTATCGTGGTTTGGATTATATTTGGAACTTTGATTGGGTACTCAAGATAACTTTTTATTCTGATTTGACTATCATCATGATCATGCTCACAAATTACGCGGGCGAAGTAGAGAAACATACTACTATTTTTGAAAAGTAGGCATTTGATAGAGCAAATCAGAAATATTAATAGTTACAATTAGGTATACATAATTTTTGAAGTGAAAACTCCTTTAGGCGCGTTGAGCACTTTTTGAGTGAACAAAAATCATGGAACTCGCGTCATCGTCACCGAACGGCCAATATTTGTTGAGCTCTATGCGATATATATATTGCTCACGATCGGGGATCAAATTATAAGTCTTATATTAAGTTTACTCGATACCTCACAATTCCATATTATAAACTTTTCACTTCTATCGGCAGTTACCAAAGACTGCCCCGTGTGTTCCGGGAGCTCATTCAATTTTCAAAAATATATCAGAGCGCCTGATTGAGGCGACGCGTGATCAAAATGCTGGTACTTATTTGGCTCAACGTATTAGTATTGCAATTCAGAGAGGCAATGCCACCAGCATTATAGGGAACGCTACCCACTGGTAGTGGGCTTAAGCATTTGGGTTACCTATAAGCTCTTTGTATTATACATAATGATTATAATATGCAAACTACTATCTATAATCATTGTTGCCTGCAACATCGACCGCGTTGGAATTCTTTTCTTAATGCCCTCCAAGCGCTAAAGGAAACTACTCTAAAACGTCATGTCTTATCACTTTTGGTTTAGACTGAGCGTTAACTGCCAGTCAATCTTTTAACGACACGCTTGTTACATTGTGTATATACCTACTCGTACAAACAAATTATTGTTGTGTTTTATAGTAAACACTACACCGTATGTACCGTACGTATATGAGCTGTTTACGAGCCGAGCACCTGTCTACTATAAGGTGCGATGCTGTTCCTATTGTTGATCTCACTTTCTTGTTATTTATTTTAAATCTTTTGTCTTACATTTATCAACGAAGCACGTACACTTACATTTGAATACTCATAAAAACTTATAATGGAACATTGTATAAGGATTTAAGTACAGTCTATTATCTATTATGTACTTATTATACAATGTACAGACGATGGATAATACGACAATGTACAGACGATGGCTGGAGATTGCCCCTATTGATTTTTTTAGACGTACAAACCTTTTTCTTGTACACATCTTTAAATTTTATTTTAGTCTTACTCCTATAGTTTTTACGCCTTATGTACGTTTAAATATAGATCATGTGTCAAAAATAAAGAATTATTACTACTATTATAAACGCTTTCACACTCACATCCAAACACTAAGTTTGATGACTTGCGTCGTGGGTGCCGGAAAAATTCACATCACATACACAATCACAACCAGAATCAGAAACTCAAATATTTCCTTGGGGAGAAAACTTGTGTTCCCGCCGGGAATCGAAACCGAAACCCCAGCTTAGAAGGCGAACGCCACCCAACTAAGCAAACGAGCAGTTCAAATTAAAAATTTAATTAATACTAAAAAAATATGTGTCGTTCATGAATTCTTCTACAGATGGTACCATGGAGCATTTAACATATGTGATGAATGTTATTTATGTCGCCGAGGAATTATTCAACGTCGTGATATTATAATTTACCAGAATCACCCATACATTTGCTTAAAATGTAGATAAGTAAGACAGAAGTGGTTAGTACAGTACCCAGTACTAGATACATTTTGCCGTGTCACGGCGTTCCAATTTTAAACATATCAATGACATCTATTATATGTATATAAAAATCAATTGTATATATATTGTATCGACCGGCGAGCAAAAAGACTGATTGGCGATGATAAGCTAGTAACGTAAGTAAGATAGCTAAACAATCGCTAAATACTTTTGCTCTATTTCGAAGTAAATTATGAATTTATAAAGTAAATATGTAAAATATATTTCTTTCAAGAAAACCACTCGTACAATTGATGGATTGCTGCTTTTCTTATATTCATAGGTCGGCCTGACTTCAGCCCTGCAGTATTTTTAGTCCTACCACATAAACTTCAAAAGAAGTAAATTTAGCTGCATCAATATTTTGAAGTAATATTATAAATGAGCAACATGAAATGAAAAACATGCTTGTTAACGTTATTAGCTAAATTATTTACTATTAGCCCACGACACTGATCATTCACTATTTACGTGTATATAAGATTTTAATATACTCAGTGAATTTTTGAGACGCGGTTGTCAGGGTAGGTACCTTAATCGTTACCTGCAAGAAAATGTTCTAAGGAGACTGTCTTTAACTTTTAAAAATACTTACGGGGAAAGTAAGAAGTACATTATTTAATTTAACATTTTTTGTATATAGGATGCAAATATGCTTGTGTCTTATCAATACTCTTTGTCGTAGGATGCAAAAGAAGCCCTCAGCAAAACAGCTGATGAAGATGTGGATGCTCTCGACAACGTCCTCAGCCATGTGGGCGAGTTCGGGCGGTACCAGAAGCTGCTATTCCTCGCGATGCTGCCGTTTGGGTTCTTCTTCGCGTTTGTGTATTTCGTGCAGATGTTCATCGCGGCGACGCCCCAGCGGCATTGGTGCAGGGTGCCGGAACTGGAACATTTAGATATGGAGCTGAGGTAGGTAAATATTGAAAATAAAAACTCTGTCACACTTACTGCTCCACACTAAGTTCAATGCCTTGCGTCATGGGTGCCGGAAACATTCACTTTACACACAATAATTTCCCTTGGGGAGAAAAGTTGTTTTTCCGTCGGGAATCGAACCCGATACTCCTTCTAGGCGAAGACGCACCCTTCTAATAAATCAAACATCCTTCCATGCTTGATAATAAATCCAACATCTCGGAGTGCTAGGAATTTGAGGTGCAGAATAACAAAAATATAATTTTATATTAAAAATAAAGTTTCAGTACCCCCTTCATGTTTGTAATTTGTTTGTTAATAAACAAACAAACAAACAAACAAACGCATTCACACTCACAGCTCCACACTAAGTTCAAAGACTTGTATCGTGGGTGCCGGAAACATTCACATCACATTACACCCAGAACCAGAAGCACAAATATCCCTTGGGAAGGAATTTGTGCTCCTGCCGGGAATCGAATCCAGTACCCACGGCGCAGAGGGCGAACACCTGTCCACTGCGCCAACTGGGTTGTCATAAAAAAATAGTACAGACACAGACCAATAACTTTAAACAATAAAATCATGTAAGTACCTATTGTCTCAATCTGGACGGCAACTACTACTAGTAAGTAGCAAATGCAGCAATTTTATATTCAGATCTCATTAGTAGATCAAATTTCATAAATTATAGAAAATATAGCTGGTATCATACATCATTTTAGTTCAGGGTCATCTACCGAAAGGAAACGGCAGACTGAATGATGTTACCGCCATTACCCGTCACGCATGTCCTCTTATACCTAGAAATCTAGCTATCTACATAATGCAACGTATCCGCACACGCAATTACCTACAGTTGACTGTCCAGTCAGTTTATGTGCTCAGAATGCTGAATATTTGATGCAGGCACAGAATTCTAGGGTCACAAAGCGACTCTACACGAGTATATGTACTCTACCATATTGTACAGCTCCTCGACAGCACGGACTTAGTGAGAACTAAAGCTTTTGGGTGTAGTGACGTAACAGTGTAACATAGTGAGTGCTATTAACAATAAACACAAGAACCAAGTGACTTCCAAGTGCGTATTATCGGATTTACGATAAAAATGGCTGAAATCCGAACAAAATGAATAGCCTATTGTCCGTCTTTTTCAGCATCGGACACAACTTAACGACTGTTGTCTTACGAGTAATAATAGGTACAACGGCTTAGCGTGCGATAACAGAGATGTGCGATAAAAGTGTTATTGGACACATTATTAGTATACTATTCTATAGTATAGGTCAAAAATCAATTACTTGTTAGTCTTACGGCTAGATCGTAATACCAATGTGTACCAACCGTAATTACTAAAAAAATGTTTCCTAATTCGATCCTATCCATTAATTACGTGATATGATCTTGGTGATTTTTACAACATGTGTTTCGGACTTATTGATTTGTATTTATGTATAAAGGTTATGAAAGGCTGCAGGAAAACAACGTGAGGGTGGCATGTTTGAGAATGGCAAAACATTAATCTGTCATCCACCAACCCAATATGGCTGTTAAGGCCTTGATTATCTTCCACTGAAAGAACCCTAGGAGTGACAATGATGAATATCGCAATAGTAGGTATAACAAAATTCTTGTGGACCAATGTTTTCTCAATACAGACCCTTGGAAGGCAGAAGATTGGAAGGGAGAAGTAATATACTATTACCGGCAAGCAATACTATTGGGCAAATGAGATATAAGAAGGAATTACCATTTCAGGGGCAGGAGCATTGGTGGCTTTGACATCAATAGGCAATACTTAATTTATTACAAAACGTTGGAATACGAAACTAACAAGATACATAAAGAAAGCGTTTAATTTAGGAGTACACATTCATAATATCTCTTCCAATAAGCAATTCAAAATGTATAATTTTGTTTGTATACAATAAAAGATCTTTATGATCATCTATCAACAATTAGTTAGTATTAATATCTAGTTTAAAGTTCCTATCTAAAGGTGATATCGATAAAAGCACATGTGATATGACGAAATTGGTATTTACTAATTTGACCAAACGTATTACGATTATCTTGTATGATAAGCCGTCGATGGTTGCAGATGTCTACATAGAAAAGCTCTGCCATCATGACGAACAAGTTTTTGGTCTAGTCAATACTCCATAATAAATTTTAGTTAATATCTATAAGAGGATAAGAAAAAACGTAAAATCCCAATGTCATCATCACGCAGAAGAGCAAAACGGGATATAAGTTCAGGGGGATATTACAGACGTAATCTTACGGCGCCAGGAGCGGCAGAAAGTGACTTGTGGGACAAGTGCCGCGTGTTCAGCGTCAACTGGAGCGAGGTGCTGCAGACCATGACCCCGCCGGACCCTGGCACGCCGACGGTTCCCTGCCAGCACGGTTGGGAGTTCGAGCTGATAGACATCCCGTACCAAACAGTCGTAAGCGAGGTGAGTGGCTTTGTAAAATCGTATCCGTTCGATGTGGCATCCTCAGATACCAGTGAACAAAAATGACCTGTAGAGCATGTAGCTTTATCATTGATCACTTATCTACCGCAACACATTTTCCGACTACAAAATTACGACTGTATTTTGGTACAGGATGAGTACGAGAAAATGTTGTCACCATTTAGAAATCTTGTAGAATGTATTTCTTTCAGAGAGGCTGGGTATGCGAGTTCGCAGGCTACGGGCCGACTGCCCAGACAGTGTTCTTCGCTGGGTCTTTCTTGGGCGGGATACTGTTCGGCTGGATGGCTGACCGCTTCGGACGGCTACCCGCCTTGGTTGGTAAGAAATTACCAGTAGACAGTACTAAAGAGGTTTCTATTTCTTTATTCTCTACAACAAAGTCTTTATAGGAGTAGAACTCATTGCTAGCGTCTGTTTTCCCCGAATGAATGTGGGAGTCATCAAGTCAAGTGTGAAAAGGTATCTTCTAGGCAAGCATGCTACATCTTCGGCCGCATCATCGCTTTCCATCAGGTGAGATAGTGGTCAAAAGCTTGCATATCTATATATATAAAATAAAGTCGTGTTAGTTACACTATTTATAACTCAAGAACGGCTGAACTGATTTGGCTGAAAATTGGTGGAGAGGTAATAACCAGGAGACGGACAGGAATTTTTAGGAACGTCACATTTTATTTTTTTATACAAATCAAACGTCACTCGGATTTGGTAAAGTACTAGGCAAGGATGTTGTAGCTAAAGTAATAGGATGGATAACTGACAAACTTACAGTGCCGAATATCAAACATGCATGGAATCTTATCACAACTGACTTAGAGCGTATTTACAATGTCAAATCGTTTTATCAATTGCATAAAGAACCAAACGTGGTTGCGGTCCCGACGAAATCGGGTGAAAGGTTAGAAAAGACCCCTGTGTCCCTCTCGCACAAGAGCGACTAGTTCTAAAAAAGTTTCCCAGTGGTAGAAATTATAGTCTGTAGTAATAATAAGATCTTATCTGTCGTAATTATTTGATTAATCGAAACCTTACAGAATATGTTTCTAACTACCTATTATCAAACTATTCTCAATAAACCGTGTTTTTTTCCTTATAGTATTAGGTTTTATGATATTATTTTTGATATATGGGTATACAAGCCAAGCTACACAACTACATCCGCCATTTATAAAAATATTTTGTATAAACAAAATAAAGTTATCCTGCTATCATACTTCCTACTAATATTATCAAGGCAAAAGTTTGTAAGTGTGTTTGTAGTTTGTTCCTTCTTGACGCTCAATTATGATTATATTAATGAATACGTTTGTGAATATGGAATATGCATACATTTTTATTCGATTGTTGCCGTTAATACATTGCCGGAAAAAAAGTTTTTCTTCCTAACAATACATCTCATATCGAAATAAATAGGCATTGGGAAATGCAATCAGGTTTTTTTTTTATTCAAGTAGGCAAACTTTTGACCACTATCTCACCTGATGGTAAGCGACGATGTGGTCGACGATGGAGCAAGCTTGCCTAGAAGATACCTATTCACTCGCGACTTGAAGACACCCATATTGTACTCATCAGAAAACACTCAGGTAAGGAGTTCTATTCCTTTGAGGTTCCCACAATGAATATGGAGGCAAAACGCTTAGTGCGCATTTGTGGAATGTCCACCATATAGCGGTGTCGCTTAGCAGTTTGTCTGCTTGTCCGACGATAGAACGGGGATGGGGGAACTAGATCGTGCAGTTCCATAGCACGCTCTCCAAAATGTATCTCTCCAATATGTTCCGATAAAAAACCAGAGACTAGCTGCTACCATGCGGCGCGGCGATGACCCAAGCTCTGAAGCTTTGAATTAGTCAGCTGCTCGCTACCAATGTGTCTTTTGGGTCTCCACTCAATGGTGTCAAGAGTCTCAAGCTGGTACTTAGCTGAACCGTCCCAAAGATGAGAACAGTACTCCATACATGATCGGACTTGTGCTTGATACAAATTGAGCAACTGTCCCGGTGTGAAGTATCGTCTCACCTTTGCAAGGATTCCCAGCTTTTTTGCAGCTAGTTGGGCTTTTGACTCGATGGAAGTACCAAAATTGAGCTTTGAAGTTAGAGTCAAACCGAGTAACTCGAGATGGTCAGTTACTGGTAGGGATACATTTAGGAAAGTTAGAGTCAGTTCAAATTGACTCCGTATATCGGAGAAAAAAAGTTTAGCAAATTTAAACACAGCGATTTGAAAAAACAAATAGAATTTAAGGAAAGTTGACGAATCAGTGACCACAAAAATGTGTAACTTAGTCACGATCAGCTTAGCCAATAGCGAGCGTTTTGCTATTTTGAAATTTCCATCCATTTTAATTATTAAAACTCCTAACAAAAAGCAATTAAAGAAGAAAATCATATTATGGGAGTATTTTTGAAAAAATTAAGATTTAAACAAAATACTTGCCCTGTATGTAAATTGTATGCTTATTTCCTATTGATAATTTATAACGTTGTTATATTTTTCTTATATAACTATTATAGGCCAAAATGTATGGCATATGTTTTATTCTTAAAATGTTGTGTTAGCGTTGGCTTAAAGAATTTAGTAATTTTTAATTTTGCATTGGGTCACACTTTTTGACAACAATTTGTACACAACAATTTATGACAGTTAGGTGTCATAAAAGTTAGGGTTTACCTTCATTAGATTTTTTATGGATATATATTGATGATCTAGTCGTGCCACCCCGCAGCTTTGTCTGCGTTTGTCAAGTTAATTAGCAGCCTATTTGTTAATCCTAGGCATAAGCTGCGTACATTTCAAATTTATCCAAATTGATTCAGCCGTTGCCGCGTGAAGAGAAAAAAGACATACTTAAATAATGCCCCAATTACACACAAACTTTCGGATGAATACATTAGTTTAATATAAGTATATAATAATAATATTTACCAAGATTCTGACATATCAATGTAGTAATAATATCTGTCATCGATTATCTTTATTCTAGGATATAAATTTAAACATGGGTTGTAAATGTATCTCGAAGCTTATTACAACAATTTATAGCACATATCTCCGCCATTTTGAAAAATCTGCTCACAAAATATCGAATCTGCTCACAAAATATCACGAGAATCGGTTGAGAAATGCGACCTGTACAGGAGAACAACCGGAAATCCGGACCTACGAAAGCAATTTTGCCCAAGCTGAAATGAAATCGCTTTTTTTTTTTTTTTTTTTTATGCAGAATAGGCAAGCATTTGACCACTATCTCACCTGATGGAAAGTGATGATGCGGTCGAAGATGTGACATGCTTGCCTAGAAGATACCTATTCACTCTCGATTTGAAGACTCCCAGATTATACCCCTCAGGGAACAATGACGCAGGCAATGAGTTCCACTCCTTCGCTGTACGGATGATGAACGTAGAAGCAAACCGCTTCGAGCGAACTTAAGGTATGTCAACCATAAATGGATGACGTTTGTCAGTTTGTCTGGTTGTTAGATGGTAAAATGGGCATGGTGGAATTAACTCATGTAATTCCTGCGCACACTCTCCAAAATGCAAACGATAGAATACCGATAGACTTGCGACCATACGCCTGTGACCTAGGCTGTGCAATCTGGACTCAATCAGCTTACTATCGCCAATAAGTCTTTTTGCCCGTCGGTCAATAGCCTCAAGACCTTCAAGCTGGTACTTAGCGGATCCATCCCAGAGATGGCCACAGTACTCCATACTCGATCGGACTTGCGCTTGATATAAGTTAAGAAGCTGGCGAGGTGTGAAGTACTGCCGGACCTTGGCGAGGATACCCAACTTCTTAGCGACCAGTTGAGCTCTGGCTTCAATGTAGGTGCCAAAGTTAAGATTTGACGATAAGGTAACGCCAAGAAGCTCGAGTTTGTTTGCTATCGGTATTGGTACATCTTGGAAGGTTGGAGATAGGTCAAACGGACTCCGTTTGGCGGAGAAGAGACACGCCTGTGTTTTGGACGCATTAAATCGAACTAAGTTAGCATCGCCCCAATCGGACACCGCCAACAAGTTCGAATTCAAACGCCCAATCATTGCCTCTCTTAAAGACTGGACTTGTACCTTACCGGCTCGTGCATTAGATATAAATCTCTCGACAACGGTGCTATCGTCTGCGTACCCAAAGATACCGGGCCTAAGCAGATCGTTAATGTGTACCAAAAACAAGGTTGCCGAAAGAACTGACCCTTGAGGTACCCCGGCATTAATTGCCATTAGATCGGACGAGCAGCCGTCAACGACAACTCGAATCGATCGTTCCCTCAAGAAGTCCGAGATCCAAGCACATAAACCGGGAGGTAAACCATAAGCTGGAAGCTTGCCAATAAGGCTATCGTGCCATACCCTGTCAAAGGCCTTGGAAATATCAAGCGATACCGCAATCGCTTCGCCGTGTTTTTCCAAGGCCTCACTCCATATGTGAGTGGCATATGCTAGAAGGTCTCCTGTTGACCGGTTCTGGCGAAACCCATATTGCCGGTCACTCAGAAGGTCATTTGCTTCTAGATAGCCTAGGAGTTTCTTGTTCAGTACACGTTCCATTGTCTTACAGAGAATGGACGTGACTGAGATCGGCCTGTAGTTGACAGGGTCGGCGCGACTTCCTTTTTTGGGCACAGGCTGCACGTTGGCGGACTTCCATGCTTTCGGCACTTGACCAGTCTCCATAGAGAGGCGAAAGAGGCGTGTCAGTATCGGAGACAATTCAGGCGCACATGTCCTCAGAACTATGGCTGGTATGCCATCAGGGCCACAGGCCTTGTTCACATCCAGATTGCGCAGCGCTTTACGTACATCGACCTGTCGAATGCGGATTTCCGTCATGGACGACTCGCAGACAGGTCAACTCGGAGGTACAGCGCTACCAGCATCTAGATGTGAAGATTCCGCAAAGAGTGAAGCAAACAAATTAGCTTTCTCTTCAGCGGTGTGAGCCAGTGTCCCATCAGGCTTCAGCATTGGAGGCAGTGAGGAACGGCAGAAGTTCGCTTCAACCGACTTAGCCAGGGACCAAAACGCTTTACTCCCTGAGGGATACGAAGCAAGTTTGGCCCCAATCCGGCTAATATGGTCAAAGCGTGCCTTCTTAAGAACCTTCTTGCAAGACTTGGCAGCTTTGTTAAAGGCTCTCTTCTTTTCACGTATATTCCTAGCCTTGCGAATTCGAGCTTCAGCCCAAGCGGTGTAGGCTTCATGTTTTAACGCTTCCGCGTGTCCACATTCGGCCCCAAACCAGGGGCGAGCTTTGCTGGATAGAGGTGCGTCAGAGAATGGAATGAAATACTCCATGCCTAAACGCATCACATCTACCACAGCATTCGCGCAAGCAGAGGGATCGCTCGAAGAGAAGCAAACTTGCCGCCAAGGATAAGATGCATAAAAGGAACGCATCTCATCCCAATCTGCTGACTTGTATCTCCAAACCCGCCGAGTGCCTTTTGGGCTGAGATCAGGCGGAGAATGGACAGACACAGATTTCACCAGACAGTGGTCGGAGCTACCAAGCGGTGATGAAACCGACACAGAATAGCGGTCTGGGTCTGTTGTCAGCAGAAGGTCTAAGCAATTGGCTGTGTGGCCATCAACATCCGGTATCCTCGTTGCCTCTTGGACCAGTTGGGTGAGGTTGAGCGTCAAAGCTAACTTACGCATCTCTCTCCCAGCATGGTCAGTGTTCTGGTATGGGAATAGCCACTCCTGATGGTGAGCATTGAAATCCCCCAGAACCACTAATTCAGCAGAAGGATACCTCTGATGTGCCACGTCGGCCGCCTCACTGAGGTGTGTCATGAGCCTATTTGTCTCCACGTCTCCAGAGTGCGCACGGTAAACACAGGCATAGAGAATTTTCTCCATGCCTGTATCCACCAGAACCCAGATAGTTGAGAGGCTGGGGTCTTCAAGATTACGGAGACGCCGATAGCAGATGTCATCACGAGCGTACATGCAAACTCCCGAGCGCTGCTTGAACTTATGTTCAAGGTTATAGCCCGGGTAAGCAAGATACGCCGCGTCAGCTGGACATCTGATCTGCGTCTCCGTAAGGAACAGTAGGTGAGGTTTTGCGGTTTCAAGATGGTGGTGGACCGGGTTGATGTTGCTGTGCAAACCTCTTATATTGCAAAGGTGCACATGAAGAGCGAGGACGTGCTTCCGTTGTTTAAATGCCTTACTGTTCTTTTTAACTTTCATGTTATGTTTTTGGGGGGGAGTGAAGGTAAGAAGACGGAAGTGGGACAAAGCGCTAATTACTGACTCAGTGACATACAGTATCAAACGACCCATCAGTGGGAAATCAAAATCGGAGACCGCGGGGACGCCCGAGCCCCCCCGGGAGTGTCCATCGGGTCCTCGCAATCGCTTCGTTCCCGCTTTGTGCTCGTTCGATCAATTAAACCGAAAGTAATTTAGTCTTTCATAATAGTTAATGGCTGACCCAACTGGCGTTCGCCTGGGTATAAAAACAAACACATATACGCATATATTTTTATAGTCGGATAAGCGGACAAAGCCGCAGATAGAACCTAGTATATATATATAATGTTAATTAAATTTAAATGCATTTTGAAACATCAGCGTGGATTTTAATTACGCATATAGTATATCTTTATGAATGACATAATAATATTTTTATTAGATATCATATTGTAGCATGATTACACAGTTAAATATCATTAAAGTAGAACATAATTCAAATGGCTCAAAAGGTTATCCCACAAATCTTAAAATCAGGGTTACCCTAAAGAAAAGGGACACAGAGGTTCTTTGTGACCTCTCACTAGGACACAGATTTTCGGCGGAGTCGTCCCTCCTTTTACAAACCGTAGGTTTGTTTCCTATTTCGATGGTACTAGGCAAACATAAACATGAAGGAGGTAATAATATAGTCACGTGGCATTGTGACGCATGCCGGGTATGGCTTCCTAAACGAAGGTCGCCGGGACAGCTAGTTGAACATAAAAAAAAGTCATCTCTTCACACGGCAACACACTAAACAGCTGAACAGGTTGAGATAAAATTTGGAATGAGTATAGCTTATACCCAGAAATACCGTTTATGGCAGCGGGCCACAGATTAGTAGTAGTTAGTTACTAATATTAATATTTTATGTAAACAGCTGTTCTGTTTTACGATGTATGTTCTACATTTTATATTCTACAGTTCCATGTAAAAGTAAATAATAAAGTGGTAGTTGACTATAGTTTGGTTTCGGAAGTGTTATTTCTGCTTTAGGGTGGTAAACTACGACATTGTAGCTAGCTGGACTGGAAATGCCCTACAACCATGGATTTCATAACGTTCGATTGTGTGTAATGTGAATGTTTCGACACCCATTACACAACTCATCGAACTTAGTGTGAGGCTGCGTGAGTGTTCACTAAATTTGATGACTTGTGTCGTGGGTGCCGGTAACATTCACATCACACCCACAATCACACCCAGAATCAGAAACACTAATTTCCCTTGTGTAGAAAACTTGTGTTTCCACCGGGAATCGAACCCGATACCCGAAGTTAGAAGGCAACCGCGCACCCAACTACGCCAACGGGCATTATACTGTCAGACGTCTAAGTCCAAAGACTATTTGGTGTAGAACGGTAGCTGATGAAATAGGGTTACAAATGACATACATTTTTAGAAACTTTTTCCTCATAGCTTAATATTCATGCTGCTGCCGCGAATTCAGAAGTTCCTTTTAGACTCGACATTATAGCTAGATACGCTCCATATATAGTCTTGAGTATTACTACACTCTTTATAAGGAATTATCTTAAAACTAAGAATTATTAGGAATAGAACAAATTCAATTCCATCATCAGTATTTTCAACTGACTTAAAAAAAGGAGGTTCTTGATTCGACTGTATGTTTTTTTTGTATGTTACGCTATATCTCCGCTAATTATGAATCGATTTTGATGAGATGGTAGATTATACGTCAGAGGTGGTCCCATATAAATTTTATCGAAACCGATCCAGCTAAAACCAAAATGTAAGCGTTGAAATTGGTTTTTTAAAGCTTTGCTTGCGATTAATTATCAGGTACAAGTACCTATGTGGCTGTAACAAATAATAAAACAATGTGAGGAAACACACAGTGACTTAACTAATTACCTAAAACAAAACACTAGCAGCATAACGAGGTAAGCTTGACTTGTCGATGTGCTATTTATAAACGTTGACCGTTACGCGGGTTCAACAAACTCACATTTGCAAATACAAAACGAATATCCGTCGAAATTTATATGCATTGCACACGGAAATTAAAAATAAACGGATGTATAAAACGCGTGAAGCACTCTAGGTCTTACAAATTTCGCTAGCTACACTCACACAAATACACTGAAGGTCGACAATCAGCGCCATATAACCTAGTAACTATATCTTTATTTTTTTTATATTACTGACTAAGCAAACGTTTGAGCACAATCACACCTGATGTAAAGTGACGATGTAGTCTAAGGTGGATCACGCTTGCTTGAGAATACCTATTCACTTTACTTTTGAACACACCCAAATTGTACCTTTCGGGAAATACATGACGCCAAAGCGTTCCATTCCTTTACTGTTCTATAAATGAACGAAGAGGCGAAACGTAGATAGACTACTTGTTTGCGATAGTTTGCACACACGGACATTCGCCTGCTTCACCCACGATTGGATGTGAATACGTCTGTATTTTTTTCAAGTCCGTGGCGTTGACACAATTAATAATATCTAACCTTGGCTAATTTTAGCCAACGCTGTGGTCTGATAGAATAAATCAGTGACGAAATAAACACGTAACACTGGTCTTGGGAGAAATCAGCACCACATAATTATACCTACAGCAGTTATACTCACCATTTACTACACAGTGCCGGCCCGAGGCAAGTTTTAGGATGGAGATCCAATTATGGCGCCCCCCTTGCTTGCCCCTAAACGATTCCGTAACTATCTATAAATAACTCATTGTAAATATTAAGAAACAATTAAACGCAAAGCTTAAAAGAAACAAATTCACCGCTTTATCTTCTTGATTAGATTTAAATGAGACCACATGGAAAGCACCAGCTTTCAAATAAAAAAAAAATCATCAAAATCGGCTCACAACAAAGAAGACATAACACACATAAAAAATTTTTTTTTGAAACGGCAATGCTCTTGGCTCTCCTCACGGTATCTATAGGTATTTTTAGTAAGAGTTGATGTACAATGAAAAAACATATTTATTTTGTTTATAGCCACTGTTCGAAATCATAATATTGATCATTTAAACGCAAACAAAGCTTAATAAAACCGACTTCATCGCTTATATTTCGGTTTTGGCTTGACCGATTTCGATAAAATCTATATGGGACCACCTCTGGAGTATACTCTACCAAACAAAAAAAAAAACCATCAATATCGATTCATAATTGGCGAAGATATCGCGTTACATAAATACAAAAAACAACATACAGTCGAATTGAGCACCTCCTTTTTTGAAGTCGTTTGAGAAGCGAGGAAATTTTCTTGACCATGAGGCACATGAGCGAAGAAACGGAACTGAGACAGAGTGTTCACAATTGTTACCTATTCTGAGGGTTGACTCAGACGGATAAAATTACACAAACATAAATATTGTAATTTTCTATTCTGTAGGTAACTATGCTATTATAAAATTTGATTGAGGCGCCTCTTGGACCCGCTATGGTAGGTCCGGCCCTGGTGATGCATTTTGTTGGCAAATAAAATTTTATACTTATGTACACCACATTGCAGTGATTTCTTGGTAACCGGCAAAACAGCACATGCAGTTTAATTGAAAGTTCATCTTGTGGTCGGCCGTTCCAATCAAATGTAATCAAGGGTTATTGTAACTTAGAATAAATATATTTTTTAGACTTTGGTACGCATTCTTGTGTTTAATGACAAATAAATTGTTGTTCTACATTAACAATAGTATATAATCAATCTCTAGGTGGAGACATAGTCTATACTGTTTAAAGATGTATTTAGTTTTAGGGTAATATAGGCAATTGGCCCGTAGATACAGTTATATTAGTATTTTTCGTCAGGGCATATAGTTTAAAAAAGCAGTCATCACATTGCATCAGGTGAGATGGTAGTCAAATGCTTTATCTATCTAGCATATATATGTTTATATATATTTGTACTAGATGAAATTCGGAATGTACTAATGAACATAGCCAGCTCCCTGCCCACTGGTTCTGGGTTCGATTCTCGGCAGGAGCACAAATTTTCTTCCTAGGCGACATTAGTTCTACTGGTTCTGGGTGTTATGATAAATGTTTTCGGCACCCACGTTACAACTTTAGAAGTACACTTTGAATTTAGTGTGGGACTGTGAGTGTAAATGCGTTTGAAGTTGGTTTAATAATCTTTTTAGGATTTTAAAATAAATTCAGGTTTCGTTATTTTTAGGATCAAACATGATCGGATGCGTCGGAGGCATAGCCACGATCTTCACCACCGGGTTCTGGGACTTTGTCTTCTGCCGGTTCCTGGTCGGCATGTCCTTTGATGTCCTGTTCATGATGATGTATATTTTGGGTAAGTGTCACTAGCTCAGAAATATCTTCAGGTAGTTGTAACAAATCCACGCATGAGAATGGGAAGCGACATTTTAAAACTGAGACGCGCGCGGTCCGCCGGCCAGTCGTAGCGTCGGCAAACTCGCGTCGAAGATCGCATGTGCTAGTTGTGATTTTGGTGTTGTAACGCATTGAAAATAAGATAATAAGATAAGATAAATTTATTGCCAAAAAGAGATTAATTTAAAATAAATTATAAAGTTCAGATTTGCCGTAAGTGTGTAGAACAGTTTTAACGTTGAGTCTCAAACTAAGCTCGAGGCCTGTATCTTGAGACTCGGGTGTGAGTTAACTGATAAAAGCTCGGTTACATAAGGTGTTTAGTTTTCCTGCATTTTAGTTTGTGGTTGGCAATAAACAGGAGGACGCATCGTTTACAAACATTATTTATGATAAAAATAATTGAGTGGTAGGATTTAATCTTTATTAATGTGGTATATAATTACTGAGTTTAAGGTTGTGTGTGTGTGTGTGTGTTTGTGTGTTTGTGTGTGACATAGTTGGTTATGGATAACGAATCTAGTGATTCAGGAATTATATTGTCAAGAGATCTTAATGACGAAGTAAAGGTTTGCACAAAATACAAAAAAATAAAATACTTTCGCGAAAAACCGACTTCACCGTTTTATCTTCGGAACCATGATCAGATTTAATGTATTAAACACGCACTATTGACTATAACACAAAAACTATAAATCAGATCTTGATCAAATTTCAATGGGACCACATGAAAGCAAACAGGTTTGCTCACAACGAATGAAATTATGAGGTAACTTTTAAAGGCGGTTAAAAACGAGAACATCGTCAATGTAGTCCACAGGATACGTATTATTGACTATATTTCAAGAACTACTGATCAGATCTTGTTCAAATTTAAATGGGACTAATCGGAAAGCAAGATCTTTCAAATAAAAAAAAATTCAATATCAGATTTCGTGGAAAGAAGTTATGATGATACATAAAAAAAAACCTTCTGCTTGAGTACCTCCTCCTTTTTTGTGAAGTCGGTAAAAATAACTAAAAACTATGAAATTGTTCTCTAGTAGGATATTATTGTTAGTAAGTAGGTTATGATTTATTCGCTTATTTAAAAATAAACATGACGTGAACCTTCGTTTTAACATCACCATAGTCAGGTTAAGAGGCAGCTGTTTCCTTAAAGATAAAGCCAGATAGTATTAGCTGCCGTCTCCAAGGCACACTTGTAGATTCTTACCTACGAGTGCGAGTATGTCTCATTTTATGGCCATTACAGAAGCAGGACGTGAATGTTAATTAATAGTGAGGCAGTTCGATTCTGTCTTATCGGCATTCGGCATTATGCAATCGGTTTTGATGATGCAAGTAAACAATTGTCAATATCTACATCTACGATAATATTATTATAAGGTAGAGTAGAAATATTCTGCACGCCCATCCACAAAAAAAAACCATACGTCTGACACTTGATCGTTTGACAAATTTGGTGGACGAGCGGTCACATTTAAAATAGTTCTTCTCTACAATATTATTGACGTGATAACGTCTTATAAATCGATGAACACCGGCTGCACGCACGAAAAAGTATCACGTTCCGCCTGAGCCTGAGCGTGCAAGCGAGAGCGCGGAACAAGCGATAGAGAGGCACGATCGGCCCAAGCGCCGGCGAGTCGTTACGAGTGTACATAAATGTGAATTTATCGAAAAATTATAATTTCAATTAACTCCTTCTTTGTATTATACAAAATAATTCTAATTCTGTGATAATAATTCAATTCAATTCGTAAAAGTAGGCAATTTTTCATCATTGTTAATCAATTTTCATAACAGTTAAAAAGTTATTTTTAACGTATAATCTATAATATTTCTAAATGTTATGAATAATATTCTAAAAAGGAATTTTTTCTCATATAATACAGATGCCCACAAATATTGTTGAACGAGTCAAAGTCACGCATTTTACATTAAGATATTCTAATACATCTTAAAAGAAAACAAATGGTAAGAAATTTAATAAAACACAATTTTTCTTCTCAGTTCTAGAATACGTGGGCCCCCGGCAGCGAACCTACGTGGCGAACTTGTCTATTGCGTTATTCTTTGGGGGCGGGTGTCTGACACTGCCCTGGCTCGCACTGTGGATGGCTGATTGGCGCAAGCTCCTGTGGCTGACGTCACTGCCAATGCTTGTGGTCCTGCTACTGCCTTTTCTGGTGCCGGAAAGTGCGAGGTGAGTTAATTGATTGATTTGTTAATCTGGTGTGTGTTTTATATTTATGTGTTGGTCTGGGTATTATAAGCAAACATTGATTTTTATTCCTTACTTCTGCACTTCAGTTGGGTCTAAATACTTGCCAAATCTTCCTTCAACTTGGCATTCCACTTGTTGAAAGAAAGACAAGAATATGATGATCTTTTAGTGCTAGAGAGTCGACTATACAATTTAAAATTCTTTGATAATTATATAATATTGTTAATTAATAAGAACAGGTAAAGCATACACCTGTTCTTGTTTGTATGATTTTCACACAATCGCAATAGGATATATATAGATAGATAGATAGATGTATAACTTTATTGTACACCACAAATAAAGGAAAATACATTAAAGACCAATGAGAAAACATTCTCTTGGAATTTAGGTGTACCACATAGTTTCGTAAACTTTATAATAGTGAATTAAAATAATAAACAAACATTCTGTATTTTTTTAATTCTAGAGTACCACTTACAAAGTACCCTATTTTAATTACAATCTAACCAAACTATGGGTAATCAGTAATATAACTTTAACTCTTAAACTGCTTCATTGCTATTACTAAGAATGTGTCCATTAACACTTTTCTTATTGACTCTATTTAATGGTGGACACTTTGTTCATGTTCTTTTGCAGCACTCTCACAATATATTATACTGATATATACTAACTAACATTACACAAGTTCAAATGGTATAGTTCATTTAAGTTTTTTCACTAAGTCTGTTACGTCAAGGAGCTGGATTCCCTCGATATTCACATGATGAAGTTGAAGACTATGTTGGTTAGCTTCTGCGTATTTATTTATTACTTTTTTCAACGATCTCTATGTTAAGGTCCCTGTGGAGATCATCGTTTCTTACGTACCAGGGAGTGTTGAGAATTTTCCTTAATACTTTAATAAATGAAGAAAATATAATTACTATAAATATACTAAAATAAATAAATACATACATTATATATTATATACACTTTATTCACACTATGGCAACATTAGAATAAATACTTAAACAAATATACATATCTATAATATTACTATACACATACATACAATACATGTAAATTTGCCTAATGTGTGACCAGCACTCTTGCTACGAGACAAACCATGGTGACCTAAGCGGTCCACTTTCCATTACATGTGCAACGGTAGGGAACAACGCAAGGTGAACCGATGCGCTAACCTGAATGCGTTGTTATGCAATAGAGTTGCCAAATGATGTGGCGGAAGAGTCTGCAACCAAAGACCTGACTCCCATAGAGAAACAGCTGGAAGACGTGCACGCTCTGAGAGTGAATTGGATGTGTCTAACAATTTCTTCTATTCCAGATCACAGAGCGGTCCGTCCCACTGTTTCTGTTTCAAGACAGGTCTTTGAGCAGGCGCCTGCTCAAGGACAAGCTATTTTCCAAGCATTCATCGCTTCATTTATGAATGAAGATCTATGTATCTCGATGTATTAAATCCCATGAATAACAATTTAGACAGTTTCAAAGTTTTCACCAGAGTCAATGTGTGTTAGACATCATCACATGACCTGCTCAAATCGATTATTTGTTGAAAAAAATTAGGATACAAAACTTACACTCTCAACAACCAGTCCCATCATATCTCCTGCATAAGATTTCGATGAACTCTATTGGTCGTTGCTTTTTCAGGTGGCTACTGACTAGAGGCCGGGTAAATCAAGCCGTCGAAATACTACACAGATTTGAGAAAGTGAACGGCACCAAGATCCCTGAAGATGTGTTGGATGAATTCATTGTAAGTTTCGTTTGTTATTAGATTAGGGATAGGCAAACTTTGACCACCATCTCACCGGATGGTAAGCGACGATATGGTCGACGATGGTGCATGTTTGTCTAGATGTGTGTGACCTGTTTGCTCGTTACTTAAACACTCCCGGATTATACTTATTGGGAAACAGATTTGGGTAAGGAATTCTATTTCTTAGCGGTACGCATAATAAATGTGGAAGCAAACGCTTCGTGCGCATTTGTGCAATATCAACTACATAACGATGGCGTATCTTGGAATGGATAAAAAGCTTGGTTACTGAAAACTGGTAGAATTTAGTACATGTAAGACGGTGGGTTCCCAACATTCACACAAACGAGTCACACTGTGATTCGTTAGTAGTTTTTTTCCCATCGAGTTACACTGTTACTGGTTGCAACTTTTTTCCGGAACGATTCCCAACCTGTCACACTCAGTGTTTTCAGTGTGACTCTGTGACCCGGGAGATTTATGAACAATTTCCAAAAAGTTTTTAGTGTGGTATTTTAACTTTCTTAGTTCTCATTCTTAACAAAATTAATGGAATCCCTCAGGTGATATCTCGTCAAACCAAGAAGTCAGAAGAAACCTTCATAACACTTCTCAAGAGCACTCCTCTCCGCAACACTATTCTAATAATGGTGTTCGTCTATATGGCGTGTGCCGTCATCTTCGACGGACTAGTTCGGATGTCTGAGAACTTGGGTCTGGACTTCTTCATCACGTTCACTCTCACTTCGGCCACGGAGATACCTTCCGTCACATTGCTGGCGCTGGTGCTTGACAGGTAATTATCGTCAGACAAACAACAAACAAACAAACGCATTCACACTCACAGCCCCACACTAAGTTTAAAGACTTATCGTGCCGGAAACATTCACATCACACACACAATCACAACCAGAACCAGAAGCACAAATATCCCTTGAGAAGGAATTTGTGCTCCTGCCGGAATCGAACCCCGGACCCACGGCGCAGAGGGCAGACCTGTCCACTGCGCCATCTGGGTCGTCAGGTGGGCGGAAAGACTTACTGTCCATAGTTTTTTTTTAGTAGTGGACCGGCACTTACACCAAACGTAGTGACATCCACTCCTACAACACGTGCAATGCAACCAAACTCATGGGAGTACATCGTAAGCTTACAAAGACAAGCAAGCTGACACGCATGTCATGGGCCCAGCTGTGTACCATATGTTTCCTAATACCATATTATAGGCTGCTTCTTTTAATTATTTTAAACATAAATTGAAACGACGATGGCTTATCGAGCAAACGTTTTAAAGGACACATAAGTTTATGAAAATTATATAATATTTTTTTTTATTTTGGCTTCGCAATCTTGAGCATTTAGCCAGTGTCAAGTAATACAATATTTAATAATAAAAGTTCTACTCACAAGTCACAGTCAAAGTCAAGTAAAAGAGTCAGGTCCAGTCATAGTCAAGTCATGCTCTAGCAAAGCGGCAGAAACTGTACTAGAACTTCTATTGGAGTTTTGGAGCGAAGGCGATTATCACGTTTTTCAACTTTGTATGATTTGCCTACACTTATGCACGTTTACTAAGTATTAACGGTTAATAGCGTTAATGTGTAATAATGGTGGATCATTATTACACATTAACGCTCGAAGAATCACAGGTTTTGGAAAATAATATAAAATCAACATCGCCACTTTTTCACATTCGCAGGAAAAATAAAACATTAAATAAAATATGATACATTGACATAAATTATAATGACAAGATCTTAATAGAAGTTCTAAGTAATTTTTCATTTTGTCATTTTTATTTTTTCATTGTATTTGTAAGTAAGCAATACCTCATTCTCGACCCTGGGTATATATCTTATTTATCTCTGTTCTCGACTGTACAATAGGACGTGTAAACTAATGTTTATGAATGTATTAGTACTTGAGTATTTTGATTCCAAACTACAGTCCCGGTCACTAGCGGTAGTCTATCGTTTAAATGAATATGACGTGTGCACAGGAATTAAAAGCTCATAAACAAGACAAACTTTCAAACGTTATCCATTTATGGCGACATACCTCCAGCCTGCTTGAAGCATTTCGCTTCTACGTTTATCCTACTAATATTATAAATCCGAAAGATTGTGTGTATGTGTGTAATTGTGTAAGTATGTAAGTATGTTTGTTCCCTCTTCACGCTTTAACGGCTGAACGGATTTTGATAAAATTTGGAATGTATGTACCTAGGATTAACACATAGGCTACTTTTTAACTTCATAATAGCGGGCGAAGCCGCGGGGCACGGCTTGTCATTCATACGGCGAAGTAATGGATCTCATTACCCGCGTTTAAGTTTCCTTAATGGTATAATCTGGGGGTCCTAGAATAAACAGGTATCTTCTAAGCAAGCATTCTACATATTTGGCCGCGTCATCGCTTACCGTCAAGTGAGATAGTGATCAAATGCATGATTATCTAACACTAGCCGTGCCCCGCGGCTCCGCCCTTATCAAGTTAAAAAGAAGCCTATGTGTTAATCCTAGGTATAATCTATGTACATTCCAAATGTCATCTAAATTCGTTCAGCCGTTAAAGCGTGAAGATGGAACAAACATACTTACACACTTACACACACACACAAACTTTCGGATTTATAATATTAGTAGGATAGTAGGATTAAAATGCTGCTCATTATTTTTAAGCTGAATATTATGAATGCTTGTAAGCTGTTAATTTGGTCACATATTAATATTTGCGTCACGTGTCACTCCACAGTAATGGACAATTAACAAGTACTTATCATGTACAAATGACCTTAATGGCTTTACTATGAAGTCCGCTTCATAGCGTGTTAGCATATGTTCATTATAGGTATATTTTTTATTTTTTTAACCCAACGTTTTCCTTTCAGGTGGGGGAGAAGAACGCTTACTTGTGCACCGTTGGCCATCTCTGGAATTTTTATCATCGTTGCCATGTTCATGCCTAAAGGTAACGCAGGAAATACACGAATGTTACGATCAGTCAATTCATTCAGAATACTCTCGTATTCAAGTCACCAGTGAATATCTTCATCAGTTTCATCTTCTAGGCAAGCGCGTTCTTACTTCGACCACATCGTCACTTTCCATCAGTTGAGATATTGGTCAAATGCTTGTCTACCGAGAATAAAAGAAAGATGGAACTAGAAGTAGCTATAATATTTCTATGGAGTTTATTATTATTAATTATACGTATATGTTTGTTACTTTGCTATTTTTCGGCAATATACTTTTAAATTGTTTTTTTTTTTCCATTTTTGAATGTTTGTTCATGTTACTAGTTAGTTATTATTCTAGTCAATTTTAGGAACCGCCCGCGGCATAGGGATCTATCTAACGATGTGCAACTTGCACTTCAAGCGGCGCGCGCACGAAATTAGCGTCGCGTCGCTTTATTTCGCTTAATGTATATTATGCTTGTGTGTGTGTGTGATGTGAACGTTTCCGGCACCTACGACACAAGTCATAGAACTTAATGTGGGACTGTGAGTGTGAAAGCGCTTAAAGGCTTGTGTTGTCATATAATAACACACACAATCACACCCAGAACTAGAAACACTTGTCCCTTGGGAAGGATAATTATTAAAAATAAAACTAGATGTTTATGTTCCATTGGAACCAGATCAGGAAATAAAAATCACTTCTTATCTCGCTGTGCTCTAAAATAGTATAAGTATTCCATTGTAGAGCGCAGCGAAGGCCGCGCGATATACGCAATAATATCTAAACGACATCATCATCCGTACTGCGAGGGAGTGGAACTCATTGCCTGCGTCTTTGTTTCCTGAGCGGTATAATCTGGCAGTCTTCAAGTCAAGACTGAATAGGTATCTTCTAGGCAGGCATGCTACATCTTCGGCCGCATATTCGCTTTCCATCAGGTGAGATAGTGGTCAAATGCTTGCCTATCAAACAAAAAAATATATATCTAAGCGCTGCTCGTTCAGGAAGTGCGGTGGCATTTTCATCGGTGACGCCAATTCGAGGAAGGTAAACAGCGTGTATCGGACCCTTAATGTCCTTGAATACTAAACAATCTCTTTTTTTTCAGGGCTCTCCGTTTATTTTTTTATTTTGGCTTCGCAATCTTGTGCATTTAGCCAGTGTCAAGTAATACAATATTTCATAATAAAAGTCCTACTCACAAGTCACAGTCAAAGTGAAGTAAAAGAGTCAAGGTCCAGTCGTAGTCAAGTCATGCTCTAGCAAAGCGCTGCTCGTTCAGGAAGTGCGGTGGCATTTTCATCGGTGACGCCCATTCGAGGAAGGTCAACGGCGTGTATCGGACCTTTGATGTCCCTAAAGTACAAAACTATCTCTTTTTTTTTCAGGAGTCCCCGTAACTGTTCTGGCGATACTGGCGCGGTTCTTCATCAACATGTCGTATAATGCCACCATCCAGTGGGGCACCGAAGTCTTGCCGACCGGGGTCCGGGCGTTGGGCTCCAGTATACTGCACATGAGCGGCTACGTGGCCACTGCTCTGTCGCCTTTCATTGTTTTTTCGGTGGGTGTTGAGATACCTCCATCAACGATACATTTTAAAGGAGGATAATGTGTTTATCAGCGTATGTATGTATGTTTGATCGCGCGCGTTTGGATGCACGCCCTGGACGCGCGCCCGTTTCACGACCTAGGCGCGCACCTGCGACGCTTCCCTCCGCACATAATATACTAAGCGGACAGGGCGCACGTATAGGGCGCGCTTACAAGGCGCGCGTAATGGACGCGCGGCGCGCCTCCGGCGCTTTGTATATCAAGTCCCTTATTCTTGGGAGTGTCGAGTGTCTCTAATGACATAACCGTAATCACAATTTTAATTAGCGTTCACCAGACGCCATTTTCTGAAGTATTTCTTTTTATATTTTGGCTTTGCAATCTTGTGCATTTAGCCCCAGAGTCAAGTAAAGTACGTTAGTATAAATCCAATATGGCGGACTTCTAAAAGCTTGTTTAAAAAGTTTTTAACTAGTAGCTTATTTAAGCTTTACTTGCGTTAAAATTATTCTCTCGTCTTTGAATTGTGACCATTCTGGTTTTTTTTTGTAGGAGCGTGTGTGGGTTCTGTTGCCGTTGTTGATATTGGGCGTGATATCGTTGTTGGCGAGCGGCGCGGCGCTGATCCTGCCGGAGACGAAAGGTCGCGACTTGCCGCAGACGATGGCCGACGGGGAGAAAATCGTCAGAGAACACTCACTCTGTGGGTGAGTGCAACATTTTTTGCAGCACATGCTGAATCTACTCCTATTGCCCTAAACTACACGGATAGATGCGACCGTTTCAGTCTTAGCTTTGGTACAACTAGTCGTTCGCGCCGAACTGAGATCTCGCGCTGACCGTTTCCTCTTGCTCCTACTCGGTTCTCCTACTGGGAGCACGAGGACCAATAAGTCCTCATGCTCCTATCGTGACCTTATATGCTATTAGTACACTTAAGTACAGAATAATTACATTTATAGAGAAAGACTTTTAAGGTAAATTGCTTATATTTTTTTTATTTCTAATAATATTACATATAATTGTAATTGTGTGATTTCTGTATTTGTTGTTTAAGTACAGGATATAATGGATATTATACGTAAGTTTCAGCTTTAAATGTGTTGCCGTTTTTAGGGTTCCGTACCCAAAGGGTAAAAACGGGACCCTATTACTGAGACTTCGCTGTCCGTCCGTCCGTCTGTCACCAGGCTGTATCTCAAGAACGGTGATAACTAGACAGTTGAAATTTTCACAGATGATGTATTTCTATTGCCGCTATAACAACAAATACTAAAAATAAAATAAAATAAATATTTAAGGGGGGCTCCCATACAACAAACTTGATTTTTTATAGATAATGGTACGGAACCCTTCGTGCGCGAGTCCGACTCGCACTTGTCCGGTTTTTTAGATTGACCCCGGGACATAATAGGTCTAAAAACGACTTTAATGCCCTACTGGTCTACCAAATTGTTATTTTCCCAATAAGCGCTTGGTTTTACTTTTCATGCTATCTCATAAAATAATCTTTGTTTTAGATACAGCAAACAAGAACAAGAAGACATCGAAGTACCTCAGTGGAAGATTGAAAAAGAAAAAACTCTTATTACGTAGCCTATAAGATTCAGTTTTGATATAGTTGCGAACAGAATACTGTTTGTCCTGTAAGACTATAGTACAAAGAGTGATTGTTCAGTGGTGCATAAATACTATGTAACTAATCTGTGATGTCACAATGTCAGTCTGAGAGGAAATAATATTGCTCACAAGAATATTAATATAAAAAAATCGAAGATATTCTCGCTGTTTTCTCGTGGACCCACTATTTTGTTCCACTGGTGGGTCCACGAGGGAGAGTAATTTCTCGTAGTAACTGATTGAAAATCTAATAATTTGTCCCACTAGTGGGACCTCGAGGGAGAGTTATTTCTCGTGGACCCTCTTACCATCGGCCTACAAACAAATGGACCTCAAGTCATACACAAACTTCTCGAAATAAGTGTACCAATTAACATATAAGTTAAAACTTTTGTTTAAATATTTTACCAATGACAATGAATGTCTGCTGCCAATGGGGATGTAGTATTTAGTGACACTACAAAATTAGTAGAAGTAGTGTTCCATGCAGCTGATGTACGGAGAACTACGTCCATGGCAAACGGTATGTGAAAAGGTAGTTCAAGCTTGTTCCATCTACGGCCGCATCGTCACTTTCCATCAGGTGAGATAGCGGTCAAATGCTTGCCTATCTAGCATATAAAAAAAAACGGTCAATTATTTTTGACAAATAGCAACACACGCGCTTTTTTGCCGCGAAAGTGAAAAAATGGCGTTGTTGATTTTGTGTAATTTTCCAAAACCTGTGATTCTTCGAGTGTTAATGTGTAATAATGGTGGATTATTAACCGATAATACTTAGTAAATGTGCATAAGTGTAGGCAAGTCATACAAAGTTGAAAAACGTGATTTTCGCCTTCGCTCCAAAACTCCAATAGAAGTTCTAGTAAAGTTTCTACCACTTTACTAGGGCATGACTTGACTATGACTGACTACTTGACTTTGACTGTGACTTGTGACTAAGACTTTTATTATGAAGAATAGAAATTGTTAATATTTGTTTAATATTTCGACTGAAGGACTATGCATCCTTGGTCATGAAATAATAATAAAAAAAATTTAGAGGAAAAGCTTTTAATTTGATAAAAATAATAATAATAGGAAAAGCTTTGTATAAAATACCATGACATATCCCAATTTTCCTCGTTACTTTGGCAATTTTAAAACACTGCGCTCTGGCTGAAAAGCATAAACACCATAAACATAAACGCTTTCACACTCACAGCACCACATTAAGTTCGATATCTTGCGTCGGAAACATACACATCACACACACAATCACACATTGAACTAAAAACACAAATTTTCCTTGAGGAAAAGTTTTCTAATTGTATTCCCGCCGGGAATGGGACTCGATACACCTTCTCACCCAACTAATCCACCGTGAAGTTCGCTTTGTCTTATCATCCCTTAGGGATGTAAACTGTGAAACACTTTTACAATACAATAACTCTTTATTGACACCAAGAGCTAAATACAGCAATTGATCCCCCAGGGGATCCTGGTGAACTCATCTGTTCATCGGAATCCCCAGGGGATATTTGTGGAACTCATCTGTTCATCAGAATCCCCAGGGGATATTCGTGGATCTCATCTATTCATCAGAATCCCAGGGGATATTCGTGGAACTCATCTGTTCATCAGAATCCCCAGGGGATATTCGTGGAACTCATCTGTTCATCAGAATCCCTTAATTAAATAAAAGGAGTAATTAATACAGTATCACACTGAGCACGCTGGGCCGTTCGAATTTTACGTAAGCAGATTTATTACATTTATTTACCCCCGCATCCCCCTTGTCAGCAAAAGTAAGCAAAGCTCTTACCCCACGTAAACATTTTTCTATTACCTATTATTTACTTAATGTATTGTTTTTTTATTGATTCATGAGCAGAATTATTTATTTATTACTTAATTCTAGAAATAAGAAAATACCTAAACCTATACATTATTCGTGGGAATCCCCGAAAATGCGTTTCGTTTTCAAGCATAGACAATGTGTGAGTTGCAATATGTGTAAAAAAGTAAATAACCACGGATGACGTAATCATCATCTAGACCCCCCTACCCCCCTTTTCATCAAAAATAAGCAAAACAAAGACCCCCGCCCCCCTATAGTGCTTACATAATACTTGAACGGCCCCATTATATTTGCCAACATAGGTGAAATGGGCGGTCATATCGCTTAGAGCGATCTCTTCCAGACAACCTTTAGGTGGAAACATCAATGAAAATCAATATGAGAATGGTGATGTGATAAAATCAGTGACATAAGTACTAAAACAGATCAATTCTAACACATTGTTTATACTGTATAAACATTACTATATCACTACAAATTTTGATAAGGAACAATAAACAGTGCAGTCTGGCGAAAAAACTTTGTGTAATCATCGCCTAGGGCCAGGGTCGGCAACCGGCTCTTTGGATGTGAAGCTGTGGCTCTTTAGTTCCATACGAAAATATTACTTATTAAAAAAAAACGTTATGGATCGATTAACGAGGATTAGGCACCATTTCTATAGAGCCATTAACAAGCCTCCGAAGATAGCAAAAAAGTACATTTATACTGTTGAAACAAGTAAATTATGGGATGATTAGGTAGGTATAACAAATTTGTGGCTCAAACATTACAATTTACAAAATTTCAAAGTTTAATAAACTTTGAAATTTTGTAAATTGTAATGTTTGACTCTTCCGACTCAAAAGGTTGCCAACTCCTGGCCTAGGGGTTGATTTTACAAAGCTTTTTCGATGGTACATTGTGTTAGAATTAATCTATTTTAGTACTTATTTCACTCATTTTATCCCCTAGGGGATGATTAGAGAAAGCTTTTACGCCAGACTGCACTGTGTAATATGTTACTTATTAAAACTTGTATATCCTTGCAGGCCTAGCTTACCACCCTCGACCACATCACGTGGAAGTACGATGGTACATTATGGATAGCTAGCAACATAAGGGTTTAAACGCTTGCTCTCAATGTTTACCTATTGTGTAAAAATATATTATTATAATTACTTTTCGACCTTGTAGTTAATTAGGTACCTTAGGTACCTATTTAGTTTTTTTTAACTGACTTCTAAAACTATTATACTTATTTAAAATATTCGTATTTACAAATTATGTTTATATTTCAAAGACAGACTTTTCAAATGTACGTACAAATATATATTTTAACTATTTATGCCGCTAATTTAGGCAAGGTGCTAGTTTTAACTGTTAACCTATACCTCTATTAATTTTTATTTAATAAACTTAAACATAAACGCTTTCACACTCACAGCACCACAATAAGTTCTATGATTTGTGTCGTGGGTGCCGTAAACATTCACATCACACACACAATCACAACCAGAACCACAACTTTTCTTTGGGGAGAAAACTTGGTGTTCCCGCCGGGAATTGAACCCGATACCCCAGCTTAGAAGGCGAACGCTCACCCAACTAAACCAACGGGCAGTTCATAATATTATTGTTTACGAGAATTGTATACTTATTTTATAGGTTTCGAAGATGTAAGTGTTATTTAGGTACTTAATATTAAATAAGTAGATTTAATAAATTTGAATAATGTTTAGTTTAACATAAAATGTATCAAAATACGCTTGTTTGTTGATATAATTTTGGTCAATTAACTAAGATTAACTTAGTGTATAATGGTAGGCATGTAATTTATATTTAAAGTGAAATATTACATTTCGTGCAATCACAACTGACTTTTTTTTAAGATGTGAGAGACAATATGACAAATGCACGAGCTGGTGATTTACAAGTCTAGACACAAAGATAGGAATAATTAAACGCAAGCAAAGCTTAAAAAAACCGACTTCACCGCTTTATCTTCGGAATCTTGATCGGAATTAACGTATTAAATACGCATTTTTGACAATAACTCAATATCTAAAGATTAAACTTAACCAAATTTAAATGGGATCAAATGGAAAGCACCAGCTTTCAAATAAAAAAATAATCATCAAGATCGGTGCACAAAGAAAGAAGTTATGAGGTAGGTAACTTTTGAAGTTGGTTAAAACAAGAACATCGTCAATGTAGTCCATAGAAAACGCATTATTGAGGATAACTCAAAAACTACTAGTCAGATCTTAATCAAATTTAAATAGGACCAATTGGAAAGCCACATCTAAACAAAAAAAAAATTCTCACGTGGTGGAAAATCGGTTCACGTGTAACGAAGTTATGAGGTAACACACATAAAAAGAAGATACAGTCGACTTGAGTACATCCTCCTTTTTTGGGAAGTTGGTAAAAAGTAGGTCGATTGAATGACGGTTATATTATCTTTGATTCAATGCGAGCTTGTTGGCCGTGGCCCCTTGGGTATATATCTTATTTATCTCTGCCGTGGCCTACGTCTATCTCCGGCATCCCGTTTAGTCTTTGCCTGCGATGCTATCCCCTCAGAATACCTGTTGAGGCTATCCCCCGCGCTGCCGACGTTTTATATAAACCTATGTTAGAAATTAAATATTAAAAAGGAGTGGGACTCCTTGCTCGACTCTGTGTTTTTCCCGATGAGTACAATTTGGGAGTCCTCAAGTGACGAGTGAACAGGTATCTTTTAGGCAAACGTGCTCCATCGTCGTCCGCATCTTAACTTTCCCTTTTTGCTAGATGGAGGGTCAGCCATTGTTAAGTGGCTAGACTACCCCTACTCTCTGTGGTCGGCCAACGAGGAACCGTGTCTCGGATCCCGCTGGATGGAGCGTCATTGTGTCTTAGCGAGCTTCGCAACTAAACCCAGTCCCTCCTCTGTACGGTTAGCCCGAACATCATGATGGAATGCTAATCGCTTGGCATCATGGTTTTGTCCGGGGGGTGGTACGTAAGCAGCCGGCCGACATGGACCGCCAAAAATCTCATTTGGGGGCAGCGGGCGCGCTTCTAGGGCGCGAAGCGGGCACGCGTCCAGGGCGGTCTAGGACGCACAGCGGGCGCGCGGCGGGCGGGCAGCTGGCGCACCTCCAGGGCTCGCGGCTGGCGTGCGGCAGTAATAGTATTCTGCGGGCGTGCGTCCTTGGGTATATATCTTATTTATCTCTGGTCCAGGTAAACGGAGTGATTACATTATCTTTGCTTGAGACCACAGAAGAGGGACAATCAAGGGAAAAATTTTACACTTTCACGTAGGGAACCGTTGATCTATAACTACCATAGAAGAACTTGATAACTTCTATATATAAACGGAGCATCGAGATTGGAAACAAACCTACGGTTTGTAAAAGGGGAGCTGGCTCCGCCGAAAATCTGTGTCCTAGTGAGAGGTCACAAAAAACATCTGTGTCCCTTTTCTTTAGGGTGACCCTGATTTTAAGATTTGTAGGATAACCTTTTGAGCCATTTGAATTATGTTCTACTTGAATGATATTTAACTGTGTAATCATGCTACAATATGATATCTAATAAAAATCTTATTATAAAGTCATTCATAAAGATAAACTAAAATATACAACCTATAACAAAAAGGTGTAGTAATACTTGGTGGTGTGTATGTGTATTGTGCCAGGAATCGTCTGCCAGAAAACGAAAGTCGAAATCGGACAAAAGTTTTTGCGTACAAAAATAAAAAAATATATTTTTCAAATACTTTTGACAACCCTACAGTTACATGTGCGGCAATTGGAGATATTTGTTGCGTACAAAAATTAAAATATATTATTACATACTTATATCAAACTAATTTATTCATCCGAAAGTTTGTGTGTAATTGTGGCATTATTTAAGTATATCTATTTTCTCTTCACGCCGCAACGGCTGAATGAATTTGGATAAATTTGGAATGTACGCAGCTTATGCCTAGGATTAACAAATATATTTAACTTGACAAATGCAGACAAAGCTGCGGGGCGACACGGCTAGATCATCAATATATCCATAAAAAATCCAATCAAGGTAAACCCTAACTTTTATGACACCTAACTGACATAAATTGTTGTGTACAAATTGTTGTCGAAGAGTGTGACCCAATGCAAAATAAAAAATTACTAAATTCTTCAAGCTAACGCTAACACAACATTTTAAGAATTAAACATATGCCATACATTTTGGCCTATAATAGTTATATATTAAGAAAAATATAACAACGCTATAAATTATCAATAGGAAATAAGCATACAATTTACATACAGGTCAAGTTTTTTTTTTTTTCTTTATTTTTATAAAATTACATCCATAATATGATTTTCTTCTTTAATTGCTTTTTATTAGGAGTTTTAATAAATAAAATGGATGGGAATTTCAAAATAGCAAAGCGCTCGCTATTGGCTAAGCTGATCGTGACTAAGTTACACATTTTTGAAGTCATTGATTGGTCAACTTTCCTTTTATTCTATTTGGTTTTTTCAAAATAGCTGTGTTTAAATTTGCTAAACTTTTTTTCTCCGCTATATGGAGTCAATTTGAACTGACTTCAACTTTCCGAAATGTATCCCTACCAGTAACTGACCATCTCGAGTTACTCGGTTTGACTCAAACTTCAAAGCTCAATTTTGGTAGGTACTTTCGTCGAGTCAAAAGCCCAACTAGCTGCAAAAAAGCTGGAAATCTATAATCACATCCCCGTTCTATAATCGGACAAGCAGACAAACTGCTAAGCGACACCGCTATATGGTGGACATTCCACAAATGCGCACTAAGCGTTTTGCCTCCACATTCATTGTGCGAACCGCAAAAGAATGGAACTCCTTACCTGAGTCGGTGTTTCCTGATGAGTACAATATGGGAGTCTTCAAGTCGCGAGTGAATAGGTATCTTCTAGGCAAGCTTGCTCCATCGTCGACCACATCGTCGCTTACCATCAGGTGAGATAGTGGTCAAAAGTACAAAAGTAAAAAAACCTGATTGCATTTTCCAATGCCTATTTATTTCGATATGAGATGTACTCGTATTGTTATGAAGAAAAATTTTCTTTCCGGCAATGTATTAACGAAAACAATCAAATAAAAATGTATACATATTCCATATTCACAAACGTATTAATTAATATAATCATAATTGCGCGTCAAGAAGGAACAAACTACAAACACACTCACAAACTTTTGCCTTGATAATATTAGTAGGAAGTATGATAGCAGGATAACTTTATTTTGTTTTTACAAAATATTTTTATAAATGGCGGATGTAGTTGTGTAGCTTGGCTTGTATACCCATATATCAAAAATAATATCATAAAATCTAATACTATTAGGAAAAAAAATCGGTTTATTGAGAATAGTTTGATAGTAGGTAGGGCATTTAAAAACATATTCTGTAAGGTTTCGATTAAACAAATAATTACGACAGATAAGATCTTATTATTACTACGGACTACAATTTCTACCACTGGGAAACTTTTTTATAACTAGTCGCTCTGTGCGAGAGGGACACAGGGGTCTTCTCTAACCTTTCACCCGATTTCGTCGGGACCGTAACCACGATTGGTTCTTTATGCAATTCATAAAACGATTTAACATTGTAAATACGCTCTAAGTCAGTTGTGATAAGATTCCATGCATGTTTGATATTCGGCACTGTAAGTTTGTCAGTTATCCATCCTATTACTTTAGCTACAACATCCTTGAAACGGAGTTATTACATTATATTTGACTACGGCATGAGGTTCTGATCAAAGGTCTAGATAAAAAGTACTTAGTGATTACATTATTTTTGGATCTGGGATTGGATTATCTGTCCTTATCTGTCTTGATGACCGACAAGAAATGTTGGCAATTTGTTGACAAGAAAAGTCACCGAAATGTAAAATCAAAAGTCAAAAATAAACACAAGACAAAAATAATCAAATTATTTTATTCCATTTATTTTCAAAATTTATTGTAACTTATACACTAATTGTTCTTTTTCACTTAACTTGAAAAATTTGCCGGGGACAGTGTAGTTAAATAAGGTACAGCAGTAAGAAGTTTACGTGTTTATGCTTTACTACCATGCCTCGCGGCTTCGCCCGCGTCTATCAAGATAAAAAGTAGCGTATAAGTTAATCCTAGGTATAAGCTATGTCCATTCCAAATTTTATCTATATCCGTTCAGACGTTACAGCGCAGCGTGAGGAGAACAAACATATTTACAATTACACCAAGACTTACACACAAACTTTCTGATTTATAATATGAGTATGATTAGTGTGATGGAAAAGAAGTATATCTACTGTATGTACATAATGATTGAGCTGCTTGTAGCCCGTATTAGCAATCCTATTTTGCGGCTGTTCAGCAAAGGGGTGTAAAGCCCCAAACAAATAAGTTCTCGCGGCGCGCGGTTCTATTTTTTTAAAGATTTTAAATCAAATAACATTGTTTGTAAAGATGGTAAAATAAAGAACAATGTATCGATTTTAAATTAATATATTACGCAATTTTATCCCATAAGAACCATGAAATTCAATCTCTGAGTAGCAGTAGCATAGTTATATGTGAAAATCTCTTATTTTTGTAGCAGTAGCAGTAGCATAGTTATATGTGAAAATCTCTGAGTTTTGTAGCAGTAACATAGTTATATGTGAAAATATCTAGCATAGTTATATGTGAAAATATCTGAGTTTTGTAGCAGTAGCATAGTTATAATTGAAAATACCTGAGTTTTGTAGTAGCAGCAGTAGCATAGTTATATGTGAAAATATCTGAGTTTTGTAGCAGTAGAAGTAGCATATATGTGAAAATCTTCATGAAAGATCCTAAGTTTATGTATACATGATATATATAGCTTTTTTATAACCAGCTGTGCCCCGCGGTTTAGCCCGCGTTTATAAAGATAAAAAGTATGATTATATTTTCTTGACGTTGTGTTGACCTTATCTCTCCGAATCTGACTAAAGAATATCGTTTTTCGTGTACCCTAGCCAAAAACCAAAACGCTTCGTCTCTATTCTATGAAAATAAACCATTTCTAAATGAAACAGACCTTGAACATGTATACATAAGATTTAAAACATCTTGACTTGTTATTTATCGCTCATCGAGATTGCAACTTTACAGACAAGCAATTTAAAATCTTGGTTTAGAAGTCTGCTACATTTGGTAAGCGTTTCTTTTGATAGTGTTTTGGTTTTTGGCTAGGAGGGCAGTGTCTAGGCAACTTTAATAGACATGAGTGCGTTAGGTGCGATATCTACGAAATAAATGTAAGAATACGAATGGAGATACGTTTTCCTTGCAGTTGCTTGCAAGCAGGAAATGCACTGCCAGGGTTCATACGCTAGCGCTTCAGTGTGGATACAGCGAAATGCAAAATACTTTTTTCCGGCAAAAAGTCTATAAAGGTGAAGGCAGCGGCAGATCGACTATGAGGTAAGTTAATGTTTAAATGAAGATATAAACAAATATTTCAGTGATCTAAAATTGGATTCGAAATAAAGTATAGTCCTTTACCCAAAACCTCATGCCAATATTAAGCCTAATAGAGAAAAAAATGTGAGGATTATTTCTTTTAAAACTTTTTTTTAAATATTTTATTTTAAATGAATTATTTTAAAAAACGATAGTTTATTTCCGCTTAAAATAGGTCTTAAAACAGTGTCAAGAAATCGATATTTTCCAATGGTTTTTTTACAGTTTTGTGCTTTAGTTGCATCATATTTTCAACGATTTCATCAAACGGAAAGAAAAAAAAAATTGTCCACTTACTTATGCCCCCTTCAATATTTTTATTTATACAATTTAAATTGTCTTATTTGACTTTGGGTTACAGCTTTACATATTCTCTGAGAATTTGAAGTTATTCGCTAGTATTGTTTAGATCCTAAATGCCTTTGACCTGAGTCAACTTAGGGCACTGGAAGAACACTGATGGGCCGGAAGTCTTTTATGTCTTCGACTATAAAGTTGTGCACATATTAATTGAAAATTTAAACTGTAATATTCATGTAAAAATAAATAATTTTTATTTAGTATTGGTTTGATTAGAGCTCGTTTCCAGATATCGGAAAAGCTGCATGTCATAATGGATTCATGATAAAATAATGATTAATAATATTCATTATTGCTGTTTGTAACTAGAACTTACTAATAAACTTTTAAAATAGAAAAAAAAACTATTATCATTAAAGAAAATTTGGCTATCGCAAGGTATATAATATTAATACAACGGTGTATTAAATTAACAAACCCGATAAATTGTCTGGAGTTAAAATTTTATTTTTGTTAACTTACTTATAAATTGATTTGGCAACTTAACTGACTTATAAATTGATTTGGAAGTATGTCATCCAAGTCGAAATTGGATTTGTTGTTTGAACTACTGTCTGTAGGGTCCAATGAAAAGCTAATCATAACGAATTGGAGTGTTTTGGAAATGGTGGAGTACTGCGGCCATCTCTGGGATGGATCTGCTAAGTACCAGCTCGAAGGTCTTGAGTCTATTGACCGACGAGCATAAAGACTCATTGGCGATAATAAGCTAGTTGAGTCCAGATTGCAGAGCCTCGGTCACAGACGTATGGTCGCAAGTCTATCGGTATTCTATCGTCTGCATTTTGGAGAGTGTGCGCTGGAATTACATGAGTTAATTCCACCATGCCCATTTTACCATCTAACAACCAGACAAACTGTCAAACGTCACCCATTTATGGTTGACATACCTCCAGTTCGCTCGAAGCGTTTTGCTTCTACATTTATCATCCGTACAGCGAAGGAGTGGAATTCATTGCCTGCGTCATTGTTCCCCGAGGGGTATAATCTGGGAGTCTTCAAGTCAAGAGTGAATAGGTATCTTCTAGGCAAGCATGTTACATCTTCGGCCGCATTGTCACTTTCCATCAGGTGAGATAGTGGTGAAATGCTTGCTTATTATGCATAAAAAAAATAATGGTGGCGATGAAGTTGTTATTTGGTTTGAAAAACGTATACTAGATTTTTCTTTTTAATATTATGTTTTACTTTACAGATAATTAAAGCATGCAGTTAACATTGAATACTTCCGTTTACTGTGCAGTTGCATATTGATCATTTTGCATTGATCCTACTTCAGCTTGGTTTTCGTAGTCACCAGTTTGGTGTAAAAGAAATAAGTCATAGTTTTCCTTTTTATTCATCAAAACAAATAATACTTAGGTAAGTTTCATTAATATATATATTTATTTGTACGTTTTTAAACAGCAGATGATTAGTAGTCAAACTTCACAAAAAAGGAGGAGGTACTCAAGTCGACTGTTTTTTATTGGGTTACCTCATAACTTCTTTCCACGTAAACCGATTTTGAATTTGTTTTTTACCGACATCCCAAAAAAGGAGGAGGTACTCAAGTCGACTGTATTTTTTTATTTGTTTTACCTCATAACTTGAGACCACGTGAGCCGATTTCGATTTTTTTTTTAGTTTGAAAGATGTTGCTATCTAATTGGTCCCATTAAAATTTGATCAAGATCCGATTAGTAGTTCTTGAAATATCGTCAATAATGCTTATTTTGTGGACTACTTTGACGATGTCCTAGTTTAACCGACTTCAAAAGTTACCTCATAACTTCTTTCGTTGTGAGCCGATTTTTATGATTATTTTTTATTTGAAACCTGGTGCTTTCATGTGGTCCCATTGAAATTTGATCAAGATCTGATCTCTAGTTTTTGAGTTATAGTCAATAATGCGTGTTTAATACATTAAATCTGATCAAGGTTCCGAAGATAAAGCGGTGAAGTAAATTTTTTTAGGCTTTGTTTGCGTTTATTAATTTGTTTCAAAGATGTTGCTTTCCAAATGGTCCCATTTAAATTTGATCAAGACTCCCGACTACTGATCAGAGTAGTTCTTGAAATATCGTCAATAATGCGTGTTTAGTACATCTAATCTGATCAAAGTTCCGAAGATAAAGCGGTGAAGTCGGTTTTTTAAGCTTTGCTTGCGTTTAATTATTGACGCGATAGTTATCCAAGCGTATTGATTTGGTAGGTTACCAAAAAGTTCTTAATAAGGGCCCCCTCTCCTGTGAAAGTCTTTTGAAATTAGTAGTTTATCAAGCACTAACTATCAATGTTGAATCTAGAAACTACTTTCTTCTAAGTGATTACAAAAATACGTATTTTAGCCATTAATCATTAACCAAGTATAGACAAATTTAGTATTGAGTAATTACTTATTTCTTAGTATTTACACAAAAACGAATTTAAGTCATTATAATATATTAACTGATATTAGAAAAATGTAAATCAAGTTCAACCTCTGAGTAAATATTCAAATTCACGCGTATGTTAGCATTCAAATATTAAATAATTTTAGACAAGTAAAGATACGACAGAATGTTTATTTATAAGTATGTAATTACTGTAATTCAATTATGTATGTAATAAATATTAACTGATTTTAGATAAGTTTAGAATTGATTGACTCCTTAATTTTAAGTAATTATTCAAAAGCGTATGTTAGACATTAAAAAAAATTATAGGCGTGGGACTCCTTGCATAAGTACAATATGCGAAATGAGCAATGAGAATATTTTTATTAATAACCTGTCCGGTCCCACTTCATAGTATCCAACATTATCCAAGAGTGATTCCGGAATTCCCCAAATTCGTAAAAAAATTATATGTTATTAATTGGCAATATTTTTTTATTTAGAATTGATTTGTTTTTAATGTTCCTAGAATTCCTTTCTAATGCTTATGCCCAGTTTGGTTGGGAGCCAAGAGACCACTCGATGAAGCCGCGTCGCAGGTCGCCTGCTGGCTGCCATTGTGTAACGAGAAAAAAAAATATATATGTATATAAACATAATAAACATAAACGCTTTCACACTCACAGCCCCACACTTAGTTATATGACTTGTTTCGTGGGTACTGGAAACATTCACATCACACACACAATCACAACCACAACTAGAACCAGAAACACAAATTTCCCTTGGGGAGAAAACTTGTGTTCCCGCCGGGAATCGAACCCGATACCCCTGCTTAGAAGGCGAACGCTCACACAACTAAACCAACGGGCAGTTTAGTATACAAATGTTTTATAATACATATACGTATATATGACACACAATGGACGAGTGGACGAGTCCTATGTAGTGGGATTCAGTCTCTTTCAGTATTGTACATACAAATATTATGTTAAAATAATGTTTTCGTGTTTTAGTAAAAATGCGTTTCTATCCACCAAACTTGCCACGGAGCAAGAGCAATTTGGCCATGTTATCGTCTTTATTACTTGTTAATAAAGATGAAACTGAGCCGGGATCTAGTGCACTTGAAGGTCAAAAGGACGTAGCTGTTGGGGTCAGTGAACTCAATTTGCAATTTATTTTGATGGTGGTTTGACCTGCGCCATGATTCTGGCAGGCAATCTTCCTTTCCAAGGGACTTTGTGGATGTGATATGAATGTTTCCGGCACCCACGATAGAAAATTTTTTTAATTTCCTGTGGAGCTGCGAGTGGAAATGCTTTCTTTTGTTTATTTGTTACAGAATAGAATTTTCAAATGCATAAAAAAAAATTGAATTTTCAACTAAGTGTATTCAAAAGAACTACTTACAACGTAGGAGTGTAATTAATTGCCTGCTTCATAATCTAGGCAAGCATGTTACATCTTCGGCCGCTTCATCACATTCTATCAGGTGAGATAGTGGTCAAATGCTTGCCTATTAGGCATTAAACAAAACTATACTTACAGTCGTTTATCTATCACTATCAAATTGAAAGACCTGTCTTGTAAGATCCAACCAATATTCTAGTAGTTCTCATTCTAGGTTTAGAGTATCATCAACGCCCACATCGTCTTACCAGAACATCGTTAGGTGCTTGGTGACAGGTTTTCTACTTGAGGATAAGTGAAGTACAAGTGTGTGGCGCAGATATATCTATCATGGATTACATCGGTTCCAATGGCTTTTTTGAACGCTAACATAAACGCCTTCACACTCACATCCCCAGACTAAGTTCGATGACTTGTTTTGTGGATATCGGAGACATTTACATCACATACATAATCACACTCAGAACCAGAAACATATTTCCCTTGGGTAGAATACTTGTGTTTCGTACCCGGAACCCGTTGCTTTAAAGGTGAAAGCGCAATCAACTTAGCCAACGGGGAGTTTATAAGAAGTCAATAAAAGAAATTTTCATAATGGAAATATATATATGTATATTAATTTCTGTATACTTATATTATTATTTAAGCTAGCTCCACATCTAGAAAGAAATATTTACATGATGCACTTCATATAATTAATCATTTTTTTCATAATTGAAATTAAAAAACAGGATGAACATATCGATGACCCAATGGACAAGGTTCTGGAGAGTGTGGGCGAGTTTGGACGGTACCAGAAGATGCTGTTCATCGCCTTGTTTCCTTTCGCGTGTTTCCTCTCGTACGTGAACTTTGTACAGATGTTCATAACAGCGACGCCGAGTCACTGGTGCAGGGTGCCTGAGCTAGCGGGCGTGAAGGACATGAGTTTAAGGTACTTTGGTATATATTTAGGCCACAGACATAAAGAAATACAGACGTAATGCCGTATACTAAACGGGTGAACCTAGTATAGGACACCTATAGGTGTGTGTGCGTGTTCTAACGCAAAAGGTAAAATATTTGTAGGAAATGAAATCCGTTTGTAAAGTTAAATACGTGTTATTTATTGGACCTCCAGCAGATGACTACTGGCGGTTCTAAATGGAACTGTTCTTAATCTAGAGTTTTATTACATTTCTATCCCTACTAGTCCCTACTAATATTATAAATGCAAAAGTAACTCTGTCTGTCTGTCTGTTACGCTTTCACGCCTAAGCCACTGAACCGAGTTTAATAAAATTGGGTACAGAGATAGACTAGAGCTTAGGAAAGGGCATAGGCTACTTTTCATCTCGGAATTCCCGCGGGTCCGGGACTTACGTTGGTAAGACCGCGGGACGCAGCTAGTTATATATAAACTATACAGTAAAGTACCTATTTGTGAGATGGCGGGTATCCTACACACAGGGCAACCTAGTTAACAGATAGGGTTTATCCATGTACACAACAAATATCTGATCAGCATAGTTTATTTATGAACCACCTGTATAAGCCAAGTTATAATATAAGATGCTGTGTTGACACACAATAGTGTTCCTACTATTACTCTAGCTAGTTATAAGTACATGGAGTGTTACAAATTAGTTAATTTTTTGTCCTAATAAAAAGATTTTTCATCATTTCATATTATAGTACAGCTAGCGCTTAGTTTATGAATAATTACACTGAATGCTAACTGGGTAGCGTCAGGCGCTACAGTGGCTCACCCGTTTTGTCCTATGTCAATTAGAATACATAATAAACTATAACAGACTTACCACTTAGATTATTTAGGAAGAGAATACTGTTGTGGCTACTAGTTAGATGTTTCTATACGATAAATGAGTTTCTTAATTGAATCAGTAGTGAAATAAACAGCTTGATACTGTTTATTTCAATACTGATTTTTATTCTCAACATTAAAGATTAATATTGTGCATTCTCTGACATTGATCTTGTGTCCTGTACAATCGACTTCAAAAAAGAAGGTTCTCAATTCGACTGTATGTTTTTTTTGTGTATGTTACGCTATATGTCCGCCAATTATGAATCGATTTTGATGGTTTGTTTTGTTTGGTAGATTATACTCCGGAGGTGGTCCCATATAAATTTTATCGAAATCGATCCAGCCAAAATATAAGCGTTGAAGTCGGTTTTTTTAAGCGTTTAATTATTAAATTATTAAACAATTTAGTTGGTAAAAAAATGAGTAAAATAATAAATGTTGATAAAATATACAAGTAATTGTATATTTTTATGCCAAATAGGAATATGTTAAGCTACTTGAGTGCAACCTAGCCAGTGTAAACTAACCACATTTTTCAGCAAATAAACTATTCATTCATAAAAATAAATCATCCATTTATCCAGCTGATTTAGCGCGAGCTCCACGCACAAAAATACACCAAAGGTCAGACAATCAGAGCCAAAACACCCAGTAACTATTTAGTTGTATGTGACAGTTTGCAGCGCGATGCACGCACACACGAACATTTGCATGCTTCACCCGTGATTGGATGAGATTACGTCCGTATCTCTTTCAAGTCCGTGGTTGTGAGTAATTTTTGAATAATTGTTGCTTGCCTGGAAGATAAAATGTTTTAAACGACCTAATCTTCATTACGCAATGAAATAGATCAGGGCCACTTTATGTTTAATGCGTTTGCAGACGCAATCTGTCAGTGCCGGGAGCAGCTCAGGGCCAAGAATGGGACAGATGTCATACGTATAAAGTTGACTGGAGCGTAGTGCTGAATAACTTAAAGCCACCAGACCCCAGAACGGAAAAGGTATTGTGTCAGCACGGCTGGGAGTACGAGCTGGATGACATCCCCTATCATACTGTTGTCAGTGAGGTGAGAGCTTTACACAATTAGAGGGAAGATTGATAGCACCAGCATAAAATAGCCTTATATTAATATCCATGTACTGGAGACCTCGCATATTTTTGGGGAAATGGCTGGAATATGTTTTCATTAGGTTTTCAACCCACCATTAAAAAAAATTTAAACTGAATCGAAATAAAATTCTTTGTAATTATTGAACATGTTTACAAAATTTGTAGTAGAGTAGCTTGGAAGGCCAAATACTTAAAATAACATAAGGCAAACACTAAAGTGCTATAAGTCTAATTGAAAGTTGGTGTGTGCTTCAGTGTGTGAGTGTTATTGCATCCTATTCACACTGCAACGGCTGAACTGAAAGAAATTAAAAATGTATATAGCATATGCCCAAAATTATACATAAGCTATACCTATAACGTCATAAACGCGACTGTCTGTTTCTGTTGTTTTTTTTATTGATAGAGCAAGTAATGGATATGAAGATAGATTGCATTGGTCTACCAATATGTGGTTTCGGGTCCGTGCTTAATTGTCCATGAAACATAGGCGACAAAAAGATATATAAGGCGCAATCCCGCCTCAAAAAAAAATCGTAAGGAATAACAGTGTAAGCAAGAAAAAAAAATCATTTATTCGTGCGCCCATCGTCAGTCGAAGCTACGCATGCTGACAAATTGTTGCAATCAAAAAAGCTGTCCAGTAATGAGTATTAGACAAATAAATATTGTAACTTTATCTACGGGCCAATTGTGCCTATATTTCGTAAAATTTTTTTTTTTTTTTATTTGTGACAGGCTAGTGTTTGACCACTATCTCACCTGATGGTAAGTGACGATGTGATCGAAGCTGGTAAACACACTAGACCTGCAATACGCAGGCTCTCAACAAACTAAATATATCGATACAGCAAACTCCTAAGTTATATACAAGGCACCGAGTTTATAGGTAACGCAAATGCCCAAACCTACTCCCAGTGGGTAGCGTTCCAGTATGGGGTTGGCGCCGTGCAACTTCGGCAGCAGCGCAAGCGGCGTTAATATGGAAACCTCGGCAATGGTTGCATATTCGAGCCGTTTGGTGTTGAGACACTGGGCCCGTGGGGATCGGGAGCTCATTCTATTTTCAAAAATGATCAGAGCGTCTGATTTAGGTGACGCGTGTCAAAATGCTGGCACTTATTTGGCTCAACGTATTAGCATTACAATTCAGAGGCAATGCCGCCAGCACGGGAACGCTACCTATCCTACTAATATTATAAATCTGAAAGTTTGTGTGTAAGTGTACATGTTTGTAAGTGTGTGAGTATGTTTGTTCCCTCTTCACGCTTTAACGGCTGAACGGATTTGGATTTAATTTGGAATGCTTATACCTAGAGGATTAACATATAGGCAAATTTTTAACTTAATAATAGCGGGTGATGCCGCGGGCCACGGCAAGTCAGTCATAAATTAATTTGTTTTAGTTAATCATATTCCAAGTTTATATAGGTTTTATTCTGTACATTGAATTCGTCAATATTTTGATAGATCCTGTGTTATGAACAAATGGTGTGATGAACAAATGTACCTCTACGTTTTGTTTGAAAGACAGTGATCTTATGATAATAGCATACATGTTATTTATTCTAGAGAGATTGGGTGTGTAAGAGAGCAGGATTTGTACCAACGGCTCAGGCAGTATTTTTTGGGGGGTCATTTATGGGCGGCATATTATTTGGCTGGATGGCGGATCGCTTCGGACGTGTCCCTGCTTTGGTTGGTAAGAGCTTGCATACACATATCACACACCAACAGTAAACGATACGGTCTTACACGACCGCAAGATGAACGATGCATCCAAAATATATTTATTTAAACTAACAAGTCAATATACTAAGAAAACAAAAAAGAGCAGCGAGAGATCGTTGCGGGTGGTGGTTTCCTTCTGTGGGGCGGTGATGGTGCAGAAAGAGGCCGTGTATAGAAGGATCTTCAATCTAACCCGCTCCGGCGCAGACGACCCGGGTGGCAAAGAAGGCCGTTTGCCTATACTCTCCTCAGTAGTGGTTATATAATGGTGGTCTTCAGGCACGGTTTGCACCCGGGCCTACACCGCAGGGGCAAGATAGTGACTGCTAGCGTGACCCTATCTTACCCCACCTTGGCGAGGGATTGCTCATGGGGGCTTTTGATTGGGTTCGAGACCAACACACCCATTTCCAACACCCCTAGGAAGCAAGGGAAGTGAATTTTCTCCCCACAAAAAAAATATTGTTTAAAATTTTTGTGCCATTTAGCTATTATCTTTAACTTTGCGTAAGTTAGCGCTCGGCAATGTAATGTTCTTATATTTCTACAGTTTCTATGATCGTTTTCGCGGCTGTTTCCTCATGCTCCGACTGGTAAGAGTACGAGGACTAATATGTGCTCCTATTGTGACGTCATATCCAATAAGTACACTGAAGCATAGAATAAACATTATACATATATTTACTATTAACATCAAAAATAAAAACATCTTAGTATTTCTAAAAAAATACCAACAGTAATATAGTCATGCAGATGCAACATTTGGGTATTCACTATTAAATTATTAGTCGTAAGATGTTCTCGACGCTGTTTTCAACCGACTTCAAAAAAGGAGGTTCTCAATTCGGCTGTATGTTTTTTTTGTATGTAGGTATGTTACGCGATTATAAATCGATTTTGATGGTTTTTCCAAAACTGAAATATAAGCGATGAAGTCGGTTTTTTTAGCTTTGCTTGCGTTACAATTATTATTATTACATTACTCTCGAAAGAAGTACCTAAATCTAAAAGTCAAAAATCCAACTGTGGACAAATAAGACATAGATAAAGACGAATCTAACTACACCTCACAAATTAGACAGAATGGGTCGCGCTGTTTAGGGCTCAGGAGGTCTGAGCATGACACGACCTACTTAGTAAAAACAAACAAAATAATTAAACGCAAGCAAAGCTTAAAAAAACCGACTTAACCGCTTTATCTTCGGAACCTTGATCAGATTTCATGTATTAAACACGCATTTAGACTATAACTCAAAAACAAGAGATCAGATCTTGATCAAATTTCAATGGGACCACAAGAAAAGCACCAGCTTTAAAATAAAAGAATAATCATAAAAATCGGCTCACAAGCAGAGAAGTTATGAGGTAACCTTTGAAGTCGGTTAAACGAGAACATCGTCAAAGTAGGCGTACAAAATAGGCATTATTGACGATATTTCAAAAACTACTGATCAGATCTTGATCAAATTTAAATGGGACCAATTAGAAAACTACATCTTTCAAACTAAAAAAAATAATTTAAATCGGCTCACGTGGAGAGAAGTTATGAGGTAACTACTTTGACGATGTCTCGTTTACCCGACTTCAAACGTTACCTCATAATTTCTTTCGTTGGGAGCCGATTTTAATGATTATTTTTTTATTTGAAAGCCGGTGCTTTTCATGTGGTCCTAATGAAATTTGATCAAGGTCTGATCTCTAGTTTTTGAGTTATAGTCAATAATGCGTGTTTAGTACATTAAATCTGATCAAGGTTCCGAAGATAAAGCGGTGAAGGCGGTTTTTTTAAGCTTTGCTTGCGTTTAATTATTGTTTATAGAACTGGTAACCTGTGTACAACAGAATTGAACTACCTTTTCTTTTTATTAACAGTGTTTTATTATTTTATTTTTATTGGAAAACTAACACCTAGGTACATGAAATAATAAATATCTATGAAACTAAGTTCTTTATCATGGGTTATTACACATTATTATTTATTACTACTTTATTAGATAAGTTGTGTTTTTATTCTTGTGGTACATATACGATGTTAAATAATATAAATGTAGATGGCCGTATATAAGTAGGGGTACAAGGATATGCTCCTACTAGTAGCAGCATTAGGACATATTAGTTCTTATACTCTTACCAGTACGACGCAGTAGGAGCACGAGGAAACGTTAGTTCGCAATGGTTTTTGGCTAAGATAAGGACCCCCCTTATCTTAGCCAAAAACCATTGCGAACTCGGGCTCGGGCTCGGGCTACGGCGCCTCCCTTGTGTAGTATTCGAGTAAGTATACGAAGACGGGTATTATAATGATGTCCATTAGAATATTTTCAGGTGCCAACATGATGGCGTGCATGGGTGGCGTCGCCACAATATTTACTCAAAAGTTCTGGGATTTCACCTTCACCCGATTCCTGGTGGGCATGTCCTACGATATTCACTTTATGTTGATGTATATTTTAGGTGAGTGCCCAATACTCGCAAGATCAAGACAAATTTTCCGGCAGTTATTCTTGAGAGCCTGCGTATTCCAGGTCTAGTGTGTTTACCAGCTTCGATCACATCGTCACTTACCATCAGGTGAGATAGTGGTCAAACATTAGCCTGTCACAAAAAAAAAAAAAAAAAAAACGAATAACTTAAGAATCATCAAAATCGGCCCTCGTTTGATCTCTAGAGCGTCACAAATGAATAAACATACATAGGCTAAACCTTAACCTAGATTGCGTCGCGCAGTCGGGTAAAATGGTGTTCCGGCTTCAAATAAAATATGAACTATTCGTCGTGGTAAATGAAATGCGTCGTCGCGTGGAATTATCTATTTGGTCAGATCATAAAAGTTAAGTGTACACGCACGCAATTTAAATGCTCCCAAACGCTTTTAAAAGCTTATATTTAGTTCCAGCTTCCCGTTGTCTGTCAGTCGATAGTCGAGCGTCTGTAATCAAATTTTTCAAGCCAAATTTGACCCACTTCACGATGTCCGATTGAGCTCAAATTTGGTGTGCTTATATATATTCGATGACAATACAATGATATTGTGCCATGGAGGTGGTTTGATGATGGAGACGGAAGATGGCCAAAGGAACTTCTGAACTTAACAAGATAAACCCATCGAGTTTGGGCTCGTTTGATTCTTCTTGTCAAGTTCTCTGGTTACTTTTATTTGCAACTGGTAAAAGTTTGATTTTAAAAACGTTATATGTATTACTTGTTTCAGTTCTTGAATACGTTGGTCCAACCCAGCGTATATACGTCGCAATGTCGGGGACAGCGTTTTTCTTCGGAATTGGCCTCATGTCGCTGCCCTGGATTGCGTTGTTGATGGCTGACTGGAAGAATCTCCTATGGGTTACGGCATTGCCAATGGCCTCGGTGCTTGTACTGCCTTTCTTCGTGCCTGAGAGTGCTAGGTTAGTTTACAAGAGATGCCGATTTGTATAACACTAGTTATTTTTAGCTCCATAGTAATAGCATAGTAGAATATTTTCTACTATCGTAATAGATTCTTTTTTTATTTAAAATTCTCTTATCACTTTGTATAGGTGACTTCTTTAACTTTTTTTTTGACAATACATTTATTAAAAAGGAACAATAATTAATATAACTCTACATTATACATGATATATATATAGTTATTACATGGAAACATTTAAATAATTAATTCATCACAGTATTTAATAAACATACTCTTCCAATAAATTTAAAAAGTTATATTCACCTGGTTCAACACTCTGGATTATGAAGATGTGGAAAATTTGCAAATTAATTTCTCATAAAATAAGACACAATAAAAGCTAATACACACTCACACACATCACACTCTCTATCTCACACACACAACACACAATGATCTTTCATATTGTAAATAGCTGTAAACTAACCATTGGCGTAATTAAATAGTTTCATGAACGGGAGAAGACGCTGCTTCTCGAACACACAGTGTAAACTACATCGGGAACAAGAGGCTTCAGAATATAGATTGCATTCTCCTTCACCTAATTACATATCTTTTGATTTTACCACTTTTGAGTTGTTTACAGGTGGCTATTGACAAAAAACCGAGTAGAACAAGCAGTCAAAATACTGCACAAATTTGAAAGAGTGAATCGCACGAAAATTCCAGAAGATAAATTAAATGACTTCGTGGTGAGCCATCCTCTCATGTACATTTCATTCAGTCCTGTCATTTACTCTTTACTGATTTATGTTTGTATGTTTGTAAATGTCTATATTACCTCGTATTTTCCTCATCGTTAGCTTCGTCTCAAAAACCCAAGTACACTTAGATATGTGATTTAAAAAATCAAAAGAGCTTGGGTCATCGCCGCATGGTAGCCAGTCTCTCGGTTTTTTATCGGATACTTTTCGGAGAGTGTGTTAAGGAACTGAATGATCTAGTTCCCCCATCCCCGTTCTATCATCGGACAAGCAGACAAACTGCTAAGCGACACCGCTATATGGTGGAAATTCCACAAATGCGCACTAAGCGTTTTGCTTCCACATTCATTGTGCGAACCGCAAAGGAATGGAACTCCTTACCCGAGTCGGTGTTTCCTGATGTAGTATGGGAGTCTTCAAGTCACGAGTGAATAGGTATCTTCTAGGCAAGCTTGCTCCATCGTCGACCACATCGTCGCTTACCATCAGGTGAGATAGTGGTCAAAAGATTGCCTATATTAAATAAAATAAAAAAATGGCGGATTTTTGGCACTAAATTGAAAGTCGTTAATATATGTCTATATTATCGAGTAGGGTATGTTATGTAATGTTTTATGTACACTATTGATTATTTCATTGCCCATTAACTAAATAAAATTCTACCTACCCACTATTATATTAAATTAATGTATTTCTTATATTCTTGCTTATGTTACGCAATTTTAATTGGAAGAACCTGAATTTCACAACACAGGGTTGCCTAGTGTGAGATACAGTGGTCACTGTAATAATTACTGTTGCTGACATCGTGAACCAATTCCTAAGTGTCCTAGAATAAGTGTAATATCTAAGATTTTTTTAAAGAATAAATATATTATTATATACGTCAAATATAGTCATCATCATCATCATCATCATCAGCCTGTATCGACCCACTGCAGGGTATAAGCCTCCTCACCCTTGTGCCACTCTCCTCTGTTTTGCGTTGATCGCATCCAGGTCTTTCCTGCGATCATCACTATATCGTCGACCCAACGAGCAGCTGGTTTGCCAACGGCTCGCTTGCCTTCTCTCAGTATCAAATATAGTGTTTAACTTTAATTTGGAATAATAAATTGGCAACCAATGCATTCAAATGGTTGTATTTAGTGCATTGCTTGTACGGTGATAATTTTACAGAAGGGTTTTTTGACTATATAAAATTTGAAATGTTATCTTGTTAGCATATCGAGCTTTATGCCAACGTTTTCTACTTCAAATATAAATGCGTCAACTAGGAAGGCATTGAAATTGATGGAATTAATAAAACAGAGTAATACTCACATGTGATCACGATTACAATTTCAATAATAAACTATACAAAACCATAAACCATTTTACAATACTTTCTTTAGCAACTTCCAAGCCACGTTCTGCCTCTAATACAATGGGGATACCTTTCCCTTTCAAAATCTGTCGAGCTCCGCGAGATCCTCTGTTCAATACTTTTCTGACGACGACGACGACGGTGGCGCCCACTGTCGTCGATTTAGTTAACCTACGCAGGCAGTCGCAACTCGGAATTCAAAACACTGTCTATTAATGTTTCAAATAAGGCAGTGTTTTGATAAACTAGAAATAACAGTCAATAGGAATATTCTTTTAATTATTTACAACAATCTTATCAATCAGTGTAACTTGCAGAATCTAGCAACAGAACAAGGTACTCATGCCAAAGAAAATTTTGGCACGTTGTTGAAGAGCGCCCCGGTGCGCAATACGATGATCATCATGATATTCGTGTTCATGGTCACCACTTGCGTGTTCGACGGGCTGGTGCGCATGTCTGAGAACCTGGGGGTGGACTTCTTCCTAACGTTTACTATAACATCTTTTATGGAGCTCCCCGCTGGACTAATTTCTTTACTGCTGCTAGACAGGTCTGTTACATTTGTTTTCTGTTCATTAAGCTATCTACTGTTACATTTAGGTATGATTCCGATCTCAGCAGAAAGCAGCAGTCCTGCCACTGTGGGCAGGCACACGGGCAACAGAAATACATCATCTGTGAAAATTTTAACAGTCTATCTATCACGGTTCATGAGATACAGCCTGGTGATAGACGGACAGACAGACGGACGGACAGCGGAGTCTTAGTAATAGGGTCCCGTTTTACCCTTTGGGTACGGAACCCTTATAAAAAGGACTAAAAAGTAATGATAAGCGATTGATTTATAAAAATAAAAATATTTGTTTAGGTTTGCTGTACTAGTGCAAACAATTTGTATGTCCAATGTATGTGTGTTTAGTAGTAGTATACAGGGTGTGGCGTAATGAATGGATAACCTTATACCTACAAATAAGGGACATCATGATGGTCCAAGAAAAAATAAAATGTGAAAATCTACAAATAATAGGTAAAATTTACTTTAGTTGAAAAATTACCTACAAGACAAGTAATATTTTAATCAAAGTAAAAAACAAAGATTTGTAATAATTAAGTGGTATGTTTAACTAAAGAAGAAAATTTTGTGTTATTTGTAGTTTTTCACAATTCTAAAAATGACGATTACCTCGAAAACTGTGAGATGTGTTACGAGGCAGATTTTTTATTTTTGAAATATCATGATGTTTCCTATCAGGCAGGGTTACCCATACATTACACCACACCCTGTATTTATACAGCTTAGTACAGAAACATGACAGGTAATAGTAATAAGGGATATGTAATTTAGATGCCTATTAAACTTAGCCAATGCGGACGAAGTCGCGGGTAACAACTGCTATATATTTTCAGGTGGGGCCGAAGATTGCTTACTTGTGGACCGCTGTTTATCTCAGGGAGTTTGTCACTGGTTGGAATGTTCGTACCTAGAGGTATGGAGCGTATACGATAAGATAAAACTCAAATTTTCTCTCTAGATATTAGAATTACTCGAGCTATTTACTCGCTATATAAACTAATAAAACCAGCCAAGTGCGAGTCGGACTCGCGCACGAAGGGTTCTGCACCATTATCTATAAAAAAATCAAGTTTGTTGTATGGGAGCCCCCTTAAATAATTATTTTATTTTATTTTTAGTATTTGTTGTTATAGCGGCCATAGAAAAACATCATCTGTGAAAAGTTCAACTGTCTAGTCTATCACCGTTCTTGAGATACAGCCTGGTGACAGACGGACGGACGGACAGCGAAGTCTCAGTAATAGGGTCCCGTTTTTACTTTGGGTACGGAACCCTAAAAAGAGATAAACACACAGCCACGTCTTCAGCGATAAATCGTCATAACACGTTTCCTTGAAACTATACCATCACACTACACCGAATGTTCGTGTGTAAATGTGTAACGGTTGAACGGATTATGATGAAATTTGGAATGTACATAGCTTATACTTAGGATTAACACGTATAGGTTACTTTTTAACTTGATAAACACTGGCGGGACACGGATTGTATAATATATAAAAATGTTTTTTTTAGATGTTTCAATTATTTAAAGAATATAGTAGGTATATATTTTTATCTATTTAAGAGCCGGTGTAAGAACTATATGACAGTTTCAAAAGACTTTTAGATTATATCCTCAAGTATATCATCCTACTAATATTATAAATCCGAAAGTTTGTGTGTGTGTGTAAGTATGTTTGTTCCCTCTTTACGCTTTAACGGCTAAACGGATTTGGATGAAATTTGGAATGTACATAGATTATACCTAGGATTAACTAACACATAGGCTACTTTTTAACTTGATAAGGCACTGCTAGTGTCTAAATATGAAAGCTTTATTTTTTGTCGTTCCTAATTACGACAAATTCTTAGTGGCTCAAAAAATTTGCATAGCGTCTTAAGAAATCACACTTCTCACTAATATTATAAAGGCACAAGATTGCGAGTGTGTTTGTATGTTTGTTACTTCTTCACGCTCAAACGAGTGGACAAATTTTGGTGAAGTTTGGTATGGAGGTAGCTGACACCCTGGATTAACACATGGTTACTTTTTATCCCGGAATTGGGGGGACCGGGACCAACGCGGGTAAAACCGCGACGCGCAGCTTGTAACTAATATACATTACTAGCCGTGCCCCGCGGCTTCGCCCGCTATTATCAATTTAAACATTAGCCTATGTGTTAATCCTAGGTATAATCAATGTACATTCCAAATTTCATCTAAATCCGTTCAGCCGTTAAAGCGTGAAGAGGGAACAAACATACTTACACACTTACACACAAACTTTCGGATTTATAAAATTAGTAGGATTATTTTACAGGTCTCCCCGTTACTTCGCTAACGATTATAGTTCGTTTCTTTGTTGCTATGGTAATTAACGCAATATTTCTTTGGGGAACTGAGCTGCTGCCCACAGGAGTCAGAGCTCTGGGCTCCAGTATACTGCACATGAGCGGATTTGTAGCCACCGCCATGTCGCCGTTCATCGTATTCTCTGTGAGTATAGATAGAATACAACAATATTAATTTTGGGCCAGTTAGAAAGGAGGATGGCACTTGGAGAGTCCGAAGGAACAAACGAATAGAAGAACGGTGGCCGAGCTGAACATCACTGGCGAAACAAAAGATAATATCTTTATATTTATATATATATATATATATATATATATATACTAGCTGCGCCCCGCGGTTTCACCCGCGTTGATAATGATGAAAAGTGATGATGATGATGATGAAAAATAGATGTTGGCCGATTCTCATAGATACCGGATAAGCACAAAAAATTTCATCAAAATCGGTCAAGCCGTTTCGGAGGAGTATAGCAACGAAAACTGTGACACGAGAATTTTATATATTAGATATATAAGAAATATATACGAGTATAACTCAAAGGTGACTGACTGACTGACATAGTGATCTATCAACGCACAGTCCAAACCACTGGACGGATCGGGCTGAAATTTGGCATGCAGGTACTAGATGTTATGACGTAGGCATCCGCTAAGAAAGGATTTTGATTGATTCTACCCCCAAGGGGATAAAATAGGGGATGAAAGTTTGTATGAAACTTTGTCAATTTTAAATTAATACTTCTTAACGCGAGCGAAGCCGCGGGCAAAAGCTAGTATATATATATACAATGTGTAACAGAAAGGTGTAGTAATACTCAAGCCACACATCTAGCTACATGTATGGAGTCTAACAGGAAATGTCTGCACTCGCGGCAGCACCATTAATATTGAGTTATGATGAATTAAAGTTTCAAAAAAATTGTCATTTGCAACCCTATTTCATCAGCTACCGTTTTACACGACATAGCCTTTGGACCTAGACGTCTGACAGTGGTTGCCATAACAAAGGTCAAGCTCACGCGCCACAGATGTAATCTAGGGTTGTCAAAAGTATTTGAAAAATATAATTTTTAATTTTTGTACGCAAAAATTATGTCCGATTTCGACTTTTGTTCTCTCTCTGGCACGATACACATACACACCAAGTGTTACTACACCTTTTTGTTACAGGTTGTATAAATCATAAATCCCTAGAGTAAAAACCAAATCAAATAAATTCTAACGCGGTACATACTGAATTATATATAGGTATAACAGTCGGGCCTATACCTAATTTAAACTGGCTGAAATTATTCTAAAATGAGGCCCGACCACACACACAGCCACGCACTAAGTTTGATGACTTGTGTCGTAGGTGCTGGAAAAATTAATCACATAACACACAGGACCAGAAACAATATTTTCGTGGGGAGAAAACTTGTGTTACCGCCGGGAATCGAATGATAGATGGAATGGCGAATACGCCCCCAAATCCAACGGACTGCATTATTATTAAACATAAACGCTTTCACACTCACAGCCCCACACATGGTTCAAAGACTTGTATCGTGGGTGCCGGAAACATTCACATCACACACACATTACACCCAGAATCAGAAGCACAAATATCCCTGTGGAAGGAATTTGTGCTTCTGCCGGGAATCGAACCCAGGACCCACGGCGCAAAGGGCGGGCACCTGTCCACAGCGCCAACTGGGTCGTCATTATAATTTGTTGTATACTTTGTTTTGTTTAGGAACGTATATGGATACATTTGCCGCTCCTGATCATGGGCACCTTGTGTTTACTGTCGGCCCTTGCGGCAGTGGTTGTGCCCGAAACCATGGGTCAAGACCTACCGCAAACCATGGCCGACGGGGAGAGCATCGTTATTAACCACTCATTCTGGCGGTGAGTAGCCTTATAGTAGGGATCCCAAGCGGAGATTTTGCACCCTGTAATGTACCCAAATATGAACCTTTTCAAAGTTGAAAGTCTGCCGCCAAGCCAAATACGGTGTTCCGGCAGTTATCCTTGAGAGAGCCTGCGTATTCCAGGTTTTACCAGCTTCGATCACATCGTCACTTACCGTCAGGTGAGATAGTGGTCAAACACTAGCCTGTCACAGATAAAAAAAAACAAAAAAACCTTTAATATAGGGGCGTGCGATGAGGGCAGCCGATCAGATTAGTATAAAAAATATATCCTTAGAAAAACTCGAGTACCGTCACTTTCCATCAGGTGAGATAGCGGCGAAATGCTTCCCTACCTGTCATAAAAAAATAAGTTAATTACATGCATATAAGTGTACATTTTAAAGTGTCCGTTTCGCGGTCTTAAGTGCAGCAGTGTCGGTAAGTCGTATACACTCGAAAGTGGTTGAAGTATTTCGACACAATATAACTCGATTAATAGCTGGTTAGTACCATAATAGTGTACATTTCTATAATCTGACGATTTTCACAAGGCGATATATAGCTAAAACCATCAGCAGGAATTATACGAGTTAATTCTACCTTATCCATTTTACCATCTAACAACAAGACAAACTGTCAAACGTCATCCAAATATGGTTGACATAACCTCCAGTTCGCTTGTAGCGTTTTGCTTCTACGTTTATCATCCGTACTGCGAAGGAGTGGAACTCATTGCCCTCGTCTTTGTTCCCCGAGCGGTATAATCTGGGAGTCTTCAAGTCAAGAGTGAATAGGTACCTTCTAGGCAAGCATGCTACTTCTTCGGCCGCATCATCACTTTCTATCAGGTGAGATTGTGGTCAAATGCTTGCCAATCAGGCATAAAAAAAAACAATAAAGCGTGGAGCGTACAGCTGCTGAGAACTGTATTTCTGAAGGATTTTGCAGTTAAATTCATATGATAGATAACTGCCGACAATAAAACATGCATGGAATCTTATCACAACTGAATTAGAGTGTATTTACAATGTGAAATCGTTTTATCAATTGAATACATAAACAATCATGGTTGCGGTCCCGATGAAAGGTTACAAAAATACCCTGTGTCCCTCACGCACAGCGACTAGTTAATAAAAGTTTACGAGTGGTAGAAATTATGGTATTAAAATCTTATCTATTGTAATTTTTTTGTTTATAACACACATCTCCATACTAAGTTCGATGACTTGTGTCGTGGGTGCCGGAAACATTCCCATCACACGCACAATCACAACCGGAACCAGAAACACAAATTTGCCTTGGGGATGATACCCCTGCTTAGAAAGCGCACGTTCACCCTAAACCAACGGGCAGTTATGTTTTGTTAAATACTTATAATTTCACACACTTGTATATAAATACACATATTTTGTTCCAGGTACAAAGAATTAAGAGATCTACACAAGTCTGGAATGATATCACCACATCCTCCTAGCCTTGATGCTAATCTTAAATCCGATGTTCATGTTAAACCTAAATCCGATGTTGATGTTAAACCTAAATCCGATGTTGATGTTAAACCTAAGTCCGATGTTCAATTTAAACTTGATCCCAATGAACCCAATTCTGATCATAATCCTCCTCCAAATTCTCCACTCAATCCTCCTTCTACTACTGATCTTAGGCGTAATCGTAAACTAAGGTAAACGTATTCCAGGTCTAGTGTGTTTACCAGCTTCGATCACATCGTCACTTACCATCAGGTGAGATAGTGGTCGAACACTAGCCTGTCACAAATAAAATAAAAATAAATACGTAAAGTTTTGGATATTTGTTACTATTTCACCCCAAAACAACGGAACCAATTTGGCTGAAATTTGAAATGTAGATAATAAGTGTTCTGGAATAACATTTTAACACGGTCCTGGCCGAGGGATGCAGCTAGTTGTAGATAAAAGTATACTCTACTCATACATAATCCCATACATGGCCAAATGTAACCTCTCAGAAGAACAACCTATTTTCTGAGTATAAAATAAAAAATCAAAATCGTTTATTCACATGGGCCCTAAAAGAGGCACTTGTGAAAATAAGGCTACTGCCAGATTCGCAACATTACAGCCATCTCTTGAAGAACCTCACAAGAATCTCAGCGGCGAACTTTTTTATTAATGTACTTTTTTAACAATCTTAAATAACTACTACAGGAATTATATTAACCTAGGTATACTATATGAAGTCTCTATATTATATGAAGTCGCCCGAAAGCGCTTGTTTAAACTTGGAACTGTAGTAAGTACCTACATGCGTAATGTTGTAAGTATAGTAATGTTGTAATGTTGTACATAAACCTTGTACATGCGTGAGCTCATAAATGGCTTCAAATGATCAATAAGTAAACGTGAAAAGTGATATTACTGAAATAAATTGTCTGTGTACGTATTTCACGCTTTTATTTTTATTATAAGTATGCACCATTCACTACATGCATAAGTACATAACCACTACGACTTGTCGTGGGGCCGTAAACATGGGAACACACGTTTTTTTTTGTTTATTTTTCTGAGTACAATGTGAATGAGAGTAACTTGATTGTTAACGGGCCCACGATACAAGTCATTGAACTTAATGTGGGCTGTGAATGTGAAGGTGTTTATGTGTATATTTTTAACCAGGCTACGCCGGGCGGGTCGTCTTTGAACTTTGAACTGCCTACTGGCGTAGATGGGTGCCCGTTCTAAACAAGCATAACCTAATATACCTATAGATAGCGCGATCTCGAGTCTTAAACTGTAATGTCCCTGGAGCGTCATGTAAAGTTTTCGAACAGGGAGAATCCGAATCTTCTGCGTCTTCTTCGGTCTCTTCTTCTATGTCTTCATCTGTCTCTTCTGTATCACCTTCTTTGGTTGGTTTGTCCTTTTTATCCTTTTCCGTTTCCGGCGGAGATGTTACTTCATTTAATTTTGAAATGGGTTCTTCGTTTGCTTTGACCTTTTCATTTATGTTTTCCGTTTACAACGGAAATATTTCTTCTTTTAGTTTTGACTTAGTTTTTTCGATTGGTTGAATCTCTACTGGGTCTAACCGATATACTTCTTTGGCTGGTTTTGCTATTGCTGGTTCGATTGGAACTTTGTTTTTCATGTATTTAGGCTTCAACTGAGGTGCTTTATTTGTACTTTTTCTTATATGTAGGTTTGTTCCTTTGTCGCTTACTAGAGACCAAACTCGGGGGCCGATTTTAGTTGATTTTTACATTAATTGTGTGTAATACATGACAGTAATCAAAATTAATTATCGCGACCGCCAGACGCCTTATTGCGAAAAATAAAGTTGGTTAGGTCAACTATTCACACTTTTATAATAAAGCTATCATAAAGTTCTTATATAATCGCATAATAGGCCATATTAACACAAAGTTCAAGTTAAATAAAAAAAATACATTTTACGCCGTCGGGTTTTCGTTTTTTTTCGTATATTGACTTGTCCTACACTAGAAAATACATATGTATGTATAATACTACCTGTACCAGACATGCGTTGCAATGTCACGATTAGAAAGTGTTTTACCTCTTTCACGTTTATGGTCGCCTAGTACTTTAATACCATACTTAAAACTTTTTGAATATTGGTTATTTATTTATTATACTAAAATTGCGATAAAAAATGAGGGGTGGAAGGTGAAAAATACTAACGTAAAAAATAGATATAGTGACATAACTACAATAGTTGGACATATGGTTTCGCGAATTCTTTTGTAGATATTGATATGTTCTATAATATCGTAGTTTTTTGTTCTATCATCAATACTTTCCACAGCGCATGCGATTAAAGAGCAAATTTTTTACAACTTGGGTTGGATTTAGTAGGAATTTCTAAGGATCCCTATTTTTTTCTAGTGATAAATATATCATATGTTACTTAGTGATAATGTAGCTTTCTAACGGCAATAAATTTTTGAAATCGGTCCAGTAGTTTTTATGTTTATTAGTTACATACAAAAATACAAATCTTTCCTCTTTATAATATTAAGTGTAGATGTAGATATATTTGTAAAACTGGAAATCACTAAATATCAATTATAAGGGACTTGTTATACAAAGTACCAAGACGCGCATACAGGGCGTAAAAAGACGTAACTGTAATTTTTGAAAAAAAAAATGTTATTTTCATAAGAAATGTCTTTACTATTTAGTATATGTTATGAGTTGTAGCAGATGCGTCTAAATTAAAAGTAATATTAAGTAGGTTGCGTTTGAATATTTTAAAATAAAAAATAATAGTAGATACGTCTATATTTCCTGATTCTGATGATGTGTATAACTCAATTTTGTCAAAAATCCAGATATGTCTTTTTTCCTTATAATGGCAGTATATAAAACGGCAGCGCAGGGGGAGGAGTCGCGGGCGCTTTGTAAATCAAGCTCCCGTACGCGTCATACATTTTACCTTCACAGTGCCCGGATCCCTAATTGCTTTTAGATGAATGAATGAAAAAAAAATTGAAATTTTTAATACTGAAATCAGATCGGTACATAATGATTCATCCATTTGTAAAGCAATGTGTCCAATTATTTACACTCTGAAATCCCCGGTTTGCAAAGAATACATAATCGACAACGCCATTTTTCACGGAAAAACTCAACGTAAAAGTTTATACTGAACTGACCATTGGCTCAGTTGGGTAGGCGTTTACCTTCTAAGCAGGGGTATCAGGTTCGATTCCAGGCGGGGGACTACAAGTTTTCTCCCAAAGGAAAATTTGTATTTCTGGTTCTGGTTATGATTGTGTGTGTGATGTGATTGTTTCCGGCACCCACAACACAAGTCATCGAACTTAGTTTAGGGCTGTAAGTGTAAACGTTTATGTTATATTGATTATGTTATACTTACTGTCACACCTAAATGCACCCTATATATCATTCATCAATGGCGTCGTTCCAAAATACGTTCGCAACAATCGCAACGCTAACGAAGTCGCAATTGGTTTTCGCTATTAATTGGGCGTGATCGTGGAGTGTTCCCCCAGATTAAAAGGCCATACCTCAAAGTTGAAGCCACGAATCCGTAGTAGGCTGTGAGCGCATTACTCGTCGACGCCCGGAACGACTCGAGAAAAATCTTTTTCGTTAGAAAAATCTTTTTCGTTTAAATGGGTATACTTGCCAGGATCTGATGATGAAATCCCGGAAGAAATCGAGGGCAACCCTCAAATTTCTTAAGGACGCATAATATGTTTTATATCTTTTCTAAAACTATTCATTATTTGCGTTTGGTACTCCTAATTTCAAGTTACTGAGCTGATGATGGAAAATATAACTCTGTAACTATTAGGGATTATTGGATAATTCTTTAAATGTTATAGACCGCTACATATGTTCCGTTGAGTAATTTAGGTGAGCTGATGATGAAAGGTACAACTACTTGCATTTATTTAAAAAGTTATCAAGTTGATCTCATATAGAATTCTCAAGATCCGATCAAGGTTTCCGGAGATAAAGCGGCAAGGTTTGCTTGCGTTTAAATTATTATTTCTATTACTTAACCCTTGTTAGGACTAAAATAGTAAAATAAAAGAAATAATGTCGCTTGAAGCGAGGTTTGAAACATTTAGAAATACATGACTCAGAATGAACACAAGACTATATAATATATCTTACTTCCAAACAAATATTTATGACGCCAAACGAGATTTTTTTTCTAAAGGACAATTAACTACAAATAAAATACCCCTCCAGAAACATAGTATCTAATCTAAACAAGAGATTTTTAATAACCCAACCATCTTCATTAAGTTCAAAGACTTGCCTCGTGGGCACCGGAAACATTTACATTATATCACACCCAGAACCAGAAGCACAAAATGCCTCTTGGGAAGCAAAATTGTATCCAACGACTTGTCCACTATGTCAACTGGGTCGTCTTACTTAAGGCACAGCTTCTGTTAGGCAGCTGTTAGTGTAACTGTAAGCGATCGCTAAGATAGATAACACTTCGCTTACAAGTTAACAGTGTCGATTCGTGCACGTACATGTATTGGATACTATTGCACAGTCACAAACGAGTTCAACCTAATATCTATCTATCTATCTATATATAGGTAGCGCGATCTCAAGTCTTATTGGTGTTATAGTCCGACTGCAAAATTTAATGTCCCTGGAGCGTCATGTAAAGTTTTTGTAGAGGGAGTATCCGATTCTTCTTCTGTCTCTTCTTTTACGTCTTCATCTGTCTCTTCTTTGTCCGTCTCCGGCGGAGATATTACTTTATTTAATTTTGGAATGGATTTGTTGTTTGCTTTGATCGTTTCATTTATATTTTCCGTCTTCAACGTAGATATTCCTCCTATTAGTTTTGACTTAGTTTTTATTGATTGAACATCTTTATCATTATTTTCAGGCTCTAACCGATTTGTTTCTTTGTCTGGTTTTATTATTTCTGATTCAATTGGAACTTTGTTTTTCGTATATATTGGCTTTAACTGAAGTGCTTCATTTGTAGACGATTTATTATTATTTATTTCTTCTATTGGTTCAGGTAGTTTCTCCCGTTTGTAGTATCTAGAAAAAAATATAGTCGTGTAGTTAACTGATCTGAAGCACTACAAAATAACCTATTTAGCAAACTATCAGCTTTCTTCTAATTTTTGTATTGATTTGTAACTTTGCACATTTACGTGACATTTTTAATAATAAATTTGCTTTATGTTTTTTCTGATGATGGAGTCGGGAGTTAAATACTGGAGCCCTCCAACGGCTACTGTTTGAACTTGTCTATTTTAACTGGCTTAAAAAAAGGAAGATCTTCTCAATTTGATTGTATTTTTTTATGTGTTACGTCAGATCTATTAACTTGGAGAACCGATTTTGATTATTATTTTTTTAATTAAAAGCTGGTGCTTTTGGTCTCATTTAAATTTGATGTAAATTTGACCAAATTTTGAGTTATCCTCAATAATGCATATTATGTAATTCATTTAGTCTGATCAAGGGTTCCAAAGATAATTTTAAGCAGTGAAGTCGGTTTTTTAAGCTTTGCTTGCGTTTCAATTATTTTCTTTTAGTTATTGCTCCGCAAACTGCATGTGCATAAAGTCAGTGTCAAGAAAACGAGTGTCACGTTTTTCAACTTTGTATGATTTGCCTACACTCATGCACGTGCGCGAACTATTACCAATTTAAGTTACGTCTGTCGTAACGTAAATTGGTATTAGTTCGTATAGACATGACAGATAGTGAGACAGACGTGTCAGACATTAGTAATGAATAAAAACATAAAAATTAATAATATTTTTATTTGAACCCTCAAACTGGTTTGGATTTTGTGTTGTTAGTCTAATATACAAAATTCTCGTGTCACAGTTTTCGTTGCCATACTCCTCCGAAACGGCTTGACCGATTTTGATGAAATTTTTTGTGCTTATCCGGTATCTATGAGAATCGGCCAACATCTATTTTTCATCATCATCATCATCATCACTTTTCATCATTATCAACGCGGGTGAAACCGCGGGGCGCAGCTAGTAGTTCTATAAAATAACATTCATAGTGTAACAAAAAATAGAGAGGTAATTTTATTAATTCACTTTGGAAATTAAAAATCGAAAAATTTCCAACGGTTTTCAATTTCTATCACTTATAATCTAAACAGAATTTGAACTTCGCAGTTCTACTCTAGTGTTAAAGTTAAAACTATTGTACGGCTTAAAACATATAAAAAATGACGACTTACTTTGTTGTCGACTAGTTTCGGACGAGTTAGTTGTCCCTCTTCAGGATGAGTCAGACGCACGATACGCGGAGGCGAGCGGCATCGTCCGAAACTAGTCAGCAACAAAGTAAGTCGTCCTTTTTTGTGTTTTTAAGTTGTAATTAACATCTAAACTTTCTACTATAGTTTTTATTTCAGTCCTCCATGAAATTATATAGTATTTTAGTGCGCCTTGTAGTCCGATGATGTAAGGGAGCTAGAGGAATAAAATCTTGCAGTTCTGTCGCGCGTTTTTCGAAAATCTTGTAAAACACACAAAATAAAACACTTTACGTACCTAACAGGAGTATATTCTATAACGTTGCGTTCGCCGTCTTCTATCGTTTGCGGTAGCTTTACGCGTTTCGTCTCGGGTAGGGCCATCGCTAGGGTGATCGCTATTATTGTTATTATAAGCAAGATCAGCACGGGCACCAGGAGCCACAGGCCTCTCTGAAGAACAAATGAAAATTTTTGTGTTGAATAACTATATTTTTAGGTTGTAAACAATATGTTTGTAAGTAACAACTGTACGTAGAATTGAGTAAACAAGAAAAGGATTACCTATACCAGATATCATTGATATAGTTCTTTTTATCTCAAACTAGCCGTGCATCGCGGCTTAACCCGCATTTATTATGATAAATTAATTATGATATATTAAAAAGAAGCCTATGTGTTAATTCTAGGTATATGCTATGTACATTCCATATTTTATCCAAATCCGTTTAGTCGTTACAGCGTGAAGAGAAAACAAACATACACACAAACATTCGGATTTTTATAATATACTAGCGATTCGCTCCGGCTTCTAAATCATCCAGGGCGCCACCCAAACGCATACAAAAAAAACATTTGAATCGGTCCAGCTGTTTAGGAGTTCAGTGACATACACACGTACAGTAGAATTATATATAAAGATAAAACATGGTCTGATTTTGATTTGCATTTCTATCAACTTTTAAATTGTAATAAAGTAGTTATAGTGTTTTTGTTCTATCATAAATACTTTCCGCTGCGCATGCGATGAAAGACATTTTATGGCAATTTTTTTACACAGTTTTAGTAGGGATTTCTAAGGATCTCTATTTTTTTCTAGTAATAAATATAGCCTATGTTACTTAAGCCAGTTATAATGTACCTTTCAACGGCAAAAGAATTTTTGAAATCGGTCCAGGAGTTTTTAAGTTTATTCGTTACATATAAAAATACTTATTCATTTAATATCAAAAATAAATTGTTATTACTTTTTTGGCAGGGGTGCATTAAGGTGGTGCAATGTGCGATTGAAAGTTCACTTGGAAAGTTGTTTATTTATAAATTAACACTGAAAAAAATTGGTATGTGAGTAGTTTATTTAGTATGAAAAATAAACCTATCAATTTTTTTTTGCCAGGGTTGCATTCAGTGGTGCAATAGGGAATTAAAGTTCATATGGATAGTTTTTTATATAAGAAGTTAAGGTGGTGTAAATTAATATCTAAGTACACGGACGACCGAGCTTTGCTTGAAAACAGAGATAAAACGACGTTTCCTTAAATTGAAACCTAGCTAGATCGATTTATCCGCCCCCGAAACTTCCTTCGATTTTTGAAAATTTTACCCCGAAGAGGGTTGAATGGGGTGAAAAACTTGAAGGTTTATTGTTTTTAAACTCATAGCGATGAAAATTGGTATTTGAGTAGTTCATTTAATATAGAAAATTGCCAAAAAGACAACGCCTGCGTCTTGGGTGCCCGGTTCACAATGTTATCAATTGGATTGGGTATTTGCTACAATAACAGATCGTGTACGTGGTCATCATTGACACATTGAGATTGATGAAATTTTTCATACACGTTTGGTTTGGATGACAAAGCACGGTTAACTAAGTGACATCATTCTAAATTCAATACCGATGACCGCCCAATAGGCAATTTTTTTTTTTTTTTTGTAGTTATTTTCAAGCACTCGACCTCTGTGTATTAGATGAAAGTGTTTGCTGAGAAGAAAACGCAAATTAAACTAAAAGCTTGTTTAAAATGTTTTTTCTATTAATTTATTGTACTCACAGGTGGAGACATGTAAGGCGCAAAGGCTATAGCGACATTTCCGAGCATGTGCATGGTACTGCAGCCGAAACCCCGGACGTGCGTGGGCAGCAACTCGATCACCCATTGGATGATTGTCAAGTACGTCATCTTGACGAAAAGACGAGCGCAAAGCGCCATAATCGTCACGAAGATACCTGGAAAGGGTGAAGGCACCTGTAACAGCAAACAGCTGCAATGCTGCAAAAGGCGAGCACTTAAATAGACTTAAATAGCTGCGACACACTGCTCGTCCGGTACACAGATCACATTCAGAATAAACAGTCCTTGAGTACCACTCTAACCATGTCTCCAAATGTAAATCAAAATTAAACTTTTTAAATTAATAGAGCCCACTATGAACGGTACTCTCATGTACCGGAGTGTTTCTCTCCCGTTCCCTCTATCCTGGCAAAGGTTCAAGCCAAGGCTCGCACCTCCTAGGTGGCCATTGCGCTAGTTGCCTACTCCTCTCTCTGTTTAATTTGTACAAATGGTGGACCATTGACCGTTAACTGAGACCAACATCTTTCATAGTACGGCTATTGCGAACTCTGTTTTATGGATTTACAAATAAAATTTCAACTATAAAATTAAGTTTCTCTATTAAGTTAAAGGTTTTAAAGCATATAACAATAGTGTAGTTTAAAAAAATTAGGTATTCATAATATACCGTCATTAGTAAGTAGTGCACAATCCTGCAGGCGGTGGTTTAGAATCGACAACTAAGCAAAATAAAAATTTTATTGCCACTTACTAATAAGTAAATTGTGGCGCAGACAGTTTAGTAGTAACTGTCAAATAAACTACGGGAACTCTTAAACAGTTGCTAAAATAATAGCTTAAAACTGCTACGAGTGCTAAGTGCTACGGAATCATTGAAATAACATGTGACGAGATTATTCAAGATAGGCAAGCTATTGACCACTATCTCACCCAATGGTAAGCGAGGATGTCGTCGATGTTGGAGCAAGCTTGCCTAGAAGATACCTATTCACTGGCGACTTGAAGACTCTAAAAACTTATCAGGAAACACCGACTCAGGCAAGGACTTTTATTCCTTTGCGGTTCGCACAATGAATTTGGAAGCAAAACGCATCGTCCGCATTTGTGGAATGTTTACCATATAGCGGTGTCACTCAGCAGTTTGTCTGATTGTCCGATAATAGAACGGGAATTAAGGAACTAGATCGATGTAGTTCACTTCTTCTCACACAGTTCTTGGCACACTCAAAAATATATCCGATAAAAATCGGAGAGACTAGCTACCATGCGGCGATGTCCTAAGCTCTGAAGTTTTGAATTAGTCAGCTGCTCGCTGCTAATGAGTCTCTTAGCTCTACGCTCAATGGTATCGAGAGCTTCAAGCTGGTACTTAGCTGAACCATCCTAAAGAAGAGAACAGTACTCTATACAAGAACGGACTTGTGCTTGATACAGATTGAGCAATTGTCCCGGTGTGATGTATCGTGTCACCTTCGCAGCAATTCCCTGCTTTTTTGCAGCTAATTCGGCTTTCGACTCGATGTAAGTTTCAAAATTTAGCTTTGAAGTTAGTCGTACCGAGTAATACCGAGTAAGTCGAGAGATTCGAGAGTGGTCATGGTATACAACTCATCAGTTTAATTTAACTTAACTGCAAATATATAATTCAGAACAAAATCGTAGAACGAAATGACGTAAGAGTTAGACAGCTTTCTGGTATTTTACAAATAACCCTGTATTTCTTAGTCAATTAAATGTAATAGTTCAATAATACCATTATGAAAATACATCGTACTGGCTATCATGGTTGAGGAGATGATCAGCGTTCCAGCAGTCATTTTTCTTCTACCAACCCTGAAATAAACATAACATAAACTCGTTTACTCCATTTTTTCAAATTATAGATAAGCAAACGTTTGACCACTAGCTCACCTGATGGTAAGCGACCACCTGCTCAGGATCCACTAAAATAGGTTACAACAAGTTGTGGTCACCAGCATCCTAACGCTTGACCTCGCTTCACACATCGTAGCACCTAAATTGTAACTTTGTATCAGATTAGTACAATTACATACTATAAGGTAGTCCTTATAGTCTGTAATGTCATCATACAGCACCAGAAGTAGAATCAAGACGATTGTCACTTTACTTGCAGCATCTACACGACGATTATAACTACTAATTGTTTATTTATTGAAGAGTACCAGAAAATACTCCCTAATGATCAGATAATACAAGTGCTTGTACCTGTCCAATAAAAGCGCCACAAACAGTCCCGAGGGTATCTCCGTAACAGAAGTAAGGGAGAAGACGGTAAAGAAGTCCAACCCCAAGTTTTCTGACATTCTCACAAGCCCCCCAAAGACAGATATATAACCTGTAACATTCATTTGGAATTGTGTATTAAACTAAAGATTAATAGGTAATAAGGTATAAATGGTTTAATCTGGGAGTCTTCAAGTCTAAAAGTGAGCAGGTATTTTCTAGGCAAGCTACATCTTCGCCCACATTTTCACTTTCCGTCAGGTGAGATGGTAGTCAAATGCTTGTCTATCGAGCATTAAAAAATGTTAAGCAAGGCTACTTTTAATTCAAGCTCTGATATTTAATGGGAAATTTATGCTTTTAAAAACATATTCAAAGACTTTTTCATCAAGCAAACAATTGAACGTAAACAACGAAACTGTGATAGCCATTCGAATGTCGTTCGTACCGAACTGAGATCTCACTACATTTTGTGCAATAGAGAAAATCTTTTGAGGTAAATTGCTTACAACTTTTATTCCTTTACATATTCTCATATTGCTGAACTACTCAAGTCAACTAAAAGATCACGCTTCGCACGAACAATAAGAATGGTATACAATACAAGAATAATTTATCGCATACTAAATAAAAGTAACAATTTAATGAATATAAATGTTAGTAGTGTGCAATCTTGGAGGGGCAATTTATGAATCGGCAAATGGTCGCAATAAAAATAAAAAAAACATTACAACTGGTAAGTAAACCGTGGCGCAGACAGTTGAGTAGTATTTTACTATTTAGTAGTTTTTTTACTATTTAGTAGTTTGGTAGTAACTGTCAAATAAACTATGGCACCTCGTTGGCCGCTACAACAAAATAGAAACAATTATAGCAGGTAACAGCTGCGAGAGCTACGAGTGCTACGTGCTACGGAACAATATTTATTGAACTAACATGAGAATAGAAATCACACAGTACAGTTGTTCAGGAATTGCTAGTGCTACGAGTGCTACGTGCTACGGAATAATTAAATTAACATATGTAGAGGTCACACTGTACAGCTGTTCAGGAATTACGAAAATGTTAGGTACGTCATCAACTCTATTGCTGGATATACGCCTACTCCATAGATTTTCAAAAATAATGTTCACAATCCAGCGTCCTCCTGCGACCTTCACTATGTCGTCTTCCCACTTTGTGGAAGGTTTTCCGACACTTGCCGGTTCGTGGCCTCCATTCAAGAACCTTTCAACCCCATCAACCATCAGTTCTGTGCACCATGTGCCCTGCCCATTGTCGCTTCAACTTGCTTATTTTCCGGGCTATGTCGGTAACTTTCGTTCGTCTAGGTACTTACCTAATCCTAATTTTTTTAATACATGATAGGCAAGCATTTGACCACCATATCACCTGATGGAAAGTGAAGATGCGGCCGAAGATGTAGCATGCTTGCCTAGAAGATATCAATTTACTCTAGGCTTGAAGAATCCTAGATTACACCGATCCACTCCTTCGCCGTACGAATGATAAGTATATTATTATATAGAAGTGAATAACTTCTAGCGAACTGGAAGGACGTCACCCATAAATTGATGATTGGGGGTTTGTCTTATTTAAAGCGTAAAATTTAAAATTATTTACATGTTACAATGGCGGCAGCTATAAATAGGAATATCATGAGAATTATTGTATTACGAAGCGGTGGGCTCTTCAGGACTGCCTTGTAGCTTTCAATGACCACAGGAGGAGGCTCTGGGGGCTGCTCCTGAAAATTATAGATAAAGAATATAAACCTTTTTTAATACATGTATAAAACTATATCGAAATTAATCACTATTTACCTTAGTCACGCCGACTTGAGAACGATTCAACCAATTTCATTATGTTTAAATTTTTTCTTAGATTTTGTACAAAGTTCTCACGGAAAGTTAAATTAAAAAAATTACACATATATCTTAAATCAGAAAACTTAACGATGATTTTTACATCGCGCGTTTGATGATTGTGAATGTATTATTGTATGTGTAATTATTGACAGCAGATTAAACTAAATAGTTGAAAAAAAGAAAAAAATATATGTAGCAGAATAAATATTAGAACATCAAAAAATTCAAGAAAATTAATGAGAAAAAAAAAACATATTCAGTAGGACAGGAATATGAACTATTCGGCCGCATCACCACTTTCCATCAAAGATAGTGGTCAAATGCTTGCTTGACAAGCATATAAAAAGTTGAGTCCACAATTAGTCCTGGGTATACGAAAATATTCCTGTTACTTTCTAACCCTTTCGATCCACGAACTTTTCGATTCACCCTCGTACTGTTATTTATTTTGATAAGTGACTTGCTATATTAAAGCAGTTACCTCTTTGTCAACCATCTGGGTTTCAGATATTTTCGTTAATGGCTTATTCACTTTTGCAACCGCTACTACGGTTTCGGTCACCTGTCCTTTGGACAGTAACCAACTGAAATTAAGAAGCAGACACGCACATGGTTTATTATATCTATGATATGCTAGCATATAGCGTTAGACCACTATCTCACCAGACGGTAAATAATGTGATCGTGGATGGCAAACTCGCCTTGAATCATATATAGATACATATAGATCATCGGCCGCATCGTCACTTATCATCAGGTGAAATAGTGGTCAAATGTTTGTCTATAATAATATATATAGCATAACATAAAGATGTCAAAAATGTACTACAGTAACGAATGTTATTTTATGCCAGACACTTGATGGAAAGTGATGATGTGGCCGAAAATGATACATAGATGTAAAGAGGTCTACTACCATCAAACACTTGTATCACGTAAATTACCGTGTCGTCACTAAGCATCAGGTGAGAATCAGTCACCGAGAGAAGTGTGTCTATTTTTATTACAAAAAACCAAATGTAATGTATCAAGGTTATATAAACGTTTTCACTCGCACAGCCTACAGGTTCGATGACTTGTGTCGTTGGTGCCGGAAATATTTACATCACACACCCGCACCAGAAACACGAATTTCCCTTGGCGAGAGAACTTGTGTTTCAACCGAAAATAACCCGCTGCCCGCTTAGAAGACGAACGCGTTCCCAACTAATCCAAAGGGCAGTTCGCTTAGTTGGGTGGTTGGTATCTTAACAAACAAACGCACACACACTCAGTCTCGTTATATCATTTTGTGAAAAACTGACCTAGCACTCTCCGTCAAGATAAAAGGCACTATAAGCACGATAAGCATTGGCAGTGAAGTCAGCCACAGCAGCTTCCGCCAGTCGGCCATCCACAGCGCCAGGAATGGCAGCGATATGCAGCCGCACCCGTAGAACACCGCTGTTGTAATATTCGCGAAAAAGGAACGCTTGCCCGGACCGACGTATTCTATAACTGGGAAGACATTGACGTTTGTTCCTTTAGAGCCAGATACTTGCATGGTCAGATTCCTAGAAGACCAGAAGTTCACTTGAAAGCAAAAAAACAGGGTGCGTAAAGACACACGATAGAAGAGTAACGTTTAAAATTATTCATCATTATTTTTCAGAGGTGGTAGAGCATTTTGTGAGTTGCTCGCCTGGCTTGCTACCAGTAGCTTACCACCATCAAGTTGAAAGTCTGCCGCCAAGCCAAATACGGTGTTCCGGCAGTTATCCTTGAGAGCCTGCGTATTCCAGGTCTAGTGTGATTACCAGCTTCGATCACATCGTCACTTACCATCAGGTGAGATAGTGGTCAAACACTAGCCTGTCACAAATAAAAAAAAAAAAACACAATGTTTACCCCCACCACTTTTCGTCCCTCAAAAAGATTGCGGATATGTATACTAAATATTGATTAGAAATGGCAAAACAAAAATTTTGAAAACACAACTCCCTGACGCTCTATCCGGGAAGACACACACACACACAGATATACACTGCAAATTTATAACTCCGCTCTTTTTCATCTGGTGTTAATAACAGTGCTCACCAGAAATAATAAGTTTCAGTTTCAAATGTGTAGCAATTTTTGAGATAGAACTTTGAAAGAAATAGGTCTAAAAACGGCGATCTTGGTGGCCAATGTAATTGTTATTTTTTAACAAAGATTTAGAAAAACGGTTTCATACTCTTCTTGAAAAGCTCTTTTCAATGACACAGGCAAAAAAATAAATAAATTAGATTTGTTTTAAATTTTCTCCGACGATTTGGAGTTATCCTTATTATTTGTTGTTAAAACAGATGAACGGACGGACGGACGGACGAACGGATAAAGTGCTGAACCACCCAAATCAACCTAGCGATATTTACTATATGTTATTTCAATTACACAATTATTATTAGTAATTTGAATAACCTAAGGCCAATAACCCTGGTAGGTCTGATCTACCTGAACTGAAATGTATATAAAGAGGAAAGATTTGTATTTTTGTATGTAACGAACTAACTTAAAAACTACTGAACCGATTTCAAAAATTCTTGCCGTTGGAAAGCTACATTATCACTGAGTAACATATTATTAATATGAATGTATCTTTCTAATAGGAATCTGTTCATTTAGGAGCTTGGCCTTGTAGGCATCTATCCGTTCGGGAATCTCTATCTCCGGCGACTGTTGTCACTATGAAGTGGATAAATGAGATGGATGGATCATCTTGTTTAAGTAAACGTAAATGTAAACGCTTTCACACTCACAGCAGCTGGTTTTAAAGCAGTTTTGTTCAGATATAACTCACAGCAGCTGCTGTTCAAGCAATGTTGTTCAGGTATAACTACTGCAGTTATAACGAGCCTGCAACACACTAACACACTCGCCATGTTTGGTTAGAACGGACGATCCGTGTCCACGCACGCCATCCACTAGAACCAAATACGTCTAGGGTGAAGCATCTCTTACATGCAAAAATTAATCGCACGTCGTTTTATAGCATTACCACGTTTGTCGCAGTTGTAAACTACAAGTGGAATAGAAAGGGACGGAGATCATCACCACCTTGCTATTCTAACTCCAAGCGCTGTTATAAGTTTCAAAAGCTACTTCGGCCGCATCGTCACTCTCCATCAGGTGAGATAGTGGCCAAACGCTTGCCTATCCAGCATAAAAAAGCTGCATATCTTACCTATGATATACATCATCATAAATAAATGATCGTAGGACAGTCCCACAAGAAAACGGCAGAAGGAAAAGTCCCAGAAACCGTGGGTGAATATTGTGGCGATGCCTCCAATGCATCCAATCATATTTGACCCTGGAATCCATCAGTATAATAATTATTATGGTTAGTAGTAAATTCAATAAAATAACCTTTGTCTCAAATTTTAAAAGTACAAGTACCTTTAAATCGACACTTAACATCAGCAGGCGTAGGGATATAAATTGTATCTCCTGTTTTTCTCCACTGACAAGAGCCAACATTGTCATCTCCACATTGTCATGTGGAGATGACAACATTGTCATGGCAACAGTGCAAGGGGAACGTATAACCCTGTTAGACATTCGGCATAGACATATTTCTCCCTAGACAAAATGAGCGCAACGGAAACTGGATAAAACTGCTCTGTTTTACATTTGGTAGAGAGAAATTTGTGGGGTAAATTTTTTCTTCACCAAAATCACAGTAAATAAGATGATGAAGACTTACTAAAATTACATTTCTCTTTACAAACGCAGAAAATGCAGAGCTAATTACATCGGCGATCTCGATCTAAAGCTTAATATTAGATTTGATTGCCGATTCGGTATGCTAATAATCCATTTTGAGCTCCCTGCTGAATTTCAGCACCACCATATTTTCATGATAAGCATAATGATGTATTGTCATTGTATTTCACTTTTATATGAAATTAAATGTTACTAATTGACAAAGCTCATCATAGTCATTAATGTATCCACTATTTACAAATATTTAAATTTACCTTGAAAAATATGAAAAATGATTGATTAAAACAAAATTGAAACTAAGGTATACATATAAATTGCACATAAAAATGATAATACTTTTACGAACCAATTCAAATAAAAACGTTTCAAATAATACACACAGCTATATTGATATTCGATCATTTTTCGTAACACAGACGTTCATTCTAAACCTGCGGATATTTATGTTAAAAAGATATATTCTCAGTTACCGTAATATTATGGAACTCCGTCATTAACCTATTCAAAAAGGCATTCTGACCTAGATTTTACTTGTGAAGGCTGTAACTTAACATATTAGCATAGTGCCTTTGGGTAGTCGTGTGGGTGTGGATATTGATAAAATGAGGATAATAGTTCCGGTGCATCAACGATGCTTTTGCTATTTTGAAAAGAAACTTTACTCAAGCGTTAGTCTTCGTCTCGTAAGAGATTATATTTAGAAATGGACAGTAATCTGTCGTCATAAGAGAGAATTGATTTAACCAAATTTGAATGCCACAAAAATGTCTTTCAATTCTTTTAATGTCTGTGTTATGTGATAACCCATTTCACTCCCCATTCCATTTTATGTCAATACTACAAAAATGCGAACTGACCGCTGAATTAGTTGAGTGCACGTTCGCCTTTTAAGCAGCGGGTATCGTATTGGATTCCCGGTGCACGGTGGAAACACAAGTTCTCTCCCCAAGACAAATTGTGTGCGTGATGTGAATGTTTCCAGCAAACACGAAACAAGTCATGGCTGTAAGTGTGAGTGCTTTTATGAATATGTTATGCGAAAGTTTGTATGTTGGTTACTCAATCACGCCAAAACTAATGAACTGATTTAGCTGAAAAATTCAACGCAGTTAAATGGGTAGGTAACCTGTACTGTATTATTATCAACGTCAACATGGATGAAACCTTTTGAAGACAAGCCACCTGATGACGCGGCCTCTAGGGAATCAGGATACTGCGGGAGTGTCCAGAGAAAATCAATAAATAATTTAGTATTTTAAGCGAACAGAACCATTAACAACATATTGGTCTCTCACTTTGTTGATCTTGACAGTCAGTAAACATGCTTACGTCATCTCTTACCAACTAAGGCGGGCAGCCTTCCACGATGATCTGCGATCCATCCAAATAAAAAGCCTCCCAAGAAAGTTCCTGACATGAAGAAAACTTCAGCTGCAGGCACATTTCTAGCGTGCTGACAGACCCAGTCCCTCTGCAATAGAAAAACACTAATTTCATTGTCATTTCTTGTTTCCATGGGCCAGATTTCACAAACTTAAACCCTTCGGTGGTTAGCCTCAGTGCACTTCCAATGCCTCCAGAACCTTGCTGAACGCAACTGGTGCCCTTCTATTTATCTTGCTTTATAAATCTTCCCGGAGGCACTGACATTTGTGCATCCTTTTCGTCATAATCGCGAGCAAGCTGTTGAAGGTTTGGGCCTTCTTTAACATCCCCGCGGCGCTACAAAATAGGGGACCACATCCCACTGCTGTCCTCCTCGGGCAAGTTTGAATGGTGGTTCGAGTCCCAATTCATAACCGCCACGTACCCAAAGGAACCCTCATATGTGTAATTGTTTGTTTATCGTCTCTATGTGTTAATGATATTTTTGTCCTGGAAACTGCATAATACTGATCACATACCTCGCTAACCACCGTATCGTAAGGAATGTCAGCCAGTTCGAACTCCCAGCCATTCTGGCACCGCTCCGTCGGCGTGCGAGGGTCAGGCGGAGTCAGGGGCTCACCTGACAGTAACGCCTCAGTCCAGTTGACAACGTACGTGTGACACTTATCCCATTTCTCGTAGCCCTCGGCCACCCCTGGCGCCGTTAAATAATGTCTGTAATATCGCGCATTAATGCTTATAAGCATTTAATAACATTGGTACCGCTTGAGATGGTAGTAGTACTACAGATTTGTCCGGTAGTCACCTATGCGATGCAAAGATTACTGGTTTCTGTTGAATGTACAAATGTTCCAGTGAAATTACCGGACATAGAGAGACTATTACAGTTATTGGCGTTCCACGACTACGGATATATTCCAGCACTGCAAATAGCCGGCGTGACGCGTTATTGTAGACACGACTTGCTCGTATTCTTTGTCTCAATCTGCTAGAGGTTAGCACTTTAAATAAATGTTTGTCAATTATATTTACAAATGTAACACAGGGTAAGACTCCCTTTAACGTGTTTTTCTATGATACAGACTTAATCCATACGCCCCCATACGCTACAAAAATCTATATACTGGGTAACTGTGTATTGTTTAGGGTTCACAAGAAATTATTATACTGTGTTAATTTTCTTGACCAAATACCAACATTTTTTTATTATAGACTTGCTTTTGTCTACTATCTCACAAGTTATAGTAAATAATGATGATTCAACTGCTAAATTACCTTAGCGTTTTGTTTATATGTTCCAACTCTGGTACCCAGCACCAGTGTTTCTGGGGGACGGCTGCGATGAACAGTTGTAGGAAAAATACGAACGAGTAGAACAACCCGAAGGGTAGCATAGAGACAAAGAGCAGTTTCTAACATGGAAAGAAGATACAAATAAAATAGGTATTACCTACAACATCACACCCAGACTTGACGTAGTCTTTTAGTGTCATAAATAAAAGTATTTTGTTTTAATCCAATAAATAAATCTGACAAGTGCGAGTCTGACTGGCGCACCGAGTGTTCCACACAAACTTGTGTGTAGAGAGTTAGTCTGTCACGGGAATCGTCGGCACTCGGCAATATTTGCCAGTTATTTTTTGTGTTTTTGAAGTGAAAATTTTTTTAGCTGCGTTGTGCACTTTTTATGGGATGGGTGAAAAACTTTAAACTCGCGTCAGGACACGTGACCTAATTGAAAATTCGTGAGACGGAGGGAGGAGAGGAAGTAATATCCCCCTCTCTTTCTACCGCGCGGCGAAAATGTATGCCTACTCCTGCTGTTCACAACGTCAGTGTTCAAGTTTTCACTTCTGCCGGCACTCCCGGTGTTGGTAGTGCAACCCGTTGTTTTTTTTATTAACAACAAATTAAGGTTTTTTTTTTCAGTTATGAGCCAAATTTTGTGATATTAGGTCTTTAGAAAGTATCTTGTGGGTTTTGATTGATTTGCGAGTGCTAATCTTCCCAAACGGCTGGACCGATTTTAATTAAGAATTTTTTGTTTGAAAGGTGACATGATCGAGAGAGTTCTTAGCTACGATTATTAAAATCGGTGTTGCCGTTTTCCATCAAGAGCGTCGGGAGTATTTTCAAAATTTTAATTTTGCCACTTTTTCTTTTTTAGGTCTTTTTTAGGTAAAGGATTCTAAAAATAAGTCTTAGACATCAAAATGTACAAATACTGTTTCAGGCTCCTGATTAATCATATAATAAAATAGCTTCCGTCCGCGACTTCGTCCGCGTATAATAGGTGAAGCTGCAGCGACTAATTTATTTGTTAATGGAAGCGCGTTGCTAGTTTCCTCAAAATTTGTTAGTTTAGCATTCAGTTCATAATTGATTAAGTCCGCAGGGCGCAGCTAGTTATCTATAATATATAAAAATCAACTGACGTTTTTTAGTCTCACGAAAACTCGATAACAATCTAGTGATTTGGTAAATTCTTTTTATGTTGTGTTCGTAATTGTCAGGGTTTGTATGTAACTTTTTTTATCCATCGGAAATTGCACCCGCTCGTTGCCGTGCAATTCGCTAGTAATCTATAAATCACAACTACTTTTCTTTCGAATATGTAATTGTAATTAAAGTTAATTTATCGCTTCATGCAAAATTTAATCGACTTCGAAAATCGAATGAAAATCTGTTTAGTAGTTTTGGAGATCCGTGTATTAGTTTCAACAGAACGTGAGATCCCGGCAATATTAAATTTAAAACAGTGGGAATAAGAAATTTTCCTGCGGTAATGTGGAGCCTACATTTTAAATTAGAATTTTAGCGATACACCGGTGAAATCTACGTTAAATTCCATTGCGTGTACAAACATACAGACAAACAATAATTTTAAAAAAATATTCGGTATTATAGTCCGCTGTATTAGTTTTTACTGACTTCCCAAAAAAGGAGGAGGTACTCAAGTCGACTGTATTTTTTTTTTGTGTGTTACCTCATAACTTCTCTCCACGTTGGCCGATTTCAAAAATTTTATTTTAGTTTGAAAGATGTGGCTTTCTAATTGGTCACATTAAATTCGATCAAGATCTGATCAGTAGTTCTTGAAATATCGTCAATAATGTCTATTTTGTGGACTACTTTGACGATGTTCTCGTTTACCCGACTTCAAAGTTACCTCATAACTTCTTTCGTTGTGAGCCGATTTTGATGATTTTTTTTTTATTTGAAAGCTGGTGCTTTTCATGTGGTCCCATTGAAATTTGGTCAAGATTTGATTTCTCGCTTTTGAGTTATAGTCAAATGCTTGTTTAATACATTAAAATCTGATCAAGGTTCCGAAGATAAGCGGTGAAGTCGGTTTTATTAAGCTTTGCTTGCGTTTAATTATTCTTTAACATCTTTAACTAACTACGCCTCGCGATTTTACCCGCGTAAGTCCCGGACCTCCGGGAATTCCGAAATAAAAAGCTGCCTATGTGTTAATCCAGAATGTCCCAGCTACCTTCATACCTTTGTGCTTCTGGTTCTGGCTGTGATTATGTGTGTGGTATGTATATGTTTCCAGTACCCACGATACAAGTCTTTGAACTTATTGTGAGGCTGTGAGAGTGAATGCTTTAAAAAAAATTTTGGACCAAAATCGTTCACAACACTCACACTCACTTTCGCCTTTATAATATTAGTGTGAATGTACAGACTGTACAGACTGAGATAATGTATCGGCCTCATCAAAAAATTATTTCTAAAAAAAAACTGTAAGCAAAAGGTTCTATATTAGGTTTCTCTATAAGGCAAAATGTCGGCTCTGAATTCATCTCAGTTCGTGGTGAACGACTAGTTGTAATCTAAATAAACATCTATTACTTTAAGTGTCATATATTTTTGATTTATTTAATTAGTACGCTGTATATTAGTAATTAATATAACATAACAAAATACAAGTGTTCACAACACTCTCACTCACTTTCGCCTTTATAATATTAGTGTGAACGTACAGACTGACATAATGTATCGGCCTGTTACAATTTTATTATAAGTGTAGATTACCTGTCTAAGCTGTATTACTAGTTTTAATTTTCTATACTATTTATTAGCGTTATCTGGTTTATTAATCACACTAATATTATAAATCTGAAAGTTTGTGTTAGTGTGTTAATGAATAAGTATGTAAGATAGTTTGTTTTCTCTTCACATTGTTACTGAATATATAATAATGGATTGGGATGAAATTTGGAATATACATAGCTTATACCTAGGATTAACAAATAGGCTACTTGCTACTTTTTGAACTTGATAAACGCAAGCAGTGTGGCTAGCAAAATACAACTCACCTCATAAGTAAATAGTGATTTAAAAAGCTTGCAGATTTGGCGCAACGGATATATCCAAACTTTGGCAATATTAACATCGAAGGCTAACAATCCACTCCAATGAACCGACTGCATGCTGGTAGGGCTCCACCTTACTCGTAGGAGGCTGTAATGGTTACTACACTATCAATGAAATATATAATGCAGGTATATTATGTATGTACTTATATTATATTGTATTTTTATAAATAATTCTATTATATTATAACACATATTCAGACGCACTCACTCACTCACACTTTCTCATACATGCACATACACACACATACAAACATCTATCTCACTAAATTGTTTTGTATTGTCATACCAACTAGGAGAGTAAATAATAATTGTACTTATCTAGGGAGACCTATAATTGGCTGTACTATATATATTTCATGTTTTGTATCTAAATTATCATAATGCTGTTGGTCTTCTGAGTAAAAAAATCTAATATATAAAATTCTCGTGTCACAGTTTTCGTTGCCATACTCCTCCGAAACGGCTTGACCGATTTTGATGAAATTTTTTGTGCTTATCCGGTATCTATGAGAATCGGCCAACATCTATTTTTCATCATCATTATCATCATCACTTTTCATCATTATCAACGCGGGTGAAACCGCGGGGCGCAGCTAGTAAATAAATATAATTCACAATCACAGCCCCACAGTGACATGACTTGTGTCATGGGTGCCAACCACACTCAGAACCAGAAACGCTACCTTGGGTCACCACAGTACCTTAGTAAGTAGCTTGCTTGTGATATCTATAGCGATAAGAAAAACTATTCCAAAATACTTAATATTACTAAAAATACGTATTGTACATGGTGATATGATGTAAAGAATACTTTACGCACAATTAAATTTGGATAGCCCACACGGTGCCTGGTGAAGCATCTGATTTCTCGGGGCCTGTAGGTATTTATGAATACTTTAACGATTATGTACAATGATTATTATTATTTCTCAAAACAAATTCTGCTCTTTACAACCACACAGTACAGTGTGGACAATCTAGGTACTTAAAAAAAATCATATATCTCACGGAGTTTTCGTAAACAACAACGTTAGTGTTCAGCCTTGGGTAAATATCTTATTTATCTCTGGTGTTCAGTTTTGTTATTGTTCCGAGGTTAAAACGTTAAAACCATAGAAAAGAATATATTCTACCGTTAAAACGGAGTATACTATTATTACTCCCTAGGGAGTAATTACATTACCTTTGGTTAGTGTGTATTCAAGTAGAATATGTTCTTTTCTACGGTGTGTAGAGTATATGCTTTTGTATGGTGTAATCACTCCGTTTAACACAGAGTATTGAACTCGCTCTTGCTTTAAAATTATCTAAATCATTTGACTTTTTATTTGTTAATCTGTGACAGACAAAAACTTCCATCTTTTTTGCGAACAGAATCAAGGATTTTGTAGCTAAATAAATAGGTACAACGTAGGTTTGTTTCCTACCTCGATGCATAGAATATAGAGACGCGGTGTTTCGAGTAGTTGCGACGTTCCATCTATAATATGTCTGCGCGACGCAAAGGAGGCAAATATGTTTATCAGCTTATGTATGTTTGTTCCTTTGTGGCTTTAGAGACCAAACTCGTGAACCAATTTTGATGATTCTTAGTCAATTATACGAATGTCACAAAAGACGTGACATTAATCAAAAATCATTATGGCGGCTGCCACACGCCATATTGTGAAAAATAAAGTTGGTTAGGTCAACTTTTCTCATATAGTGAGTTTTTTGTTTTCAGGATTCTGGAAGAGGCCCAGGCGGTTGCCATCGTTCAATAAGTTTCCGACACCTTCGTGGTTATATCTCGACATGCATGGATGTAACAATGGATCTATAATTTTATTTTTTTTTGGGTCGATATGCCTGGTATTTCCTTTCCTTCCCAGGGATGAAGGAAAGGAGTATGTGGGGCTCGAAACCACTAAAAACCCCCCCGTGAGCAGTCCCTCGCCGAGGTGGGGCAAGATAGGGTCGCGCTAGCAGGCACTATCTTGCCCCGGCGGTAGGCCCGGATGCAAACTCCTCCGGGCCACTGCGCCCATGGAGGGGTGTCCTTGCTCACCAAGGCCGCCCCCCAGACGTGTGGGGCCGTGCAAGCCGATGGAGATGTCGCGCCTATATTTTGCCTAATAGAGGAAAATTATGAGGTTAATTGCTTACAACTTTTTCTTAAAAATAATTGTTTGGTTTCTTTTTTTGTTGTTCAAAATATTATACGTAAGTTTCAGCTTTAAGTGTAAAGCCGTTTTTGAGATACGAGTAGACCCCGGGACAAAATAGGTTTAAAAACAGTGACTTTAGTGGCCTACCAAATTGATATTTTCCAACATATATTTTTTTAAAACGGTTTCGTACCTTACTAGCAGAGTTCTTTTCAACGCTAACTCAAAAGGGTGGATAAAAAAAATTCGCTCCCCGCTTACTGGTATGGATGGCGCTATTTTTATTTATATCCATTTTAATAGTCATTTCCGCTTTTGGGCCATAGTTTTACATAATCTCTGAAAATTTGTAATTATTTGCTCGTATACTTTACACGCTAGATGCTTCTGTCAAACGGACGGATGGACGGAAAAATTACTGAACCATCAATCTTGGAAAAAGAACAATTGGGTAGAAAATCAAAGTACCTATTTGTTTTTATATCTATTCAGTCCCGAAACTGAAACTTGCATATAATATTCAATATATCCTCTAATTAAACAAGAAAAGAAAAAATCAAACAATTATTTAAAAAAAAGGCTGTAAGCAAAAGGTTCTATATTAGGTTTCTCTATAAAGCAAAATGTCGGCTCTGAAATGCATCTCAGTTCGTGGCGAACGACTAGTTATAATCTAAATAAACATCTATTACTTCTTAAGTGTCATATATTTTTGATTTATTTAATTAGTACGCTGTATATTAGTAATTAATATAACATAACAAAATACAAGTGGTTGCCTAGCGCGGCCGCCTCCGCACCCCACCGGCGATCCTCTAGGTTGCAGGCAGATGGCACGATGCGAAGAAACTCACGCACATGGCATCCCAGATGAGGCAACGCCCTTTTTTTTCAAGGAATCAGCGTAAGTTCATCCGGGAAGAGCGTTACAAAGCAGTAGGTATCATGAAGGATAGAAAGGAGGAGTCAAAGAGGCAAGTGACGATGCGATCGACGGAGGTGCATTTTTGCCTAATAGATACTTGTGCACTCGTGACTTAAATTTGTTAGTATTAGTAAAATATTGCTTGAGGCGGGGTTTGAAGATGCGGTCGTAGGCCGTCATGTGAGATAGCAGCCAAATGCTTACGAAACTGGCAAAAAAACAATTTCCTGTTAACCGCCTGAGCTACAAAAGATTATCCTTTACTTATTACTTACATTTACAGGAATAGTTTCAAACTACTATAGGCAACGAGTCTAACTTTGCAGCTAGCTACACGTCCGCCCAAATCAATTAAATTTTTTGACCAACTTTAAAAACAGGAGGAGGTTCTCAATTCGTCGGATTTTTTTGTTTATGTTCCCGAATACTCGAAGACGCCTGGACCGATTCGAATTATTTTTGTTAAAAAGGTACCATACTTCCCAGGATCTGATGATGGAATTTCAGAAAATCAAGGGCAACCCTAAATTTTGTAGGTATGCAAATTTTCTAAAATTATTTAGGTATTTGCGTCTGGTACTCAACATTTCATGTTGCTGAGCTGATGACGGAAAATATAACTTTTGTATTAGGAGTTAGTGTATAATTATTTAAATATTATAGATGCTACTTATGCTCAATAGTGTTATGCAGGTGAGCTGATGATGGAAGGTACAACTACTTGCATTTTTTTTTTCCTTTATTTACCAATTAAAATATTTACAATAGGTACAAACAAACTGTAATAGCATTTTAAAAACCACTAAGGTTTGTAGGGATAATGCTATCAAAAAGGTATGAAGTTGATCTAGATATAGGTTTATTAGGTTGATCTATCCGTGAAGACCATTCATTGGCTTCGGCTGTTGGTCTTCCTGGTAAATAAATAAATAAATAAATTTCTATAGATTTATTGTCAAGATCTGATCAATGCTTCCGGAGATAAAACGGTAAGCTTTTGTTGCGTTCATATATTATACTATAGCGGGGTTTGAAACCAATGGAAAATATATGGCTCAGAATGAACACAAGAATTAAACATCAAATTTCTATGAAGCCAAACGGGGAATTGTCGTTGGATTTCTAGTCTAAAAGATAATCTATGTATATAAAAATCAATGCCACTTTTCGTTGTTATTTTATAACTCAAGAACGGGCTCACCTATCCAAACCAAATGTTTAGGCTTTGTTCGGACTATTTAGTAGATGGTTTATGTGAAGTTTTTATAAAATCGGTCAAGTGGTTCTTCATTTATCACAACCGGGTGAAGCCGGGGCGGATCGCTAGTTTATTATAAATAAAATAACCTCTCCAGAAACATAGTATCTAATATACACTACTGGCTTTTAAAAACCCAACCAGTCTCACAACCCTACACTAAATTCAAAGTTTTGTCTCGTGGGCGCCGGAAAAATTTACATCACACCCAAGACCAGAAGTACAAATGTCTCTTGGGAAGGAAAATTGTGGTCCTGTCATCTCAGTATCCACGGCGCAGAAAGCAACGACTTGTCCACTGTGTCAACTGGGTCATCTTACTTAAGTCACAGATTCTGTTAGGCAGATGTTAGTGCAAGCGATCGCTAAGATACATAACACTTCGTTTACAAGTTGGCTAGGTCGGTTCCTGCACGTACATGTATTGTATGTTATTGCACAGTCACAAACGAGTATAACCTAATATATCAGAATCTATTGGTAGCGCGATCTCGATTCTTAACGGCGTAATAGTCTGACGAGAAAATTTAAGCTCCCTGGAGCGTCATGTAAAGTTTTTTTAGAGGGAGTATCCGAATCTTCTTTTACGTCTTCATCTGTATCTTTTTTGTCCGTCTCCCGCGGAGATGTTCCTTTATTTAATTTTGAAATGGGTTCTTGGTTTGCTTTGAACTTTTCATTTATATTTTCTGACTTTAACGGAGATATTGCCCCTTTTAATGTTAACTTAGATTTTAGTAGTTGAATCTCTTTATCATTATTTTCAGTCTCTAACTGATTTATTTCTTTGCTTTTCGTATATTTTGGCTTCAACTGAAGTGCTTCATTTGTAGACGATTTATTATTATTTATTTCTTTTATTGGTTCAGGTAGTTTATACCATTTGAAGTATCTAGAAAAAATATAGTAAGAGTAGTAAACTGATCTTAAGCACTCTGAAAAAATGTATGTAACTATCAACCTACGACACATTTTTGTATTGATTTGTAGCTTTGCACATATGAGTGTAATTCGGAAAATAAAAACATAATTTGCTGTATCGTTATTGAAATTGATATATTGATGATGGAGTCAGAAGTTAGATACTGCAGAAATAATTAATACTTAAGAGGTCTGCGGAGGTTGATTTGCCCATACAATCGTAATACCGAAATTATTTATAATTCAAGCATATTACCACCATACTGTGCTGTTATTCAGATTAAAAACATATTAATCTAGGTTCCTGGATAGTTTTTATTCCAAAATAATTACCTAAAACGAAATATAAACCAATTGATTTTAACATATTATTACGACATAAATGTCGCATCTTTAACATATTCGTTTTTTAAAAACTAACACATTTCTTTTGTCATTACAACAGGAACATAAGATTATCATTTTAAGGTACTATTAATGCAAAAAACAATGGCTAAACATTACATTTTCATTCATAATTTTTGGTATTACGGCACCTATCATAATTTGTTCGGTCGGTAGTGGTATCGCATCAAGCATGGGCACAGTTTGCCAGTTAAACAGAGACAGCCTATAGACTCATTCAAAGCCTCCCCGGCCTCTTAATATCTTCATTTCAATTTAAGCAATGAACTGAGTTTGAATTTTTTGTGTTAGAAGTTCTTTAAAATTACATTAATAGTTAAACAAAAATGAAAGAGGTTTAATTTCAAAAATGAATTCATAATAGAAAATTATCCCACGGTTTTAGTTTTAAAACTATCGTGAGTATTACACAATGACATCATGTTTCAATGTTATAATATACAGCTAAAAACATAAAAAATTACAACTTATTTTGTAGACTAGTTTCGGACGAGTTGTCTTTCATCAGGATGAGCCACGACGCGCGATACGCGGAGGCGAGCGGCACAAGCCTCGTCCGAAACTAGTCGACAATAAAGTAAGTCGATATTTTTAACGTGCATTAAAGCCTAGGGTTTTAATGCACGTTAAAAATATCGACTATACTTAATACTTTATAACATTGAAACATTCTGCAGTAGTTTTTATATCACTAAAGTCCACCATAAAAGGATATCTTATTTTAGTACGCCTTGTAGTCCCATAATGAAAGGGACCCGGAGTAAACAAATGTTGCAGTTCTGTCGCCCATTATCCGAAAATCTTGCAAAACAAGCAAAAAAAAAACACCTTACTTACCCAGAATGAGTATATTGTATAACATTGCGTTCGCCGTCTTCTATCGTCTGCGGTAGCTTTACGCGTTTTGTTTCAGGCAGGGCCATCGCTAGGGTGATCGCTAACGTTGTTATTATAGCCAAAATCAGCAAGGGCACCAGGAGCCACAGGCCTCTCTGAAGAAGAAATGCAAAATTTTGCAGTGAATTCAAGTTAGCGAGCGTTAGTGAGCCTGAATCTATATTTATTTTTATTGTATCTATTTAAATCTTTACGTCAGGCAATTAACACCCATAATTAATAATACACAACAATAAAAAGAGAACATAGTAAAATCATAAATGAAAGTAATAATACGAGTTCTAGTATTGTTTATACAGACTTAACTCAAAATTCTATTATTCAAACATGTATCAAATATATTAACTGATTAAAATTAATTTATTATTTGAAATTGAGATTGATAACATTTTGTTACGTTTGTTTCGGATGACAATGCACGGTTAACTATGTGACGTCATTCTAAATTCAATACCGAGGACCTCGGGTAGAGTATATTCTTTTCTATGCCGAAGACCGCCCAATATAGCGGACTATGTAGTTATTTTTAAACACTCCCATAATATGTGTATTAAATGAAATTGTTTTCTGAGGAGAATACTAACAATAAAATAAAAGTTTGTTTAGAAATGTTTTTACTGTAATTTGTTGTACTCACAGGTGGCGAGATGTAAGGCGCGAATGCTATAGCAACACTGCCGAGCATGTGCATCGTACTGCAGCTGATCCCCCGGACGTGCGTGGGCAGCAACTCGATCACCCATTGGATGATTGTCAAGTACGTCATCTTGAGGAAAAGACGAGCGCAAAGCGCCATAACCGTCACGAATATACCTGGAAAGGGGAGATGTACCTGTAACAGGAACAAGCTGCAGGCGAGCACTTAAATAGACTTATATATACAAGGTTACTTTGAATTAGCGCTCCATAAAAAATAATACAACTAAAACAGCTGTTATTGTTCGCATGCACCAATATGTTAACGCAGGTGACGCTGCGCGGCACCAATATCATCAATTCGTGCGCGTCGGGGCGAGTGTCGGGTCAATGCCCGTTCGCGTGCAGTCGAGCCTTGTATTATTTTGTACACTGCGCTTTCAATGACCAATTTCCATAAGTGAACAAGACCAAATCAGTTTTTTTCAAAACAAAACAAACACTTTTACACTCACAGCATTACCTACACTAAGTTCGAAGAGTCATGGTCATTCATAACCTACGAACTGCTGAGTCACATGGACAGCCGAGTCACACTTAGAACAAGAAACACGAAATTCCTTTGAGGAGGAAAGCTGTGCTCGTGGCGGGAATCGAATTCTATTCTATTCTTTTCGCTACCCACTGCGTAGAAACCAAAGACTTGCCGACTGAGCTAACAAATATCTGTAGAAACATACAGACAGACTTATTCCATTACTTAACAAAATTGTGCTCTTGGTCGGTTAATCGAACCCGGTACCCGCGGCGTAGAAACGAAGGACACGCTTACTGTTTTAGTTGTATTGTTTAATATTTTTGAGTTTACGTGTTGGATAATAAGTTTTAATCGTAGGTAGGGCAATTTACAAATTTATCAAAAAAAAAAAAAGTTTTTTTTAAAATATTTTTTTTTGTGTTGCATTGTCGATACCCTACCCCCCTGTGGAGTATGGAGCGCTAATTCAAAGTAGCCTTGTATATAGCTGCGAGACATTGTTCGTCCGGTACACAAACCACATTCAGAATAAAAAGTCCTCGACGCAGAAGCTTTAACCATGTGTTTCTAAATTCAAATAAAAATCAAACTTAGAATTAATAAAGCCCACATGAACGGTACTCTCATGTATGTGTTTCTCTCCTGTTCCCACTGTCCTGGCAAAGGTTCAAGCCAAGGCTCGCACCACCTAGGTGGCCCTTGCGCTAGTTGCCTACTCCTCTCTCGCGGCTGAGCGCTACCCGGCTTGCCCTCCCGCCCGGGGCCGCTGCAGAGGCTACACAGCCGAGCCGTTCGAAAAAAGAATTGAGTTAAAGCGCCAAAGTAAAAACATGTTGTTGATTTTGTATTATTTTTCAAAACTTGTGATTCTTCGAGTTCGATTTATGTGTAATAATAGTGGATTATTAACCGTACTTAGAATACGTGCGTGCCGGTAGGCAGGATATCATTCTAACCATTGAGACCAACATCTTTCGTGGTACGGCTATTGCAAACTCTGTGTTATAGATTTTCAAGTTCAAGGTTTCAGATGTCAACTGGCGTTGGCGTGGATATCACGAGGCGTGGCGCGGCGAAACCGTCCTTTGCGGGATAGTTCAGTTTAAAACAATTATATATTGATAAGAATACAGTCATCATCTTAATTATCACGGCAAATATAGCATTCAGAGAAAGTCGTAGAACCGAATGAAATAAGGGTTAGAACAAGAAAGAGAGCTTTCTGGTATTTTACAAATAACCCTGTACCCATATCTTAGTCAATTAAATTTAATAGTTCAATTATACCATTACGAAAATACATCGTACTGGCTATCATCGCTGAGGAGATGATCAGCGTTCCAGCAGTCATTTTTCTTCTCCCAGTCCTGAAATAAACATAACATAAACCACTTTACACTTACAGCACCTACGCTAGTATGAGTCATGGGTGGAGGAAACACATTACTTTTTTATTCAAGATAGGCAAACGTTTGATCACTATCTCACCTGATAGTAAGCAAAGATCCGGTCAGGGTCCACTAAAGTAGGTTTAGTAGGTTACAACATATTGTGGTCACAAGCATCCTAACGCTCCACATCGCTTTACTCATCGTTAGAATAAGAATCATAGTCCAGTCATTTTAGCATAAAAAATCTCGCCCTCTATCGCAAAAACGGTTGAGCACATAAAAAACATTACGCAAATTTTATGCTCTAAAATATTGTAACAGATGTTAACAGCATTGAAGCAATAAAAACCGAGATAATTGCGAAAAAGTGTTTTTTTACCTTTGACATTGAATAACTTACGACGCAGACACGAGATTTTATGATACTTTAGAGACAACTATAGACGCCAAAATGGAGATACAAAAATTCAGCTTATTATTTATTTATCTATAGGATCATCAACATAGATAGATAATACTTTATTGATCGACTTTACAAGATGAGATAAAACTAAGGTAACAAACAAGCTTATACGTAAAGTATCACAACAGGCGGTCTTATCACTAATAGCTATCTCTACCAGGCAACCTTCACAAATATTCACATCAAAATATTCTCAACAGCATTATCTTAAAATTTTCAAACCAAATGTCACTATATTTAAAGGTGAAGACTATATCAATTAGTAAAAGACCTTGGTATCCTGTTCGATCACCAGCTTACATTCCATAACTATATGCAGGCAGTTGCATCAAAGTGTTTCAAGAAATTAGGATTTGTAACACGCAATTGCACAGATTTCACAAATATCGAGGCTTTGAAACTACCATAAACCTCACTTATTAGAACAAAAATTTTATCGAGCGCCTGCATATGGAATCCACACGAAATAAATTATGCGGTAATGATAGAAAAGGTTCAGAAACGTTTCTTGCGTTTCCTATATCAGAAAAGATTTGGGGCTTATCCTTTCATGTATCCAACCAAAGTCTTGCTGGGATCGTTGTGCTTTAACTCTCTCAAAACTACGCGACTATGTAACGAATATTACATGGCCGCTTGTTTAACTCTGATCTATTGAGCGAGATGAGCCGCCAGGGTGCCTGAGCAGCGCGCGCGGTCCGTAGCGGTTGTGTGCCTTTGTTTGCCAGCAGTCCCCAGTGTACACTATCTCTGACTTTTAAAGGTAGGTACCTATATGTAAAATGTATATTATAACAAACCAACAAGTAGGTACAATAAAATGTGGTGGTAAAATAAATACGATTTCATTTGCACGAAAGCTGTAATTTTGCATGAATATACATATTAGCCACGTCAACAAAGTTCTTGAAAAAACAAAATCTTGAAAAAATGTTTTTTTGCATATGTCAAAAGAAATTACGGAAGTAGTATATATAAAAAGTTAAAAGGAAAACTATCATAGCTAAGTAGGCTTCAATAAATCAATGTTCGCAGCATGTACTTGTCTACGATCCGGTAAAAGATCAAAGTTTTACTTAAATTACAAAAAAGAAACATGCGGGGCAGTCTTTGGGGACTGCCAATAGAAGTGAAAACGATATATAATGTATATAATATCCGGATGACCGAGCTTTGCTCGGTTTTTTGTTTTGATATAATGTGTTTGAATTTGTAGCCTCAGAAAGCTCCATCTAGTATCGAGTAGAAACAGTTTTTTACATCGGTCATGGCGTAATAGATGGCGCTGATAGTTTCTTAAACCCGGTTTTTCAAATGCAGTTTGGGAACCGAGCATTTCTCGGACCTGGAACGTTGATAAATCGATTCCTTGGGCGAACACGGCGAAACGTCGACGACGAGCGCGGGAGCGGCCCCGGCTCGTGTTGGCTTCGCCGGCTAGGTCGCGGTCTGTAAGTACTCATAGTGTGCGTGCTGAGGCACGTGCGTACGGCCGTGCACACATACAAGACGCATTTGGTACCACTCTATGAAGATAACATACTTATTTGTTTCTACTATGCTAATGGACGGATAATACAAGTGCATGTACCTGTCCATAAACAGCGCCACAAACACTCCCGAGGGTATCTCCGTGACAGAAGTAAGGGAGAAGACGGTAAAGAAGTCTAACCCTAAGTTTTCTGACATTCTCACAAGCCCCCCAAAGACTGAGATATAGCCTGTAACATTAATTATGAATTGTGTATCAAACTTAATTATAATATTGATTAATAGTTATAAGTATAAATTGCATAATCTGACAATCTTACAGTCTAGAGTGAGCAGGTATTTACCAGCCGAGCATGCTACATCTTCAACCGCCGGTGAAGATGTACATGGTCAAATGCGACAGTTCCACATATCCCTACTGATCTATCTGTAGGGGAGATGCTTGTCTATCAATTATAAAAAAAAAGTTAAGTGAGACTACTTATAATTCAAGCAATTTTGCTTTTAAAACTAATTCGGTGTCTATTTTCATAAAGCAAACAATTGAATAAAAATTAAGAAACTGTGACAACCATTCGAAGTTAACTAGTCGTTCGCGCCGAACTGAGATCTCGCGCCTACATTTCGCGTATTAGAGAAAAGCTTTCGAGGTTAATAAATTGAGGTTTAAATTACGGATGACGTTCCGATACTACCTTTGACCATATGGTGGATCTATGGAGCGTTACGCCCTTTCGTCTGCTCCGGCAACTGATCGATCACATAATAATATAAAAAAAACATACTAACTGGTAAGTAAATCGTGACGCCGTCAGTTGAGTAGAAACTGACAAATAAACTATGTCACCTCGTGGGCCACTACAACAATAGCTACAATAGTAGGTAATAGCTACGAGAGCTCCGAGTGCTACGAGTGCTCCGTGCTACGGAATCATTGAACTAACATGTGAAAAGAGGTTACAGTTACACAGCTGGTTCAGGAATTACTAGTGCTACGAGTGCTACGTGCTACGGAATCATGGAACTAACATGTGTAGAGAGCTCGTACTGTACAGTACTGATCAGGAATTACGAAAATGTTAGGTACTTCATCAACTCAGAAAAGTCCCCATAGATTTCTAAAAAGGATATTGATCAACGGCCGAAGATGTAGTATGATTGCCTAGAAGATATCAATTACTCTAAGCTTGAAGAATCCTAGATTATACCGTTCCACGCCTTCGCCGTAACCAAGGATGTTGTAGCTAAAGTAATCCGTAGGTTTGTTTCCTATCTCGATGGCCGTAACATAGAAGCGAAGAACTGGAATATGTCACCCATGACGTTTGAGAGTTTGTCTTATTTTAATGCGTAAAATTAAAATTATTTACATGCTACAATGGCGGCGGCTATAAATAGGAATGTCATGATAATTATTGTATTACGAAGCGGTGGGCTCTTCAGGACTGCCTTGTAGTTTTCAATGACCACAGGAGGAGGTTCTAGGGGCTGCTCCTGAAAATTATAGACAAAGAATATAAACCTTTTTTAATATCTGTATACAAAAAAAAAACTAAAGTGATCTCTATTTACCTTGGCCACGCCATGACTTGAGAACGACATTACCGGCTTCAGTCATCTTTTTTTTAATTTTACTAGTTTCTTACGGAAAGAAACATTAAGTAAATTGCACAGAAATATTCAGTAGGTCTATTCTGGTCGTCAAAATACGATTGTTCGAATTGATGTTACGTCGATACGACAGTCGATTGATTGAAATTTCAGTTGATTCGATGTTGATAACAAAAGAAATTCGCTCGATTTCGACGTCGATGTGACGCCCGGAATAGACCCCCAGAAAACTTAACGACGATATATACTTCGCGTGATTAATGAATGTGAATTTACCAGAGAGCAATTTACAAACTTAATAGATAAAAAAAGAATGTTGAATGAAGCTGAATAAATCATAGACAAATTCAAGAAAAAGGAAAACATGGAAAATTCAACATTTTCTCATGGCCAGGAATTTTCCTTGAACTGTCTGTCACTGTAACTGAAATTTAGTAAAGTACTAGGCAAACATAAACATGAAGAAGGTAATAATTTAGTCAATAAGTTTTTAGTATGGTAAGTACTAGGCAACGTTAACGTGAAGGAGGTAAAATGATTTTTTTCTTTACTTAGCATTGCAACGCATGCCGAGTATTATAGCTATTGTATAGGTAATACGGCATCTAATTTTACCTCTCTGTGACTTATATACATTTCAATTGGATGCCCGCGTAGCAATGCTATCGGTTTTTGCCGCGAAAGTAAAAAATGGCATTGTGGATTTTGTATTATTTTTCATAATTTGTGATTTTTCTAGTGTTAATATGTAATAATGTAGATCATTACCCATTAATGCGTACTCATGTGCGTAGGCACATCATACAGTTGAAAAGTGTGATTTTCGCTTTCACACCAAAACTCCAATAAAAGTTTCTAAATAAGTTTCTACCACTTAATCAGGGCATGACTTGACTATTACTGGGACCATTGTTATAATTAACTTGACAGTGGTTTGTGACTAAGACATTATTATTATGAAATATGTACATATACATATACATTTTGGAGAGTGTACTCAGGATTTACATGATATAATTCCTCCATGCCCTTTTTACCCTCAAACAACAAGACAAACTGTAAAACGTCATCCATTTATGGTTGACATACCTCCAGTTCGCTCGAAGCGTTCTACGTTCATCATCCGTACAGCGAAGGAGTGAAACTCATTGCCTGCGTCTTTGTTCCCTGAACGGTACAATCTGGGTGTCTTTAAGTCTAGAGTGTATAAGGTACCTTCTAGGCAAGATGTTCCATTTTCGGCTGCATCGTCACTTTCCATCAGATGAGACAGCGGTCAAATGTTTGCCTATCTAGCATAAAAAATATATGTTAGTTGACAATTTGTTCCAGATTGATATGTTGAATTGGCTGTCAATGAAACTTGTTATTTATAGTAAAGTTGAGTCAACAATTAGTTCTGGGTATACGAAAATATTCCTGTTTCTTTCTAATCCTTTCGATCCACGACCTTTTCGATTCACCCTCGTACTGTTATTTATTGTGATAGAGTCACTTGCTATATTAAAGCAGTTACCTCTTTGTCAACCATCTGGGTTTCAGATATTTTCGTTAACGGCTTATTCACTTTTGCAACCGCTACTACGGTTTCGGTCACCTTTCCTTTTGCCAGTAACCAACTGAAATTAAGAAGCAGACATGAACATGGCTTATTTGTCTATGACGGCTTTGAACGCGTTAATTAATGTGTTAATCCTGAGTACAAGATATGTACATAAGAAATTTCAAAAAAATCTGAAGAGAAACACACTAAGACATACATACACACTAAGGACATTTACTTACAGACTTATGAGTCAACGCATAGCTTAAACCGCTGGTCGTAGAGAATGAAAAATTGGAAGGTACATTTGTCTTAGTATGTAAAACAGAAGAGAGAGAAGGAAATAGAAAGGAACAGTGGGCGTGGAACATCAGCCAGGCATGGTAATAAATCATATTAACGTCAACTAGATGAATTCCGACTAGACCGCTTCACAGTTGCTAAACCGACTTCGAAGACAAAAACAAAAAAACAACAAACTCATTCACACTCACAGCCCCACACTAAGTTCAAAGACTTGTATCGTGGGTGCCGGAAACATTCACATCACACACACATTACACCCAGAACCAGAAGCACAAATATCCCTTGGGGAGGAATTTGTGCTACTGCCGGGAATCGAACCCAGGACCCACGGCGCTGAGGGCAGACACCTGTCCACTGCGCCAACTGGGTCGTCGTTACAACTATCGGATTTATTCACCAAGCAGTCTTTCGTTCTAATTATACGTCTCAATGGCTTACATATAGCTAGAAGAAGAATATCCTATCACCACTAAGTCTAGATAAATTTAATTTTATTTTTTGCATGTTTTTTTTTACAACGGAAACTGAACTTTAATAATTACAAGGGTTACAATAGTCGTTACCAAAATTCTATCGATATCGATAAATTTAGTAATATTATTATTAATTTTTGTTTGTCTTAGTTCTCGAAATCGTGAATTTAACATTGATTGGACAGTTCTGTCAGGTTCTATTCAGTGCTTGAATTTGATACATTTTGTCCACATTTTAAGAGGCTGGGAATCCTCACATTGCCCTCACTTGTCATATTTCAAGTAGCAGTATATGTGAGGACGAATTTGTCATCTTATAAAAAACTCGGTAGTGGGCACACATATTGCACCCGGAACAGAGACAAACTTAAAAGCGTGCCTCGAACCCTCACAAAATCTGGCAAAATTTCGCATGTTATGGGCCCGACGGTATATAACAAGCTGCCAGAACAAATAACTGAAGCGCTCACACTTACTTCTTTTAAAAATCGCCTAAAATACTGGCTTATCCAGCAGACGTTCTAAAGCTTTGACGAATTTATTAATTACAAATTGTAATCATATTATTATATTTATTTCGTAACTTGACAATTATTATTTTTACTGACATTTATTATATAGGCATTTTAATATTAGTATTGACTTATATGATTTTAATATTATTATTAAATTGTTATGTATATTTGATATTTTTCCTACTTAAATTGTAGTAGTGTATCCAAAAGTGTTTAGATATAAGTTAATGACGTGTAAATTTTATGGTTATCAATAAAAATGATTATGATTATGATTATGATTATGATACAATATATGTCGATGCCTTTAAAATTACTTCGACTTGTTTTGAGAAATCATAACACAATAATTAGCGGTGCGGCCGAAATCGACAGCGCTATCAACAAGCTTAACGAAAACCTCACAAGGATAATTGTCTGTTACTCAATCCAAACAAATTTTTTTTTTAGAGGTGGTAGTGCATTTTGTGAGTTGCTCGCCTGGCTTGCTACCAAAGTAGCTTACCACCATCAAGTTGAAAGTCTGCCGCCACGCCAAATACGGTGTTCCGGCAGTTATCCTTGAGAGCCTGCGTATTCCAGGTCTAGTGTGTTTACCAGCTTCGATCACATCGTCACTTACCATCAGGTGAGATAGTGGTCAAACACTAGCCTGTCACAAATAAAAAAAAAAAAACTAAATACCTCGTCTTTGGTAGTAAGCACCAGTTAAGAAATATTAGCCCCTTTTTAGTAGTCTCCCTAACGGGTGATCCTATTGAGCGTGTGCATGAAGCTCGCAACCTGGGCTTGCACATGGATACCGGTATACGAGAAGCATGGCGCAACCTCTATTCAAAATTGTTTTTACAGATTAAAGGTTTTGTATAAAATGAGGCCTTATTTAAAATAAGAGCTGTATCAATCGGCTCAACAAGTTGGATGCCGTATCCAACTTGTTGAGTCTCTAATCTTATCGAAATTGAATTACATGGACTCAGTAATTGGGCCGCGATTGCTAGCCTGTACACAAAAATTAATTCAGCGAGTTCAGAACGCGTGCGCACGATTCTGTTTCGACATACCGTTAAGGGCACATGTAACACCATTCCTCAATGAGCACTCCATTTTGAAGATGAAGCACCGGCGAAAGCTTTACTTAGCCTGCCTACTTTTCAGAATTATAAAATACAGAAGTCCATTTTTATAATAAGTAACCAGAGAAAATGCATTCAGGTTATATAAACGCTTTCACACACACAGTCCCACACAGGTCTGATGACTTGTGTCGTGGGTGCTGGAAACATTCACATCACACACCCAGAACCAGAAACGCAAATTTCCTTTGGCGAAAAAACTTGTGTTCCCACCGAGAATAGAACCCGATGCCAGCTTAGAAGACGAACGCGCTCTCGACTAAGCCAATGGGCAGTTCGCTTAGTTGGCTGTTTGGTATCTAAAAAAAAACAACCGTACACACACTCGGTCTCGTTATATCATTTTGTAAAATACTGACCTAGCACTCTCCGTTAAGATAAAAGGCACTATAAGCACGATAAGCATTGGCAGTGAAGTCAGCCACAGCAGCTTCCGCCAGTCGGCCATCCACAGCGCCAGGAATGGCAGCGATATGCAGCCGCACCCGTAGAACACCGCTGTTGTAATATTCGCGAAAAAGGAACGCTTGCCCGGACCGACGTATTCTATAACTGAGAAGACATTGACGTTTGTCTCTATAGGGCCTGATTCTTGAATGGCCAGATTAAAAAAAAAGGGTGTGTCCAGATATATCATGGTAATCTGTTCATTTAGAAGCCTGGCTTTGTAGAAATCTGTCCGTTCAGGAATATCTTATCTTAGGTTACTGTAGTCACTGTGAGTGGATGAGCAAGATGGATAGATCGTCTTGTTTGAGTGAAAGAGATCACAGCGTAATACATACATATAAACACGCATAGGGAAGAAAATTGGCAGCTTCTGGTAAGATTTTAAAATAGTTTGTTCAGATATAACTACTCTATTTACTTACTGGCCGAAATCAATAAAGCGGTCCAGTTTAGGAGTAATTAATTTAGAGGGTAAAGCTAATTTCACATCAGTATACTTCGAGATACTCAATAGAACCTGCTACACGCCTGACACGTTTGGTTAGAACGGACGAACCGTCTCCCAGCATGCCATAAATTCGAACCAAATGCGTCCAAGGTGTTGCATCTTTTCCAAGTAAACGTTTATTTCTACGTCTTAATATAGCATCATCACGTTCGCGGCAGTCGCGGACGAGAAGTGGAATAGAAAGAGACGAAGATCATTACTACCTTGCTATACCTACTCTTAAAGCTGTAATAAGTTTCAGAAGCTGCATATCTTACCTATAATATACATCATCATAAATAAATGATCGTAGGACATTCCCACAAGGAAACGGCACAAGGAAAAGTCCCAGAAACCGTGGGTGAATATTGTGCCGATGCCTCCAATGCATCCAATCATATTTGACCCTGGAATCCATCAGTATAGTGTAATGGTTAGACCATTTTATTATTACAATAACACCTTTGATACAAGTACTTCTAAATCGACAGATAACATCAGGTGAGACAGAGGTCAAAGTTTTGAAAGGAAGCCGCCTGGTGACTCGGCCTCTAGGGAATCAGAATACTCCGGGCGTGTTCGGAGAAAATAAAAAAATAATTCGTTAATTATAGCTAACAGCAACTAATTCTTCTGTTTTAAATAATTCAAACTGATTGTTATTTCAGGTTTATCAAAACATTGCCTTATTTAAAACATTAAAAAGCAGTGTTTTGACTAGTCGCGACTGCCTGAGACGTTACGAAGGCAGTGGGTGCCACCATCGTCGCCAGTAAAATGATTGAACAGAGGAGCTCTCAGAAAATTATCGTTTTTGTAAGGGAAAGCTACCTTATTACAGGCAGAACGTGGCTTGGAAGTTGTTAAAAAGTATTGTAAAATGGTTCTGTACGGTTTATTATTGATATTATAATCGTAACACATTTTGGAGGCTTCTTAGTTATCGCATCTATATTTGAAGTTGAAAACGTTGACAAACACAAACACTTCCTACGGCTATCAAAGTTACGCTAACACAATCTCTTTTCTTGTCCATTTTTGATAATGGCGATGCCTGCTACTTAGATATCCAGGCAGACGCAGTTCGAAATGGCATACAAAATATGGTCGGAATAGTGTTTTAACGTTTGAAAATGAGGCTGGTCAAGCAGTTTCTGTTACTGGTGCTCGATATCGCAATCGCAACATGATAACACGCTTTGTTTCTGCCTCAGTTTAATGGTATTGTTATAGCCGACATGGACAATTTCGATAAAAGAGTGAGATGTGCCAGCAAAGCCATGGAGGCCGATTGCCCGAAGTGTTATTCCATAAGTAACCCTATATTATGTATTTTATGTTTAAAAAAAAGACATACTGAAGATTTATATAATATGTTTACGATGAGTCCTCCCCATCAAAAAGTTGTCTGGAAAAGATCGCTCTAAGCGGTAAGACCGCCCATTGTACTAGCATATTTTTATTTTTCACTGTTATTTTATTTTTGAATTGGTGTACAAAAAAGAGTTCATCTATATATATATTTTTGAGGGTCCATGTTTGCTCGCGTCCGTGGGACTTAGCTCCAGTTGTCCCACACGTGGCCCTTGGGTGGCGCTAAAGGAGCAACATCATAAGTGGTGGTAGGCCTTGGCCGCCGGCTTTCGAACCACCCCCCGGACAAAGCCACGGTGCCAAGCTATTCGCCAAGCGATTTGCGTTCCACCGTGTTGTCCGGGCTAGCCGTTCAGGAAGACGGGTCGGGTACAGATGCGCTAATGAAGATGGCAGGATGAGTGACACAGTTTTAACGTCGCATCGGGTAGCCAAGATCGGAGAGCAGCGGGATCCGAGGCACGGTTCTCCGCTGGCCGACCGCAGATAGTTGGGGGCCCAAGTAATGAGCTAGCCACTCATGAAAGGCTGCCCCGCCATCTAGCGAAAAATCCCAGGAGTGCGCCATCGTGCCGGTTGGCGACCGGATGCGAGGACCCGATGGACACTCCCGGGGGGGCTCGGGCGTCCCCGCGGTCTCCGGTTTTGATTTCCCACTGATGGGTCGTTTGATACTGTATGTCACTGAGTCAGTAATTAGCGCTTTGTCCCACTTCCGTCTTCTTACCTTCACTCCCCCCCAAAAATGAAAGTTAAAAAGAACAGTAAGGCATTTAAACAACGGAAGCACGTCCTCGCTCTTCATGTGCACCTTTGTAATATAAGAGGTTTGCACAGCAACATCAACCCGGTCCACCACCATCTTGAAACCGCAAAACCTCACCTACTGTTCCTTACGGAGACGCAGATCAGATGTCCAGCTGACGCGGCGTATCTTGCTTACCCGGGCTATAACCTTGAACATAAGTTCAAGCAGCGCTCGGGAGTTTGCATGTACGCTCGTGATGACATCTGCTATCGGCGTCTCCGTAATCTTGAAGACCCCAGCTTCTCAACTATCTGGGTTCTGGTGGATACAGGCATGGAGAAAATTCTCTATGCCTGTGTTTACCGTGCGCACTCTGGAGACGTGGAGACAAATAGGCTCATGACACACCTCAGTGAGGCGGCCGACGTGGCACATCAGAGGTATCCTTCTGCTGAATTAGTGGTTCTGGGGGATTTCAATGCTCACCATCAGGAGTGGCTATTCCCATACCAGAACACTGACCATGCTGGGAGAGAGATGCGTAAGTTAGCATTGACGCTCAACCTCACCCAACTGGTCCAAGAGGCAACGAGGATACCGGATGTTGATGGCCACACAGCCAATTGCTTAGACCTTCTGCTGACAACAGACCCAGACCGCTATTCTGTGTCGGTTTCATCACCGCTTGGTAGCTCCGACCACTGTCTGGTGAAATCTGTGTCTGTCCATTCTCCGCCTGATCTCAGCCCAAAAGGCACTCGGCGGGTTTGGAGATACAAGTCAGCAGATTGGGATGAGATGCGTTCCTTTTATGCATCTTATCCTTGGCGGCAAGTTTGCTTCTCTTCGAGCGATCCCTCTGCTTGCGCGAATGCTGTGGTAGACGTGATGCGTTTAGGCATGGAGTATTTCATTCCATTCTCTGACGCACCTCTATCCAGTAAAGCTCGCCCCTGGTTTGGGGCCGAATGTGGACACGCGGAAGCGTTAAAACATGAAGCCTACACCGCTTGGGCTGAAGCTCGAATTCGCAAGGCTAGGAATATACGTGAAAAGAAGAGAGCCTTTAACAAAGCTGCCAAGTCTTGCAAGAAGGTTCTTAAGAAGGCACGCTTTGACCATATTAGCCGGATTGGGGCCAAACTTGCTTCGTATCCCTCAGGGAGTAAAGCGTTTTGGTCCCTGGCTAAGTCGGTTGAAGCGAACTTCTGCCGTTCCTCACTGCCTCCAATGCTGAAGCCTGATGGGACACTGGCTCACACCGCTGAAGAGAAAGCTAATTTGTTTGCTTCACTCTTTGCGGAATCTTCACATCTAGATGCTGGTAGCGCTGTACCTCCGAGTTTGCCTGTCTGCGAGTCGACCATGATGGAAATCCGCATTCGACAGGTCGATGTACGTAAAGCGCTGCGCAATCTGGATGTGAACAAGGCCTGTGGCCCTGATGGCATACCAGCCATAGTTCTGAGGACATGTGCGCCTGAATTGTCTCCGATACTGACACGCCTCTTTCGCCTCTCTATGGAGACTGGTCAAGTGCCGAAAGCATGGAAGTCCGCCAACGTGCAGCCTGTGCCCAAAAAAGGAAGTCGCGCCGACCCTGTCAACTACAGGCCGATCTCAGTCACGTCCATTCTCTGTAAGACAATGGAACGTGTACTGAACAAGAAACTCCTAGGCTATCTAGAAGCAAATGACCTTCTGAGTGACCGGCAATATGGGTTTCGCCAGAACCGGTCAACAGGAGACCTTCTAGCATATGCCACTCACATATGGAGTGAGGCCTTGGAAAAACACGGCGAAGCGATTGCGGTATCGCTTGATATTTCCAAGGCCTTTGACAGGGTATGGCACGATAGCCTTATTGGCAAGCTTCCAGCTTATGGTTTACCTCCCGGTTTATGTGCTTGGATCTCAGACTTCTTGAGGGAACGATCGATTCGAGTTGTCGTTGACGGCTGCTCGTCCGATCTAATGGCAATTAATGCCGGGGTACCTCAAGGGTCAGTTCTTTCGGCAACTTTGTTTTTGGTACACATTAACGATCTGCTTAGGCCCGGTATCTTTGGGTACGCAGACGATAGCACCGTTGTCGAGAGATTTATATCTAATGCACGAGCCGGTAAGGTACAAGTCCAGTCTTTAAGAGAGGCAATGATTGGGCGTTTGAATTCGAACTTGTTGGCGGTGTCCGATTGGGGCGATGCTAACTTAGTTCGATTTAATGCGTCCAAAACACAGGCGTGTCTCTTCTCCGCCAAACGGAGTCCGTTTGACCTATCTCCAACCTTCTAAGATGTACCAATACCGATAGCAAACAAACTCGAGCTTCTTGGCGTTACCTTATCGTCAAATCTTAACTTTGGCACCTACATTGAAGCCAGAGCTCAACTGGCCGCTAAGAAGTTGGGTATCCTCGCCAAGGTCCGGCAGTACTTCACACCTCGCCAGCTTCTTAACTTATATCAAGCGCAAGTCCGATCGAGTATGGAGTACTGTGGCCATCTCTGGGATGGATCCGCTAAGTACCAGCTTGAAGGTCTTGAGGCTATTGACCGACGGGCAAAAAGACTTATTGGCGATAGTAAGCTGATTGAGTCCAGATTGCACAGCCTTGGTCACAGGCGTATGGTCGCAAGTCTATCGGTATTCTATCGTTTGCATTTTGGAGAGTGTGCGCAGGAATTACATGAGTTAATTCCACCATGCCCATTTTACCATCTAACAACCAGACAAACTGACAAACGTCATCCATTTATGGTTGACATACCTCCAGTTCGCTCGAAGCGGTTTGCTTCTACGTTCATCATCCGTACAGCGAAGGAGTGGAACTCATTGCCTGCGTCATTGTTCCCTGAGGGGTATAATCTGGGGGTCTTCAAATCGAGAGTGAATAGGTATCTTCTAGGCAAGCATGTCACATCTTCGACCGCATCATCACTTTCCATCAGGTGAGATAGTGGTCAAATGCTTGCCTATTCCGCATAAAAATATATATATATATATATATATGTATCTAACAGGCCATATTGGTCTCTCTTTGTTAATTCTTGTCAGCCAGTAAACATGCTTACATAATCCCTTACCAACCAAGACGGGCAGCCTTCCATGGTGATCTGCCATCCATCCAAATAAGAAGCCTCCCAAGAAAGTTCCTGACACGAAAAAAACTTGAGCTGTAGGCACATTTTTAGCGTTCTGGCAGACCCAGTTCCTCTGCAATAGAAAAACACAAACATCGCCCGTGATAAGTAACCTTGAACCTCGTAGATGGACGAAGAAGTAATAAAAATGTATGTATGGAAGAGTAGAGAAGATAAGAAAGAAAGGAGTTGTGGAATTGGTGGAGTTTGGTAAGGGCGGCTAGAAAAGAAAGTGCAAAGTCTTTTTTACACGCCAACCCGGCATGAAAAGGATTAAGGCCGAGATATAATAGAAAAAGTAACCCTCAACGTGTAAGAACTAGTTTGTTTTTCGTCTCTATGTGTTAATGATATTTTTGTCACGGAAACTGCATAATACTGATCACGTACCTCGCTGACCACCGTATCGTAGGGGATGTCAGTCAGTTCGAACTCCCAACCATTCTGGCACCGCTCCTTCGGCGTGCGAGGGTCAGGAGCAGTCAGGGGCTCACCTGACAGTAACGCCTCAGTCCAGTTGACAACGTACGTGTGACACTTATCCCATTTCTTGTTGCCCTCGGCCACCCCTGGCGCCGTTAAATAATGTCTGTAATACCGCCATAAACGCTTATACATAAGCATTCAGTAACATTTGTACCGTTTAAGGTGGTAGTAGTACTACAGATTTGTCCGGTAGTCACCTAGGCGATGTAAGGGTTACTGATTTCGATTAAATGGACCAAAGTACCAGTGAAATTACCGAACATATAGAGACTATTATAGTTATTGGTGTTCCAAGATATATTCCAGCATTACAGATAGCCGGCGTGAAGCGTAATTGAAGATACGACTTGCTCGTATTGCTTGTCTCTACTCTCACTGCCATCACAGGTCCAAAATTGGTAGAAGTTAGCAATTTCAATAAATGTTTGTCAATATTATTTACTTAAAAAAATTACACAAGTTAAGGTTCTCTTCAACAATATTATCTATGATACAGAGTTAAATCATACGCCATATAAACTTATAGGTTATTATACTGGGTAACTATGCCTTATTTAGGGTTCACAAGAAATTATTATACACTAGCCCTGCCCCGCGGCTTCGCCCGCTATTATCAAGTTAAAAAGTAGCCTATGTGCTAATTCTAGGTATTATCTATGTACATTCCAAATTTCATCCAAATCCATTCAGTCGTTAAAGCGTGAAGAGGGAACAAACACACTTACACACTTACACACAAACTTTCGAATTTAAAATATTATATTAATATACATATTTTCTTGAATTTGATCAGCAGCAGTAATATAGTAAATAACAATGACGATTTAACTGCTAAATTACCTTAGCGTTTTGTTTATGTGTTCCAACTCTGGTACCCGGCACCAGTGTCGCTGGGGGATGGCTGCGATGAACAGATGCAGGAAAAATACGAATGCGTAGAACAACCCGAAGGGTAGCATAGAAATAAAGAGCAGTTTCTAACATGGAAAGAAGATACAAAAACAATGGTATTACAATTATAAAAACACAGGCGCGGCGCAGAGTGGCTACCTCTGTCATGGATTCGCCAAGTATCAGCTCTAATATCCTGATTTATTTCTTCTATGGTATTACGAACTGTAGACTGCACAGGAATTTCACGCGCAAACCACTCTACAATTAGACGACTAAATTGAAAAGACTATTTTCATTATTGGTTCAAAAACATTATCGCTACATTCATTCTTTATCTGTTTATATCGCTACATTCTTTACCTGTTTACATACAGAGAAGGAACTACTTACTACTTCTTAAGGTTTTTTTAAAAAAAAATAGTGTCGAGTAATTAATATTTTCCAGTATTATTAAATATTTCGTAAATATAGTCATAGTCACAAGTCACATTCAAGAAAAAGAGTTATGTTCCAGTCACAGTCAGTCATGCCCCAGCAAAGTGGTAGAAACTTTACTAGAACATATACCTAATAGGTAGGAGTTTTGAAGCGAAAGCGAAAACCACGTTTTTCAACTTTATACGATTTGCCTACAATCATGCACGTTCACGAACTATAAATAGTTAATAACCTACGATTATTACATATTTAAACTCGAAGAATCACAAGGTTTTGAAAATAATACATTACGGACAGCGTCATTTTTTCAATTTAGCATCAAAACCTTTTTTCCGTATTGTGTATTGAATACACGGGACAATAAGTCACACCAACACATCAAAATATGACTGTAAAACTTTTTTATTAAACTCTTACGATTGTTCTTTTTAAAACTATGTAATTATAATAATATAACTCACCTCATAAGTGAATAGTGGTTTAAAATATTTGTTGATTCTGCGCAGCGGATATATCCAAACTTTGGCAATATTTACTTCTAAGACTAACAATCCACTCCAATGAACCGACTGCATGCCGGTAGGGCTCCACCTTACTCGTAAGAGGCTGTAGTGGTTAAAACAGGATCAATTAAACATCCACACGTCTGGGGGGTGGCCTTGGTGAGCAAGGTAACCCCTCCATGGGAGCAGTGGCCCGGTGTTCATCCGGGCCTACCGCCGCCGTGCTCGGGCAAGATAGTAACTGCTACCTGTAGTGGTCTGCTCACGGGGGTATTTAGTGGGTTCGAGCCCCACACATCCCTTTCCATGATCCCTGGAAAGGAAGGGAAGTGGCAAGGCATTTTCCTCCCCCACAAAAAAATAGAAGGATCAATTAAACATGACATAAACGTAAACGCTTTCACACTCACAGTCCGACACTAAGTTCGACGACTTAAATTGTTGCCGGAAACATTAACATTACACATTCAATCACACCCAGAACCAGAAACACAATTTTCCTTGGGGAGAAAACAAACATAACACAAAACGCTTTAACAATCATAGCCCCACAGTTAAATGAAACATATCGTGGGCGTCGGAAACATTCCCTACTACACAATCACACTCAGAAACTGAAACACATATTTCCTTTGGGGAGAAATCTCTTATTTCAGGTAGTCACTACCCATCGAATTCATTGTCTGTAATTGTTTAGGCTTCGGAATTCGGCAATAGTATACTACATTCTTTTATCCTATTAATATACATCATCATTATCTCAGCCACAAGAAGTCCACTGCTGGATATAGGCCTCCCTCAAAGATTTCCAAAAAGAACGGTTGGAAGCGGTCTGCGTTCAGCGTCGTCCAGCGACCTTCATTATGTCGTCCATCCAGTCATTAATATTCATTAATTGATAATATTGTTTACACGTCATAGGGTAATTTATTTTTAGCATGATAATGTTGAGTAAATATTTATTGTTTTTATGATCCCAATATACATAATCAATCTGAGGATTATATAAATCACTAGTTGTACCTCGCGGCTTCGCCCGCGTATATTGAAAAAAGATATTTATCGGATTAAATTATCAATCCAAGCCATACTTGAATACACCTGAACATAGAAAAAAAACATCAAAATCAGTTTAGTCGTTTAGGAGGAATTTAGTCATATACACGCGTACATAAGAATTATTATTCTTCTACCTTAAATCTTATTAACGAAAATAATTTATTTTTTTTGCTGTCGGTATTATGTTTTCTACTCTTGATTTGAAGAGTCCCAGATTACACTATTCGGGGAACAAAGACGCAGGCAACGAGTTCCACTCCTTCGCTGTACAGATGATAGGTAATTAGAGCCTAAGGTATAGAATACTATATACTAACAATCAAATTTGGATGCCCACACAGTGCCTGCTGTCGCATCTGATTTTTAGAGGCCTGTATTTATGAATACTATAACGATTATGAATAATGATTATTATTATTTCTCACAATAATTTCTGCTCTTTACACTCACAAAGTACCTTATATTTATTAAATTATAAATGCATCTACCGACATAATGTACAATCCATGGGACAATGCAGCTCCTTGGGTATATATCTTATTTATCTCTGATGCAGCTCCTCTGTGGGACAATGTATAAAAAGTTCCTCTCAGAGATAAATAAGATATACCTACCTGATATACCCAAGTTCCTCTATGGGCCAAGATAATGTAATCACTCTCTATGGGGACAATCTTGGACCAAGGATGTTGTAGCTAAAGTAATAGGATGGATAACTGACAAACTTACAGTGCCGAATATCAAACATACATGGAATCTTATCACAACTAACTAAGAGCGTATTTATAATGTCAAATCGTTTTATCAATTGCATAAAGAACCAATCATGGTTGCGGTCCCGACGAAATCGGGTGAAAGGTTAGAAAAGACCCCTGTGTCCCTCTCGCACAGAGCGACTAGTTCTAAAAAAGTTTCCAAGTGGTAGAAATTGCAGTCCGTAGTAATAATTTGTTTAATCGAAACCTTACAGAATATGTTTCTAAATGCCCTTCCTACTATCAAACTATTCTCAATAAACCGTTCTTTTTTCCTTTATAAACATATTTTGTAAAAACAAAATAAAGTTATCCTACTATCATACTTCCTACTAATATTATCAAGGCAAAAGTTTGTGAGTGTGTTTGTAGTTTGTTCCTTCTTGATGCTCAATTATGATTATATTAATGAATACGTTTGTAAATATGGAATATGCATACATTTTTATTCGATTGTTGCCGTTAATACATTGCCGGAAAGAAAATTTTCCTTCATAACAATACATCTCATATCGAAATAAGCATTGGGAAATGCAATCAGGTTTTTTTTTTTATTCAAGAAGGCAAACTTTTGACCACTATCTCACCTGATGGTAAGCGACGATGTGGTCGACGATGGAGCAAGCTTGCCTAGAAGATACCTATTCACTCGCGACTTGATGACTCCCATATTGTACTCATCAGGAAACACCGACTCAGGTAAGGAGTTCTATTTCTTTGCGGTTCGCACAATGAATGTAGAGGCAAAACGCTTAGTGCGCATTTGTGGAATGTCCACCATATAGCGGTGTCGCTTAGCAGTTTGTCTGCTTGTCTGACGATAGAACGGGGATGGGGGAACTAGATCGTGCAGTTCCTTAGCACACTCACCAAAATGTATCCGATAAAAACCGAGAGACTAGCTACCATGCGGCGCGGCGATGACACAAGCTCTGAAACTTTAAATTAGTCAGCTGCTCGCTACCAATGTGTCTCTTGGGTCTCCACTCAATGGTGTCAAGAGTCTCAAGCTGGTACTTAGCTGAACCGTCCCAAAGATGAGAACAGTACTTCATACATGATCGGACTTGTGCTTGATACAAATTGAGCAACTGTCTCGGTGTGAAGTATCGTCTCACCTTTGCAAGGATTCCCAGCTTTTTTGCAGCTAGTTGGGTTTTTGACTCGATGGAAGTAACAAAATTGAGCTTTGAAGTTAGAGTCAAACCGAGTAACTCGAGATGGTCAGTTACTGGTAGGGATACATTTCGGAAAGTTGGAGTCAGTTCAAATTGACTCCGTATAGCGGAGAAAAAAGTTTAGCAAATTTAAACACAGCGATTTTGCAAAAACAAATAGAATTAAAGGAAAGTTGACCAATCAGTGACCTCAAAAATGTGTAGCTTAGTCACGATCAGCTTAGCCAATAGCGAGCGTTTTCTATTTTGAAATTCCCATCCATTTTATTTATTAAAACTCCTTATAAAAAGCAATTAAAGAAGAAAATCATATTATGGGTGTAATTTTATAAAAAATGAAGATTAAAAAAATACTTGACCTGTATGTAAATTGTATGCTTATTTCCTATTGATAATTTATAGCGTTGTTATATTTTTCTTATATAACTATTATAGGCCAAAATGTTTGCTTGAAGATGAGTTGATTGGCTTGAAGAATTTAGTAATTTTTAATTTTGCATTGGGTCACACTCTACGACAATAATTTGTAAACAACAATTTGTGTCAGTAAGGTGTCATAAAAATTAGGGTTTACCTTCATTGGATTTTTTATGGATATATTGATGATCAAGCCGTGCCGCCCCGCAGCTTTGTCTGCTTTTATCTAGTTAAATAGAAGCCTATTTGTTAATCTTAGGCATAAGCTACGTACATACCAAATTTATCAAAATAAATTCAGCCGTTGCCGCGTGAAGAGAAAATAGACGTACTAAAATAATGCCACAATTACACACAAACTTTCGGATGCATAAATTAGTTTGATATAAGCATGTAATAATAATATTTACCAAGATTCTGACATATCAATGTAGTAATAATATCTGTCATCGATTTATGGATTATCTTTATTCTAGGATACAAATTTAAAGATGGGTTGTAAATGTATCTAGAAGCTTATTACAACAATTTTACAGCACATATCTCCGCCATTTTGAAAAATATCGAACCTGCTCTTATAGTCGGATAATCGGACGAAGCCGCGGATAGATACTAGTAAATATATATAATGTTAATTAAATTTAAATACATTTTGAACATCAGTGTGGATTTTAATCACGCATATAGTGTATTTTAGTTTATATTTATGAATGACATAATAATATTATTATTAGATATCATATTGTAGCATGATGACACAGTTAAATATCATTCAAGTATAACATAATTCAAATGGCTCAAAAGGTTATCCCACAAATCTCAAAATCAGGGTTACCCTAAAGAAAAGGGACACAGAGGTTTTTTGTGACCTCTCACTAGGTCACAGATTTTCGGCGGAGTCGTCCCTCCTTTTACAAACCGTAGGTTTGTTTCCTATCTCGATGTCTTGGACTAAAAAACAAATTATGTCTCTCGATGTCGTAGACGGAGAAAGAGATAATGTCTTTTCTCCGTCTACGCTCGATGTAAACACCAAGGATGTTGTAGCTAAAGTAATCCGTAGGTTTGTTTCCTATCTCGATGGTAAACACAACATAGATCCAAAAACAAGTTCCTCTATCACAGAATACCCTCCCTACTAGAAGGTCCTGAGGTCTTCTATGCATCTAAATAGGAAACAAACCCAAGGTTTGCCTCTATGTCACAGAGCCAGTGATTCATGAACCTACTACCATCGAGATAAGAAATAAACCGGCATTTTGTAAAATCTTTGCCTATTACCTTATATAGGTATTTAGTCTAGCCTACTTTGGGTAGTATTTTCATGATACAAGGATTTTGCAGCTAATAACCATAGGTTTGTCTGCTATCTCGATGGATCAAAACGAGGATCTTGCAGCTAAAGCGTAGGTTTGTCTCCTATCTTGATGGATCAAATTCATTTAACATTGAGTAGGGTCACGTCAAATGTGTTGTAACAAACCGTTTCCTATCTCGATGATGAGTACTTTATATCTGATGCAAAAAGTTCCTCTTTGTTTTATACACAGAGTGATTACACTATCTTTGTATAGGTACACTAAAACGGACTGATTACATTATCTTTGATATACACACATGGAACATTTGTGAAAGTTTTGTTTCTATTTTTCTCATTTAATTTCACTCTTTCTGATATTTTTATGAAATTTATTTCTAATTGTTATCGGAATACAAATCGAAGATATTGTTCATAAAAACAGTCTCATAGGCTACAGGAATGTCGAAACAACGAACTGTAGACTTCACTTTAGCAATGCTTTGTAATGCATTTTGTTTACTTCCTTCCATGAAGTGCCTTCGCGGTCCGGTTAGTTTTTATTTGCATTGTATAAGTGCAGTAGCAAGTAGTGCTGTACTAGGATGCGTTGCAATGCCACGTTAAGAAAATAGTGTTTTATCTCTTTCACGTTTATGTTTGCCTAATACTTTACCATGAACAGAGATAATCCTAAAATGATAAAAAATACATTTGCTACTTTTCCAATCTTTTTTGGACAAGGGTCCTTTGCCGCATACAACGTACGCAAACAACTCACTAAAGTTTTATCATAATCGTCAATCCGTTCTCGAGGTATCATCAAGAAAGCTGTTCAAAACAAAATGTATGTGAAAATTATTTTTCTTCATATATTTTATAATGGATTTTTCCGATGTTTTAATAGTTATTCTGTTATTCAGGGTAATGACAAAAACAAAAAATTTTAAATGATAAAAATCGGTGCAGTCGTTCTTGAGTTATAAATGGTGCAACTAGTTGAAATAGTGGTCAACCGCTAGCTTATCGCAGAAAAAAAAGCCTTCTAGCACAGTCAAATTAAGAATATTCAATAAATACCTAATCAATAACAGGCCAATTTGCTGGAATTACAATAAAGAGATAATTTCAAGAGACCATGTTTTAAAACCACCAAAATTTTTTTGAGGTCCTCTAAAAAAATATCTATCTTTAGAACAAAAAAAGATGAATCTGTTCAAATCTAGAGGAAAAAACAATAATTCTTATCGACTTCTATGAATACTTTTGTCTTTTTAAGCTTAAACGCTTTGCCTGAGTCGGTGTTTCCTGATGAGTACAATATGGGAGTCTTCAAATCGCGAGTGAATAGGTATCTTCTAGGCAAGTTTTCTCCATCGTCGACCACATCATCGCTTACCATCAGGTGAGATAGTGGTCAAACGCTTGTCTATACTGAATAAAAAAAAAAAAAAAAAGCTTTGCTTGCGTTTAAATTATTTATTAGTTAATTGTTGTGTTGCTTGTATCAGACAATAGAAGACAAGGGGCTGGACCCTATAGACACAATCCTAGACCACGTGGGCAAATTCGGACGTTACCAAAAAATACTTTTCTTCGCTATGCTGCCTTTTGGCTTGTTCTATTCATTTGTGGAGTACGTTTTTATGTTCATCGCTGCGACTCCGGAACGGCACTGGTGCAGGGTGCCGGAATTGGCACACATAGCTATGGAGCTCAGGTAAATACTGTTCAAGGAAGTCTAAACTTTAATTACTAAGTAATTTTAGAATAATATCAAAATTTACAATCGCTTCCGTATTTAAAATTCACACTTAAAATTATAAAAGCGAAAGTTTGTGAGTGTGTTTGTATGTTTGTTACTTTTTCACGCTCAAACGGAATGACCATTTTTGATGAAATGTGGTATGGAGGTAACTGACACCCTGGATTAACACATGCTATTTTATCCCGGAATACCCGCGAGCCTGGGACTTACACGGGGCACAGCTAGTAAACTGATATAGGTACCATTACTCAACTAATAACCAGCTATACATACTGTACAAGAGCGTATCGTATCGTACTTCCTGTCGGCTTACTTGGTTGCCCTTAAATTTTTCAAACAGGGGTATTGGGTTCGATACCCGGTGTAAACATTTTTCTCCCCAAGGAAATTTGTGTTTCTGTTTCTGGGTTTTTACTTAATCACATGAAACTTAAAATGGTTGATCTTTAACAACCAATTATGATAAAAGATTTACATCATAAAGAAGTTGGACACACAAAATCGATGTTTAGGTGAAATTGTCACAGACGTAATCTGACGGCGCCAGGAGCAGCTGCTGGCGGTAGCTGGGACAAGTGTAACATGTACAATGTCAACTGGAGCGATGTACAGACCCTGACCCCACCAGACCCCATAACGCCGACCATGCCGTGCCCTAACGGCTGGGAGTTCGAGCTCACAGACATCCCGTACCATACCATCGTAACTGAGGTAAACACATGAACCGAAATCGTCAGTGATTCAATAAATGCAGGTAATGCAGCCGCTACATGATGAAGTCCAATTTGCTAGCGTACCGATATTTACCGAGCGAGCGCGAAGTTCGAGCGTAGCATTTTCGTTTCAGCTTAAGCAAAACTGTTTTCGTATGTCTGGATTTCCAGTTGTTCTCTTGTACGGGTTGTATTTTTCAACCGGTTCTCGTGAAATTTTGTAAGCAGGTCGATTATTATATTGTTTTTTGTGCCTGTACAGTTTTTGGGAATCTTTTGAAATGGCGGAGATATGGCAGATTGAAGACGTAAAAATACGCCAAATATTAAAAAAAATACGCGAGGTCTTCAGCTGAACTAGATGCTAACTAGTGGCACTGTGAGCTCACAGTGCCACTAGTTAGCATCTAGTATAATTCTGCTTTCGAATATTACTAACTACAGTAGCGGATCCAGGGGGGATCTAAGAGGATCAGGCATTAAAAGCATTACGTGCCTTCACTAGAAACGTACTAGTCGCTAAACAAATTGAGTTGTGCAACATAACCTACATCCCAAACGACAATCCTAATAGATCCGCAACTGATACTAAGGTATTAAAAAATCATTCCAGAGGGGTTGGGTGTGTGAGAACGAACACCTTGTGGCAAGGGTACATGGTGGTTTCTATGCCGGGTCTATCTTGGGGTGCTTGTTTTTTGGCTGGATGGCCGACCACTACGGACGTATACCTGCCTTGGTTGGTAAGAGATTAAATATTTCATAATTATGTGTACATGATACAATGTGTCCCGTAATTACTAAATTACACTAACGGAAGTGATAGATCGGATCATGGATTACATTAACAAATTTTGATAAAAAAAAAATATCATGCATCTCTACCTTGTTAGCTACTTATTATATATTTACGCTGATAAAACTTAGAATACCATACATATTCACTCTTGACCTGAAAACTCCCAGATTATACCGTTCGGGGAACAAAGACGCGAGCAGCAATGAGTTTCACTCCTTCGCAGCATGGATGATAAACGCTTCGAGCCATAAATAAATTACCTATGATAGGTCTTGTTGTTAAACAGGGATAGAGAAATTGACTCGTGCACACTTTCTAAAATGTAACCTATAGAATACCTATAGGCTAACTACCTTACATCGGTAACTGAGACTCTCCAATTTGGACTCGATTAGCTAATCATCGCTAATAAGTCTTTTAGCTCGTCGATGGGCACAAGAATTATAAGTTGGTACTTAGCTGAACCATCACAGTGGTACAGTAAAGTAGGTTTGCCTAACCTTTACGAGGATACCCAGTTTCTTAGCGGCTAGCTGAGCTCTGGATTTAATGTACCTAGTTACCAAAGTTAAGATTTGATGACAAGGAAACGCCAAGAAGCTCGATTTTATTTGCCATCGGTATTGGCACATCTCGGAAGATCGGAGATAGAAATAATGGTCTCCGTTGATCGAAGAAAGGATTTGTTCTAGATGGCACTGAACTGTACATTTTCATAAAGCTTTAATTGCTGGCCTCGTTTCTTAATACTTAAAAGAAATAAACATCTTGAGCCCACAACCGCGACTTTATGCTTATTTCAGGGTCTAACATGTTCGGGTGTTTCGGAGGCATCATCACTATCTTCACACGTGGCTACTGGGACATTCTCTTTACCTGGTTCATTACCGGCATGTGCCACAATTCTCTTTTTATGTTGATTTACATTTTAGGTAAGTTTGTTGTAAATCTTAGTAAAAGATACTTATATTCCAAGCGTTTTAGCTATATCATATATCTATCTGATATTTTTGAAATAAAGCCGCTTGGAATATGCGAGCTCAATAGTATATACCTTTGGTTATATAACAATAACTAGGAATAATCATACAAATGAAAGGTAATAATATTATTTTCACAGTTGTAGAATATCTGGTACCGCGGCAGCGAACGTACGTGATAAACACGTCGATAGCGATATTTTACGGTAGCGGCTGCTTGTTGCTTCCCTGGCTAGCACTGTGGGTAGCCAACTGGCGTGTGCTGCTGTGGATTACGTCAGCGCCCATGGCTTCGGTGCTTGTGCTGCCTTTTGTCCTGCCTGAAAGTGTTAGGTGAGTCCCCGAGGTCAGTAAGGCTGCAAAATCTTCTTCTTTCTTCTAAATATATATAACTCAAAGGTGACTGACATAGTGATCTATCAACGCACAGCCCAAACCTATGGACGGATCGGGCAATGAAATTTGGCATGCAGGTAGATGTTATGACGTAGGCATCCGCTAAGAAAGGATTTTGATTAATTCTACCTCCAAGGGGATAAAATAGGGGATGAAAGTTTGTATGAAACTTTGTCAATTTTAAACCGATCGGGCTGAGACTAACATGGCGCGCCCCTCCAAAATGCAAAACGTTTCAAAATATTAATTAAAGTATTTACAAAGCGACACCAAGACTCACAACGCACGTGTGCGTGCTGAAACGGCTGTCAAAAAAAAAACCAAGATTTTGTTGTTCGACTAGCGACGTCATTACTACTCTGTTATTATTAGTTTGGAGGGGCGCGCCATGTTAACTTAGTTTTCGCGTTTAGAACGCCGCAAAGGAACAAATATACATACATACAAACATACAGATATATTAGACTGATAATTACCCTTCTTTGCGTCTCGCACTCGAGTAGAAAGACATTAACTCTTTTTTTTTCAGGTGGCTACTAACGAGAGGACGGTTAGATGAAATTCTTCAAATTTTCAAGACATTTGAAAAAGTTAACAATGCTAAAATCCCCCAAGATGTATTGAATAATTTTATTGTAAGACGCTTTAAAACCAAATAATTGCACTGAAATAGGTGCCGAATGACTGCAAATACATTAGATGCCAATTTCCATTTTAGACTGCATGCCGTGCAACACCGCAGTCGAGGGAAACGATTAAGGATTTGCTCAAGAGCCGACCACTGCGTCAAATATTGTTCATAATGGCCTTCGTGTTTATGTCTTGTGCGCTTATCATCGACATACTTTACAATACGGCATTATCCCATCTTGGGAAGGACATGTACAGTTCGTTTAGTCTACTCGTCGCCACACAGATACCGTCACTCATGTGTTTGGCATTTGTTCTAGATAGGTGAGTTTAACAAACCAAGAACATAATCATATTAGAAGTTAAAAACTTTTTTTATTTGCGATTGACAAACGTTTGACAATTTCAAACGCTTCACCATATAATTTTATTTATTTATATATTTACTCATATTATTTATTTTATTTACATGACCTTTGAGACTGTGTTTGTGCTCCATCAGCTCGTGCATTAGATACGTAGCTCTCTACTACCGTGCTATCATCTTATACCAATGGTGATGAATCGATCCCTCAAGAAGTCCGATATCCAAACACAGACTAATGAGTCGACTATAAGACGGACACTTGCTCATTAAGCCAACATGCAAAATCCTGTACATAGAGACTTCGAGAAGTCATGAGAAACGCTAGAAGATCTCAGATTGACCGATTTTGCTGTATTTTCCGAAAACCATATCGTCGATCACTAAGGAGGTCATTGGCTTCTAGGTACGCCAGAAGCCTGTCGTTCAGAACACGTTCCATAGTCTTACAAAGTATGAACTGAGATAAGCCTGTAGTTGGCAGAGTCAGCTCAGTGAGGGGCGACAGAAGTTTGATTCGACAGACTTAGTTAGGGACCAAAAAGCTGTACTACCCGCTGGATACGAGGCTAGTTTATTCCCAACTCGGCTTATGTGGTCAAATCGAGCATTCCGTAGACTCAATTTGCGTTGATTAGGCAGCCTTGTAAAAGACTTTATTCCTATAATTGATACCTACGTCCTTATTTTTGCGGTTTCGAGCGGCAACCTAGGTTGCCTCATGTTTCAACGCAACTAAACTCGGTCATGGACCAAGATTGAACTTTACTAGATAACAGCGCGTCAGAGAACAGGATAAAGTATTCTATTCCCTGGCGCAAAACATCTATCACAGCTTCCGCACTAACCGAAGAATCATCCAAAGAAAACGAAACAGGCCGCCAAGGATAAGATCCAAAGAACGAATGCATCTCATCCCAATCTGCTGACTTGTATCGCCACACCCGTCAAGTAACTCTAGGGCTGGAGTCGGGTGAGAATAGATACAGATTTCACTGACCAGAGCTACACAGTATTGAGGATCCCTGAAATTATGGAACTGCTTTAAAGATATCGTTTTTGAATTCAGAAATTACGTTTTATACGGCAGACCTTCGTTTGCCGCTTGTCATATGTTTTTCGATAGTTGTTTTTGTTTTCCGATCTTTTTATTTTTGCTTTCAACATCCGAAACACAATAATAATTTGAAACAAGACGATTTATCAATTATTGATCGGTTCGATACTTGGTTGTTTGACAATTTGGTTGGTATACTAGAAAACAATTATTGCTATCGGGATATTCTCCAAACGTGACCATATTATAAAAGAATGAGAATGGCCAGACTAATCGATGTAATAATGCTAATCTATTAAATGTTCACACTTACAATCATTCTATTTTCAGATGGGGCCGTAGAATACTTACTTGTGGACCCTTGGGAATTTCTAGGACTTTATTGTTCATTTCTATGTTTGTGCCAAGAGGTACATCTAATGCAATTATTATTTCATAGCCAAATGGTTCAATCAGCTATTGTGCTGGTTGCCTGCATTGTTTATTAAAGGGTGGCTTTCAATTGGACGACTAGGTCGCTATTGATGGCTACACGTTTATCATATTTGCGAGATGAAATATAACCGCTTGGAAATGAGCGGCGTAATGCGGTAGAAAGCCGTCGACAGTTATAAATTTACAAAATATTGCCTGTGACTTTTGCAGACCGCTGTTTACCAGTAACATATTTGCTCTTCATCACTACACTGGTTGTCGCAGTCGCACCTAAGTTTGAACAAAAGATAGCCCACGTTGGCTTCAATAATTAAGCGACTCGCCTTTCAGGCTTCTTGATTGAACGCCGCCGTTTTATCGAGAACCTAGGCACTAGTTTAGTTGCTGATTGACCATTTGGCTGTGTGGCCAGCAGCAGAATATACAATATGAAAACTGTGTTTTCCCTGAGCAGGAGTCCCATTTACGGCGATTGTGATAACTGCGCAGTTCTGCGTCAATATGGCGTATATGTCGTTAGTCCAGTGGGGAACTGAGATACTGCCCACGGGAACAAGGGCGTTGGGCTCCAATATACTGCACTTGAGTGGTTTTATATCTACGGGCATGGCTCCATTCGTTGCGTCATCTGTGAGTTCATATATACACGTCATCATCATCACTAACATTATTCATGAGGTATCTGCCAACGTAAATTTGTCCTGAGTTCCTCATATTTCCTAGACGCCGCGTTCCAAGGTGGCTGTAGGGGAACGCGTGTTGAGTGGTGAAACCCGGTTTTGAGAAAATTATAATAAATGGCCCAACAAAACCGGAGGTATAGAAATTCCTTACAGGCATGACTCCTTGTTTGCTTCTTGCATGTCTCCTTTCATTTATGGGCAAGCTTTTGGCCACAAAATATCTCGCGTAATACTAAATTGTAAGCAATGAAGCGGGCTTAGATGAAACAATGATTGCGTATAAAATCATTTCTCCTACCTGGCTCATCCTACAGAAACTATGGTTCCTCGTGATGTTCATTTTGTGCCGACCCCTCTTAAGATAAAGATGACCTTTCCTCTTAAAGGCGAGAGAAAATTTGTACATGTTTAATTCTATAATTATTCACTTTCGTTCGTTGGTCTCTGAATTGTTCTCCCTTGTGCGTTCCAGCAAAGTCTGTGGGTTAAGCTGCCAGGGGTGATGTTGAGCTCAATATCAATGCTAGCAAGCTTTGTATCTCTACTACTGCCAGAAACCTTCCATCGACACTTGCCGCAGACAATAGCAGCCTCCGAGGGTATCATCATGGATCGTACTGTCTGTTGGTGAGTTGGTGGTCATAATACATTTAGGCAGTGTATCTATTAAACCAATAAAATAATAATAATCAATTAACATTCATTCACATAACGTTAAGAAGGTACAATCAAAATTACCAGATGCGCAAAATTACAGCATATTTTTTAAATTTTGTCTCTTCAATCGCAATAACATTAAGCGAAAGTTTGTGTGTATATGTTTGTTTTGTCTAAACGCTGTAACTGTTCAACGGGTTTGAATGAAATTTGGCACGTACATAGCTTATACCTAGGATTAGCTTATATTGCTACTTTTTGACTTGATAAATGCGGGTGAAGTTGCGGGATCTTCTAATTATTTTTACATCAAACAGTGACGGTCAAAGAAAAAAAAGCCCGGGGTTATCTAACTTTTTTTTTTAGATATTAGACTTTTTCTTTTTACTATTTTAGGTCACGATATCGTGTTCTCTATTTTTGTTACAATCTAGCCAAGTTTAGGCTAATAAGTAACTTAAATTTAACTTATTCTGCTAGATTTAAAATATCCAAGAATGTGTCCATTAACACTTTTCTTATTGAATTGAGATATTTGATTGATGTTCAAAATCCATCTTTGTTTCTCATAAACTTAAATTCTTTATTCTCGATCAGAATTCTCGTAACTTGCCTTGTTGACAACCGCGTTAGTCAAATAAAAAAATTGCATGAGTTGAGGTACCTATAATCTATGTAGGTACGTTCTAAATTTCATCCAAATCCAGCCGAGGCAGCGTGAAGACAAAACAAACATACTTACACAAACTTTCGCATCTACATAAAATAAATAAATAAACGCTTTTACACTCCGAGCCCCACACAAAGTTTGATGACTTGTGCCGTGGGTGCCGGAAACATTCACATCACACACACAATTACAACCAGAACCAGACACACAAATTTTCCTTGGGGAGAAAACTTGTGTTCCCGCCGGGAATCGAAACCGATAAGAATGCTTAGAAGGCGAACGCTCACCCAACTGTGCAATATCTATATATATAAAAGAAAGTTGTGTTAGTTACCTCACTTATAACTCAAGAACGGCTGAACCGATTTAGCTGAAAATTGGCAGGGAGGTAGTTTAGAGCCAGGAGAAGGACATAGGATACTTTTTAAGAACGTACATTTCTTTAAAATTTTTTTTTACATTTCGACATGCTTTCCATTTTCTCATACGTCACTCGGATTTGCTAAAGTACTAGGCAAACATAAACATGAAGGAGGTAATAATATAGTCACGTGGCATTGTAACGCTTGCCGGGTATGGCTTCCTAAACATGCACATTCATTGACTGTTAGGTGGAACGAAGGTCGCCGGGACAGCTAGTTTATAATAAAGTGTGATTAAAATAATCCCTTACAAGCTGCTTACTTTGTTGCAGGTATGAGACTCCAAAAGGAGTTGTAGTATTACCCCGGTGGGATACTAGAAAACAGAAGTCCGCCCCACCTCCTCAACATTTGAAATTAAACACTTCAAAAAGTCATAACAACTTTAACAGAACTACTACTATACAACCTGGGTCTCGAACTGTATAACTTGTTTCGACAGGTGCATAGACAAATATTTGATAAACCTAGGGGCAAGTGTTTTTTTTTCTTTTCATTTTGGCTCCGCAATCTTGTGCATTTAGCCAGTGTCAAGTAATGAAGTATTTCAAGTAAATTTCATAATATAAGTCCTCAAGTCACAGACAAAGTCAAGTAAAAGAGTCAAGGTACAGTCTTGGTCTAGTCATGCCCTAATAAAGTGGTAGGAACTTTACTAGATTTTCTATTAGAGTTTTGGAGCGAAAGCGAAAATCGCATTTATTAACTTTGTATGATTTGCCTACACTCGTGCACGTTCAATAAGTATTAAAGGTTACTAATTCACCATTATTACACATTAACACTACAAAAATCACAAGTTTTAGAAAATAATCCAAAACCATCAGCGCCATTTTTTCACTTTCGCGGCAAAACTCGGAGGCATAGTGTTACAGATGAATCATTTTGACGATTATGTAAAGAAAAAGGGCTTAAAGAAAGAGGTTATACCTTTACAGAATAAACTGTTTAACAACTGTTCCGTGTTTTTAACTCTCCCTTTTCTTCCTTAATATCGCTAGAATTGTACCTAAATCTCAGTTTGCGAATTTGATAGCAGATTTTCCCATAATTTTATTTTCTCTGTAGAATAGTTTCCTATTCGCGTTATTTCTATCTATCTATCTAATACCTATAAACGAGTAATTCTTGTATATATATATATATATATGTGTGTAATCAGGATCTCTTTTCACTTTCGCGGCAAAACTCGGGGGCAAGTGTTACAGATGAATCATTTTGACGACTATGTAATAAAAAAAAGGGTTTAAAGAAAGAGGTTATACCTTTATAGAATAAACTGATTAACAGTTCCGTGTTTTTAACTCTCCCTTTTCTTCCTTCATATTGTTAGAATTGTAAATCTCAGTTTGCGAATTTGATAGCAGATTTTTCCATAATTTTATTTTCACTATAGAATAGTCTCCTATTCGCGTTATTTCTATCTATCTATCTAATACCTATAAACGAGCAATTCTTGTATATATATATGTGTAATCAGGATCTCGGAAACGGCTCCAACGATTTTCATGAAATTTTGTATGCAGAGGGTTTCGGGGGCGATAAATCGATCTAGCTAAGTTTCAATTTTAGGAAACGTCGTTTTACCCGTGTTTTCAGCCGAGCAAAGCTCGGTCATCCGGGTACTCTAGAATTCATGCGAGCAGCAAATGTATTTTAGCTTTTTGAAATGAAACTTTATGGGAGGGCTTTTAAATTCTGTTCCGCAACCTTTTTGTGTTACAAAAAGTTGTGGGGGAGAATACTATGATGAATAATTTCCCTGTAATACAGAAGTTTCACTTCTATCGTGTGTCTTTACGACTGACCTTGTTTACAATTTAATTCTGTATATTTGCTTTTGCTACGTATAAATCAATTTAGTTACACTTTGTTGCAATTATTTGTTTGCGCTCCACTGTACCTGATTTTGTCTCATCTATATGATACTGTAATTGTTTATTATTTTTTGTTTCACTTTTATCAGTTTTGTCGCACTTATGTCACTTTATGTCACATCCATAAAATATTCTGACAATTTTGTTCTATTTCGTTTAGTAAGTAGGTAATCGTAAATGAAATTTGCTCCTTACAAAAAGGCATTAGCAATAAAAATACACGACAGTAATCTAATACCTTTAAACGAGCAATTCTTGTGTATATAATATACTAGCGATCCGCCCCGGCTTCGCCCGGGTGCATTTGTATGGGAAAAAGAAAAGGGCTATTTTTAGGGTTTTTCCAGCAATAATTCTAATTTTTCTCGCCGTAAAAACCATCCTTGAACTTCAACGAACATTTTAAAAAAAGATTTGGCCAAATTGGTCCAGGCGTTGTTGAGTTATGCGCTTACCAACACATTTTGAAATTCATTTTTATATTATAGATATGTGTGTAATCAGGATCTCGGAAACGGCTCCAACGATTTTCATGAAATTTTGTATGCAGGGGGTTTCGGGGGCGATAAATCGATCTAGCTAGTTTTTAATTTTAGAAAACGTCGTTTTAACCGTGTTTTCAGCCGAGCAAAGCTCGGTCATCCGGGTACTATTAATTATACGGTGTATAATAATTACAGAAAAATAACGATCGAGGAAGTTAACATACAACAAAATATTCTACTATAGAAAAAAAAATGCACGTGAAAAATGACGAATGGGAAAAATGCTAAAAGAAAATATTTTACTAAGAAAATAAAATTATTTTGCTAACAAAATAGTGGTAGGACATCATCGACAGGCAGGACGTCGTCTGTAAAGATGTACACACCTAGAGAATACCAATGGGACCCTGTTAAAGCATACCCAGCCGCGTGCTGCGCCGCACCGTTTCTCCATATACAACAATAATGATATAACCAATTTGGTCTGTATCCGTATGTCTGTCCAAAATTTTATGCGCTTTACCTGATAAGTAGCGCTCCGTAATTTATGCGCTGAATTATATCAGATATCCTAATCACAATAATATTATAAATCCGAAAGTTTGTGTGTAAGTATGTTTGTTTTCTCTTCACGCTGTAACGACTGAACGTATTTGGATGAAATTTGGAATTTACATTCCAAAAGCTTATACCAAGGATTAACACCAAAATTAACACACAGGTTACTTTGAAACTTAATAATCGCGGGCGAAAACGCTGCACCGATTTTTAACAAACAGCTAAGAACACTCTGGATTAAGTCACAGCGAACATTAAAAATGTTCTCGTCGGTACATATTTCTCTCGATTTTTATTGGAATTTATTAATGGTGGTATCATTATGCACGCACACTAGAACTGAGGATGGTGTAACCAAGCATTTTGTAGCTTTACAAACCGTAGGTTTGTTTCCTATCTCGATGGATGTAACACTTATGAACCGTAAGTTTGTTTCCTATCCCGATGGGTTCACGTAATATTATACAAACCGTAGCTATTCTATGCCTTCTATATTGGTGTAAAGTATAAAATAATAACACATAAAGTACTCTGTGGCAAATCAAAATAAAGGAGAAGCAATTATGATCGAGATAATGGTAAAAAATCACTTTAAATCCATACAAATAACTTAATGAAAAAGGACCAAGTCAGAGATGAAAAGATTTAACATGATGCTGGCAAATGCGCAAACCGTGCGGAGCCAAACACCCGAACGAAGGAAAAAAGACTAGGAAACAAATTAGCCACAAAATCCTTGGTTATTATCTCTATCCATCGAGATAGGGAACAAACCTAAAATTCTTAGCCCTCATATCTCAGGCATAGACTTATTTGGGTAGTACCTAAGTATATCTCTATCTTATTTGAAACGGAGTGATTAAGATATCTTTGATTTGTTTGATATTGATTGATCTTATTTATCTATGATAGTATATTAACCAGGGAATAAATATGTTGGTTTTAAGCTTTTTAAGTTACCTATCGATAATATTAACGAGTGATTACATTATCTTTGATTAATACTTAAAAGTATTCACATATTTGAGAAGGTATCATGCACACTAACATTTGATTTAATACTTACATTTGCTTAGTTATAAAGGTAGGCTATATTATAATTTGTTATTATTCAATATTATAAACGATATAATTCCTACTTTATGTATGTAACTATGTAGAGATCTGTGCTATAACTAGAGTGTGTCAGACCGCACTAATTGTGACTGCACTGGAGCGACGAGACAGGGCGGCGTGTATGTTTGTTTCTCTCCACGCTGTACCAGCTGAACGGATTTGGATGAAATTTGGAATGTACATAGCTTATACCTATTAACACATACGTAGGCTACTTTTTAACTTGATAATGGCGTGCGAAGCGAGGCACGGCTTGTGATTTATAAGTAAACTGGCAGATCCCCGCAGCTTCCCTTTACACATAAGCTTACTCATTTTTAATGTTAGTGTAATGTGCCCCAACGCGTAAGTTAAATGTAAAAGTAACGTGTTCATTCTAGTCTAAGCCAAGCACATTTGAATTGCCCGTTGGCTCAGTTGGGTGGCGTTCGTCTTCTAAGGGGTACATATCGGTTTCGATTCCCAACGGGAGCACGTATTCTCCCCAAGGACAATTTGTGTTTCTGATTCTGGTTGAGATTGTGTGAGTGATGTGAATGTTTCCGGTCCATGTAACTTAGTACGGGGCTGCGAATGTAAAAGCGTCTGCTGTAATTGTTTGTTCGTTTCTTTGTTATTGTAAATGTCGTCCAAATCTGTTCTGCTGTTATGGCGTCAATGAGTTCAAACATACTTTTACAGATTTACATTCACCTGTACACAATGTTTTGCATTTATAATATCAGTGTGGGACCTACAGCGCAGCGGAGTTATAGAGAGAAGAAACACTACATTTCGCACGGTGCGACACAAATTTTTTTTTTTTTTGAACGAGCAATGTCGCTGCAGTGCAGTTAAAGCGATCTGAACATACAGTCTACCAGATTTATTAACTTTCATGAGCACCTCTTTGGGGCAAATTTCTGGCTTTGGGCTATAGCTTTACATATTCTCTGAAGTTAATGACATGTATGGTTTAGACTCTAGATGTCATAAGCTAAATAGATGACTTAAGAATAGGTAGTTGATAGGTGTCTCCTTGGTCGGGACAATATCATTATAATCCTTGTAGACAAGACGACCCAGTAGGCAAGTTTCAGCCCTCTGTGCCGTGGGTTCTGGGTTCGATTCCCGGTAGGAGCTTACTTTTCCTTCCCAAGGGACATGTACTTCTGGTTCTGAGTATAAAAAAAATGCGCCGCCGAGTTTCTTGCCAGGTTCTTCTCGGGGTGGCTGTAATTTTGCGAATCTGGCAGTAGAATCATTAACTTTCATGAGTGCCACTTTGGGGCCCATGTGAATAAAAAAGATTTTGATTTTGGTATGATTGTGTGTGTGATATGTAAATGTTTCCGGCACACAAATACAAGTCTCTAAACTTAGTGTGGGGCTGTGAGTGAATGAGTTTGTTGTTGTTTGTGAGGCCCGAACAGTTCACATCTTGCAGATCCACCAATAAAAGTTTTACATGGTGCGCTACAACGGTGTTCTGGTGTACGACACGAGCATTACAATAAAACCTCATGGGAAAAGGAGTAAAACTTTGAGAAACAGTGAAATACTTCATTTTGAGGTTTGTGATATGTAGCGATCCGATTACTGATAAAAAAAAATTGATGGTCGTTAAAATTTATAGTCGTTAAATTTTTTTTATCGAAATCAAGGATGCAAAGCCTTGTACCTACAGAGTAGATAGATAACTTTTATACACCAAAAATAAAGGAAAATACATTAAAGACCTTGAAAATGGGCGGTCTTATCGCTTAAAGCGATCTCTGCCAGACAACCTTTGAACGGAGAGGAGATAGGAGGAGATAGAAAAATAATTTGGGATTTGAGGTGTACCATCGTAGTAACGTAAACTTGTTCAACTCGACCCCCACTGCCCCTAAGCGCCACACGCAATTAAAGACCGCCTCGCGGCGTTGCCAACGCTCGCGACCGTGCAAAAAAATGTGTGCAGTATGCAGAAATACGAAAATATCGTTTCTATATATCGCTCATTGATTTTTAGCTCAGCTGTCTAGTCTAAAAAAAAAAGCAGCGGGATCAATCTCACCCGCACGTGATATCACTCATCAACACATAGTCGTGTTAATGATGATAGTTGATTTAAGTTTCAGGATAAAAAGTAGGTCATGTAACTCACCGGCCCATAAATAGGGTAATATGTAAAATACCAGAACGCTGTCAGACCTTTCTTAGTTTATTCTTAATTGAAATGCTTGGCGTCTTCGTTCATTTATAAAACAGCAAAAGAATGGAATGCTTAGCCGTCATCTGTATTTCCTGAGCAATTACAATAGGTATTAACATTATTATTAGGTATTTACTGAGCAGGCGTGCTCCACCTTAGACTACATCGTTACTTACCATCAGGTGTGATTGTAGTTAAACGTTTTCTTAGGCTGTTATAAAAGAAAAGGGAAGAGAAGGAGGCGATCCGCCTACCTTCTCCTTCTCCTTTCCTTCACCCCTGAGAAGGAATCAGAATCAGAAAAAGAAATTATGTTATTGTCATAAACTGTGTACAAAATAGTTAATGAAGTGAAAGTTATTGTTTTAACATTTTATTCATTCCTAAATGGTGATCAGAAGAGCCCCCCCCCATTTCCCCCTCCCATTCTAAAGAAAGAAAACTTGATGGTGCTGGTATGGTTGAGAAGCACACAATTCATAGATTAATTTAACAACGAATCTCTTTTAAAATCTCAATAAATTTATTCTAGGATCACAATAATGAAGTCGAAGAGGAAGAACTTTCTGAACTTCAGAAACTTGATAACTTGTTTAAGTATGTGGGACACTTCGGGCGCTACGAGAAGCTCTTATTCCTCATCATGCTGCCTTTCGGAATTGTATACGCATTTACATACCACGTACATCTGTTCATCGCGGCGACGCCTAATCCTCACTGGTGCAGAGTGCCTGAGTTAGCGAATTTAACAATGGACCAAAGGTATATGAGTCGAAAATAGATCATTTAACAAATTCTTAGATAGCAAACCACACCGCTAAAGAGCTGCCATTCAGAGTCTCTCGCGGCCGTCCGCTCGCGCGCTTTGTAGACTAACTACGCATGCGCGTGCCACTGTCTCGCTCATTCGCAAGACGTGTCAGATATACACGTCCCGTTCCGGGTGAGCGGTAACGAGATTGCGCTGGATGGCCTCGACGCTTACTTGATGGTGAAGTCTATTTTCATGAGCTTCTGCGTATTTTTTTTATGATTTTGTCTACGAACTCGATGTTGAGGTCCAGGTGGAGATCGTCATTTCGGATGTACCAAGGACCATTCACAATGCCTCGCAATACCTTATTCTGGAAACGTAGAACAGCCCCAAAGCTGTATACCATAAGTCCACACGGGCATCATGACTTGTTTGTAAATCAATATTTTCTTCTGGGTTGACAGCTTTGACTCTCGCCCAAGCTGCCAATGCATGTTCCGATATCGTATTTCTAATTCTTCTTTTTCTTCTTGACGTGTGCCTCCCAGCGAAGCTTTGCGTCAAGCGTCATACCGAGGTGTTTGGCTGTATTCTCATAAGGAATGATTAGACCATGTACACTGTACAGTATTGTGGTATTTGTTGGTAAAGTAAATGTGAATTGATTTAGACTCGTTAAGCCATTTGAACCTTTTCTGTAGCTTCTTTGTGGGTTTTGCCTACCCCTATTATAGTGGTATCATTGGCAAAGGTAGCAATGGTACTTTGTTCGAGTTTAGGTATATCACATGTGTATAATATGTACAGAACCGGACCTAGTACATTTCCTTGTGGTACTCCAACTTTAATTTCCTTTATCTCAGTGTATGCATCTTCATGTGTAATTCTGAATACTCTATTTGAGATATAGGATTCAACGATATTTGCGAACTGCTTAGGCAATTTATTTTTCAGTTTCTGTATAAGGCCCTCATGCCAAACTTTATTAAAAAGCTTGTGCAACATCTAGAAAAACGGTAGAACATATCGAGCCTTTTCAGCAAGAACATCGTAAGCGACAATTATACAATTTTACAGGAGACGGTTATTTTTGAATATTTTTATTATCATACATTATTTTTAAATGCTTGTTTTACCAGTTTTTATTATAAATTATCAATGTTTTATATCATGTACCAGAATCATTCTAAACCTAACGGTTTTGTCAATAATGTTGCTTACGATACTTTTCTTCAATCATATTTTCACAACAGATACCAAAACAAGGACGTTACGTTAAAATTGCGAGTGATTGGAAGACAAGAAAAAATTAAACACTTTTATAAATCAACTTTTTTATTAAAAATACAAACAAGTTATCTTTTAACAATACCTTTAGGGATATATTTATTAAATCTAATTATCATTAATAATTATTTTCTGTTAGGAAGAGGTACTCAATAATAATAGGAACTTCTCGACACTATTCTAAAATAAACTAATCAAAATTATCTTCTTCAGTTTCCGACATCAACCTATCTTGGCAATCATTATCAAACTGCAAAGATAAATAATTATTCATTTATATATCGGTTTGGAATCAGTCCTTGATCGCAAATTTTTTTCAAATCCCGGTTTCAAATTTTTAAATTTACTAGTGTACGCTTTTGGAGGATGCTGCACTATTTGAAAGTTCTGTCTAGACCTTATTATTAATGAAAGGTCCACATTTTGAACTGCGCTTTCAGAATTAAAGGAAGACGTTTAAAAAAAGCCACCATTTCTATGAAATGAAGCCGTCGATATTTGTGATACCTGTATTTTCACCTTCGCTGGTATGTATGCAATAGCGAACTGCTTCCAATCATAAATATCATCGTTTTAAGTGGCACTGTAATATAATTCATTGGGTTCGTTTGTGCATTTTCTATCAATGTCGGCCATTGTGATGGGGCCCAAATAGTTCTGTCTTTAATGAACGACTCGATAGTGCTATATACAGAATCCACTGGCATGTTTGTGTGACCAGGTATTTATTGTGATTTCTTCAATGAAAGTAGCTACTTTACTCATGAAAAATGATAACATTGCCAACATAGCCCTATTTTTGTTTTGGCCTGCACAGCTATCACAATACAAAGCAATTTCTGACTGTTCATGCTTCATATCAATCATTTTTAAGTACTGAAATAACACTGTACAAATTTCGTTGTAGCCTCTTTTTACCTCGCACTCATCCCAAAGATAATAAGATAAGCGTTTCGTGTCCCACTTTCATAGATGCTTTCATTGTAGAATGCAAATTTTCGAATATAGTAGAAAGATACGCTTTTACCGTGAGGAGTCGTCAGTACTTTTTCTAAGTCAAAGCTTACACATAAAAAACGATTATTCGTTTTGCCCTTTACTTGGTCGCTTAAAAATTTACGTTTCGCTAGCTCTTTTTCAGAAATATGCTTTTTGTACTCTTCAGTATTAACAAATGTTATCTTCTCTTCATCACTCAACAACTTTTCCTTTTCACAAATATTACATTTGTCTTTCTTTTGTAAGTGAAAGCCTAAATTAAACTCCGTTTTAAATATTCTTTTGAACTTTTCCTTACTCACGTAACCTGCTGGTCTATATGCTTCTTCACTGTTATAAATTTTGTACAAGTGTAAAATGTTCCTATATTCTGATGGAAGATAAAGCTTTATAGTTTTATTCCGGCAATAGTGAGATTTTACAGCTGGTAGTTTGGATATGAAATCTCGTACTCCTTGAAATTGTTCATCACTATAAGCGTTTATAGATGTTTGTTTCCCTCGGTTGTCTTGTTTAGTTTTGTTGATGGCTGATTTGAAAGACAAAGTGTAACGCATTGTCATCTGAGAAATATTAAGAGTTTTAAGGAGAAACTGTTGGCATACCTTAATAAAGTCCGTTTGATAAGGGAGAAAATAATTATAAGTCACTTTACGACAATTAGTCTGCGATCTTTTTCTTTTAATATCAGATTTTCTAGCACATGACAAAAGCCAGTCTTTTTGCCTCTGTGTGTTCCCTAAACCCCAGTAAAGTTCATGGATATGCTGCCGGTCTTCTTCGTTGAAATTAGCACTACAATTATTACCGCACTTTTTACCGTCGCAAGGGTTATGTTGTACTTTTTTATTCCTACCACTTGACCTATGAGATTTATTCTGTAGAGGTTTCTTTTTGCGTTTGCCTTTTAAACCAACGATTTCGGCGGAAGCATTGGAGTCACTTGTAGATTCATTAGTATCACCAACCAGGAAATTTCTAGAAGATGAAGGCGCTGAAAAGTCACAGGTACTTGATGTTGACGGCACTGAAATGCCATGACCGTCGCCAAGAGAGTGTAAATTTCTTGATATTATAGGTTCTGAACATTCTTGAGTGTGGAGATTTGTCTATGTTGAAGGCGCTGAAATGTTGTGGCCAGTGAGGATATTCCTGGATGTTAAAGGCGATGAAAAGTCACTGGTACTTGATGTCGACGGCACTGAAATGCCATGACCGTCGCCAAGAGGGTATAAATTCCTCGATATTATAGGTTTTGAACACTCTTGAGTGAGGAGATTTCTCAATGTTGAAGACGCTGAAATGTTTTTACCAGTGAGGATATTCATGGAAGTTGAAGGCGCTGAAATGCCTTCGGTGTCACATTTATAAAACATTCAAATTTATGGTTGAAAATAGACTCAAATTTCACTTTTGTTTGTGATGTAACAAAACACATTGCGAGTTTTTTATCTTAAGCGACATGAACTGGCATTTACGATAAATTTGTATGTTTTTGAAACGTCGGTTAAGATAGATTCTACCAAACAAAAATACGAGGCTACCCACAAACGATAAAAATTATCTCGGTTATTTATAGGAATTTCGACACTGGAGTCAGCGCATTAGGTGTGAATTTACTTTGTCGTTACGAAAATCAAAAAAAGTCAAAATTGACGTTTGTGTCGCTTACGATGTTCTTGCTGAAAAGGCTCGATATATACGCATTTATTTTTTCGATAGCATTTTCTATTGTATTCGTTATTCTGTGTACTTGGTCTATAGTTGAACGCTTTTCACGAAATCCAAACTGATGCTCTGGGATCAGATTTTTGCTTTCTATTATAGGCTTCAGCCTCTTTAGTAGTAGCTTTTCAAACAATATTATATGAAATATGTATGTATGTATATATTAATATAATATATATTAGTGTATTTTATTTATGTATTAGTATCTAGAGTAGGTGTGAATAATGATGTACTATTATATATATTTTTTTTATTGTACACCACCGTCTATTCATTCTTCTGTTACTGTCCATCCAAAGGTTGCCTGGAAGAGATCGCTTTAAGCGATATGACCGCCCATTGTACTACCACGATGATTGTAATATTTTATTTGTCATTGTTTATATATTTTTTGGTATACAATAAAGTGTTTTGTATTGTATTGTATTTTGACATTATGGGAAGCAAAGAGATGGGCCTTTAAGATGATGTTTCATGAGGTAGTTTTCCAGGTTTTGCTATCAAATGCTATAAAAATAAAAATAAATTGCAGAATGAATCTGACGGCGCCAGGAGCTGCTGAAGGTACAAAATTGGATAAGTGTCACACGTACGAAGTAAACTGGAAGGAAATGATGGAAAATGACCAGCCTCTTACCCCGCCGGATCCCAGCACACCCAGGGTGCCATGTTCTCACGGCTGGGAGTTCAAGCTGACAGAAATCCCTTACCATACTATTGTCTCCGAGGTATGGGTTGTACATAAAATTATTATTTATTAACTAGCTGTGCCCCGCGGCTTCGCCAGCGTTCCAAGACTTTTTTTTATGTTAGATAGGCAAGCATTTGACCACTATCTCACCTGATGGAATAGAATAGAATTATTGATTCGCCTTATAACAAAGATTCTTACACGGGCAAGTCATATTGTCACAATTAATATCCAATATTTTTTATGTAAATCTTAAATAACAGTCGGATAAACCAATTTATATTTATAATAATTTTGACACTTAACTAAAAATTTATAATAATATAGTTTGTAAATAAATAAATGTCAGAAATTTGTTATTTATATTCCACTGTCAAAAAATAATTGTAGAAGCATGTCATTAATTAATTATTATTATTGAATTTGAAATATCATTTTCAAATATCTTACCCATCTAGTTTTAGCTGTGTCCCATTATTATAATCATTACATAGAAACCGATGATGCGGCCGAAGATGTAGCATGCCTGCCTAGAAAATTCCAATTCACTCTTAACTCGAAGACTGTCAGATTATACCGCTCAGGAAACAAAGACGCGGGCAATGAGTTCCACTCCTTCGCAGTACGGATGATTAACGTAGAAGCGAAACGCTTCGGGCGAGCTGGAGGTATATCAACCATGAATGAACTTAGTTTGAGGCTGTAAGTGTTTGTTTGTTGTTTTCAGAGAGGTTGGGTGTGCGAGAACGCGCCATATGTGCCGAGGGCCCATTCAATGTTTTTTATAGGATCCTTCTTCGGCTGTTTGTTGTTCGGTGTTTTGGCTGACCGCTACGGACGGTTACCAGCATTGCTCGGTAAGAAATTGTTATTGAGATACAACCTACTTTTTAAATATCAAGTGTCAAAATCAAAATTGTGTAAATATCCCTGACCCTATCTGGAAAATGATTGCACCGATTTTCACCAAATGCTATGAACACTGATCAAATCACCTTTCAAACAAAAAGAAACTAAATCAAAATCGGTTGAGCCATTTGGGAGCAACGATGCTACAGCCAGACAAGTTAAACTTATGACACCTTTCTTTTTGGGTCGGTGGGTTAAAATTGCACAATGTTATAGACATACACGAGTCACGACGCTACACAACGATACTTTTTACCGACTTCACAAAAAAGGAGGAGGTACTCAAGTCTGTATTTTTTTGTATGTGTGTTACTGTTACCTCATTACTTCGTTCCACGTGAACCGATTTTGAATTTTTTTTTTAATTTAAAGCTGGTGCTTGCCATGTGGTCCCATTTAAATTTGGTCAAGATCTGATCTTTTTTGTGTTATTGTCAATAATGCGTGTTTAATACGGTAAAACTGATCAAGGTTCCGAAGATAAAGCGGTGAAGTCGGTTTTTTTAAGCTTTGCTTGCGTTTAATTATTTAAATTCAGATCACTATCTACCCATACATTTCCCATCACTAAAATAATGTGTGTGTGTTGTTTGTGCATGTTTTCTGAAGCATTAAGCCTGTAGTGTTTAGGTACTCTCTCATCGACAAGCATGCATCGGCCAGTCCGCTATTGAATTTTGTTTTTAAGAAAAATTTACTAGCGTCATGCGTTATAAAAAAAGATCCAAACGCTTCGTGTCGATTTCATTAATAGGAACTATCACAAAATCAATAAATCTAACAAACCACAAATGCAATAGACCTAGAAAAACCCTAACTCCTTGTGTCGATTTTATCAATATAAACACTATCATAAATGCAACAGACCTAAAAACCCAAACGCCTCGTTTCGATTACTGTAATAGGAACGCTATCACAAATACAGTGGACCTAATACAACCCAAAATTTTATGTCGATTTTATCATAGGAACGCTGTCTTAAATACAATAGACCAAAAAAAACCGTTTATTCCCGGTCGTCCCCACCCTGTCGTCCCCACTGGGTACGAGTGGGAAAAAAAAGTTTCGTTCGTCCCCAGTGGTGACGATTGGAACTTTTTGTTTCCCACTCGTTCCGCTATAGACCGAGAGTCAAAATACATGGGAATTTCAATAAGAGATTTTTTTTATACTCGATAGGCAAGCATTTGACCACTACCCAAAACTTTTCATGTCGATTTCACAGTAGAGTTGTGCACGACTGTACAGTTCTCTCATTTCATTTAGATTATATTCTTCTCCCCCCCCAACGTTAAAGGTTTGTAAATATTTTCCTTTCATTTCGTATAAGTGCTTTCTTTACCGCCATTAATTTAAAACCATTTGCCAACCGAATTAAAACTTTAAAATGGAAAAAAATTTAAATATATCTAATCATCAACAATTTAAACATATCTAAAAAATATGTCTGATAACAAAAGCTTACTGTAATCTCTGACGTTGATCAACAGGTATCAATGGAATTGTTTTGAAGGCGTGACCGCGTTCTTGCACGCCGTCCGTCCGAACCAAATGTGGCCAATGGTGCTAATTCTGTTGAGCACCGAACTAACCTAAACTAAACTAAAAATAAACTAATTTTAGTCAAAGAATACCTAAACGCTATTCTGATTTTACGTTGAACTTAATTTAAAAGTTGAAATGACAGAACTAAAATTGATTTTGACAGCAACCAAATCGAATTGTATTCACAAGAGCCGCAATCACATATTCCTCCATTATAGACTTTGTAGGTCAGTATTTGCTTCATTAACTGCACGTGTTATTCTTTCAAGTATAAGATCACATTAAAAATAATCCAGACCTTTTAAATACAGACTAATTTGAGTTTAAAATTTCTATTTTTAGTCTTAATTTGACGTAAAACATGAACATCAGAATAAGAATTTGGTCATTTTCACTAAATAGAGTAACTAAACTAACTTAGTCCTGTCAAACTTAATTTTAGTCTAATCTTGCATTTTCTGAATAGTTTTTGGACTAAAGCAGGACTAAAACTAATTTTAGGCTAGTTTAGTCTAATTCTGGACAACAGAATCGGCACCAATGTGTAGCATCTATTATTTATGTTACAGGATCAAACATAATTGGATTTTTTGGAGGTATGGCTGGCATTGTCACGGTAGGGTTTTGGGACTACGCCTTTACCCGATTCCTGGCGGGGATGTCTTATGATGAATTCACGATGATGTATATCCTAAGTAAGTCGTCCAAAATGATGAAGCAGGCCTCGTAGGCATCCAACGCCGCCCTTGTTTGAACTGCCAGTTGGCTCAGTTGGGTGGGCGTACGGCTTCTAAGCAGGGGGGTATCGGGTTCGATTCCCGGGAACACAAGGTTTCTCCCCAAGGAACATTTGTGTTTCTGGTTGTGATTGTGTTCGTGATGTGAATGTTAGCGGCACCCACGACACAAGTCATCGAACTTGTGGGGCTGTGAGTGTGAATGCGTTTGTTAAAAAAAAACTTGTGCGTTGAGTACCTAAGTTCTTACGCGTTGTCGATGACTATTTCGGCTTCATTCGGAAGCCTTCTTCAGGATGAGCCGTCGCGTCCCACCTCGCACAAGTATGTTAACTGATAATATAATCTTATAAAGTAGGTAGTAAGTTAACTTATATTTTCATAAAGTTATGTTAGTTAAGTATGTAAAGTAATCGTTTTACCATACAACCAAACGACCGTCTGGGGAGATGGTTGTAAAACACTCTGAAGTCTGTCAAAGTCAAGTTTACAGGAGAATTGTGGATACATTGACGACCCAGTTGGGGCAGTGGACATGTCTCCGCCCTCTGCGCTCACGGGTCCTGGGTTCGATTCCCGGCAAGAATACAAATTCCTTCCCAAGGGATACTTGTGCTTCTGGTTCTGGGTGTATTTGTGTGTGTGATGTAAATGTTTCCAGCAGCCACGATACAAGTTTTTGAACTTAGTGTGGGGCTGTGAGTGTAAATGCGTTTGTTTGTTTGTTTAATTCTCACGAAAAGCTGTACGTGAAGTTGAACGGAAAGTTGAAGATAATGTTTTATGAAATTGACTGTCATACTCATACATAGATTTATTTATTTTAATTTATTTATTTATTGCACTATTTTACAAACATGGACCTGGATAGGGTATTGCAATAGTAATTATACATATTTACATTGTAGGTTATAAAAGATATTATAAATGTAATTTAATCGTATTTTTATTATTTAAAGATACTATTAAATTTAATTTAATTACTAGTATCTGGATGACTGATTTGCTCGGTTTTTTTTGGCAAAAGACGTATTTCATCATCATCATAAATGTATTTCATCATTCATCATCATCACGGATCCACTCTATCGCTGTACGGATGATTAACGTGGTGATAAACGAAGCAAAACCCTTCGAGCGAACTGGAGGTATGTCCTAAATGGATGACGTTTGACAGTTTGTCTGGTTGTCAGATTGTAAAAGGGGCATGGTGGAATTAACTCATGCAATTCCTGCGTTCACTCTCCAAAATGCAAACGATAGAATACCGATAGACTTGCGACCATACGTCTGTGACCGCGGCTCTGCAATCTGTACTCAACTAGCTTATTATCGCCAATGACCACCCAGTTGGCGCAGTGGACAGCTGTCCGCCCTATATGCCGTGGGTCCTGGGTTCGATTGCCGGCAGGAGCACAAATTCCTTCCCAAGGAATATTTGTGCTTCTGGTTCTGGGTGTAATGTGTGTGCGATGTGAATGTTTACGGCACCCACGATACAAGTCTTTGAACTTAGTGTGGGGGGGCTGTGAGGGTGAATGCGGTTGTTTAAAAAATAAATAAAAAAATGAGTATTTTTAACTAATGATGATTAATTTCCAGTGATAGAATCTGTGGGTCCTTGGCAGCGTACGTACGTCTCTAACTTGGCGTTAGCTATGTCCTATTGCGCTGGCTGCATATTGTTGCCATTTCTTGCATTATGGCTTGCCAACTGGAAGCTTCTTCTGTTCGTGACGTCACTGCCCATGGTCTTTGTGCTTGTGCTTACCTTTGTTATACCCGAGAGCGCAAGGTGGGTTTCCTGACTCAAACTCAAACTCAAACGTTTATTTGCCAGAATACATGTCAAAAAGGTCTTATAAATAATATTGTGTACAATGTATTTAGCCTGCATGCAGACCTGTAACTTATTATCAAAATCAAAATCGTTCACATGGGCCCCAAAGAGGCACTCATGAAAGTTAATGATTCTATTGCCAGATTCGCAAAATTACAGCCTCTTCCAGTATCTTGTAAAGTTTTGTTTTTTTTTTATTTGTGACCACTATCTCACCTGATGGTAAGTGACGATGTGATCGAAGCTGATAAACACACTAGACCTGGAATACGCAGGCTCTCAAGGATAACTGCCGGAACACCGTATTTGGCTTGGCGGCAGACTTTCAACTTGATGTTGGTAAGCTACTTTGGTAGCAAGCCAGGCGAGCAACTCACAAAATGCTCTACCACCTCTCAATAATAATAGTTGTTGCGTAGACCTTAGCTTGTCCCGAAGCTGATCAAAGAAGGTTCTTCTGGGTGAAGATCCGTTAGTCCAGTATCCGTTCTGGCTATAGCTCTGCCAGGGCTAGTTTATCAAGTATTCGTGTTACGTTGTTACCTACTTGTGGAACTTGTAGAATGTTACATATTGTTACCGGACTGAACAACGCAAAGAAGTTTAAACTTAATGTAAATAAACATTAATGTTTATCAGCCTATGAATGTATGATTGTTCCTTTGTGGCACTCAGAGACCAAACGCGTGGGCCGATGTTGATGTAGAAACGGCAATTGATTTGTCTTTATTTTACGAATATTATTACATGTAAAAAATCAAAATTCGATATGGCGACATAACAATTATACTTGTGAAAAATAAATAAATTAAAGTCGAGGTTATCGTTGACTTATTCAATCCTGCTAACATAATAAATCCGAAAGTTTGTGTGCGTGTGTGTAAGTATATTGGTTCCCTCTTCACGCTTTAACGACTGAACGGATTTGCTATATACATATATATAATATAACTTAATAATAGCGGGCGAAGCCGCGGGCACGGCTAGTTTGAAATATATAATTGGATTATTGGGATTTGGGATATTTGAAAATCATCTTTATACTTTTTTTTCATTTCGAATGTTTTTTTTAATTCTATATAGGCAAACGTTTGACCGCCATCTCACCTGATGGTAAGTGACGATGCGGTCGACGATGGAGTACGTTTGCCTAGAAGATGCCTATTCACTCGTGACTTAAAGACTCCCATATTGTATTTATCAGGAAACACAGACTCAGGCAAAAAAATTTGATTTTTTTTTTTTTTTATTTGTGACAGGCTAGTGTTTGACCACTATCTCACCTGATGGTAAGTGACGATGTGATCGAAGCTGGTAAACACACTAGACCTGGAATACGCAGGCTCTCAAATCACTAACAATTTAAATTGGGTTAGCAACCATTCTCACTAAATTGTCAATAATGATAATAAAACTGCGATGAAGGTTGCTGTTGCATATTTAATAGTGTATTGTATTCAATGCCACAATGGCGAAGAGCTAAGTTGAAAGTAGAGCATTGTTGGTGCCTAGCATTGATAATACAAATGTTGTTAGTTTGTTGTTGCAATGGACAGGTGTCCGCCCTCTGCGCCGTGGGTCCTGGGTTCGATTCCCGGCAGGAGCACAAATTCCTTCCCAAAGGATATTTGTGCTTCTGGTTCTGTGTGTAATGTGTGTGTGATGTGAATGTTTCCGGCACCCATGATACAAGTCTTTGAACTTATTGTGGGGCTGTGTGTGAATGCGTTTTGCGTTTGTTTTGTTGTACATTATTTCAGAATTGTCGATCTATACATTGACAAGACAATTGGTGTAAGTCACGCTTATTACCGTTTTAATTTTAATTTGATATTTCAGATGGCTTTTGACCAGAGGTCATACTCACGAAGCTATTAAAGAATTTCACAGAATCGAGGAAATGAATGGTACCAAAATCCCAAAAGACCTACTGGAGGAATGTGTGGTGAGGGAAGTATTTTTTACCGACTACACAAATAAAACCGGCCAAGTGCGAGTCGGACTCGCGCACGAAGGGTTCCGTACCATTATCTATAAAAAATCTAGTTTTTTGTATGAGAGCCCCTCTTAAATATTTATTTTATTTTATTTTTAGTATTGGTTGTTATAGCGGCAATAGAAATACATCATCTGTGAAAATTTCAACTCTCTAGCTATCACCGTTCTTGAGATACAGTCTGGTGACAGACGGACGGACGGACAGCAAAGTCTCAGTAATAGGGTCCCGTTTTTACCCTTTGGGTACGGAACCCTAAAAAGGAGGTTCTCAATGCGACTGTATTTTTTAAATGTATTTTACTTTATTACTCTATCTGGGTGATTCCGAAATTTTTTATTTTTTTTTAAAGGTGTTACTTTCCATTTGATCACAATATTTAAATTTGATCTGACTAGTAGTTTTTGTGTTAACCTATAATAATGCGTATTTCATTTATTGAACCCATCTTGGGTTCCGAAGATATAGCTGTGAAGTCGTTTTTTTTAAAGCTTTGCTTGCGTTTTAATTATTGTAAAGGTTTTCGAATTGAGATGTACGAACGACATTTAAGCTATCATCAATTATTTTGAGCCGCAAATAAATAGTCTTATTCAATAATAACAAATGATATAACTTTCATGCTTCGACAATATTTACCTGATATAATTGTAATAAATGAAAACCAGAAACACGATTGATGAAAGTTTTCTCGATTTTTTATTCGAAATTGGGTCTTTTGAGACACTATAAATTAATAGTGTCGTTAATTCTATAACTAACAATCCTTTAAATAAGTGGTACCTACACCTAAATAATTCAACTGTATTTTTTTTACATATATTCTCAGAACTTTTTTTGAACCGATTTTGATAGTTCTTTTTTTATTTGAAAGTTGGTACTTCCCGTGCGGTCCCTAGATTTACCGATTTGATCAAGACCTGACTAGTAGTTTATGAGTTACCCTCAATAATACGTATTTAATTAATAATCTGATCAAGGGTTCCGAAGACTAAGCGGTGAAATCGGTGTTTTAAGCTTTGCTTGCGTTTCAATTATTTAAATAATATATAGTTCCCACACTAAAAACGAGTTTTTATCATTATTTGCAAACCCGACGACGTGGTCTATACATTTATCACTGTGTACAGAAACGCGATTAAACAGAATGTCCGACTTTTTCTCATTCGGCTCAAACAAATTTGGTTACGTTCTTGATTCTTGTGTTAGTTAAGGCTATGCGGGACGGGCCATGGAAAGGCCTATCTTAGAATAAATATTTCTTTTGTCCGTTTCGAAGCATCACACAAAAATCTCCCTAGACAATCTGCTACACTCAGTTGGTCAGCAACAATAGGGTCGGCATTAAATGCAAAAGTAGGCCATGAAGCATGTAATTATTTTTAGAACCCAGCAATGTCAATTTAGACAACAGCTGGTATTTAGCACTACCCAACCCAGATGACATAGAAGATTAATAATTATTGTTGATAAGTTCTTAAGCTACCATGGCCACTCTCATTTCCAATATTTCGGTACTAAATGTTTTTAAGCGAGTAGACGGATATGCTCGTAAATCTAAATCTTCATCCTCCCGCACTTCTCCAGTCATTCCGTGAATGTGGCGCTTGCTACAGTGCCAAAATATCGGAAACTCAAACTTACGAAATACATGGTAATGAATAATTATCCAGTTATTGACACAAACATTTATTATTTAAGTCTTTTGGTTATGGAATGAGTGGCTAGTAGCATGCATTCCACCTAACGGTAAGTGGTTACTGCCGGCTATGAACAACTACATATATAGGGGTATTGCTGGCCTGTTACCTATCTTTAATAGTAAGAGCTCGTTTTAACTCATTTTAAGTTCGAAACTATCTATATAATAATACCTTATCACTTCAAGTTACAAGTGTATAGGAAGATCATTTCACATCTAGTGGGTGCTTGAGAGAAAGATTCCCATCTACAATATTAAGATGATCTTTGTGACGTTTATTACAAGTTTTTATTTAGTTGCACCTGTCCCATTAATCTATTTGTCGGTCTGTAATCAAACCTGCAAGCTAAATTAGACCCACTTTCCAATGTCCGATTGGAATCAAATGTGGTGTAGGTATCTACGGTGACAATATTATGTTACGGTACAATGAAGCTGGTCTGATGATGGAAGAGAGGATGGAGAAATGGAGACGGAATATGGCCATAAGAACTTCTGAACTAAACAAGTTAAACCCATCGAGTTTGGGCTCGTTCGATTCGCCTTGATAAGTTCTCTGGGGCCGTAGCCATAAACCAATTCTACTTTCGACAACGCTCGGAGAAACGCTAGAAATGTATGAAAATGACATTTCAAGCGTAAAGTTTGATAGAATAGCTAAGTGCTAGCCATAAACCAAGATAGCGTGTCGAAAAAACGAAACTTTTCGTAAAAGTTTAACGAATACGAAAAATTCCCATACAAATATCTAAAAACGGTAGCCATAAACCACTATTTGACAGGCGTTCACGAAAGACGACAATAAAAATGGCGTCTGTTTTGGTCAGCTGTTTTCGAACGTACGGGAAGTGTCATACAATTATAATATTAAATGTGTACACAGGCGAAGATACAATATTAATGACGGTAAACGGCTATGAACCTTTCTTTCAAAGGTTTTTAATGATGTGAAAACGCAGTGTAGAACCCAAAAAATGGATTTTATAAAATCAAAGGTAAGAGTACAAACTCTTTACATTTAGTATAAGTAACACCCACCCTTATTGCCTACCCAAGTAAGAAAATGAATTAACATACTTCTTACCTATAAATTGATGTTTGTATCTTTGTATCCAGATGCTGTGCAAGATTCTAGAAGCCTATCATTTCAAGAATTAATATGCTCGTCCAGACATCAAACAAGTTATATACCTACACATTAAATAAAACAGATAGAGTACAAGGTGAGTACTAAGTTAATTTGTTAAAATATTTCAATATGACTATCCATAGAGGAGTTTTTATTTATAACAAGCAATTAAATGTCATTAAAGAAATACAAATTGCATAAAACATATTTGTTCAATTTAAGTAGTTTAGTGTATGCTATATTGAAACAATGGGTTATCAATATATTAAAAACAAGTATAATACTTATGAAAGTTTTTTTTATTTCAAGCTTCTTCCTTAAAATAAAAAAATATTAAAACGGTATATAATCAGAGAATTTGTCAAGATGAATCCAACAAGCCCATACTCGATAGGTTTATCTTGTTTAGTTCAGAAGTTCCTATGGCCATCTTCCAGCTCCATCATCAGACCTTGGTTACCACTGAAAGACAAACTACTCGTCAAGACGATTCAAGTAAGCCCAAACTTGATGAGGTTGTGTCGTTTCATTGTGAAGTTCCTTTGGCCACCTCCTAGCTCCATCATTAAATCAGCACCATGTCATCATTATATTGCATTGTCACGCGATTTACACATGTATGCAAAATTTCAGGTCAATCAGTAACCAGGAAGTGGATCAAATTTAATTTGCAAGATTTGCTGACAAACATCGGGACAGGTGAAACTAAATAAAAGCTTGTAAAATAGCTAGTTCATAATTAAATCAAGTAGTATGTATGTATGTAATAAATGAACTTATATATATATATATATATATACAACAGTATCTAATAAGTTCAGACTCAAAATCCTTTTTGTAATAATTGGGCTATTAGTCCGGTTGACTAATTCGTTGATTTCTATTTCATTTCTTACCATTCACTCCTATAATGATCACCTTAAATTATGATGATGTGGAGATACGATTCTAAAAAGTATGATGATAACCCTCTTAGCAAGTCGGATCCCAGGGCTCGATTCTCAACAGGACCAGTAGATTCAGAGTTACCTTTTACTAAGAGACAGGTGTGTGTATGTGTGTTCTGAACATCCTCCTATAATACACCATTAAGTGTTCTATAAACCATCTTAATGATAGAATATCATGTCAATCATTTATAATGTTTCACAATAATGTCTTCTGTTTCAGGTTTCACAAATGAAATTTCACCTTACAATCTATGACTTACTTATGTTATTTTCCAGTATGTAATTTAATAAAAATAAAATAAAATTCTTGTGGTTTTATTTAATACTATAAATTACACAAATTGTTACTGGCGAGTGTCTCTATAATCCAGCTATACAGGCACTTAGCAGACCTAGCGCTGGTCACAGAGAATCACAAAGGCAGATCACATAACACCTATATTTATTAAAATGTACCGCATGTTTGTTAATAATACAATAACTTTTTCACATTTTACTTCACTTGTCTTAGTGTCGGGCTGAGTGTAAATGATTTTGTGGAATCAATTAAATATATAGTACTCAATAAAAATAACCTAAACACTCATGCATAATTTAGCTTCCTATAAGTAGAATTTGGGTACCGGAGATTAATACTTATTTAACTGTGTAACCACTCTGACATGTGACAGCTTTATGCCCTAAAGATAAGGTAATAAAAATAATTAAAAGTTCTTGTAGTTTTATTATATTTAATCAAACCTTTTTAAAATTATATTTACTTAATACAATTTATCACTAATAATAAGTAATATTATGATTATATAATTACATTTAAAGTAGGACATCAAGAGAGACAAGCCATTGCAGCACATGTAGGCCATATTATTTATTGACAGATTGTAGTTTCTCAGTTGAAATGAACACTTAATAGATTGGTTATATTCCAATGATTTTCCATGTAATTCAAATTCTAACTGGTGGTGATAAGGCCTGCACTGATGTCTCGCTGGTGGGTGTAATGTGCATTTCCCCCTGCCAGCCACCCCAACTCCTTCATATATTGGAGTGCTGGCTCAATTGTTCCAGTGGTAATGTAAGTCTGCATGATGTCGACTCTGTTGCGTTGGAATGTTCATGTACTTATCCCAATTTTGGATCATATTTTTTTTGTGGCCTCACAGTGCAACATCACGTTTTCCAGTTTCATTCTCCCGCAGGCAGCCACGACATCAGTGGCACCAGTCTTATACATATGGCTATTTATTTATGCTCCAGATTCTAATAAGTTTTCCTGTAGCGTATTTTGTGACAGCACATTTCCTGATGAAAGGTGATACAAAGCCGCAGTTATTATTAATACATTAATTGACAGTACGGCATATGGTAACTTCTATGTTATCCTCTTGGTAGAAATGAGCACTTCTGACTTCGCGATTGTTTTCCTTATATTTCTGTTTGGAACGCTTGATTAGTTACATTTGTGTTCGATGCATGGGCTTTTTTATCCTTCACTTGAACAAGACAATTCATAGATTTGTACATGCACAGTCGACGATAGTTTTTCGAATAGATCTTTAATTATCTGCCCTAGGGATGGAATCACAGGTTCCCTGCTTGCGTCTTCTGTCTAACATGATTCATGATGATTCTTATAAGTTTGCCTACATCTTGAAATAAAGGAAACAAATTAATAGATTTTTAGAAAACAATCGCAGACCACAGAGAGTACAATAATTCCGCCGTATTTTTTGTTTACTTATGTCAATTTCAATCATCGAGTTCTCAATCGATTTTTTTTTCACTATACGTCATATCGATTATACAAAAATATCTGTTTTTCATTTTTCATTATTATGTTATGTTATTACATTACTATAGGTAATTTACCGAGCGCAGAAAAGTGTTTAAGTTTATTCAGGTACTCGGCGTTTTGTCCATCTGTCCATTGGCATTTAGCATCTAAACCAAACAAGCTAATGACTTCAATTTACACTGTCTTGTTCATCGAGCGAAGCGAGGTCTATAAAGTTAATTTGGTGATTCAGTACATTGCCCGTCCATCCGTCTGTTAAAGGCATTTAGCTTCTAAACCATTAATATCACTTGAATTCTCAAATAACATGAAACGGTTGCCCTAAGCCAAAAATGGCAATTAAAATAAGGCAACTAAAATAAGCGACAAAAATGGCAATAAATTGTTATATATTTTATTCAGGGGACTAACTATAACAATAACGGCTTTGGGGTCGTCCTTAAATCACGTGATGTTTTTAGCAACTTTTTAACCCCTCATATCTTTGGATGGATTTCGACAATTAAGATATCGTTACATGGGTATTTCTTATCAAATTTCGAAATTTGATTCCCGGGTCATTAGTGCCGAGTCATATGCATTAACTAAATAGGTAAGTCTTTTTTGATTTCAATGTTCGCTGTCTACACCACTATTCATGTTGATTTAGTTCCGGTTGTACTCACGTTATTCTTTATTTAATCGAGAAACTCGACCGGTGTTCGAGCGATATAGACGCTCATCCTCGGGAGCATGCGCTGTAGCGGCAACGAGAGCCTGGCGCGTACTGCGTTCCAACGCGCGTAATGCCCGCTGCGATAGAGGTGGCGGCGGCGGGGGCGCGGGCGGGGAAGGCAGCCGGTCAGACTGTGGTCCGCGTGCATTATCACTGACACTGTTCTGGTCACAAACATCACTTGACCGTGTAGGATCGCATAACGTATCACTCTCGCGAACAAACGGTGTAGTATTGGTGGAGGTAACATTAAGAATTGGCTTCCAGGCGGGTGGTAATACCCAGCCAGAGTCCCGGTTAAAATTCGGGTGACGATTGATTTCAATAGCTTCCCGTAATTTCCGCGGCACGAAAAACTTTTCCTTCGCAAGTACGGAAGCCTTATCAAACCTTATGAAATGTGTCGTCTCACCGGTAAGGACATGCTCAGCTATAGCAGATCTGTTGGTATCCAAATTCTTAATGCTTCTTATGTGCTCTGTCAGTCTTGTCGCGATGTTTCGTCTTGTTTCACCAATGTAGGATTTTCCACATTCACAAGGTATCTTGTATACTCCAGGTCCGCTGAATGGTTCTTTATCTTTAGGCGAACGCAGCATTTGTCTTAGTTGCCCGTGTGGGCGGAAAACAGTCTTGATGCCATACCGACGCTGTAATAGGTATCCGATTCTATCCGTTATTCCTTTAACAAACGGCAGGTATATAGGCAATCTTTCTACGGTAGCTGGTCGCATGCGTTCTCTTCCTTTCACCAATCGTAAACACTGACGCCATCCAAATCCGTTATTTTCCAGCACTCTCTTGACATGTTCCATTTCCGTATTTACATACTGAGGGTCACAGAGGGTTAGCGCCCGGCTGATAAGCGCCCTTGGTATAGAAGATAAATGTGAAGGATGGTGATGGGAGTCCGCTCGTATGTATCGATCTGTATGAGTCGGTTTCCGATGTACGGTGTGGGACAATCTTCCGTCAGAACCACGGATGACTTTAACATCTAAAAATGGCAAGACTCCTTCCTTCTCCTCTTCAACGGTGAACTTGATGTTTTTGTGTGTCTGATTTAGGTGTCCTACACGGTCAAGTGATGTTAGTGACCACAACAGTGTCAGTGATAATGCACGCGGACCACAGTCTGACCGGCTGCCTTCCCCGCCCGCGCCCCCGCCGCCGCCACCTCTATCGCACTAAAGATGGGCGTTTAAACGAAAAGCAAATAATGAAACAGTACTTTTCAATAAAAGCAGTTAAGCACAATTAAAATTTTAAGCACTTTTCATTATTTGCTTTTTAAAGCTCAAACAACGCCATCTACTAGAACTGGGGGTAAATTACAAAATATGTTATAAACTTATCGTCATATTAGGTTCTAAAATGAACCTTATACTCAACAACGTAAGCTTTCTTCTCGATTGCATAATTTAAAAGTTAAAAGGTAACCTTACCAAATTTGGTATGTGCCGATTTGAGATAAAATGCTTAGAGTAGACAACCTTCAAGATTCGTTCGGACTATTAATTGCTTATTTCCTTATTTGCTTAAAAAATCGTGGTGTCAGTCCTTGTCAGTCAAGAAGCCGCCATTGTTTGTTTTGATTTTTTTACTTCGAACTTTTAAGTTGAACTTCTTGTGTGATTAATTGTTAGACTTAGTGCTGCGTACAATTCTTGACATCGCTTTTTACAATGAAAACCAAATATTCAGTTTATTAACATAAAATAATTTTAATGTAAATAAGCAAATAAGCAAATAAGCAATTAATAAAAGTCGTTAAAAAAAATAAGTGTATAGCATAAGTTTGTTAAAAATTTTAAGTCGTTATTCACATCGCTAATCGCAGCGGGCATTACGCGCGTTGGAACGCAGTACGCGCCAGGCTCTCGTTGCCGCTACAGCGCATGCTCCCGAGGATGAGCGTCTATATCGCTCGAACACCGGTCGAGTTTCTCGATTAAATAAAGAATAACGTGAGTACAACCGGAACTAAATCAACATGAATACGACTCACGATAGTTTTAACAATAATATACACCACTATTGTTAGAAATCATCTCAAATATATCAATATTCTTAATAAAAAAAAATGCTAATATATTAGAAATATGTTTGTTATTGTCTATAAAAGCTTCTATCTCACAACGACGAATTTATAAAAACGATAACTCGATTTTAAATGTCCCGAAAAAAAAATCATTCACGAATTTTCGATTTCTAAACGTATCGAACGATATTTAGGAACACAACCTAAAATTTTTAGTACCTGGCAACACTCTCAAATGATTCAAACCGGCGATTTCTTCTCAACCGTAGGTGAGTTTGTGCAAAAACATGATATGTAAAAAAAATTTAGGAGTGACATTTATTGCGATCATTATCATCCTCACGTTACATGTATGCATTAAGCATTTTAGTATATATGTATATTATTTGTTCATTTTATGCGTTTTTGGGAGTAAAATCTATATTCGAAATGTAGCAAGCAATTTGAGATTATTTGCCGGTGTTTTGTAGCTTTAGTTAAAATTCGTCATTCCCTCACAGTCATTCCCTCACTGCATTTAGGAGTGAGAGAATGATTTATACAGTATTCTACAGTTATTTTAGATTTTTATTGATTTTTTGCAAAATGGTATTTAATTTCAAACAGGTAAAATGACACGACCAAAGAATTTGAGTGATGCAGAAAAAAAAAATTACATTAATTGTTACCTCTATAATAGTGTTTATTTTTATTTTCCGTGTTTATATATGTTTGTATTGACTAAGTACAAAAGTTGAGTTTTTTCTTTAGAATATGATATTTCATAGTTTAATTCAATTAAAATTACATAATTTCCTATATTTTTTTCATGTTTTTTATTATAATATAATAATCAATCATTCTCTCACTCTATTAAAGATTTCCTCATTTATTTATTTTTTAATACCTTATTTTTTATAGATAATATACTAAAAATATGGAAGACCAATACTTCTTCATAGATCTCCTAAAAAAATATTTTTGATATCTGCAAAAAAATCTAAGTTTATCAAAAAAAAAAAATCTTCAATGATATCTCAAATTTCGCAATTTCATGAGAAATACCCATATATATTCGTCCTAAAACCCATGTGTCCACAAATGGATTATTGATACAAAATAGTAATACTTTAATAAAAAAAATAACCAAACCAATCAAGTTGGATACCAAAATGAGGGATATTAAAACGGGATTCCATAAATTACATAACACATAAAAAACATGTAAAAAATTCGCAGTCGGATTATTTGAATTTTCTGTTATTCATTGACTTGTTTTCAACACTATTTCCATTTGTTAATGACTCGTAGAAGGGCTCTGTTTCCATGGCCATGAAATTAATCGAGTCAAATCGAGTGTATATTTATTTAGCCTAGGCATTCCTACTCATTTGATGAATTTGACGTTTCCATGCGCTACCATAGACAAAGTTCCAACTTTTTACAACTTAGAAAGTAGAATAGGCGTTAGCGTAAATGTGGCTTATGGCTACCGATCTTTTTTCTCTATTCTACCGAGAGAATAGAGCAATCTCTCTATTCGAATTTTCGAATAGAATTGTACGCGTGGTTTATGGCTAAGGGGGCTGGTTATACAACATTTTAGTCCTTTTATATTTAGAACTTGTAAAAGCTACATTTTTAAAAACTGTTTTAATGCATTTCTTGTTTTGTTTCTTCTTACAGGGGATGTATGAGGGAATAAGACCTCGAGACACCTTTGTGACTCTCCTAAACAGTTCTTATCTTCGCAACTCGTTGTTCATCTTGGTACTAATATTCATGGTTTGCGCCCTTAACTCGGAGACACTCATACACATGTCTGAAGAATTAGGAATGAATTTCTTCATAACGTTTGCTCTTATTTCGGTGGTAGAACTGCCCTCGATCTTTGTCCTTGCGATTCTTTTGGATAGGTGAGTATACTGAATTACGTGACAGGTAAATGTTATCAATAATTCTATTTGAAAGTTCTTCTGTAGATATATTTTTTCAGGTGGGGACGACGAAAGCTTACCTCTGGACCGCTGGCTATCTCCGGAGTTTTGTTATTTGTAGCACTCTTCGTGCCTAGAGGTGCGTCAACGATATTTCGGTGCGTCATGTCCGCGGACACCTTTTGTGCAAAACATTGCGATGTTCTAATGTGAATGCCCGAATGTTCTTAAGACATGCACGCGGACAAGTCTAATTTTCTGATTGAATGTCCATGAAGGACCTGTCAGTAAACAGTAATAATTTTACTAGTAATGTTTGAAATCACTAGTAAAATTATTACTGTTTACTAACAGACTGGGATTCGCGGCGGTTTTGTCGGATTTTCCGTCTAGTTTCGGGCATGTACGATGCCTATCATCTGGGAGGTGGCCGATCGCAACGATCGCGTCGCCTCTCCGCGAGTCCGAGCCGGTTACTGAACAATTATAATGGATAAATAATACTCGCGATAGTTTTCAAACTCAGTACTAGTGAACTAGAAATTTTCCATATTATTATTTTATGTAACCATCCTGATAATTCAATAATATGATACCATGGTGCTGGCCTACTAATTAGGCGAACATATCCGTCTTCATGAAGTTTTGAGACAGATAAGTGTGAGTTAGAGCAGATAAAAAAAAAACAGTACCAAGGGAGGTGCTCGCCTCCTGTTGCTAATTATCAATACTGAGAATCATGCCCCAGCGAATTACTGTTCACGTTTTTCAAGTCTCTACCTCCCTAGCAGTAACTTTATATTTTTTATTAAATATTCAAGTAATATACAGATAAATAACGTTCGGAAAAAAATAAGTGTGCGATGAGTTCTATTCCTTCGCATTACGGTTAGATGCCCTTGCAGAACAAGTTTTTCTTATATCTAATGATGATTGATGATTTATAGTTTTAAATTAAGATCTATTCGCCTCGATTCTGATGTACACTCACGAAATTAAATTTAAACTATCCCTGTCTTTTACAAAATAAAACACAAGACAGAGATAGCATGCATTTTAGTGCTGTCACGCTAGTTTATCAATTAAAATATGAACAGCAGAAGCAGAAAGGCGCTTGTTTTTAGTCAACACCAATACAACACATACTCGACTAAGCTTGCATAGACATCTAAGTTCTGACTAACTTGACAGCACAGCAGTATGCTATCTCTGTCTTGTGTTCCTATTTTGTAAAAGACAGGAATAGTTTAAATTTAATTTAGTGTGTGACATCAGAATCGAGGCCATGTGTTTTATTCTGATAAATCTCTCAGCTTGAGACGAAGGGTGAAGCTGTACCATACTAATAAAAGTAAAGTTTGTCCATATTTTTATTGATATTAGAATAAAAAAAATAGATCTTACATTAAAACTATCTTTCTCTCTCTTATATTTATATCTTTCTTATTCTTATCTTTGAGCAGGTATCCCTTTGACAACTATAGCGATAATATCGCGGTTCTTCATTACTATGGCATACAGGACCACTATTCTGTGGGTGGCGGAGTTGCTGCCGACGTCTATCAGAGCTTTAGGCACTTCGATACTGCACACAAGTGGCTTCGTGGTCACAGCCATGTGTCCTTTTTTTGTGTTTTCTGTAAGTTTCTGTAACGTTCCTATTTTTTACTGTTTGTGTACCTCTTACAAAGTTCCATATTCTAATTACAATCTACTCAAAGTAAGGCTATTTATCTGTAATGTAACTCCTGCTGCATTGCTATGCTTAATAATGTGCCCATTACCACTCTTCCTAGGGGTAAGACACTGTGTGTGTTCTTTTTCAGCAATCACATCACACTTATTAATGTTATAAAGACGAATTTGTGAGTATGTTTGTTACTTCTTCACGCTCAAACGGCTGGACCAATTTTGACGAAATTTGGTACGGAGGTAGCTGACACCCTGGATTAACACATAAGCTATTTTTTATTTCAAAATTCTCGCAGGTCCGTGATTTACGCGGGTAAAACAGCGGGACGCAACTAATCACACCATATATTTCACAGATATATACTATATAGATATACAATAACTAACACTACTCTAGTTCAAATGGTTTATTTCTTTAAGTCTTCTTAAATAAATCTGTTACGCCAAGAAGCCAAATTGGGTAGTCGCCGGCTCGAATCCCACGATAGGCATGAGATTCCGGGGTAACCATCGTGATGAAGTCCATGGTGGTAGGGCATTTTTCGTGCATTCGCATGGCTTGCTACCCTCTACCAAAATAAACTCATAGACAGGGCAGGTCCTACCATAGGGCGAACGGAGCGGATGCTCCAGGCGCCAAGTCCCAGAGGGCGCCTCAGTTAAATTAAAAAATACAATCTTTTCAACCGACTTCAAATAAGGATTTACTCCATTCGACTGTATATATGTATTTTTTAAATTTTTTGTATGTATGTTACGCGATATCTCCGCCAATTATGAATCGATTTTGATTATTTTTTTTGGTAGAGTATACTTCAGAGGTCACATATAAATTTTATCAAAATCGGTCTAGCCAAAATCGAAATATAAGCGATGAAGCCGGTTTTTAAGCTTTGCTTGCGTTTCAATTATTGTTTATTTAATTTTATTCGTCGTTAGTCCCCTATCAGATAGGTAACAATTTCGCTCGCTCCTTAGAAGCATACTACGTCTCTGTTGCGTTTCTTTACTCATGTGCTTCAATGGTCTAGAAAATTTCCTCTAGAAAATAGAAGTTTTTTTTTAATTCAATTTAGGCCAACTAAAAACTATCTCACCGTCAAGTATGCGACGATGTGGTCGATGATGGCAAGCTTACCTAGAAGATACTAGCGATTATGGATGAATGTGAGTATAATATGGGAGACTTCAGACTCCCATATTATGCCCACCACCGAATGTATCTGTTTTTTGGAGAGAACTCATGCATGACATCACGCGACATCGATAAAAGATAAAAGACACGTAACTTATAGATATATACACATTATACAGATACAATATAGATTACAAATTAAAAATAGCAGTAACATAAATATATGTAGTACTAGGTCATAGATAAATAAGATATAATTATATCAATTGGCGGGCGGCGGCGCCACGTCATGCCACGTATGATGATGTACTTGGAAATTATACGGAGTGAGTACATTGTCTTTGTTAGACATTTTGGTGGGCTAAACAAAAAAGGCTAAGTGTATAATGATGTGTGGGGCACCGTGCAAAAAGGCTTGACAATGAATATAGCAGAAAGTCCGTATTTCAGTATAGAGTAGCAAGCTAGACGCATGAGATTACACTCTTGACACTATGGAATTCCTTATGATATCATCTAAACCGGGCATTCATAGCGTTGTATGATGATGAGTCTTTCTTTTATGCTAGATATACAGTCTAAGTAGGGGATCTATTCCGGGTATTGAATATCATTACGTCGACGTCGAAATCTAATGATTTTCTTTCCTTAAGAACTATCGAATAGACTAAACTTTCAACCGACCGATGTCGCATCAATTAAAACAATCGTACTTTAACGACCAGAATAGACCCACCCGCTCCATATCGCTTTTTATGGTGAATAGGCGAGCCATGCACCACAATTATTTGACGGTGGCTATACTTGCCTAAAAAGTGCTGTCACCTGCCTTTTCACACTTGACTTGAAGAGGCCCAAGTAATATGCCCAAATAGGCCCAAGAACGAAAACCGAGTATTCCATTACTTTGCAGTTCGCATAATAAAAGTTGTAGCGAATCGCTTGGTTCATTCCGCCATAGTACGTTTTGTTATCTTCGTACATTTTGTTTGTTTTTTTATGTAATTGAGAGACAGACGAGCAAATTGCTAGCCTGATGTTAACCGTTACGCTTAACGCTTGCCCGTTTCAGTTCAGTGCCAGCCAAAGTTTCGAACTTATATAGGTCAAAATACTGCGGGCAAAACATTGCGATCGTCACCCTGAGATATTAGATGATAAATCTATTTAAACCCTGTGAAAACATTTCCTTAACTCCGGAATACAGTAATGTTTGCACACTACTGTTTGGCGATTAAATGTCCTTCAACGGTGTGGTACTGCCCCAGGCGGACTGCAAAAGAGTCTTACCACTAACGGAATTACACAATTTAACCTAATTTTCCCATCCCCATTCTATTATCAGATATCGAGACAATAGGTCTATTCTGGTCGTCAAAATACGATTGTTCGAATTGATGCAACGTCGATACGACATTCGATAGGTTGAAATTTCAGTTGATTCGGTGTTCAAAACAAAAGAAAATCGTTCGTATTCAACGTTGATGTAATGCCCGGAATAGGCCTCCAGGCTCCTGAACGCACCATTATGTCCGCATTTGTGGTAGGCATTCCACAAATGCGGACGAAGTGAATTACGCGAACCGCAAAAAAAAAGCACCCGACTATGTATTGCCTGATAAAGACAATATGGGCGTCTTTTAAGTCGCGAGTGAATAGGTATCTCTAGGCAAACATGCTCCATCGTCGCTCACTATTAGGTGAGATAGAGGTCAAACGTTTGCCTATCTTTAATAAAAAACCTACCTATTTTTTACCGACTTCCCAAAAAAGGAGGAGGTTCTCAAGTCGACTGTTTTTTTTAATTTTTTTTATGTGTGTTACCTCATAACTTCTCTCCACGTGAGCCGATATCGATTTTTTTTTTTAGTTTGAAAGATGTTGCTTTCTAATTGGTCCCATTTAAATTTGATCAAGATCTGATCAGTAGTCTTTTAAATATTGTCAATAATGCCTATTTTGTGAGGAATAATGCGTACTTTGACGATGTTCTCGTTTACCCGACTTTAAAGGTTACCTCATAACTTCTTTCGTTGTGAGCCGATTTAGATGATTCTTTTTTTATTTGAAAGCTGGTGCTTTTTATGTATTCCCATTGAAATTTGATCAAGGTCTAATCTCTAGTTTTTGAGTTATAGTCAATAATGCGTGTTTATACATTTAATCTGATCAAGGTAAATGATAAAGTGGTGAAGTCGGTTTTTTAAGCTTTGCTTGCGTTTAATTATTTTAAGCTTTGCTTGCGTTCAATTATTATTTTATGCTATGGTAGGAGGCACATCGGCAATGTGTTTGTTTAATGAAAGTTTGTGGTACATTTAGATACATTTGTGGCTGTTGCCACCGCTGGGAGTGGCGTCACTAGTGGCGGGAGCCCTAGCGCTATTGCTCCCGGAGACCAGAGGCCGGTCCCTGCCGCAATCCGTAGCAGAAGGCGAACGAATGGCTCACATGAACTCGCTTTGGGGGTGAGTTCCTTTATCTTTTTATGTTCTTATTTACCTTTGCGAAACGCGAACGAAGCGCCTCCGTTTCAGCTTGAGCAAAATTGTTTTCGTACGTCCGGATTTCCAGTTGTTCTCATCTACAGGCCGCGTTTCTCAACCGATTCTCGTGAAATGTTGTGAGCGACTTTGATAAATATATGGATTTTTTTGTCAATTCAGCTTTTGAAAATATTCCAAAATGCGGTTAGCATAAAAAGAGCATATGTATGTTTATGTGTTATGTTGGTTAATCCTACTAATATTATAAATCCGAAAGTTTGTGTGTAAGTGTGTAAGTATGTTTGTTCCCTCTCCACGCCTGAACGGCTGAACGGATTTGGATGAAATTTGAAATGTACATAGATTATACCTAGGATTAACACATAGGCTACTTTTTAACTTGATAATAGCGGGCGAAGCCGCGGGGCACGGCTAGTATTTATATATGTAAGAGTATTTTTGTAATATGTCGTTATTTGTATTTCATTATATTATGTTATCTGTAATCTGTTATAACGTTATAGTTATTAGTCAATAGTACACCCGACACTACTTCTTCTATCTGCATCTTGTTCATCCAAAGGTTGTCTGGAAGAGATCGTTTTAAGATATAAGACCGCCCATGTAGCCTTTCATGTAAAATTTTATTATGTAGGTAACAATTATTTTAAGGTGTCAATGAAGAGTAATTGTATTGTATTGTATTCTAAGAAGGCATCATTTATCGTATCACACGGATTACGACGAATATATTTATCTGGTTTTATTATGAATGCCGAGTAAGTAAATCACGCGTTTTACAAAAAAATCTGGTATCGCCTTAATATTTTTTACTAACAACTTGTAATTAACCATGCAACAATTCTTGTTACAGGTCCAAGCAGCCAAAGACTACAACGAGCAAAAAATTAAAGAAGTTTGTGAAAAATAAAAGATTTAAGTAACAAAATTGTAAATGATACCTTACTTATAAAAACTGACATAGGTTCAAAGTCAGATAAATCAGTTTCAACAGACATCTTACTTTTAGATATCTATGATAATCGATCAGTTTTAGAACTACGGCACAGAATAATTTCTTCCGTCCACGTTCGTAACTAAACTTACATAACTAGTTACGAACGTGGAATTATATGGAGCGAGCGCGAAGCGTCTCCGTTTCAGCTTGGACAAAAATGCTTTTGAATGTTCGGATTTCTTCAATTCAGTTTTAGATTTTTTTTTTAATGGCGTAGATACGGGGCTAATACTCGTAATCGTTATAATAATAATAAATCGAACTCATTGCCTGCGTCTTTGTTCCTCGAACGGTATAATCGGGAGTCTTAAGTATCGAGTGAATCTTCTAGGCTAGCATGTCTTATTCCAAGCATCATCATTTCCATCAGGTGAGATAGTGGTCAAATGCTTGCCTATTCTGCATAAAAAAAATATGACAGACTCACGAGTGAATATTACCAGTCAATACAAAAGACTCACTCCGCAAAGACTTTTTTTTATCCAAGATAAGTAAATGAATATGTGTGAAGAGTGCGTTGTTTTCGGCATACGAAATTAAACTATTTCTTGTATCTAGTGTAGTTATAGTCATTATACAGTTTGTAACACTATTATATTTATAAAGATATACATTTTTGTTTCTATCTGTGTATTTTTGAAGAATATAGTTTTGACATAAATGAAAGTCTTATATAATTTTCCTACCTTACTTACAGCTGCTAATTACTAGAAGCATTTGGTTAGAGAGGATGGCGTGCAGGACGCGGGCGTGGTCGCTTTCCGTGCCCGCGTGCCCGCACGCCGTTTGTTTGAACCAAATGCGCATAGCATCTATTTAAATGCATTCAATGTATTCTCACAGCACTAAATGAAAAGTGAAAGACTTGTTTAATGAATACCGGAAATATTTATGATTTAAGCTGTCGTCAATTTAATTGATTTTGCATTTATTGAATAATAGGGTTTGTCTGCAAAATAGTAGATCTGTCGCCAAAATGTAGACGCCAAACAATATTAAAACAATTCCATAATAAATTTCATATAATCATCGGGATATATTTGACAATATCAAATAAATATGTTTGTATTTATTATAATAGTTTAGTCCTGATAACTTTATAATCAAATGAAATATCTCTAAACTCATTTTTTTCCTGGCGCTTTGTCGGCCGCTGCCGCTGCATGCTCGCTGTGCTCGCTCGGCTCGCGTGTTATAGTCACCAGAAACCTAACGCCCCTCTTCGTTTCGCTCGTCGCCGCACCTATATATATATATGACTTTGCCCTAGACCAGGGGTCGGCAACCTGCGGCTCGCGAGCCACAAGCGGCTCTTTGGATGTGAAGCTGAGGCTCTTTAGTTCCATACGCAAATATTATTTATTTTATTAAAAAATGTAAAACATTTAAAAATTGTTCTAAATCGATAAACGAGGATTAGGCACCATTTATATCTCTCAGCCACTTGTGTTGTACTCGCTTTTCAACGCACCCCTCTTTCGTGACAAATCTTTTTGTGGCTCTTTAAAAACTTTGAAATGTTGTAAATTGTAATTTTTGACTCTTCCGACTCAAAAGGTTGCCGATCCCTGCCCTAGACTAGTTATCCATCTCTTTTTTTAGATAAACAATGACATTAATTTGGTAATTCATACCTGACGTTACTCTTTATTTAGATATAATTAGATGACTCAAGTTACAAATAAAAACTTTGCTGACAAATAATATTATTTCCATTCGTTTTTACCCCGAAATTTCCATTGCTTGCAAAGAAAAATATGCTTCTTCCAGGAATCGAACCAGCCATATGATGAAGTTGTTTGAGCTATAAAAATGCTTTACAAAGATTGTCATATAGACTGACAGACAAAATCTCATGATAAAGGTGGAAATGCCAAGTATGGGAGTAATTCAAGTTTTATAGTTTTAATACGGTAAAACGGAATTTTGTAGAGTTTGCTACAAGTTATTGGCGCAAAATCAAATCAAATCACGAAATCAATGGGTTCACGAAATCTACGTCTAAAAACATACTTCTAATATGAATGATAGGAGTATCCAAGGACAAGAGATAACCGCACGCACTCCACTTGCATGTCCGAACGATATTCAGTTTTTTAAATACACACATAGAGTCTATCGCGGCAGACCTAATATAAAATTTCTCTACGAAATCCAGTGTTAACAAGAAAAATAGGTGGATTTTACAATATTATTATTGTTGATAAGTTAGTTGCGTGACAAAAAAAATCAGATAAATTTATGCGAGTCATTTGGGCTGTGTTTTAGATAATATATACGTACGTTTTAGTGAAAAATGACTGAAAAACGATTCTCAAAGGTTAGTAAATCTATTATGAACTATATAAAATAATGTATTGGTGTAGCTATAATTGATTTTATAACTGTAATAACCATTAAATACCTTACCCTAGCTAACATGTACTTAATTATATTATTAAACTAGCCGTGCCCCGCGGCTTCGCCCGCTATTATCAAGTTAATAAGTAGCCTATGTGTTAATCCTAGGTATAATCTATGTATATTCCAAATTTCACCCAAATACGTTCAGCCGTTAAAGCGTGAAGAGGGAACAAACATACTTACACACTTACACACTTACACACAAACTTTCGGATTTATAATATTAAGTAGGATAACTGTCCCGGCGACATTAGTTCCGCCTAACAATGAATGTGCATCCCCATTAACCCGAATTTGAACCCGTAATGGGGATTATGATACTAAAAGTCTCAAAATCCCCATTAAAGGGGATACCTAATGGGGATTTTGACACTAACCCTGTTTAGGAAGCCATACCCGGCATGCGTGCACGCCCGACAATGCCACGTGACTATATTACTACCTCCTTCATATTTATGGCAGTTATCCTTGAGAGCCTGCGTATTCCAGGTCTAGTGTGTTTACCAGCTTCGATCACATCGTCACTTACCATCAGGTGAGATAGTGGTCAAACACTAGCCTGTCACAAATAAAAAAAAAAAAAAAAAAAAATGTTTGCCTAGTACTTTACCAAATCCGAGTGACGTATGAGAAAATGATTTTTATACAAATATAAAAAAAAATGTGACGTTCCTAAAAAGTATCATATGTCCGTCTCCTGGTTACTACCTACTAGCTACCTCCCAATAAATTTTCAGCCAAATCGGTTTAGCCGTTCTTGAGTTATAAATAGTGTAAGTAACACAACTTTCTTTTATATATATAGATTTTGGAGAATGTGCACAGGAATTACATGAGTTAATTCCCCCATGCCCTTTTTACCATCTAACAACAAGAACTATCAAATGTCATCCATTTATAGTCGATATACCTCCAGTTCGCTCAAAGCGTATTGCTTCTACGTTCATCATCCGTACAGCGAAGGAGTGGAACTGCGTCTTTGTTCCCCGAACGGTATAATCTGGGAGTCTTCAAGTCTAGAGTGAATAGGTATCTTCTAGGCAAGCATGTCACATCTTGGCCGCATCATCACTTTCCATCAGGTGAGATAGTGGTCAAATGCTTGCCTATTCCACATTTTTTTTAAATGGGACACGCTACGATCTTAAATCAAAAGACCTACTGACCTACAAAAAACTTTGTACACCATTTGCCGAAATAAAATTGCAATGTAAGAAATTAATTTTAACCTGGAAATGAAATAAACATTTCTAAGCAAACTTAAGAACGATTTTAGAAGGGTAAGATTTTACGGCAATTCCAAAATAACAAGACGCTGTTTGAAACCTTCGTGCACATGATTTTAGGATATTCTTTTCGTATAAGATCACAAATCCATTACATTTAAAAATTTCCAATCCATTTTTTTTCCTTTTAGTGAGTAGGTATCTTCTAGGCAAGCATGTTACATCTTCGGCCACATCTTCACTTTCCATCAGGTGAGATAGTGGTCAAATGCTTGCCAATCTATCATAAAAAAAGATTTCTATTAGCGTTTTCGCTAATCGAATTGGATCTTGGCTAATACTCAAGCTGAAGATCACAGTTGAGCTTTTGTAAAATCGATTGAACTGCGATAGTCAATCGTTATTTTAATAAGAACGAGAAGATTGAAAGAATAAAAAACTATGCTATCTAACATCGGTGCTATTTATAAATGCTATTTTTTCATGTTTGATAGGCAAGTTTGACCACAACTTACCTGATGTCCGAAGATGTGGCCTGCTTGCTTAGAAGATACCTATTCACTCTTGACTTGAAAACTCCCAGATTATTCCGATTACTTGATATCCGTGGTAAATATAAAGGTTACAAAGGTTTATTCGCTACGCTTGACCTGTATCGTATATCATTCACATAGGAGGCAGAACACCTCACCGCCACCGACGGCAGTGATGCCATGGAACAGGTGCTGCACCACCTGGGCGGGATGGGCACCTACCAGCGCCTTCTGTTCCTGATGATGATGCCAGCGGGATTCATCGTTTTGTTCGTTTATTCTGTGCAAATGTTCGTCTCCGCCACCCCACAGCAGCATTGGTGCAAAGTTCCGGAGCTCATGCATTTAGATATAGAATTGAGGTAGGTATTTACTTGTTTGTTATGGTTGAACATTGGTAACACAGTTATTTCGGGTACCTAAAAAATATCGTATAAGCCGGGTTTTGAAGCCGCGGTTATAATGTGTCATGTGTCATTGACCTACAAATCAATAGGCATCGGGTCTAACACAAACTTCTACATAAGTGTACCGATTAACTCTATATTTAATATATAATATGAAGTATATACATCCATAATTCGTATCCTAGTTTATCGTACACGTAATATTCACTTGTACAATGCTCACTAGGCTCTCGACCTGTCGTGGGCCTCATAGATACAGGGTATCTGGTTAGATACTTGTTATTTTTGGGTCATAAAGATGTTGGACTAGGATAATGATGGAATCCAAATAGAACACTACATATATGCCGGAATATTAATTACTATCTACTCAATAATTTTTTTGACGACCCAGTTGGCGCAGTGGACAGGTGTCCGCCCTCTGCGCCGTGGGTCCTGGGTTCGATTTCCGGCAGGAGCACTAATTCCTTCCCAAGGGAAATTTGTGCTTCTGGTTCTGGGTGTAATGTGTGTGTGATGTGAATGTTTCCGGCACCCACGATACAAGTCTTTGAACTTAGTGTGGGGCTGTGAGTGTGAATACGTTTGTTTGTTTTTGTTTGTTTAATAATAAGAATAATTAGAAAAAACTCACTTTACAGGTGTAGGTATATTATTAGTGATTTGTTATTGCTAAGCTTATATTATTGTAGAGGACTTTGCATCTAGACAAATCTTTACGAGGTTTACAAATGCATGATTTTAATAATGTTAACTCTCATGTCGGCAATAAATTTTAAAAAAAAAATATCCTAGACGGAACCTCTCAATCCCCGGCGCGTCAGCTGGCCCGGACTGGGACCGCTGCTCCGTGTTTGATGCCAACTGGACGGAGGTGCTGGCGACGCTGACGCCGCCCAGCCCGGAGTCTCCGACTGTGCCGTGTCGGCATGGCTGGGAGTTCCTCTTTAACGACATACCGTACCCCACCATTACCAGTGAGGTAATACATGTTTCCTACTCCTATACAGTATGCTTAGGCTTCCATCATAAAGACTTAGACTGTACAAAATAGTGTGCACAGTTTGGCATAGATGATGGAATGTTTACGTTTTGACTGGTACCTCTTGAAATTATCTTTGAGTGCATTAGTATCGTAAAATTTGTTTGTTAGTTTGTAAAAGATAATCTCTGTAACCAATGATCTGATTCTGAAAATTCTTTGACCAATAGATAGCTAAACTATCCCTGAGTATCATAGGTCCTTAATCCTTATCAAAATAAACTATTTCATCGTCTTAAACATACAAAATTAAAACTTAAAAAATACTAACTCTAAAAACACAATTCCGGCTACCTTCTAGTTTCATCATAATCATCTGACGATGATCACTCAAGTCATACCTACACTTACTTAATACCGTCTGATTCTGTTCTATATATCTGACTTTTTTTTTTTTTATTTGAGACAGGCTAGTGTTTGACCACTATCTCACCTGATGGTAAGTGACGATGTGATCGAAGCTGGTAAACACACTAGACCTGGAATACGCAGGCTCTCAAGGATAACTGCCGGAACACCGTATTTGGCTTGGCAGCAGACTTTCAACTTGATGGTGGTAAGCTACTTTGGTAGCAAGCCAGGCGAGCAACTCACAAAATGCTCTACCACCTCTCAAAATGTCACCTGATTAGCACCACCCGGGGACCACGTGTAGGGAGTCAGACTTAAGGGGTATCCTCCTACGGACGTGGGTGACTCAGACTTATATATATATTCTGCATTTTATCTTATAAGATTTACATAGGTTTATAAATAAGTAGTGACCCAGAGTTATTTATATATTTATAAAAACATCGTACATTTATTTATATTATACCAATTCTATACACTCTAGAGAGAATGGGTGTGCGACAAATCAAGCTACGCGCTAACAGCTCAGGCATTTTTCTTCGTTGGGTCTCTGGTCGGATGCGGTTTGTTTGGATGGATGGGTGACAAATATGGAAGAGTCCCGTCGCTAGTTGGTAAGTCGACGAGTCATTTATAATTACATAAATTAATGTCGTTATCAACGTAAGACTGTGTTTACAAGTCAGTTACCTACGGATAAAAATCTATATCAGCGAAATATTTTTATATTAGTTAATTTAGTAAGTATAGAATAAGTGACGAAATATAGAACTTTATTAACATTTATGATTCTGGCTAGTATATTTTTTAAGGTACATGAGTGACCAAACGAGTAAGTCGCTCGTCTGATGGTAAGCGTCTACCCAATACAGTTCTGTGCCACCCAGAGTTTGAGTTTAGTCAAAATCCTGCTCGGCAAAGTACTTTGTTTGTCACCCATGAAAGTTATCAAGGCCATAATATAATGAAAAATGTAGAAAGGAAAAATTATCGCTTGAGGCGGGGTTTGAACCCGCGGCCTTAGGGTGTCATGCCCTATTGCTCTAACCGCTGAGCTACTCAAGCCCTGCCTCAAGCGACGAAATTATCCTTTCCTTATGTTTTACGGGATATTTTTCCTTTCTAAATTTATCAATATAGTTTTGCCTAGCATGGCTAATGCTATATAAACAAAATCAAAGGTCATAATATGTTCCAATTGCTGGAAACCTGGTCATATGTCAGAACTTGTCTGTAGTAGCTCATAACTTATGTTCTCGAATTTGTTGCTACTCTTTTCTTTTCTGCTTACTTTAGTCGAGCAGGTTCCTCTACTATTTTATATTGAAGGCTATCCTACTCGTACGAAGTCACAAGCATGGTTTACTTCCAGCATCAAATCTCATCGGCTGTGTGGGGGGTATAGCCAGCGCGTTCACTGTCGGCCTCTGGGACTTCATCTTCTGCAGGTTCTTAGTCGGCCTCGCCAATGACTGCTGCTTCATGATGATGTATATTATAGGTAGGTAGTCTTACCTTACACATAGCTTCTTATAACGTCGTACAAAGGTTGAAGATGTGAGTTAAATAGCAAGGTTGATGTGGGGATGAGCATGACACCTGGCTAGAAGTGTTGACGGCAGGTACACCAACGTAATTGAGTGGAGGCTTTGGGATGGGCGCAGACTGCAAGGCAGTCCACCAGCTAGATGGACCGTTTTTTTTTAAATTTAGTATGAGCAAACATTTGGCCTCTTGATGGTAATTTTATATTATGAAGATGACTGGACAATTTAAGGTTTGTTTTGCACATGACTCGATGACTGGAACGATTTGATGGCGTGATAGAAAAGAAGCCTACCAGTGAAAAGAGACACAGGCTGAAATGATCTTTACATATGAATATTCTAAATTTATCATATTATCATACATATTTAAACGAATATTTTTATTTATCTAGTTTTATTATGAATGCCGAGTAAAAAGGTTAGAAAGTCACGCGTTTTAGGAGACATTTTGGTATCTCCCCCTTAATAGAACTCGTCAGTTGCATTATGAGAATGATTCCTTAACCTCATCTCATAGAACGATCACGATCTATTTACAACAATACTATCCTCCTTATCGTCATCAGCACATTTAATTCCTACTTTTTGCACTGACATGAAACTGGGACAACTATATCTACATGTTTACAACATATTAGTGAAATGCTGGCTAAGTTGGGTGCGCGTTCGCGGCGGGTATCGGGTCCGATTCCTGGTTGTCACACAAGTTTTCTCCCCAAGGGAAACTTGTGTTTCTAGTTCTGGGTGTTGTTGTATGTTTAATGTGAATGTTGAACTTAGTGTGCTGCTGTGACCGCGAAGCGTTCATGTTATGTTTATGTTTATACAAATGTTTTGCAGTTCTCGAATACGCCTCACCGAAATACCGTTCGTGGGTAGGGAACCTGTCCATCGGCTTATTCTGCGGTTTCGCGGGCTTATTGTTGCCGTTGCTGGCCTTGTGGCTGGCAGATTGGCGGAAGCTGTTGATCGTGACGTCACTTCCCATGCTCTTAGCGCTTGGAGCACCGTGGGCAGTGCCGGAAAGCGCTAGGTAAAATTATCTTTTCTTAATAATTTGTTTACTTGTAATCTTGATATCGTAAATAATTTTGTTTAATAACAACACATTGCCTTCTAATAAAAAAAACTACAGCAAGGAATAGATTAATTAAACATAGATAGGTACACCTACTTAGGTGTTTACCTTCAATCACATTTCATTTCTAAACTTTAAATCATCATACCTCCAGTTTGCTCGAAGCGTTTCGCTTCTACGTTTATCATCCGTACAGCGAAGGAGTGGAACTCATTGCTTACGTCTTTGTTCCCTGAACGGTACAATCTGGGTGTCTTCAAGTCTAGAGTGAATAGGTACCTTCTAGGCAAGCATATTTCATCTTCGGCCGCATCGTCATTTTCCATCAGGTGTGATAGCGGTCAAATGCTTGCCTATCTTGCATAAAAAAACATTTCTATATCTAGTAGGTCTAGCCACGAATAAGCTGTGCCCCATGATGGGTATTAAAATATATGCGTCAAGATTCGTTTCAACCACTTAATTCTGTTCAACAATTTACATAATTATCTCGTCTCAAATACATATAAGTATAGAACAAACATTCGCGTTCACAGTACTATTATGATCATACCTATTTATATATACTCATTATTACTCATATTTATATTCATGAAAATTACTTATTCAGATGGTTGGCTTCGACTGGAAGAATTAATCAAGCAGTTAAAGTTCTGAAAAAGTTTGAAAGAGTGAATAAGGCTGAAATACCTGAAGACGTCTTGCAAAAGTTTATCGTAAGTCATTTATAACTTTTCTAATGAGTTACATTTTTTCATTTGACCTCTCTCCCTCTTGTACTCCCTCTCTCTTTCTCTCCCTCAACTGATAGAAAGTGACGAGCATTCGATGCATCATGTTTACCTAGGTGATACTCTTTCTCACTTTCTACCAACTGAGAAAGAGAGAGACTTTTGGGACTTGAAGGCTCCAAAATATGCACTGATTCTGTGAACAGATAATCGGACTATGTGTTTAACTTATTACTTCATTCATTAAACATAATATATCAGTGCTCTGACTCATGTAGAAGCGTTTCAAACGTGGGTACAGGATTTCAGCAGATTTCAGAATGATCATTACGCCGAGAGAGCCAGCAGGTTACCTGGACAACCGAAAGACATTCAGCCTATGACATTAAAATTGAATACCTTATAATATCTATACATAGTCAGCAGAGAACCAGAACCATTTTAGGTTTAGGTACCTACAATTAGGTTGTCAAACGGTTGGGGTCCAATATAGTCTAATATAGAACTGCCCTTTGGTTCAGTTGGGTGAGCGTTCGCCTTCGAAGCAGGAGTAGGTATAGGGTTCGATTATCGGCGGGAACATAAGTTTTCTCCCCAAGGAAAATTTGTGTTTCTGGTTCTGAATGTGATTGTGTGTGTGATGTAAATGTTTCCGGCACCCACGACACAAGTCATAGAACTTTACGTGGGGCTGTAAGTGAGAAAGCGTTTATGTTTATTATGAAAAGATTAGTGGAAGAACATGCAGTTCTAATTTGAAAGACTCACTGCCAAAATAGTTGCCTCATTAGATCCATATAGATTTAAACGTAGGAGCAGCGGATTTGTTGCCCAACTAGTTTAGTTGATCTTAAACCAGCGAGAGGAGAGGACGTCTTGTTTCATACAAAGTGACGGCGCTGCTCCATAGAGCGAGCGTGGTCGGATTTATCACCCGACTAGTCGACCGTCTTGTACACGTGCAGATACATTGTACACTGAACAATCGACGCTCCCATACAGATGAAGTGTCGTCATTAATATTTGCACTCACGCATCTAAATAAACTAATTAAGTAGTGGGGCGCGTCATTTCAGCTTGGACGAGCTCTACAACATTACTGTATTTAGGATTGAACGTGGGCAATGTTTCCAGTGAAATTACCGGGCTATTTAAGAGATTTCACATTTAATATCTTAGGGTGACGAGGGCTAGCTTCGCCGCGCTAGAATTCGAATTATATATGTTAATAATAAGTTACTTGTTAAAAACTTTTTAAACACAAGCTTTTAGAAGTCCGCCATATTGGATTTAAAGTAACGTCACTTTATTTTTCGAGTTATTCTCAGCAAGCCCTTTCATTTGACACCCATATTGTAGGAGTGCATTAAAAATTACTTGTCCGCTATTTTGGGTGTTCCGTCATGTTGGATTAGAATGACGTCACACAGCTAACCATGCTTATTCATTTAAACTAAACGTGAATTCAAAATTTCAGCTCAATCGGTTGAAGATATCTGCTTCAAAATTGAGTTGCAAGATTCCACCCGAACAAACATACATACATTGCAAGTTAAATTAAAAGCTTGTAAAAAAGGTTTAACTCTGGGTGGCATTATAAAAAAGTTAAAAGGGTAAGCGTGACGCTTTCCATCAGGCAAGCGACTTGCTCATCTCGTCTCTCAATATCATAAAATAAAAAAAAGATATGATTTTTTGTTCCAGACGTCATCATCAAAAACGGTGGAGACAGATGAGTCCATGGGTGCTCTGGCCCGGTCTACTCCCATCCGCAACAGTCTGACCGTCCTGACCGTCGTCGCTATCATGTGCAGCTTGCTCCTCGATGCCATCATCCGACTGTCAGAGAGCATTGGAGACAGCTTCTTTGTCACCTTCGCATTGTCATCCATGGTGGAAATACCTTCTTTGGTTCTCCTCGCCTTTATACTAGACAAGTAAGTAAACATATATTTTATGCTAGATAGTCACGCATTTGACCATTATTTCACCTGTTGGAACGTGACGATACGGCCGAAGATGAAACATGCATGCCTAGATGATACCTATTCACTCCTTCGGGCACAAAGACGCAGGCAATGAGTTCCATGAGAAGTAAAACGCTTTGAGCGAACTGGAGGTATGTCAACCATAAAATCACGTTTGACAGTTTGTCTTGTTGTTAGATGGATTAACATAAACGCTTTCACCCTCACAGCTTCACACTAAGTTCGATGACTTGTGTCGTGGGTGCCGGAAACATTCACATCACATACACAATCACTACCAGAACCAGAAACACAAATTTTCATTGGGGAGAAAACTTATGTTCGCGCCGGGAATCGAACCCGATACCCCTGCTTAAAAGGCGAACGCACAACCAACTAAGTCAACGGGAAGAACAATTATTTTATCAATTATTATTTAGGATGTAATTAAAATTCAACAAATGTAATGGACATTACACACATATTGTATATCTACAGTGTTTTATCATATAACAAGTCAAGAATGAATAAATACTTTCTAAGCAAGCACCGTCGACCGCATCATCGCTTACCACCAGGTGAGAATGAGTTCAAATGCTTGCCTATCATACAAAGATTTGCTATCGTACTTCAAACTTAAGTGTATAAGTATGTTTGTTCCCTGTTCACGCTGTAACGACTTAACAGATTTGGATGAAATTTGAAATGTACATATCTTATACCTAGGATTAACCCATAGGCTCCTTTTTACTCGATAAACACGGGCGAAGCCGCGGGGCACGGCTAGTCGATCATATAAAAAAACTATTATGTATGACCTATAAATAAATGAACACCTAAAATAGATATATGATCGAATGACTCACACTTACGTGCTAAACATGGACGAAGAGATAATTATTATTATCAGCCAAATAATTAGATATGATGACGTGCGCGATACCATCCAACTGTGACATTATGTGGTGTAATTCCTCCATTGTATCTACCTATAACAGAATATATTAGTAGGTAGACTAACTACTAACTGCACTTGGCATGAAACACTATAAGCATAGTAGAAGCAGAGCTAAGGCATGTGCCTACGGCCGTGCACACATACAAGCCGCGTTTGGTACCACTCTATGAAGATAACATACTTCTCTGTTTCTACTATGCTATAAGTGTAATAGCTTCTTGACCTTATCGTCGAATCTTAACTTTGGCATTAATATCGACGTCAGAGCTCATCTGGCCGCAAAAAAAAATTGGTTATTCTCGCTAAAGTGAGACAATGGGTGTCTTAACACATGGATAGCTATTAATCTATATCAAGCTTAAGTCCGATCGTGTATGGAGTACTGCGGCCACCTCTGGCATGGATCCGCTAAGTACCAACTAGAAGCTCATCGTATCTATTGACCGGCGAGCCAAGATAATCGTTTGTAGTAAATTACTCGAGTATAAATTGCAAAGTCTCGGTCACCGACGCGATGTAAGGTCGCAAGCCTATTGGTATTCTACCGTTTATATTTTGGAGTGTGCGCTGGAATTACATGAGTTCATTCCTTATCGCCCTTTTTACCATCTAACAACAAGACTACCTATCGAACATCATCTATCTATGGTTGACATGTGTCCAGTTCGCTCTAAGAGTTTTGCTTTTACATTTATCATTCGTACAACGAAGAAGTGAAACTCTTTGCCCGCGTTTTTGTTCCCAGTAACAGTAGGTATATATGTAATATGAGAGTCATTAAATCTAGAGTGAATAGGTAAGTAAGATACCTATTCAATAAGCAAGCATGTGTTACATGTTCGGCCGCATCGTCACTTTACTCAGGTGAGATAATGGCGAAATGCATGCCAATGTAGCATTAAAAAATCGAATAATACCTAGTATTTATTACACACTAGCCATGCCCCGCGGCTTCGACCGCTGTTATTAAGTTAGGATACGTATTCAAATTTGCTGTAAAAGGGATTCGTAATTTTTTTAGAGGTAGCAACCAACTTATTTATAAAAATCACACATTTTGATAAATATGTTGGTTGCTTTTATCTTGAGTGAATTATCCTACTATATACTAATAATAATAATATAAATGTGAAAGTTGTGTTTAAGTAGTTTTGTTGTTCAATTTCATCCACGACACAAGTCATCGAACTTATGTGTACGAATTAATGTGGTGCTGTGAGCTTTACCTAATTATTAATTTATTTCAGATTGGGTCGTCGCTTTTTGACATTTCTAAACGTGGGCTTGGCCGGAGTCTTATGTCTTATATGCGCATTCACGCCTCAAGGTACTTATCTAAATATTTATATACTTAACTAGCCATGCCCCACGGCTTCGCCCGCTATTATCAAGTCAAAAAATATTCTATGTGTTAATCCTAAGTATATGCTATGTACATTCCAAATTTCATCCAAACCAATTGAAAAGGGAACAAACATACTTACACACTTGCACACTTACATACAAGTAGTAGGATACACCATTATTACACACTAGCCGTGCCCCGCGGTTTCGTCCGCTTATCAAGTTAAAAAGTAGCCTATGTGTTAACCGTAGGTATATAGATATAATCTATGTACCTACATTCCAAATTTCATCCAAATCCGTTCAGCCGTTAAAGCGTGAAGAGGGAACAAACATACTTATACACTTACACACAAACTTTCGTATTTATAATATTAGTAGGATATGTTGACCCTTCAAAGAAGGAGTTCTCAATTTGACTGTATGTTTTTTTGTATGTATGTTACGCTATAATTCCGCCAACGATATATCGATTTTAATGTTTTTTTTTAGTTTAGTAGATTATACTGCAGAAGTGGTCCCATATAATTTTTATCGAAATCGATCAAGCCAAAACCAAAACATAAGCGGTGAAGTCATTGAATCTAAGAAATTGGATGACTTCATCAAATGTGCTAGGGACACTGATATTTGATCCAAGTTTATTTGACATTTGAATCAAAATAGCTGAAATAAGATTTTCTGGATGATCGCAATGACGAAGTTTCTGATAAATGCTTATGAAAGCATTTAATGTCTTTAGTATGAGAACACCAAGATTATAAAAACAAAACGAGGAGTTTTGCCGCGTGAAAAAATGGCGTTGTTGATTTTGTGTAATTTTCCAAAACCTGTGATTCTTCGAGTGTTAATGTGTAGTAATGGTGGATTATTAACCGTTAATACTTAGTAAATGTTCATAAATGTAGGCAAGTCATACAAAGGTGAAAAACGTGATTTTCGCATTCGCTCCAAAACTCCAATAGAAGTTCTAGTAAAGTTTCTACCACTTTACTAGGGCATGACTTGACTATGACTGACTACTTGACTTTGACTGTGACTTGTGACTAAGACTTTTATTATGAAGAATAGAAATTGTTAATATTTGTTTAATATTTCGACTGAAGGACTTCATGCATCCATGGTCATGAAATAATTAAAAAAAAAAAAAAAAACAAAACGAATGTTTGTCCTCGAATTTTAATTCTTAAAGTAAATTATCCTGAATGCTTTTTTCTCTTCGCCTTTCCAAAGCTTCACCCTAAGCTTCTTTTGTTTTGACTTTTTCTTTTTTAATAATAGTTAACTAATTGAATAATAATCACAGCACATAAACTTGCTCCATATTCCTTCATTTTCTCATAGATACTAGGTAATCAAAATCTTGGACAAAGATATAGGACAAGTGGTATACCTACCACCCTACGATCACAATCCTGTTTGTTATATTGTTGGTGCACTGCAAAATCCCTTTTATCATTTGAAAGAATGTGCGTGAGATTTAATAAAACAAACTTCGTTCAACAGGTACGCCACAGTTAATAATAGCGCTAATAGTCCGGTTCAACTCTAACTTATCCTACGGTTCGCTGCTACAGCTAAGCACTGAGCTGCTACCTACTGGTCTGCGAGCCCTTGGCTCCTCAATCATTCACATGGCGGTTTGCGTGTCCATCACATTGTCACCTTACATTGTCTACTCTGTAAGTAATAGTACTTAAGATACTCTGTAAGTAATAAGAAGGACACTTAGTTTGCGTTTTGCCGCGGAAGTGAAAAAATGGCGATCTTGATTTTGTATAATTTTCCAAAACCTGTGATTCTTCGAGTGTTAATGTGTAATAATGGTGGATTATTAAGCGTTAGGTTAATAATCCACCATACTTAGTAAATGTGCAAAAGTGTACAAAGTTGATAACGTGTTTTCACCTTCGCTCCAAAACTCCAATAGAAGTTCGAGTAAAGTTTCTACCACTTTACTAGGGTATGACTATATATGTTTGGAGCGAAGGCGAAAACACGTTTTTCAACTTTGTATGACTTGCCTACTTTTATGCACGTTTACTAAGTATTAACGGTTAATAATCCACCATTATTACACATTAACACTCGAAAAATCTTAGGTTTTGGAAAATTATACAAAATCAACAACGCCATTTTTTCTCTTTCGCGGCAAAACTCCAACAGAGCTAGCAAGTACGAGGAAATGCCCTACCACCGTTATTTATAAAGAATTTATCTTCACTGGAAGCTCAAGCTCATAGGGTTCGAATCACCGGACCCAGCGTGCGAGACGCGCCCTTAAAATCACCAAATGAAATCAAAATCGTTTATTTACTTGGGCTCCAAAGAGGCACTCATGAAAGTTAATGATTCTATTGCCAGATTTGCGATATTACAGCCATGTCGTGAAGAACCTGGCAAGAAACTCAGTGGCGCAATTTTTCATATATATATTTTTTACTTTTTTATTTGACTACACAGGCATTATATTAACCTAGGTATATCTATATTATGTAGTCCCCAGAAAGCGCTTGTGCAGTTTGCCTCCATGTATCCTTGTTCACAATTATTCTCCGCTTCTCCAGGGTACCATTAGACGCGAACTGCCCCTGGTGATCCTGGGAGTTCTCGGTTTGCTTGGCGGCGGGTTGGCCTTACTCTTACCCGAGACCAAAGGCAAGTCCATGCCGCAGACCATCGCTGATGCTGAGAAACTCATCAGGGAAGGAATGCTTTGCGGGTAAGCATGGAATTATTCTTTTTCATTTGATTAAAATATTTAACGTTGGTTCTTTCACTTGGCTTTCTTTGCCGTGGTGGGTTCTGGTTTTATGTTAAACATGCTGCCTGGGAGTAGTTACTCCCAAGGAATGTGTTGAGCGCAGCGACGATGGTGCCGGGCTCTGGTGTGGTCCGGTTACTTAGGGGACAGGTCCGGGCTGGGCGTTTAAGCTAGTAACTTTAACTTTTAACGCTTCTGAAATAATCATAACGCATATATGGTGCTAATCAGGTGACATTTGAGAGGTGGTAGAGCATTTTGTGAGTTGCTCGCCTGGCTTGCTACCAAAGTAGCTTACCACCATCAAGTTGAAAGTCTGCCGCCAAGCCAAATACGGTGTTCCGGCAGTTATCCTTGAGAGCCTGCGTATTCCAGGTCTAGTGTGTTTACCAGCTTCGATCACATCGTCACTTACCATCAGGTGAGATAGTGGTCAAACACTAGCCTGTCACAAATAAAAAAAAAAAAAAAATAACGGAAAAGTGACCAAAGGAGAAGTCATAATCCAGGCTGGACCCAGGTCCAGGTTATACCCTTCTCTTTCAGCATCAGTAAAAAATTATGACTATTTTCATACATGATTTGCGCATGTCTTCTCAAAGAATTTGCGTCACATTTTCTGTGACGGTTCACCACACTCCATTTTACTAAACTACAGAAACACGGATTTAAAATCAAGGATCGTATGGAGTTTCCTATTCTCTACCGACTTCACAAAAAAGGAAGAGGTACTCAAGTCAACTGTATTTTTTTTTGTGTGTGTTACCTCATAACTTCGTTCCACGTGAACCGATTTTTAAATTTTTTATTTCGTTTGAAATGTTGCTTTCTTTTTGATCCCATTTAATTTTGATCAAGATCTGATCAGCAGTTCTTGAAATATCGACAAAAAACCGTGTATGGTACATCTAATCTGATCAAAGTTCGAAGATAAAGCGGTGAAGTCGGATTTTTTTAAGCTTTGCTTGCGTTTATACGTATAATATTTTGCAGAAATAACGTAATTTGTTGATGTTTTCTATTTGCAGCAAGCCAGAGAAGGAAAACGTCGAGAATCAGGAAATGCTTTATTTAGAAAACAAAAACGCTATAGTCCTCCATTAGCCTTCCTTAAATAGGGAGTTTCTTACTTTAAATGTGTGCGTTCCTTGGGCGGAAATTTTTGGAATTACATCACTTGAGCACGTAGTAGATTCTAATTAACTCCATGACGTCAGGTATATGTTTGTAGTTATTTTTTATTTGTGTAGTAGCAATTTTTGCTACTACGCAATAAAGTGCAATTCAGGTCGCATAGCTACCAAAATATTTATATTCACTTTTCTGTCTGGCGCGTGACAAAAGCTTTGAGAGAACCCGCTCGGGTGCAGCGATGTCCTACTACTACGCTCATAAAACGCAGAGCCGAACTAAAATCTCATTAGGTTCTAGACAAACAAGGAGACCCATTCACACTCACAGCCTCTAAGTTCAAAGGCTTGTATAGTGGGTGTTGGAAACTATTCACATCACACAACACTCCCACCCAAAACCATAAATTCCCTCCAACGAAGAAAATTGTGTGAAAAGTGTGTAAAGAGGGATAAGACTTGCCTACCGCGCTAACTGGACCGCAATTTATTTTTATTATGTTGTCATTTTACTAAGGTATAGATAGTTTTATTTTTATCATAGATTGTAAATTGTTACATTAAAAAAACAATTAATTTAGCTACGATGCCGTATGCTTATTTTAATTTAAAGTTCCTAAGCCCATTGTTTCATAGGAAACAACTCGAGACAAAAATTAAAACGAGAAGTCAAATACTAGTATGCGGTGACCCATCGCTAACAGATCGAAAGCTGCTTTTTATTAAATTAATAAAAAAATACTTATAAAATCAACATATTTAATTCATAACCTAATTAATTACAAACAATACCTAAAGTGGACCTTACTACTTAGTAATACTAAGGTACATTTTTCCGTTGATGTTTTGCTTGACAGGGTTGATTCTCTTCAGTATCTGCGTCATAGTTTCGACGAGACGGTCGCTGCTCACTCCGGTGCGTTTAGATTTGAACTTGGTGAGTAGTTCCGTGGTCGTCATAGGTTTACGCGCGAGGTACCGACGCACCGCTTCTTCTGTCACGCCACATTCACTGCAAAAACGGAGTTTATGTATTTTTAAGCTATTGCATAGCTTCTATCGCGGACCTTGAGCGTGGAGACCGAATCCAGAAATTCCGTAACGAAAATAACCTAACACCCCCCACTCCGACCGGCACAGCGGTGATACTTTTTAATTTTGCTATCTATCGATCAATTGCAGAACTTTTAATGACTTTTTTGAAATATCACGCTTGTTTCTTTAGTTCAGCAACTCGCCTCTAGGTGGCAGGAAAAAAATACTGCATAAATAAAATAAATAAATAATTGCATAAGTTGATAAAAAATGCTATGCAATAGCTTTACCGCGGCAGTCCCCGAGTGCCACACGTCTTTTTTTTTACGCCAAATGTCAAACAGGGATATATTTTCCCTGTCCACTGTTGCCATGCTGTGTATGGTGGAGAGGATAATCTTGTCCCTTGTCAGTGGATAAAAACAGGAGATCAAATTTATATCCCTAGGCCATGCTAGGCCTGCAGATAGGTAAGCATTCGGCCGCTACCTCACCTGATGGAAAGTGATGATCCGGCCTACATAAAAATAATAATAATTTATTTATTTATGCAGAAACTTATGAAGAAGGTATGAGATTGAGCAATAGATCCCCACTAGGATTCCCTCATCCCTGATACCTAGAAGATACCTGTTCACTCTCGACTTAAGACTCCCAAATTATGTTCGGGAAACAAAGACGCGGGCAGGGAGTTCCACTCCTTCGCCGTACGGATGTTAAATGTAGAAGCAAAACACTGCAAAGGAATGGAACTCCTTGCCTGAATCGGTGTTTTCTGATGAGTACAATATGAGACTTAAGAATAGGTATCGTCTAGGTAAGTTTGCTCTATCGTCGACCACATCGTCGCTTACCATCAGGTGAGATTGTGGTCAAAAGTTTGCCTAATTTGAAAAAAAAAAAAAACTTTCTCGAATGAAGGCCGGCCACCGACTGAAGCGCAGTGTCGGAAGACGGCCCACAAGGTGGACAAACGAGTAATGAAGGCCGCAGGAAGACGTTGGCCGCTTCAAACCGTTACATGACAAAAATATTGTCTACAAAATATTTTTCAGATCTTGCTTTCACTTCTCCGCGCGTTTCTTCCACCCGGCTTACATCAAAAATGCATTGAAAACTAAACTAACTTGAGTAAAAGAAGTGGTAAGGCAGGCATACAGGACTTAATAATTGTTCAACAGTTTCATAAGTGAGAGGTGATTTGGTATGCAGGACTCACTTGTTCCAATAGTAACATGGGTATAAGAGGTGTTTAGGTATAGGACTCACTTGTTTCAACAGTTACCTACATAAGTAAAAGAGGTGATTAGGGATGCAGGACTCATTTGGTCCAATATAAACATGGGTACAAGAGGTGGTTAAGAATACAGGACTCGCTTGTTTCAACAGTTACATAAGTAAAAGAGGTGATGAGGGATGCAGGACTCACTTGTTCCAATAGTAACATGGGTACAAGAGGTGGTTAAGGATACAGGACTCAATTGTTTCAACAGTTATATAAGTAAAAGAGGTGATTAGGGATGCAGGACTCATTTGTTCTAATATTAACATGGGTACAAGAGGTGGTTAAGGATGCAGGACTCACTTGTTTCAACAGTTACATAAGTAAAAGAGGTGATTAGGGATGCAGGACTCACATGTTCCAATAGTAACACGTGTATAAGAGGTGTTTAGGTATAGGACTCACTTGTAGGAGGGGTCGAGTTTGTGCCGCTTGGCGGGCGGCTGATTGTTGGCAGCGTTGGCAGCAGCGACGGCAGCGGAAGCGGCCGAGGGCGCGGGCGAGCCGCCGCGAGACGTGCTGGCACTGCCAGCCGCGCTCGCTGCAAACAAAGGTAAAATACACTGTATACGGCTAGCTAATTATGTAATATCTCCAACATAAGTGTCTCAAGTACCCCTTTACACTCACAGCCCACACTCTTTCGAAGATTTGTGTCGTGAGTGCCGAAAAAAATTACATCAGATACAGAGAGAAGCACATGTCCCAGAACCCACTGCGCAGAGAGTAGAGACTTGCCTACTACGCCACTGGGTCGTTAAACGAGAGCTATACATACAAAAATCGATGCAAACTTCTGAGTGAAACATATATTTGTGGTCCTTCGAACTGGATGTTGGCAATTCTATTGGTGCAATGGACGAGTTTTTGCTTTCTTCAATACTTTTTTCATACGTACCAAATAGTGATAAAATTGATTTAGTTTTTTACATTATCTATGCTAGGCAGAACTAAAGTAGTAAGGTAAATTAAATACTACTACTTCATAGAGAGTTTTTTACAAGCTTTTATTTAGCTTGCACTGTATGTATGTATGTTTGTTCGGGTGGAATCTTGCAACTCAATTTTGAAGCAGACCGATGATTTTCAACCGATTGAGCTCAAATTGTGTATTCACGTTTAGTTATGATGACAATGCATGGTTAGCTATGTGACGTCATTCTAATTCCAACATGGCGGGACACACAAAATGGCGGACAAGTAATTTTTAATGCACTCCTACAATATGGGTATCAAATGAAAGGGCTTGCTGAGAATAACTCGAAATATAAAGTGACGTCACTTTAAATCCAATATGGCGGAGTTCTAAAAGCTTGTCTTTAAAAAAGTTTTAACAAGTAACTTATTATAACTGACTAAGCTAAGCTAAGTTTAAATGTCTTTAATGTATTTTCCTCTATTTCTGGTGTACAATAAAGAGTAATCTATCTATCTATCTAAGCAGATGTTTGACTACAATCACACCTGATGGAAGTGACGATGTAGTCTAAGGTGTCGCACGCTTGCTTACTGTTTTGCTGTTGACTTACCGTTGTTGCTGGAGGGTTCCTTCTTGTCGCTCTTGCTCTTTTTGCTTGTTTTCTTAGCACCGCCGGTTTCCGGGTCCGTATCTGAGTCTGAACTGAATTCACTGCTCGATTCTGTCAACAAAATACAATAATATTTAAGTTCAGCTACCATAAGACTGTAATATTGGAAATAAAATGCCAATACAAATGTTTGAAATAAATTCCGTTAACTGCAAAGGAATGGAACTCCTAGCCTGTGTGTCCTGATGAGAACAATATGGGACTCTTCAAGTCGCAAGTGAATAGGTGTCTTCTTGGCTTGCTCCATCGTCGACAACATCGTTGCTTACCATCAGGTGAGATGTTGGTAAAAGTTTGATCTTGAAAAAAAATATTTTAATTTGAGTGTTGGAAATAATTACGACGTAAAATACTAATACAAGATTTGGAAATAATTGCCATAAGGGAGTGATGATATTTTTTAGTAGAAGACCCTGTTAGCGCAATGAGGCTGACCATTTAGCCACATATAATATTGTTAATATCCGGATGACCGAGCTTTGCTCGGGTTTTTGTTTTTGGTAGAATGTGCTTGAATTTGTAGCCCTAGAAAGCTCCATCTAGTGTCGAGTAGAAACAGTTTTTTACATCAGTCATGGCGTAATAGATGGCGCTGATAGTTTCTTAAACCCGGTTTTTCAAATGCAGTTTGGGAACCGAGCATTTCTCGGACCTGGAACGTTGATAAATCGATTCCTTGAGCCGAAATCCCCTTATCTGTAACTTTCATGAAAATCGTTGGAGCCGTTTCCGAGATCCTGATTACACATATATACACAAGAATTGCTCGTTTAAAGATATTAGATATGTGACTAAATGGTTACAAGATAAATCACGTCTTAAAGCATAGCTTGGATTGCTCAGTATATAGAGCGGATCCCTATGGCTGCACGTTCAAGACTAACTTCAACCAATATTTTTACTTTCAAAAATTCTTTATTTCTACGTAACATGGGTTATTCTAGGGATACAAAATGCAACCTATAGTCTTGTTCTCTTCGTACCTCTTTTGACGTCATCGTGGGGTGCCTTCTTCTTCTTCTTAGTGAGTTTGCTGGCGCGCTCTTCTCCCTCCTTGGTGGGTTCGTCTTCTTGCTCCGACTGCTCTTGCTTCTGCTCCTGCTCGTCTTCTGAATCCTCGTCTGATGTCAGGAGTTTCCTGTGAGAGGAAAATATATTTTAAATAATCATTAAAGCTAAAATGCTTGAAAATAAGGTCATGTTTATGAAGCCGAGATGGTGTCCTCATAGTATGCCTGTATAATCAGGGGACGCTCTTTCGAAACCTACGAAGGGCTCGACCTTCCGGTGTATGTGATGAATACCTCGGTTGTGGGGCACTTTCTAGAACATAGAGCTGAGACCTACCCACTGCGCCAATAAACAAGATGCCTGAAAAATTATATTTAGTCCATCATTATATTATCAAAAAATATTGGACACGTTCTTCTTTTGTAATTAAACAAAAAATTACGAAGAGTGCGTTGAAATTCCGCGTGACGTCACGCCTCAGTAAACTTTTACTGAGGCATGACGTCACGGGTCCTCACTCCCAAACGTTGACGCGCTTTATTTTTTATTTTGTATTTAAAATTATATATTATAATTATTTATTATTATAAATTATAATATTATATTTCGTCAATTTCTATTGAATTGTTTACTACGAATATACGTCTATAATATTTTTATAATGTAACTGACTAACTAATTAGATTTTCTTTTTACCCAGCCATCATCCCTTTCTCTTTCTTCATCATAAGAGATACATTATTGAACTGCTCGTTGGCTTAGTTGGGTGGCGTTCGCCTTCTAAGCAGGGGTATCGGGTTCGATTCTCGACGGGAACACAAGTTTTCTCCTCAAGGAAAATTTGTGGTTCTGGTTGTGATTATGTATGTATGTGTGATGTGAATGTATCCGGCACCCACGACACAAATCATCGAACTTAGTGTGGGGCTGTGAGTGTGAAAGCATTTGTTAATGTTATTATTACCTGAGGGCATCTTCTTCAGCCACACCCTTCAGTTCTTTATTCGCTTTAGTCTCGTGATCGGATTCGCTGGAACATAACAAATCATATATTGAGTGCTAAATAAATATTAAAAAAAAGAAGAAAGATAAAAGAAACAACAGTAAAGAAAGAAGACTAAAAATTCTTCTAATAAGAGAAAGATGTTCACAATAAATTCGAGTGAATATTGAATATTCGTTATAGATACGAACGGTAAGTTGATCACTATCTCACCAAGTGGTAAGTGACGATGTGGTTTACAATGGGACAGGTTTGCCTAGAGATCTGTTCACTATGATTTGAGGTCTAGTCTACCAGACACTATGTGTATTTTTTTTAATGATTTTATATGATTTTTATTTTGATTGAAAATCCAGCGCCGCAAAGCACTGCGTTCGTAACCTATATATTCAATAATATATAATTATAATATATAACCTGAGATATATTCAATCTCTTTATGCCCTGTAATTTCACTTGTTTAATTAAAAACCATATATAATTAAAAACAGGTGATGGATGCCGTAGACATCTGTATATATTCCGTAGACACCGTGAAACGTTTAGCCGACTTAAGCCGAACATTTCTTTTTAATTTTTGACATTTTAAAGTTGCTGTTCGTACCTGTCAGAAGAATCCGAAATGTAATCTTTCTCCCGCCCCTCTTCATCTCCATCGTCACTTTCCTCGAAGGCTTCGTCGTTCACTTTCTTCTTCTTTTTGTTGGCAACACCTAATAGTGACAGCACAGATTACATATTAGTTCTGTAACAGTAACGTTACAATCATTCGCCGGAGTAGTTGAAAAACTATTTATTAACCAACTTCAAAAAAGGAGGACGTTCTCAACACGTCTGAATCTGTTTTTTTAATGTATGGTTTTTATTTTTCTCGAAGACGCCTGGGCCGATTCGAGTAATTATTTTTTTGTTCAATAGATAGTTCCTTCCCAAGTGATAAAATTAACAAAATATAACTTTAATCAAGATCTGATGAAGAGTTTCGGAGATATTTGCAATTGAAGTCGGTTATTCGTTTTTTTAACTCGTATATATTATTATTCATTTAACAATTTTGCACAAACCAATGCACCTACAAGAAATGGCCTAATGCCTAATAGCATTCTCTACAAACATTCCTCGTCGTTAAAAAAAAAAAGCGGTAGATGTGCGGCAGAAACAAAATAACCAAATATATAAACTAAATTACATCACATTATTAAATATATTTTTTTAAGACATTAAAAACAAAAAAAGGATAATTTCATCGCTTGGAGCGGGGTTTGTGTAGCTCAGCGGTTAAAGCAATCGGACATAACATGATATGGTCGCGGGTTCAAACCCCGCCTCGAGCGATATGTCTTTACTACATTTACCGCATCACTAATGCGAAATAGAAACAAACAAGTGTTCAGTTCAAACAATAGAGGTGCATATTCATGCATAATCTGATTTATTTCATTTCATATTCAAATAGATATTTCAAAATGCATTCAGGTTCAGGCAGTTTTAAACGCTGCCATTCTGACTAACTTTGTGTTAAACCCACAATCATGGCTGCCGTAAAGTTGAACTATAATAGACAGCAAAAATGTATATGCTGACGTACCTAACGAATCACTAGTTTAGCTAGCCGTTGCTATTTTGAATTTCCCTTGAATGTTTATCACGTTTTAGTTATTAAATTACTCTTACATATAAACCCCTCGTAATTTTTAATCAATTGCTCAGCTAAAGTTTAACAAAAAAATCACTCATAAATGCGATTTACCGTTAAGTAATGCTTAAATAGTTGTCAAAATTTAACACCGCCATTGCCTAGTTTAAAACTTGCTAAGAGACAAGATGGCGGGATTTATTTATTTCAATAAAACATGTGTCTGTCTCGATGTCTGGTAATAGAATGGGGATGGGGGTATTAGATTGTGTAATCCCGTTGCACACTCTTTTTTTCGTCACACAATATTGCGGATCAGAAGAAAGCCCTTCCATAGAAAGTTTTACTTTGATAATACTTAACCTATATTGAAATGTCATGCATATTTCCTTTAAGTGTATTTTATTAAGAAAAAGGTTATTAAAATATAAACAAATCCGAATGTTTAAAAGACGAACTTACCACCCTTAGCCTTATGGTTGACTGTCAGAAAAAAGTACACAGCATTAACATCAATACGATGTATTACATTATGTTGCAGGCAAATTGTCTCAGCCGTAATCACACTAATACTATAAATCCGAAAGTTTGTGTGTAAGGGGCCGTCTCCACGAGCGAGAGAATCGCGGCGATATTATCGTTGTACCACGTATTTCTATACACTGTCTTAGACCGTGTCTACACACGGCGATGGTATCGCAGCGAGAGTGCACATAGTATAAGTTACTCGTTAAATACTTTTTTTAAAACTAGCTTTTACAAGTCCGCCATATTGGATTTAAAGTGACGTCACTTTATTTTTCGAGTTATTCTCAGCAAGCCCTTTCATTTGATACTCATATTGTAGGAGTGCATTAAAAATTACTTGTCCGCCATTTTGTGTGTTCAGCCATGTTGGACTTAGAATGACGTCACACAGCTAACCATGCATTGTCATCCAAACTAAAAGTGAATACACAATTTCAGCTCAATCGGTTAAAGATATCTGCTTCAAAATTGAGTTGCAAGATTCCACCCGAACAAACATACATACAGATTACAGTGCAAGCTAAATAAAAGCTTGTAAAACCGTGGCACTACGATGATATCGCCGCATTTCTCTCGCTCGTGGAGACTTCCCCTAAGTGTGTGCTAACTTATGTTTGTTTTGTCTTCACGCTATAACGTCAAAATACGTTACAACGGCTGAACTGATCTGAATGAAATTTTGAATGTACAGAGCTATAAGCTCTCTATAAGCTCAGTGTCTTATAATTAACTGATGTTTTTGCTGTATATAGTTTTAGTTTAGTTATAGGAAATATAGACAGTTGGCCCGTAGATAGTTATTATTAATATGTACTATATTTTCATCAATTACCATCAAAATGGTAGTTGACGTGATAAGTTGCATTGGCCATGGTCACGAGAAGTAACGTTTTCGAAACTTTTTTTTTCGAGTCTCGAATGTCTAATAGTTACAAATGTAGCACACACATAAAAATGACATTACAAATTTAAAATTCACACAGCACATAGTACATTATTATGAAAATGTCGTACCCTTCTTCTTGTCCTTCTTCTTCTTAGCGCCAGAGTCGCTGTCTTCTTCCTTCTCCTTAGGCGCGTCCGAATCGGAAGAGTCGTCGTCCGAATCTATCCACTCGTCCATTTCTGATATTTTCAGATCTGGAACACGAGTGAAAATGAGCTCTTAGTCAATTAGATAAGTTTTTGATTTGAGTAGTGAAAAATTTATGAAAGTGATTCACATAATATAATTTATTAATTTGAGTATAATGAAGAAGGAGAAATAAAATTTCATTCATAAAAACTTTACATATTTTCATATCAAAATAAATAATTTAGATGTCTTTTATAATTTAATTAGCTGCGTCCCGCGGTTTTACCCGCGTAAGTCCTGGACCCGCGGGAATTCCGGGATAAAAAGTACCCTATGTCTTTTCCCAAGCTCTAGTCTATATCTGTACCAAATTACATCAAAATCGTTTCAGTGGTTTAGGCGTGGAAGCGTAACAGACAGATAGAGTTACTTTTGCATTTATAATATTAGTAGGGATAGTAGGGATTGATTTTAAACAATCGCGAGAGTTGGACAAAATACCTTTCTTAGCCTTGGATCCTTTAGTCTTCTTCTCGTCTGGGTCTTCTTCATCGGCCGCATCGTCACCGCGCATGCGTTTCCGGAACATCAGCGAGAAGTAGTTTATCACTTTGTTGCGCCTGAACAATGTAATCAAGTGAGACAGCGGTCAATCATTTGCTTAATTTGAATTGAAAAAGCAATAGCACATAATATAATACATACATACATCTATACTAATATTATAAAGAGGTAAAGTTTGTTTGTTTGTTTGTTTGTTTGTTTGTTTGTTTGTTTGTTTGTTTGTTTGTTTGTATGTAAAAGGTAATCTCTGAAACTACTGATCCGATTCTGAAAATTCTTTCACCAATAGATAGCTACACTTTCACTGAGTGTCATAGGCTATGTTTTGTCGGGATAGAAGTTAGTTATCAGTTCGAAATAATAATATTCGTAAGACAAGTCGGAGAAAAATTTGCTAACTTTCCGCTTTATCGGCGTACGCTGACTAAACGGTAAGACATAGTTGAATACAATGTATGGCAAAAATGTTGGCCTTTGTGAGTTTTACAAAAAAGTCCGCGACAGCATATATCTAACATGTATGTATAGCTCAGAAAAAATACTTTTCTTTGTTAAAAATCTGAAAAAAAAGCGGCCTCTGTTTAGTTGGCTTTTTGAGACATTCAGTATTAATCCTTATCAAAATAAACTATTTCATCGTCTTACGTAGTTCATGTAGATACAATTTGCTTTTTACTGCATATGATTTGGATAAATAGTCTATGAGAAATCGTGAAATTAGTTTCACGGGAGCCCGCCCGTGAACGGGACGGGTCAGAAATGTACCGACACGTACTACGAATTCCTACACATTAAAAAATAGCGGCTTCTATTTCGTATTTTTAAGTATTTAATATTATCCTTATCAAAAAAACTTATTTCATCGGCTTACGTAGTTCAGGTAGATGCAATTTGCTCTTTACTGCACATAATTTGGACCTATAGTCTAGGAGAAATCGTTAAGTTTATTTGAGGGTGAAAACGGTGGATCACAGAATGGAACAGTTACTGCGTAATCCGGCATACGTCTATGTTTTGAACCGACTAACATAAGAAGGGGGATATAAATTCGACTGTTTTTTTTTGTTTAGTCTTATCATTGAACTTTGAACTGCCCGCTAGCGTAGTTAGGTGGGCGTTTGCCTTTAAAGCACCGGGTTTGATGCCCGGTGGGAACACAGGTGTTTTCCCACGGGAATTTGTGTTTCTGGTTTTGAGTATGTTGTGAATGTTGTGTGAATCTTGGATGTTTACAGCCCCTTGATACAAGTCATTGAACTTAGTGTGGGGTTGTGAATGTGAAAGTGTTTATGGATATGTTTTTTAATATTTACTACCCGGCCGACGCCGGGCGGGTCGTTCCTGAACTTTGAATTGCTCGCTGGCGTAGATGGGTGCGCGTTCGCCTTCAAAGCAGCGGGTTCGATTACCGGTGGTAATTTACCTAGAAAATTTCTCTCCACAAGAAATTTGTGTTCCTGGTTTTGAGTATGTTGTGAATACTTTGTGAATCTTGGATGTTTACGGCCCCCCGATACAAGTCATTGAACTTAGTGTGGGGTTGTGAATGTGGAAGTGTGTTTATTTGTATATTTTTTAACCGGGCGACGCCGGGCGGGTCATCTTTTGAACTATCTACTCGCGTAAATGGGTACGCGTTTGCCTTCAAAGCAGCGGGATCGATTCGCGGTGGTAACAGAAGTTTTCTCCCTACGGGAAATTTGTGTTCCTGGTTTTTAATATGTTGTCAATCTTGGATGTTTACGGCCCCACGCTTCAAGTCACTGAACTTAGTGTGAGGCTGTGAATGTGGAAGTGTTTATGTGTAGATTTTTTAACCGGGCGACGCAGGTTGGGGAATCTTTGAACTTTGAACTACCCACTGGCGTAGATGAGTGCGCGTTCGTCTTTAAAGCAGCGGGTTCGAATATCGGTGGGAACACAATAACAAAAGTTTTTCCCCACGGGCAGTTTATGTTTCTGGTTCTGGGTATGACGTGAATGTTGTGTGTGTGGTGTTAATTGTTTACGGCCCCACGACACAACTTATAGTACTTTTACAGTGGGGCTGTGAGTGAGAAAGCGTTTATATGTAAACTTTTGTTTACCCGGGCAACGCCGGGCGGGTCAGCTAGTATAATATAAAAAAATAAAATAAAAAAAATTAAAATCAATTTATTGCCAAAAATAACACATAACAACATTAAAACACATTTATATCAAACATTTCTATAAGTGATAGACAGACCGCCTCATATATATATATATATATATATATATATATATAGTCACGCCTTAGGGTAGGACCCAGAGACGACATCTCTCTACCTGCTATGATCCTGACACACGTGATTCTTTTTCTTCTTTAATGAGCGTTTTCAACTCTTGTTGATAGCGAGTACTTTTGACCTAGCCTTTTTCTACAGTAACGAGGTACAGAAAGCTATTCTCCTCCCCCATAATCATTGTCTTAGCCCACATCTCTATAAGGTAACGACGTAATGTGGCAAGCTTATCGGTATTCTATCGCTTACATTTTGGAGAGTGTGCACAGGTATTACACGAGTTAATACCTCTATGGCCTTTTTACCATCTAATAACAAGACAAACTATCAAGCGTCATCCGTTTATGGTCTACATGCCTTAATTTCGCTCGAAGCGTTCCGTTTCTACGTTTATCATTCGTACAGCGAAGGAGTGGAACTGGTTGCCTGCGTCTTTGTTCCCCGAATGGTAAAATCTGGTCTAGGACTTTAAGTCTAGAGAGGATAGGTATCTTCTAGGCTAACATGTTACATCTTCGGCCGCTTTGTCACTTTCTATCAGGTGGAACAAATGTTTGCCTATCATGAATAAAAAAAACGTAGCAAGATTAATAAAATAACTGCCAATGTAATACAGGGAACTACCAACCTTCCGAATTCTTGTTCTGCTTCTTCAGCTGACAAAGCCTTGTACCTCTGTATGGGTTGAAAGTTATACCTGTAAATATAAACATAACTTTCACACTCACAGCCCCACACTAAGTTTTATGTCGTGTGACGTGTCAAAAACATTCACATCACAGTTCATCACACACACAATCCCACCAAAAACCAGACACAAATTTTCCCTAGAGAATAAAAAATAAAAGATAATACTTGAGTCGGGAATCGAACACGATAGCACCTGGATAGAAGGCGAAAGCGCACCCATCTGCACTAGCGGGCAGTTAAGCGGGCAATCAATAGTAAATAATCTCATTAATATTATAAATCTGAAAGTTTTGTGTGTAAGTGCGTTAGTGTTTGTTTTCTCTTCATGCTTTAACAGCTGAACGGGTTTGGATGGAATCAGGAATATACATAGCTTATTATACCTAACATTAACACAGGGGCTACTTTTTTAACATGATAAATGCGGTCGCAGCCGCGGGGCACGGCTAGTATAATATATATTTGACATAGCAATACATTGGAACAAACTTATTTTGTCATCTGTAAATTCTGAATAATTTTTTATTATTATAACTTTACCATTCTTGTAGTGGATAGGCATCAATGGCTCCGTCAGCCGCGTGTGTGAACACATAATACGCTGCGTTCTCCGATACACCACCTTCCCTGATCCCTTTGAACCTGCAACATATATCTTGGCTTACTTAAAAGGTACAAGAGGTACCTGTTGCAAGTTCTCTACTATACATACTGATTACGGACATAATGTTAAAACAGTCACCTATTTTGAAAAAGCTAGGAGTTATATGTAAGGGACTTGATATACAAAACGCCACAGTCGCGTGGCCCTGGCGCTATGAAGATAAAATGTATGGCGCCTAAGGGACATGATATACAAAGCGGCCGGGGCGCGCGGCCGAGCGGCATGCGCGCACTCCCGCGACGCTTCCCCCTACGCTGTCGACGTTTTGTATAGACTCTAGTGTACCAAAATATACAAAGCGGACAGGGCGCTCGTATTTATACAGTGGCAGCAGCAGCGGCCGAGGAGCGCGTACAGGGCGCGCGTGTAGGGTGCGCGACGGCGCGCGTCTTGGATGCTTTGTATATGATGTCTGTAAGGCGTCGTCATTCTAATCTATATATATATAAAATTGTATAAAAATCTATTTTTCTGCATTAGTCTCACAAAAACTTGAGAACGGCTCGACCAATTTGGTTGATCCTTTTTTGTTGTGTTCGCAATTATCAGGACAAGGTTATGACGGGAGAACGGACAGCAAACATGCAAAAACTGTTTTTCCTATCATGAACAGAAACCTTACTAATAATTTACTTCGACTTCAGCGACGGGACCTTCGCCTGATGGGACTTATCACAGGTCACAGCGAACTAAATAGTATAAGACTGGTATCACTGATAGTCCCTTATGTCGTGGAGTGGGAGAATGAAACCCTGGAACTCGTGATGTTACATATTTATTTATTTGATATTATTTATTTGATATTTGATTGTATATAGATATTACAATCATCTTAATTGTTAAGGAAAATATAGCATTCAAAAAATTTCTAAATAAGCTAAGAATTCAAAAACAAGAATCAAGTCTGATATATTAAAAATAACCCTGTACAGTATAAATAGAAATAAAACTTACTTTTTACCAGTCTTGCCTCCAACTTTGAGTATCCACGGCTGGTCCTCCGGTTTGTACTTCCTCGCAATTATGCCAAATTTCTTGCGTCTAGCCTCTTCTCTTACGTCCCGCCCGTATTCTGAGCCTGCGCCAAATCTAAAGAATAGTAAAGAGTATTCATTTCACCTAGTGTAATAATGACTTACTGATTGATTTAGCTACGACAAGGCTGGTTTACTTTGCATATCTTCATTGTTTGATGAGTTAGGGAATCTTGCAATGGGGATCTGCTGCCGATGTTGAAACTTTTTTTATTCTACAAAAGGGAGTGGTTATGATATGGGTCCGCGCGAATCTCTCAGGGAATTGTTTAAAGAAACCAGCAATTATTTACCATGCCTTCGGTTTACATCTTTGAAAATATTATGCATGTTTGCAAAAATTTTTATAAATACAAATTAGAAGCAATACACACAATCTTAATAATAGATATAAGCATAAAATTACAGTGTGCGCATTTAGATTAAGCAAAACTAATATTTTATTATGGCAAATGGGGTTAGATTTTACAATAGAATTCCGATCAATTTGCAATTTTTGCTACAAATTGACACAGCTATAAGAAATCTACTTAATGTAACACAAATGGGTGTATTAACATTCTGAATCAGATAAGGCTTGTCGTATCGGGTTCATCCAGAATGCTTTGCAAATTATTTAAGCTATAACATAATTCCTTGTTAACAATTTAATGTAAATGCTACCAGGGCAAAGTATTTATTGAGACAAAAAAGTCTTCAAGTTGATTTAAATATAAGCTATTCAAGACTAAACAGTTTTAAGATTGCCTGTAAAAGCCTCTATGTGTGTGTTGTAAGTTAGCATAGCTAGTACTCAGAGCTTCTGCTCTTACGTTCAATTTCATACTAGTTTCAGTCTCGCATATCTGAATGCATTATAAGACATATATTCATTATGGGGTTCAACAAGAATGCTGATCAAAATTCAGCCTTGTTGACTGAGGTATATTTTCTAGTTATCTGGTGGTGATGTTTTAAGTGTTCATAAGTTGCACATTAAGGGTATTATACATTTTATAAAGTATACAAAATGTATTATACTTATAAAATATATATACTTACAAAATGTATATAAATGTATATATAATATATATATATAATATATATAAATAATATATATAAATGTATATAAAATATATATACTTACAAAATATATTATACTTACAAAATGTATTATACTTATACCACTTTACAAAATGTATTATATTATACATTTTGTAAAGTGGATCTTTTTTTGTTCTTTTAATTTTGGCTTCGCAATCTTGTGCATTTAGCCAGTGTCAAATAATAATATATTTCAAATGTATTTTATATTAAAAGTCCTAGTCACAAGTCACAGTCAAAGAGTCATGGTCCAGTCATAGTCAAGTCATGCCTTAGTAAAATGGTAAAAACTTTACTAGAACTGCTATTGGAGTTTTGGAACGAAGGCAAAAATCACGTTTTTCAACTTGGTATCATTTGCCTACACTTATGCACGTTTACTAAGTATTATTGTTTATTATCCACCATTATTACACGTCAACAATCAAAGAATCACAGGTTTTAGAAAATTATACAAAATCAACAATGCCATTTTTTCACTTTCGCGGCAAAACTCAAGTGGATCTTCAATGATCTAGTGGATATGGTGTTACTAGCTTTAGGTAAGTGTTCCAAAGGCCCAGGATTCAAATCAAGCTCCAAGTGAATATTTTTTTTAACTTTCCATAAGTTGATATCTGACTCGGAATATTTTGTGCATCTTTATCACTGACTGAGGAGACTTGATTGTGTTCTTAGCTTGACTATTCTTAGTTATGAACACTTTAAAAAAATTACGTAGAACTGCACTGATTTTTACTAAACATACAGCCATTTTTCAAATCTTTTTGTATTCTTCTGATTCTTTATAACATACCCATTAACTTACATAAGCTTCAGGAATAATAAATATTTGCATAGTGTTACTCTTTAAAAAAACAAAAAAAAACTGGTTCTGGGTGTAATGTGTGTATGTGATGTGAATGTTTCCAGCACCCACAATACACGTCTTTTAACTTAGTGTGGGGCTGTGAGTGTTAATGTGTTTGTTTTTTTGTTTGTTTGCATAGTGTTACTCTTTATAACCTGCATGCTGCATTGGCAGAACTTAATGATTATTTTTACGTTGCATGTTTGACAGTTCACACATTTTATAAATGTGAATTTAGCAGACAGCAGTTCATAAACTAAATAGTTAGAAAAAGAAAAATTTTTACAAGCAGAAAATCTAATAAAATTCTCTAAAATTTACGAAAAAAAAATATAAAAAAATAAATTTCCTCATGGATACAAACATGTAGGAGGTAATAATTTAGTTAATAAGTTTTTAGTATGGTATTAAGGTATTAGGCAACCATAAACATGAAAGAGGAACAAACATGCAGGAGGTAAGAATTTAGTTAATAAGTTTTTAGTATGTTATTAAGGTATAAGGCAATCATAAACGTGAACGAGGAAAAATGCTTTTTCTTTATGTGGCATTGCAACATGTGCCGGGTATAGCTAGTAATAAAATAATTAATAATAAAGCTGCGACAATGAATACGCATTTGGTTCGCGCGGGCACGCAGGCGCGGACATCGCTGCACGGGAAGCAACAACGCTTGCAGTCCGCGCGTACAAAACGCGTGCAGTGTAGCAATCATTACATACTTGGGCATGTCCTCGTCCATTCCTTTAAACTCCTTGATGTTGTTCTCTCTTTCCATCTTCACATGGGCCCATTTAGCAAAGTCTACGTTCAGTGTAGCATTGAATCTCATGACATGGTGTTTCTTTTTGACGTTCTTTGGCACTCTGATTTTAAACTCTTGCACTGTAGCAGCGTTGGGATTCTAGAATAGAAAACGTGAAGATCAATTCAAGGAACATAATAATAAAATTCGATCAAGACGGAGTAGTTTCAAAGTAAGACGTACGGAACCTCCCGGAGGATTCATTTTGTTATTTAGAGCATTCATATTGATTTAGGTGTTTTCCAGAACTACTATCGAATCTCTTCTTCAGTAACAGTTATGCAAAATCACACAATAACAGTTTATTATTACTAATTAGAAGACAACATTTCAAGAATACTGATGTATATTTGATAATGATACAATTTACAAAACCGCAACGCACGCAAACATAATGACAAATGACATTGCGTTTTGTTTTTTCCACTAACCGGTTAAAATACGAACTAATATATTTTAGTGTTGAAAGAAACGAAGTCAACCTGACTGAGGTAGGTACTTCCTTGTATTTAGGTAAAATAAAAAAGATAAATAACTACAATACTTCGATCCCCACTATTATTTTTTGTTAGTACGTTATTTTTAAACTCCAAATAATGCGGTTTATTTGTATACTTTGTTGAACCAAATCTGAGGAAGGAGGTGATAATTAAACGCAGCCTTGGGGCTAGCTGCCGATATGTCAAAAACAGCTGACGCTGTCTATTAAGATAACGTTCCAAAACAAAAAAGTTGTATAACTAGATAAGTAAAATGTCAAAACTTATAAAATATTTCGACAAAAGATCTGAAAAATAAACTAGTAAACTAGTTTATTTTTCAAACCTTTAACGTTGATTTGAAATGTCTAAGCTATATTTCTTTTTAACATAATCAAAACTCTCTCTTCTTTTCTATTTTTATATGCAAACCAAAGAATAAAAATGTTTTATTTTATGCTTTAGAACACGTTCCAATCCTAACCTAAAAACATTCTTCGGCGAGTTGTTGTTAGATTATAATTTGACAAAATTCTTCAGTGAAAACGAATTCACAATGGGTAAAAAGAAAAACAAAAACAAGGTCAGTGGTGCTGTAAAGACAGCCGCCAAGACGGAGAAGAAATTAGCGAGCAAACTGAAGAAAGAACTCGCGAATCTCGGAGAGGTTAGTTCACATCTTATTAAAAAACAAAACAAACGCATTCACACTCACAACCCCACACTAAGTTCAAATACTTGTATCGTAGGTGCCAGAAACATTTACTTCACACACACAAATACACCCAGAACCAGCAGCACAAATATATATGTTATAATTAACTCTGGACTCTCGGCGCAGAGGGCTGAGACCTGTCCACCTGTCAAAATCTATAAATCATCATCTATAAAATAACATACATACAATGACTACAAATATACTCCTTTGTTAGTATGTAGATATCTAGGATACCAATATGTAGTCGTTGAATAGACAACGAAAACTCTTTTAAATATAATATTGCTTAAAAAAATGAAGAGGTCTCTGCATCGCTTATATTAAACGCATATTGAAGCACAGGACCAATTTATATGTTCGTAATTTCAGCTGTCATTACCTCATTAGAACAGAAATGTTTACTATCATTTAAATATAATATAAATATATTTCTAGAGCATAAAACTTCATGTTTTTATGATTAAAAGTGGATTATTCTTCTTTCTGATACTCATCTTTGAAGTACTTAACATTATTTTAACTATGCTCGATATTTCCGCAGAATAACATTTAGTATTGATGTCTTTTTTTGATGACTATATTATTATTTATTTCAGGAAGACATAGCCAAAGTAATAGCAGAGATAGAGCGTGAGGAAGCAAAACGCTCTGCCGCATCTGAGAAGACCCTGCAAGGACCTCCATCGCCAAGAGCCTATGCAACTTTGACTCCTCACCCAACTAACAATGAACTAATTCTATTTGGAGGAGAATATCATAATGGACAAAAGGTACAGTTATGAGGAACACACCTTAAATGTCGTGTCAATGTTAATTTGTTCCTACACTTTGAAGAATTACAATACTTTAAAGTAAGTGATCCAAATTTGCATGAAAATCAAAACTTAAATTAATATGAGAAAACTGGGCATTATCTTAACTAAACTCGACATTTTGGCAGGGTTGCACCAGCAGTGGTAACGAGAGACCACAGCCGGTGCAACCCTGGGGATTTCAGATATAAACATGATTGAAGTTCATGAAAGTTAAAACAATTCTAAATTGATATTGATTCAATGTTATAAGGAAGGAAAAACAACAAATATGTCTAAAAGTATGCAACAACAAAGTCCATTGACATTTTTATGTGTTTCAAGTCTAGTGTTAGTTTTAGGAAAAATAGGCAAATGGCCCAAAGATAGATGAGTCTTTACGTACAGGATCAAATATATATAATCGTTATATAACATAAAATCATTATGTGTAATACTCACAAAGCATATATTTTTTTAACATAACTTTAACTATGCTATAATTTTATTTCTTTATTTGGAACTGGCAATCATTTGACCACTATCTCACCTGATGTATAGTGATGATGGGGCCGAAGATGTAACATGCTTGCCTAGAAGATACATATATAAGATATATCCAGAAAAAATTAGTTTATTTACATATGGTCATGATCTTCATCAGCGAGGGAACGTCGAAGAAGAAGAATAATAGCTTTACACTACAAGTGATTTGTTGCACTTCCAGACAGAAGTATACAATGAGCTGCTATTCTACAACCCAGAGAAAGGCACGTGGAAGCAGGTGAAGGCCCCGGGGGGTCCACCTCCTCGCAGTGCTCACCAGGCTGTCACCACTCCAGCTAATAAGTGAGAACTCTTAACTATTTTTATCTCTTGCCTATATTTTTTCATGCTTCTCTAGGACACATTCGAAAATAATAGGAGAGATAGTGATTGATGATCAATATGTGATATTGGTGTTAATGGCCTGAACATGTCCATTTCCCCCTTAATTGCATAAAAATCTGTATCATTATAAACAAACGCATTCAAACCCACAGCCCCACACTAATTTCAAAGAGTTGTATCATGGGTGCCGGAAACATTCACATCACACACACATTACACCCAGAACCAGTAGTACAAATATCCCTTGGGAAGGAATTTGTGCTCCTGCCGGGAATCGGACCCAGGACCCACGGCGCAGAGGCGTGACACCTGTCCACTGCGCCAACTGGGTCATCATGACTCTAATAACTTTAGTTACATCAAGAATGTGCAATCTAAAAAAAATATATACCCATTGCTAATGTATACAATGTTATTCCCAGAGGTGAGCTGTGGGTGTTTGGCGGAGAGTTTACGAGTCCTACTGAGACACAGTTCCATCACTACAAGGACCTGTGGTGCTTCTCGCTAGCTGATAAAAAATGGGAGAAAGTAAGTTGAAGATATGCTTATCTTAAAATTAATCTACTGCAATCAATTTATAGGTAATATTAATAACAAATAGATTATCATATTCTATATATTTTATTTGAAATTTTGATTTTTAATGCTGAACTGTCACAATTTTGGAGGACCGCCAATTTTTTTTCGATAACCTTGATATATGGATTACAAATACTTTAAAAATTTTCAAATCACTTAAATTATTTTCTGGCAACTGTCTTTGAAAGCCAGTAAAGAAATACTGAAAATCCTACTTGTAGCGTGTGCATATTTTTTATACCAAGTAGAAACTATCTCAGTCGCCTGGCAACACTACATCCTAACGCGATCCACTACATAGTTGGAAAATTGTATCGGAAACAAACGCTTCTTGTTCTAGATTATTCTAGAGCAAATAATTTTCTATATAAACATTTGGTGTGGCGGCCGTTGTTTTCCAAATGCTCAACTAATGTAATTCAAATATGAAAGTTTGTATGCTTGTATGGACGTTTGTTTCTCAATCACGCTAAATATACTGATCCGATTTAGCTGAAATTTTAAATATAGGTAGATACTAAATCTCTATTAAATAATAATGATTTAGTCACGTATTTATGTCGGAAGAAATATACTCCAATCAGGTTCTGGACTATCACACATCGCCGGACCTGTAAATGTAGGACCCAGATGAAGGACATCATATTTATATCTTTGAAACCTGGTCTGGGTACAGAGAAAGACTTGACGTGCAATAAGGGCAAAAAAAATAACAAGTATTTCATTTTCCAGGTAGTAGCTCCAAACGGTCCCACATCACGCTCGGGCCACAGAATGGTCCTCCTCGGACGCAAACTGTTCGTTTTCGGAGGGTACGCGGACGACGGACGCGACTGCCGCTATTTCGATGATCTTTATACCTTCTGCCTCGATACGAGGATGTGGGAGAAACTGAGTCCAAGTGGGAAGGGACCGAGCGCAAGGTCCGCATGCGTTATGTTACCTGCTGGAAATGATTCTGTATGTATTGTAACCTATGGGTAAACTGTATAATCTACACTAATATTATAAAGAGGAAAGATTTGTATTTTTGTATGTAACTAGTAAACTTAAAAACTAATGGGCCGATTTCAAAAATTCTTTTGCCGTTAGAAAGCTACATTATCACTGAGTAACATAGGCTATATTTATTAATAGAAAAAATTAGAGATCATTAGAAATCCCTACTAAAACCAACGCACGGTGTTAAAAAATTGGCCATAATCCGCAGTATTATTAGTGGCAAAAATCATTGAAACCTGAAATACAGTGCTGGCCACTAATTCAGGAGCCTATGGGTTAATTTATCATGTACACCATATTATGTCATTTTGTTCAAGACTATCAAAATCATTGATAAAAATAAACAAGGTGTGTCGTAAAGACACGATAGAAGTGGAACTTTTGTATTACAGCGAAACATTTTAATTATTTATCACAGTGTTTACCATCACCACTTTTCGTCACATAAAAAGGTTGCTGATCATAATTTCAAAGCCATATGTAAAGATTCGCTTAAAAAAGTTTTGTTTCTCTTTTTGTTCTAGACTTCCGGAAATAATCGCGATAAATTGATTTTTAATTTTAAAAAAATAGTTTTTATTTTTTAACATACAATGTCACATGAATGGCCATATTGAACATATTTATACTCCTATAAACCAACCTAATAATTTTTTAAAATTATAAAATGAGCTAATCAGATAAAACTGTCAAACACCATGTTTTTATGAGAAAACCTAATGAAAAAGCTTCGCGCTTTTTTTTTTACGTTTTGGCAGGGTTGTCACGAGATACTCTCGTGACCATGGCTGGTGAAGGCTTTCTCAAAAAAAAGTTAAAAAAAAATCTATTGTCAAACACCAATCACAAAGTAGCAAGTTATTTGTATATATCTGATAGGCTACCGTAGACCATAATGTTTACCTCCTTCATTCCAGTTATACATCTACGGTGGTTTCTCCCGCGTCCGCGAGGGTCGCACCGAGCGCACGCACACACACACAGATCTATTCCGTCTGTGCAACAAAAATGGCGGCTGGACGTGGCGCTCCCAGGCCGGCGGGGTCAACGGCCCCGCGTCTCGGGCGGGGCAGGCGGCGGCCGTCAATGTGCACAGTGCCAGGGGATATGTGTTTGGTGGAGTCAGTGTAAGTGTATAGTGTAGACTCTGGACAGCGGAAGGTGGACGTAAGTGTCAATGACCGGCGTGACAGTACGCGGCCTTCAATGTGCACAGTGCCAGGGGATATGTGTTTGGTGGAGTCAGTGTAAGTGTATCGTGTAGACTCAGAACAGCGGAAGGTGGACGTAAGTGTCAATGACCGGCGTGACAGTACGCGGCCTTCAATGTGCACAGTGCCAGAGGATATGTGTTTGGTGGAGTCAGTGTAAGTGTATAGTGTAGACTCAGGACAGCGGAAGGTGGACGTAAGGTTCAATGACCGGCGTGACAGTCCGCGGCTGTCAATATACATAGTGGAGTCAGTCTAAGTTGTAAACATGTCTCTTTGGGACAGCGGAATGTCGACCTAGATAAGTACTTAATATAATTGAAACGCAAGCAAAGCTTAAAAAATCGACCACACTGCTTATATTTTGTTTTGGATTGATCGATTTCGATAAAATTTATATGGGACCACCTCTGAAGTATAATCTACCAACCAAACAAAAAACATCGAAATCGATTCATAATTGGCGAAATTATCGCGTAACATAAATACAAAAAAAAAACATAGAGTCGAATTGAGAACTTCCTATTTTTGAAGTCGGATGAAAATGTTCACTATAGAAAGGACTAATTACCAAGATATGGGTGTTACTCACACCCAGTTTGTAAAATCATTAAAATTTTAAATCATTTATTAAAATAATAATTTTTACTTTTTTTTATAATAATTTATAATGTTGAATTTGTGTGATCGTTATAATTTCTACTGTAGGATGTAGAAGAGACAGAAGAAGATATTCGCGGGGAGATGAGCGATGACCTCCACTTGCTAGACCTGGAAGCTGGTAAATGGCACACCGTCTCACTGAGGAGTGAACACCAGAGCTGTGCTTCTGTCCCGCCGCAGGACAATGTCGTGGAGGCTAAGGAAACTGCCACAGGTATAATAATATTAACATTTTCACTCATATCTTCTATCTATGGGCAAATTGCCTATATTTCCTTAAACTAAACTAAAATTATATACAGCAAAGAACCAAGTAGCCTACAATACATCGAGCCTATAGGTAACTCAAGTGCTCAAGCCCACTACCAGTGGGTAGAATTACATTATAATTACATTATAATTACATTTTCACTTGTCAGGACAAATGTGATCATTATTGAATAAGAATAAATGAAATAACAATTTTAACATGATAAAAATTAAAGATAAGTAAAATACGCGTCACACATAACATTGAAAAAGTTTCTTTAAAGTATAGCCACTAGAGAACAGAATACCATGAAGGTTTGCGTATTCAATTTAAATCGCCGGCTCATTAAAGTACAACGCAGAAAAACAACGTAAAAAAGGGGGTATTTGGTTGAATAATAACGGTAGTTTTGGTTAGTACTTAACAGTTTATTCAGAGGTTTTAATCCTTTTGTCTTCTCTCTCGCTCGCACAATTCGATATTTTTAATAAATACAATTATGTAAGTGTGTTTTTGAAAATGTTTTAAATTAACTATATGGACATTCATCATCTCATAGTACATCTAATCTGATCAAAGTTCCGAAGATAAAGCAGTGACGTCGGTATTTTTTAAGCATTGCTTGCGTTTAATTAACTACAAAATAACCATGATTATTTAAAATTTCAGTGGTAACAGAATCGGAAGGGTTCACCTTAAAGCTGGGCGGAACTCCCGCGCCTGCCCCCGCCCCCGCCGGCGCCGCGGGGGGAGGAGTCCCGCCTCCGCGCCCCGCCCCCAGCCCCCGCATGTCGGCCATGCTGGCCGTGCTGCGGACTACGCTATACATCTATGGAGGAGTGCTGGAGAAGGATGACAAGCAGTTCTACTTGAGCGATATGTACAGCTTAGGTAAGTAGTAGTAACCCTCAAATTTAACTGCTCGTTAGTTTAGTTGGGTGCGTGTTCGCCTTCTAAGCAACGGGTTCGATTCCCGGCGGGAACATAAGTTTTCACCCCAAGGAAAATCAGTGTGTCTGGTTCTGGTTGTGATTCTGCGTGTGATGTGAATGTTTCCCCACCCACGACACAAGTCATCGAACTTAGCGTGGGGATGTGAGTGTGAGAGCGTTTATGTTTATTAAAATTCATAATACACATGATAACAAAAAAAACAATACTAACTTGTAAGTAAACTGTGGCGCAGACAGTTTCTTTGTAACTGTCAACTGTGTACAGTTTAGTTGTAACAGTTAATGACAGGACTTAAACGGATTCAACATTTAATATCTCAAGGTGACGAGTGCAGTGATTTGTAGAATTATATCATACTAATATTATTAACTAGTTGAGCCCCGCGTCTTTGTCCGCTGATGATGATGATAATGATTACAGTAGCCTATGTCCTAATCCAGAGTATACGCTACCTACATGCCAAATCTCTAAAAGTTTTTGAACTTAGTGTGGGGCTGTGAGTGTGTTTTTTTTTTTTTAATTAAATTTAAATCGGTTAAGAAGTTGCGGAGATACGTGGTAACAAACATTCACACACACACACGCACACAAACTTTCGCATTTATAATATTGTAGGATGCGAAAGTTTGTGTGTGTGAATGTTTGTTACTACGTATCTCCGTAAGGAATAAACCGATTTTGATGAAATTTAGAATGCAGATTGTTTAGATACCGAAATAACACATAGACTTTTTAACTTAATTAACGCGGGCGAAGCCGCGAGGCACGGCTAGTAATTCATAACTCTAGAGTAGCACTGCACAGTAAAAGGCAAGCGTGACGCTGACCATCAGGCGTGCGACTTGCTCAACTCGTCTCTCAATCAAAATCAAAATCGTTTATTCACATGGGCCCAAAGAGGCACTCATGGATGTTAATGATACTATTGCCAGATTCGCAAAATTACAGCAATCTCGAGAAGAACCTGGCAAGAAACTCGGCGGCGCATTTTTTTCATTAATTTTTTTAAAAAACATTCTTAATCTCTAATACATAATTTTATTAACCTAGGTGTTGTTATGGTAGTCGCTAGAAAGCGCTTGTGCAGTTTGCCTCCATACATCCTTGTCATTAATATAGTCGATTGTTTTATAGTAAGCTTTCTTAATTAATGCCCGTTTTATTACAGATTTGAACTTTCCCAGTGGTAACTCAGTTACGATTTTATGAAGTCTATTGTAAAATCTAACCCCATTTGCCATGAAAAAATTATTCGTTTTGCTTAATCTAAATAATTTTATGCTTATATCTAGTATGACATATAATGATGCCTTTTATTTTTTTATTGCAGATCTGCATAAACTAAACGAATGGAAGACCATTATAGAACAACCAACACTTCCGGATTGGATCGGATCTGACTCAGAATGGGACAGCGAGGAATCGGGATCTGACAGTGAATCTAGTGAATCAGACGATGATTAGAGTAAGGGAAAACAGACTATATTTTGTTGTAATTAGAATTCAGATTAATTAATAGCAATTGTAATGAATACGGGATTTTCAAAGGACATCGCTGAATGTTGGATTGGACAAATGACTTAGTATCTTCAATTCAATTTTACGCCTTCCTGACATAGTATGCTAGTGGCCTAATATAAATAGTTCTTATAGTGTAGTTCAAGATTCAGTATCAAATAACGTTTTTAGTGACATTTCCTGATTGTTCGGCTCTGTGTATGTACGGCTATAAAACGGCAAATAATTACGGTCGGAAGATTTGAAAAGAGTAAGGACCGACAGCCTATCAGGTAAACGGCTGCACTGATTTTCACCAAACATAGCCAAGAACACTCCCGATCAACTCACCTTTCATACAAAATAAATTAAAACAAAGAAATTTTAAATTTAAATCTCAATGTATCTTCCCAAGGGAGATTTGTGCATTTCGTTCTTTGTGATTGTATGCCAGATGAGTAAAGGTTTTTGGAATCCACAATACAAGTCTTTGAACTTATTGTGGAGCTGTAAGTGTGAATGAAGCTGTTGATTGTACTCTAAGACGTCTTATGTTTCTTCACTCGGGATGTAATATTTGGACGTTTCCTATAATCAATATAATTGATATTATATTTATTATAAGAATCTTAAAAAAAAATTTATAGTGAGAAAGGCATCTAATAACTTGGCAAATCATACAAAGTTAAATAACGTAATTTTCGCTTTTGCTGCAAAACTCCAATAGAAGTTGTGGTAATGTTTCTACCACTTTATTAGGGCATGACTTGACTATGACTGGACTTTGACTCCTTTACTTGACTTTAACTGTGACGTGTGACTTATACGAAATATGTAATACCTACAATTGAAACATTTTATTACTTGGCACTTGCTAAGTGCAAAATATTGTGAAGCCAAAATTAAATAAAAATGTACATAGATATTTTTAAGTATTAAATTAAGTATGTGTATTTTACATATAACAATATTTTCTGTAAATGTTATGAAAATGTTAAACTATTTTTTTATTATGTTTAAGTATACGAATAAAACAAATATTTTACTGAAGTATTTATCGTTTTATTTATGTACGTACTAGCTATACACAGTATGCGATGCAATGCCACGTAAAGAAAAAAAAATTATCTCTTTCACGCTTATGGTTGCCTAGTACTTTAATAACTTAAACTAAATTATTACCCTCCTTCATGTTTATGTTGCCTAGTACTTTATCGAATCCGAGTGACGTTTTTCCTGTCAATGAGAAAATATATTTTTTTCGTGAATTAATATTTATTTTTCCTGAATCCACCTGAACACACACTGGACCGATTTTGATGTAATTTTTAATCAAAATCGTCGTTTAGAATTTCAGTCACATACACACTTTTTTTTTTATTCAAGATAGGCAATCTTAAAGAACAAAAAAAGAAAAACGTAAAGAAGTATTTTACAACCTGTAACAAAAAGGTGTAGTAATACTTGGTGGTTTGTATGTGTGTCGTGCCAGGAATCGTCTGCCAGAACGAAAGTCGAAATCGGAGATAATTTTTTTCATACAAATTATATTTTTCAAATATTTTCGACAACCCTACGGCTACATCTGTGGCGCGTGACCTTGTCATTCGTTATGGCCACCACTGTCAGACGTGCAGATCCAAAGAATATTTGGTATAGAACGGTATAATAAATAACATGATGAAATAGGGATGCAAATGACATAATATTTTAGAAACTTTAATTCATCATAACTCAATATTCATGGTGCTGCCGCGAATTCAGAAGTTCCTGTTAGACTCCATACATGTAGGTAGATACGTGGCTTGAGTATTACTACACCTTTGTTACACACTGTTTATACATATAAAGTTGTAGTATGTTTGTTTCTAAATAAAACAAAATGTTATACTCATCAATCGTATAATTTACATACACAATATTTAACATCAACGCTACAGTCAAGAGTAGTCTAAAATTTGCATTTTTACAGATCAATGCCGAATAACTAAATAAGTAAACAAAGTTCAGAAGCCAAAGATAGTCCAGTATTACTTGACACGCTTGTAACTAGGTTTTCTTCATAAAAGTAGTGGCAAAAGTCGTGACACGGGTCTTTTAACACTGGATGATCTTTGAAACATGTGCGCTAATGAGAAGGTATACATATTATCATAAGTAATTATCCTTAAATAGATGGCACATTACCGTGATATACGTTTTTGGTCCCCGTAACTTTATTTGTAGGGTAGAAAGATCGACATATTTGAACATACGAGAACTGTCATTAACTGCAGTCATGTTTATATGAAATAACCGGCTCTTCTATCTTCTCTAGAGACCACGGCCGATTCAACTCTGCTGAAACGTCGAGGTTAGTCAACAAAAACGTTTTTTTTATGCTTGAGATGCAAGAATTTGAGATGTCACCTGATGGAAAATGATGACGCGGCCGAAGATACCAATTACAAATTACTATTACGGACTAATCTGGGAGTATTCTACTCAAATGCTTGCTTACTAAATTAAAGTTAGAAGCGCGAAAAGACCGGTTTTCTCATAATAGGTTTTTTTTTTTATTAGTCAATATTTGAAATCGATTAAAATCGACAATAACGTTAACAATTATCATTTTTGATTGAATAGTTTGACACACAGTGATAATTGCCTGTCATTGTTTTTTTTTTATGCTAGATAGGCATTTGACCCCCATCTCACCTGATGGAAAGTGACGATGCGGCCGAAAATGGGAAATGTTGCCATGCACATTCTGATTTCTCAAAGATCATAAAGGTGTATAATTTGTTACCATCTGATCTCTAGATCTCTGATCTTTAGGTAATGCAAAGCGGAGCAAATATATCGTTTAAGTAAGGTCCCGCGTCTTTGGTTATTGAGGATTTTCTCATATATAAAATGTACAATTTAATCGAAAATTCTAGAAACATGCTTTAGCGTGCTAGCTGGCTCTGTTAAGTGAAAACGCTACTTATATCTTGAATAAAAACAGTTTTTTATACTAGCTAGGCAATCTATTGACCGCATCTCACCTAATGGAAAGTGACGATGCGGCCGAAGATGGAACATGCTTGCCTATAAGGGACCTATTCACTCTAGACTTCTCTAGAAGACACCCAGATTATACTGTTCAAGTAACATGAGTGCCACAGTTTTAAAACAATTGATATATTTTTTGTTCAGATCTGACTTTCACTGGCGAGTCTATAAGATCTTTAACAACTATCATACTTATACTGCACGGGTCTATAATTTGATCTTGCAAGAAGTAAAATTATACTTATCTAATACCTTTAAACGAGCAATTCTTGTATATATGTATATATATATAATCTGAATCTCGGAAAAGGCTCCAACGATTTTCATAAAATTTTGTATGTTTCGGGGGCGATAAATCGATCTAGCTAGGTTTCATTTTTGGAAAACGTCGTTTTATCCGAGCAAAGCTCGGTCATCCAGGTACTAGTAATTATATAGTCGTTTTTCGAGGCGTATGTTTGAAATAACTCGATCTTTCTCATTGTTAGTAACAGAATAATACCAATTATTAAAAATATTGTGTGTTACGGTCGATGTGTATATTTACGTATTAAACAATGGTTTTTTAAACTGTATCTTTGCTTTTTTTTAATTCACGTCAATGATATTATTGCTGTAGAAACTGAATATTCAATTTGAAGTTTAGGTTTAAAAACATAGGCCAGTAGAATAGGTGCTTTTCAATTATTATTTTTTTCAGTATTAAAGAGTAATTTATACAATTTGAAGCAGTTTTACTGCAACATATTAAAAGAAAAAGTTATAAATGTCCTTTACGTAAAATGCCATTTAACTTGTGTTGGTAAAATTAAATAAATTTAAATATTAATATTCAATTGTTTATTGCGTCATATATGTTGTTAATTTGAATGTGCGTTTTATGGTTGATTAAAAAAACAAAACAAAAATATAAAAATTAATATTTTTTTAATGTCAGCTGTTATAAAATTTGCTACAGACGGATACTTTTCAAGTAGCTGTGACATTTTTTTTTAATTACGTATTATTTTTATTACCCTAAAGTAACACTTACAGTATACACTGGATTCTTAATTATAGTATTCCCAAAGTATTGAGACGGAATTTTAACAATTTACCTAATTTTTAACATTGATCGCGACACGTTAAGAATTTGAAACTGGCGCCGATTTTGTTACACGACGAGATTGAAAACTATATCCGTCTCTTTCTGTTTCACATGAAAAGAAAGAAACAGCTATATTTTTCAAGTATTGTCGGTGCCAATAAAATATGCACTAATTTAGTACTGGCAAAGTAAAGCTGAAGCCGAATATAAAATAAAATGCAAATGATTACAAAAATTGCGTATTCTCTTTGAAATAATAGGGTCACTATCTGCTTTAATATCACGGCGGAATATGTTAGATTTCCATAAATAAATTGTGTGGATATTTTTCTATTTGATAGCACCCTGTTTAGATTATGTGACCCAATATTATTTTAAATATGAAAATGTATAATATAAAAAAGCAAATACATGTATTATCATTCGGCGAAAATAATAATAGGTTTATACCAAATTAGATTACATATATCAGTTAATTAAGTTATTATTTTAATTAAAAAAATCGAAAGCAAATCAGTCTCCTTACCTTAATTTTAGATTTATTACTAGATTTTATGTACAGTTGAAGGTCGCGCCTTTATTTTAATATAAATACAATAGTATTATTACTGTTAAATTGTTCATAAATCATGAAAACATTTCTGAATACGTATATTATTAAAGATAAAGATTATAAAATCAGTTACAGCTTATGAGGTTAATTTTCCTTCATAATTAAATTTGCCAGCGGGGAGGGGGGCGCAGTAAATGTATGCTTATGATTGGCTGATGGGACAGTTGTTAACGCCAGTTGTGGAACGACCAATCATAACTATTGAATTGATGCTTAAACTAGCATGTTGTTTTCTTGAGGGGGGAAGATACTAGAAGTTAAATGGTTATTCTATCTATGGTTAGAAAGAATAGGACGCTTCGATTTTGTTCTTCCAACTTTTTTCCTGCTTTAAGTTTCACAATATCTATTAAGTGATATGATTCTTAAAAAAGTATACCTAGATTAAGGCGCAAAACCACAAGACGACCATAAAAAATCGATACATACATCATACATCAGAAAAATTATAAAAAAAAAATACATTCACTATCTAGTTATTATAAAATTTACAATTTATTTACAAAAAGATCATTTTCAATAAATACAATAATAATTTGGCTGAATTTTGTGCTAAATAAAAAATCGTGTTAAACCATATTCCAAAAAAATCCGTGACGTCACAGTACAGTTTCGGAGAAACCACGTGACAATTCATCATCGATTTATTGTCGTTCACTTCGCAACGAAAAGTAAACGAAGCTTATATAAAAATATCAATAAATTAACTCACTACACAACCCACTGTGTAAAATATCAATTTGTTAATAGTTTTCTACTGTCACACCGCACTATTAATATCACAGTAGCGCGCGCGGACCTCGTCGCAATCAAACCGAACCGACACGGGTACAACGTGTACTTAGACAGGGTTCCAGCGCGGCTCCACCGACACTTGACTAGGCAAAATCGTTTTTGAGACACTTTAGAACAGATCGGTGACTATGGTTCCGAACCACGCGCAGACGACGGGCAGGGCGTAGGTGAAGAGGGCTTTTTGTAGCGACGGTCGGTCAGCCGAAGCCGCGACCGGCTGGTCTCGCGCCGGCTCCGTCGGCCGCCCGCTGTCGACCGGTTGGTCGACCGGTTGGTCGGGCGGTTGGTCCTGGGTCCTGGTCCGCACGAACACGTTGTTGGTGCCCGGCTGGTCCACCACGCTCGGGATCACGGGCGTCTCTGGGACGGGAATCGGCGCGTCTGTTGGGGGGTCGTAGAAATCGCCGGATCCTGGAAGGATTGTGATGGTGAGTATTTGTGTTATATATCTTGCTAGCCGTGCCCCGCGGCTTCGCCCGCTATTATCAAGTTAAAAAGTAGCATATGTGTTAATTCTAGGTATATGCTGTGTACATTCCAAATTTCATCCAAATCTGTTGAACCGTTAAAGCGTGAAGAGGGAACAGACATACTTAGACACTTGCACACAAACTTTCGTATATATAATATTAGTAGGATAAAGATGCCCTACGCCATCTATGGGATTAGTTTGGTGAACTGAAAAGCTTTTTTTTTATTATTGATAGGCAAGCATTTGACCACTACCTCATCTGATGGAAAATGATGATGCGTCCGAAGATAGGCAAATCGAGCATAAAAATAAAAAATATATATCTCGTATACCTTCCACATCCTCTGAATCCTCGTCATCATCAGGCGGGCCGTCGTCTCCACTGTTATAGTCTCCGGATCCCGAGCCCTGGTCGAGGTTATCCTCATATTCATCCAAATTATCCGCTGCGGCTTGCTGGTCTGAAATAAACATAAACATAAACGCTTACACAATCACAGCCACACACTAAGTTTGATGACTTGTGTCGTGGGTGCCGATTTCACATCACACACACAATCACCACAACCAGAAACACAAATGTTCCTTGGGTAGAAAACTTGTGTTCCCGCCGGGAATCGAACATGATAACCCCCCTGCTTAAAAGACGAACGCTCATGTACGAAAGGATAAAAATAAAATACATTTTAACAACAAAATATCTAATCAAATAAACTTACATATATATTTTTTTTATTCAAGGGGACATTCATAACGTGAGGTGATTTTGGCGATTTTTCGAACCCTCTCTCCCCTTGGTTAGATGTCTTGAGATTTTGCTCGACCACCTTCCCCTCCCCTAAACTCAAGTGAGATTTTTCAAAATGCGTATAGTATGGGCCCGGCTGTGTACAATAGGCTTCCTAACACCATAATAGAGGCAACTTCCATAAACTGCTTTAAAAATAAATTGAAACGATGCCTTATCGAGCAAACATTCTATAGCACAGATGACTTTATGAAAATTAAATAATTTTATACATTGACATAAAATATATTGACATGTTCTTTATGAAAATTATTATTATTATTATCTTTTAATTTTTATTTCGTAATTTTTCAATGTGACATTTTTCAATTTATAATTGTATTTTTAATAAAATCTCATTTTAGACCTTATAATATGTCGTGTAAACAAATGTTTATGAATAAAAGAGTATTTGAGTATTTAATGTAAATAAGTTAATGTGTGCTTGATTGCGTTTGAATTTATTTAACACGCATTTTGTTCAATTCTGTTTATTTAAGACTAACCCCTACTTACTCACTATATGATATAGCCATATTTCAGTAGTTTTTTTTACTTCAATAAACCCAGTTTTCTCGCAATTTTACAAGATACATTATCTTGCAAAAAATACTTAATATTTGCTCAGACACCCCCTCTACCCCACGTGAGATTGGGTAAGGTTTGGTTCTACCCCTCTCCCCCCTAAACGCCTTACGTAATCAATGGACGCCCCCTAAGGGGAACTGGGAGCCTCATCCTCACCTCTCCTATCGGTATTATCCTCGGGCCACTCGGTCTCGATGCCGTTGAAGGCGTCCTTGAGCTTGGCGGTGAGTTTCCTCAGCGTGTCCCCCTGCGCCTGCGCCGTGGTGACGGCGGCGGGGCTCACGACGCCGCGCACCTCGGGGTTCGACGCCTGCCCGGTCAGACCCTCGCCCGCTGCCGGGAGGGTGTAGCTGGAAACAGTGTTACCAGTCTAATTTAATCAACAAATACATATTGTGTACACTCTAAAAACTAGTGACTCTGTGACCTGAAGACCTCTCGTGTTTTTCGAAATGAAATTTTCAATCCCCATTTTGAAAAACTCGACTGAAACGAACACGAAACGAACTGAATCGAAAAAAATGTTCTATATAATTAAAGAACATGTTCACAAAATTTCAGGAGAATCTGTTGAGAAATACGTCCTGTAGAGAAGTACAACCGGATATCCGGACATACGATAACAAATTGCCCAAGCTGAAAGTTCGCGCTCGCTCGGTCGATAAGTATAAGTATATATTTTTCTACCGACTTCACAAAAATGAGGAGGTAGGTAATCAATTCGACTGTTTTTTTTTTTTCATAATTTTCTCTCTACGTGAACCGGTTTTGAAGATTTTTTGTTTGAAATCTGGCGCTTTTCTATTGGTCCCATTTAAACTTGTTTAAGATCTGATCGGTAGTTTTTGAGTGATTGCCAATGATTTATGATAATGACTATTACCTGCCCACGTCGGTTCCATTGAAGCAGGGTGAGTTCGGTATACTCGTGGAGGTGCAGAGGGACGCGGGCAGATGTTTCCAGAAGCTTTTCGTGTTGCGCATGCGCATTCGGGTCTCTTTCACTAGTCGTTCGAGCGCGGGCCCTCCCCATTCTGAACCTGGAAATATATGTGGATTATTAGAATTGAAATAATTTACACCTAAAAACAATTTTACGAAATAAATTAAAGAAACTACAATCAAGAAGAAAGTTATAGAATGGAAAGTATTAAAAAAGATGATAATTTCGTCGCTTCCGGCAGGGCTTGAGTAGCTCAGCGGTTAGAGCAATAGGACATTACATCAACTGAAATATGACACCTTATGGCCGCGGGTTCCTCGCCTCAAGCGATAATTTTTCCTTTCTAAATTTACTAATTTAGTTCTGCCTAGCATGTCTAATACTATAAAAATAAAGTCAATTAATTACTCAGAGGTAGTTACTAAATTGGCTTTCTATAATTTAAAACTATTTTTAACATTATTCTTCATATTATTACCATTTGTGTGTAATACATTTTGGAAATCGCATTTTGGAGCTCTTTTATTTGATACCAAACTCGATGGTATATTTATTCATTTTAAATTTTGATGGACCAAGGACTACTCCTTCTTGCTTTACAGTAGTCAGGCAAAGAAAGTATCTTAACTAATTGAAAATAACAACTCACCATGACCCTCGTCATTCTTAAGAGCTGGCTTCTTCTTCTTCGGTCCCTTCTTACCATCGAAATCGTAAGATTTGAAGTCTATATCCATCCCGCTTGTACCCAACGGCTCGGGGTATGCGTCTCTCTTTCCCCTCGCCTTGATTTCCAGAGATTGTACTAAAGTATTTTTATCATCTATATAGTCGATGAATTCATTTTTCAACATGGCACTGTCCTTGTAGGCTTGTAGTTCTTCTTTGTGCGGGTTTTTATTAGAAAACCATCCGGTATAGAAGTTATTTGGTTTGTACAGGCTCTCGATTGGTCCTTCGATTTCGAAGTCGTCGAAGTCGTTATTATTCTCTTCTTTCTCCCAACTGACAGATCTGACAGCGCGGCGTGTTTTTCCTGAAGGCGCGAAGGCAGTGCCTCCCCCGCCGCCGAGAACTGGCTTACCGCACCCGGCAAATATCTTTTGCGAGATTTCCTGGTTGTGCTCCTGGAAGCTCATGATGGCCTCCGAGATCTTGATGTCAATTGGCTCGACGACCATAGCTATGTTGAAGGGGCCGAGGAGGCGGTCACTTACTTTTTCTACGGCCTCTGGAAATGGAAATGTATTTGGTTACAGAAGTTACACATTAGATACGTACTACCAATATTGTATGGGTTTTGAATGATTTCGTTTGGGACGCTTAATCTTAATCTGTTTTTTCTGTCCGATGTCGGTGTTTTTGTCGTTTTTTCTACGAATTGAATAAAGAAATATTTTCTTTCGGCGGAGATTTGAAGTAAGAAAGTGGGTAGTACGAAACTCCAAAATATTTTTTACTGCGTATGTGTCATTTATCTTCATGTGTTTTAGCTATGAATATACTTTATCTCTACATACATGATATTCTGTAGGTCTTTTACAGGCTGAGGGTCTTCACCCTTTTATGGTTGAAATACCGTTCATTAAAAGTTTGTGAACGCGTATGTGTGTTGGCATATAATACAAATTTGAAAAACGTGATTCTATTATTCGCTTTCGCTCCAAAACTCCAATAGAAGTTCTAGTAAAGTTTCTATCACTTATGGCATAACTTGACTGAACTTTGACTTCTTTACTTAACTTTGACTGTGACTTGTGACTAGGACTTCTATTATGAAATATTTTATAACTTGACACTGGCTAAATACACAAAATTGCGGAGGCAAAATAAAAAAAAAAAAACAGGGTGTGTCGTAAAGACACACGATAGAAGTGAAACTTTTGTATTACAGGGAAACATTTTAATTATTCATCACAGTGTTTACCCCCACCACATTTCATCACACAAAAAGGTTGCGGATCAGAATTTCAAAGAAAAGTATAAAGAAAAGTTTCACTTAAAAAAATTAAGAACTAATAAGTCCGCGTTGTGAGTCGCAGTCTATCAGCCTCTTTAGACGAGGTCCATTTGTCTGCTGGCTGGGGACGTAGTAGTAGACAGACTCACCGACATAAGCATCCCAGTACTCGGATATATCCGCGTGCGCGGGCAGACAGCCGCGGATGACGTTGTGGCAGTACCGCGAGCACGCCGGGTGTGCCGCCCCGCCGCACGGGCCGCAGTATTGTAGCCGAGTCCAGGCCGTCACGCACTCTGTCGTTATTCCAGCCTGGAGATACACGAATAACGTCGGTGAATAAAGAACTTAGTTCACCGACGAACGCGAGCAAAGCGTCTCCGTTACAACTTGGGCAAAACTGCTTTCGTGTGTCCGGATGTCCGGATTTCCGGTTGTTCTCTACAGGTCGCATTTCGCAACCGATTCTCGTGAAATTTCGTGAACATGTTCTATAATTATATCTTATTATATTGAAGTTTTTTGTTGATTCAGTTTTAGGAATTTTTCAAAACGGCGGAGATATGGTTGTTAAAACGTACAAAATGAGATATTTCAGCCATTTAGAAAAATACACGAGGATTTCAGCTGACACAGCCAGAAGTTATTGTACCTAAATCAGTGGAATGTATCAGTGTGAGAGTGCTGCCTAAGAACCCATGAACAAACCCTTAAATAGAGTCTACCCTCTTACCCTTAATTAGAAAAGTCTTAACGCACACGCTTAGTCATAGCAATGTTGTAGTTTATGTTAAAGTTAAATAATTAGTGATTGAACTGCCCATTGGCTTAGTTAGATGAGCATTCGATTTCTAATTAGTGGTATCGGGTTCGATTCCCGGAGAGCATATAAGATTTCTCCCTAAGAAAAAAATGTTTTTGGTTCTGGTTGTAATTGTGTGTGTGATGTGAATGTTTATGGCGCCCACTACACAAGTCATTGAACTTAGCATGGGGCTGTAAGTGTGAAAGCATAAAAAAATATAGTAAAGGTCTACAATGTCCTGGGAGCAACGTCGCGCGTCGTTGGAAAATTTCTTCCGAAAATAGTACGCGACTGCCGCACATTGTAATAAGAGGTACTTCTAAATCAACATTCTCTCCAAGCTTTTCAAGATAACAACCAGCGATAGTTCTGCCTAATGTAATGCGATACTTCGTCGTTTCGTATCTTGTACATGGTTCTAATCAACTGTTGGGCCCGTTTAGCCCCATTTGCAATGCAAAGAGTAACGGACCTGTTGCTGCTAAGCAACCTCATGCTTAGATCGACTTAGATAAAGGAATCGCTGAGTAGTCTGGGCTTTTAGTGATGAAGCCAGTTTATAGCTCTCTTGATTAGATACGTAAAGGAGGAAAACTATGTGCATTTCGGTACTGATTGCAAGTACAATCCGGAAACATCACACACACAATCACACCCAGGATCAGAAACAAAAATGTCCCTTGAAAATTGTGCTCCTGCCTGGAATGATACCCGCAGGACCCATGGCGCAAAGTGACCTGCCCACTGCGTCAACAAGTTGTCAATATTGGTATTACTTTCCATCAGGTGAGAAGGTAGTCAAATGCTTGCCTATCATGCAAGAAAATGTATCAATTAATAAAAAATACTGACGACCCAGTGTGCAGCCCTCTGCGCCGTAGGTCTTGGGTTTGATTCCCGGCAACAGCACAATTTTCCATTTATTATACCAATCCGAAAACCAATTATGACACCGATAAATGCACATAGCTTCAATCGACTTCAATCGTGAAGTGATCGATACACCGGCTTCATCACTATTGAGCGTGGGTGAACTTTTCCTCAACATCTGTTTCAAGGTTCATTAGCTGTCTCGTCTTAATTGGTATATGGGTTTCGAGATAATCCGTTTAGTACAATGCCAACGCACGAATAAATAAACAATTAAGAATTACAATTGTAAAACCGGCGGCGGCAATTGCTGCGTTAATACGAATCACAGACAGCTCCACACGCCTCGGAGGCTAAATCAGCCCGTTTTAAACTCAGCACGTTACGTCAACAATCTTCAATAAATCCGCGTAGTGTGTCATTTGGCGCCGACTGGGATCAACGAACGAACACTTGGCGACTGTGCTGATTCATTTCACTAAAGCTGAAACGCGCAAGTTGAAGGTCGGAGCCGATTCGAATATAGATTCGCATTGATCACTTATTTGCATTGTAATTGCGCGCTTGTTGTGCTAGACCATGAAACTAGACACCTTTAAGCAAATTTCATCTTTATACTTGCGCAATATGACCTTCATTTCATTGGATATGTGTCTAAAGTAACATACGAAATCGTTGGTAACCAGCATTAAAAACATAATTGGTTGGAAATGTGCAGGATGTTTCTAATTTGCATGAATTAGCAGTTTGACAAAGTTGGTGGTGCCGCAATCAGAACCTAACTACCTATTACCTAGCTAGCCATATGGGGTCAGATTTAAATAAATATAGCCTCAATGGTTTGAGTATTAAGTACATACTAATTAAATGAATTGCTTGAGACTAGTCTGCGTTTCGAGGACGGTTGTCATCCAGGCGATTATAAAGCTTATACAGTAAAACATAAGCGCGTTAAGCGGAGTGAAAATATGGTGGTTATGCAAGTAGCGCGTGCCTTACTTAGATTTTTTTATTGTAAAATTCTCGAAAAGTAAGAATTATACCAAATTGTTGAGATTAAAATATGTTTTCAAACTGTTAGTATTTATTTAGGGCAGAAGGTTAAAGACAATTCAACGAAATTCCAAAATAAACTTCAAAAGCCATAATTTTTGACGAAAAAGGCAATCGAGTAAAATTCGCGAATCTGGTGAAATGGAACATAGAAAAAGGTCAGAAAATGAACATACTAAAGTTACACATTGATCGACTCAGTATATCAATGCCTTCTCTTAACGTCCTCAGAATAAAAATCTACGACAAAACTGTAGCAAGGAGACTAATAAACGCGTTCACACTCAGAGCCCCCAACCCTAAGCGTAGGTTAACATTTACATCACATCCAAAACAAAAAAAACAAATTTCCCTTGGAGAGGTAACATATGTGATAGAATAGAATAGAATTGTTTATTCGCCTTATAACAAAGATTGTTACACTGGGCAAGTCAAGATACCCGTTGCTTAAAAGGTGTAACCAACAGGGTAATATTTCCAGTGTAATTAGAGTTTTAACTTCTAATAACTCGGGGTGAGCGTAGTGCTTTGCCGCGCAGGATGATGTATTAGTTCATAACTTCGGGTGGTATACCGATCTGTAATGAGCAAGCGTGTCGCTTACCATCAGGCGAGCGACTTGCTCGTCTCGTCTGTGTACATATATAACTGAGTACATAAAAATCGAATATAGCGGTTCATCACACTAATATTATAAATCCGAAAGTTCGAGTGTAAGTGTGTATGTAACTATGTTTTCTCTTCACGCCGTAACGGCTTAACGGATTTGAGTGAAATTTAGAATTTAAATAGCTTATACCTAGGACACAAAGGCTACTTGATACACGCGGGCGAAGCCGCGGTACATGGCATGTGATAATAAAACTCAACTAACGGAAACCAAAGATTCTAATAACACGAGGCTTAGGGCATTAGATGGCATTAGCCTGCCTATTTGTTGTAACTCCATTTATTTCCATTTAATCTGAGCTCCTTCAGCCTATGAATAATGTAATCTTGACACTGTTTCTCGTCCGCCATCCATCGGATTATCATAATAAGTCAAGAGTCTAGACTGATTTGTTTTATTTACATCTCACATCTGATACAGATGCCTGTTTTAAGAAACAGGCACATTTAACAGAACGCACTCAAAACAATGTACTCTGTGATAAAAAAAAGAAATATATTTTTTTTTACTTTAATTTAGTCTTATTAGTATTTGTATATGAGTAATAAAAATAAAGTTAGTCAATATACAAATATAACCAATAGATCAAGAATCCTGACTGCGTAAAATGTGTCTGTTTGTTTGTTTCATAAGATAAGTTTCTATTTAAGTGAGAATGGTAGATAACGAACTTTAAACCGTTTTAGATCCTAAATGGTAATTTGAAATGAAAAATGGTGGAGGAAACCTAAAAATGTCTATCAAATACCTATTCAATGATACAACTAAGTCCGTCCACTTTTGTCCACCAGAGCGTTTGATAGTCGCCATAATGAATTTTGATTAATGTCATGTTTTTAGTGACATTCGCAGAATTAAGACAAATCTATTGACGTAAAAATCATAAAAATTACCCACGCGTTTGGTCAGAAAGCTATTTTCTACCGACTTCACAAAAAAGGAGGACAAGTCGACTGTATTTTTTTTGTTTTTTTTTATCTGTGTTACCTCATAACTTCTTTCCACGTGAACCGATTTTGAAATTTTTTTTTCTTTGAAAGATGTTGCTTTCCAATTCCCATTTAAATTTGATCAAGATCTGATCAGTAGTTCTTGAAATATCTATATACATCTAATCTGATCAAAGTTCCGAAGATAGAGCGGTGAATTCGGTTTTTTTAAGCTTTGCTTGCGTTTAATTATGTAGCTAGAACAAACATAGATACATAGGCTGATTATGGCTGATAACACATTACCTCCATTTGCGTCGTCGCATTCGGGTAACTAACAAAGATGTTTACTACATGAGGACGGGGCACGTCTTAAAATACGTTTGAAACCGTAAAAATACATCAAAAACAGTAATGGAACCAATTAAGGCCAATTGGTACTACGTATAAACAACGGGCACTTTGAAACTTCTTTGTAAATTCGTACCAAGCAACAGCAGGGCGATACATTGCTGAAGAAACTCGCGTTATCCTCAAAACTACAATAGAAGTTCTACTATAGTTGCTACCGAGGTTTTGCCGCGAAAGTGAAAAACATGCGTTGTTGATTTTGTATAATTATCCAAAACCTGTGATTCTTCAAGTGTTAATGTGTAATAATGGTGGATTATTAACCGTTAATACTTAGTAAACGTGCATAAGTGTAGGCAAATCATACAAGGTTGAAAAACGAAACTTTCGACTTCACTCCAAAACTCCACTTTGCTAGGGCATGACTTGACTATGACTAGGACTTTTACTATAAAATATGTACTTGAAATATTTTATTACTTTTTTTATGACAGATAGGTAAGCATTAGGCCGCTATCTCACTTGATGGAAAGTGAAGATGCGGCCGAAGATAAAGCATGCTTACCTAGAAGATACATGACTGCGGAGCTAAAATAAAAAAAAGAAGCTCGCGTGATGTTAAAAAATCTGTCGTAATTTATTAACACAATGCAGTAGATACGATTTCTTATCAGCACCGCCCCTTATTTACCCCCGACGCGAAAAGAGGGGTTTTAAAAGTTTAACTGGTGTAATTGTGTGTCTGGCATCGTAGCTTCCAAATGGCTGGACCGATTTTCATTTAGTTTTTATCGAGACAGTTCTTTGCTATGTTTTTTCGGTAAAATTAGTGCAGCCTTTCAAACAGACCGCGGTTATTTTCTAAATTTTGTTTTGCCAATTGTTGCCCATGTAAGTTACTTACATATAGACACGTTTGAAAACCCGCAAATAAACAAATGCATTCACACTCACAGCCCCTCACTAAGATTGAAGACCTGTATCGTGGTTGCCGGAAATATTCACATTACACTCTCTCAAAACCAAAAGCGCAAATTTTCCTTGTGGTGAAAACTTGTGTTTCCGTCGGAAATCGAACCCGATACCCAGTGCTTAGGAAGCAGACGCGCAACCTATTGAACCAACTACGCCAGCGGGCAGTTCAAAATAGGATCTTATATCGAGTATAACATTAGACTTGCTTGCTTGTCGTAAAGACTAGTAGGCAGGCCTAGTGTCGGGATTTTTCATGACGGCTAAAGGCATCCAACAAACGATTGTTGTCTAACGACTAACGTGCCCTCCGAAGCACAGTTCATTACACTAAACCTTATAAACAATCGACGAAATAGATTCTTCGTAATACCCTCGAGTAAGTGTGGTCAAGGGTCAAAAGGCATATAAGGTGCGTTTACCATTTTCAAAATTCAAAATCGTTAATTCACATGGGCCCCAAAGAGGCACTCGACTTTGACTCGACATACCTGGATCATGTTTCGTACGACTTCAGCGCCGGCTCGCAACGCCTTGTGGAAGGTCCTGGTGGCTACCACGGCTCGCTTCAGCTGCATCGTTAGCTTGTTTGGCACGTCTTCGAATGGCTGGATGTCGCGCATGTTCTCGTTTACGCACTTCAGATATCTGGGAAGGGGAAGCGAGGTTAGCAAGGAGCGTATATCTTGTACATGAGAATGAGGTCAGAGGTCAAGAGGTCCAGTTCGCACTGTGGACAAATCTCTGCCCTGTTTGCGCCGTGGATTCGCAAGGGACATCTGCGGTTCTGGTTCTGGGTGTGAATAAGTGTGATGTAAATATTTGCGACCACGATACAAGTCTTTGAACTTTGTGTAGGACTGTGAGTGTGAATGAGTTTGTTTGTATAAAAAAATAAGCTAGCTTTTGACCACTATCTTGATGAGGATGAAGCACCTAAAAGATGCCTAATTAATTGTTTATTAAAGTTTTCTAAATGAGAAAGAGTGCTTGGATAGCAAAGATGCGGGCAACGTGTTCCAATACTTAGCAAAAATGGTTGTCTGTAAGTCGGTTTACGGATCATAATTTTACGTGATAACGTCATAAGACGCTTGTTACGCGCTCTCGCTTGCACGCTCAGGCTCAGGCGGAACGTGACACTTTTTCGTGCGTGCAGCCGGTGTTCATCGATCTACAACTTCTATAAAACGTTATTACGTCAAAAACTAAACGGATGCCAACCATGTATGTCGGACGTGAAATTAACAAAATGAACTACATTTAAGACACTGGAGATTGGGGAATTTAAACCAAGATTAGAGAGGACTAGAACAACATGAACTAGTACAATCAAGCGCATTGTCGAAATTCAGTATGACACCCAAAGGGAATAGGGTAAAGCTTAAAGACTTACAACCCTGTTAAGAGCACGCTTCACATATTTACTTACCATATAAGTGACTAAGTCATCAACTTGCCTGCTAGTAATACTCTACCAAACAACAAAGTCCGCAAGCTGGATGGACCACTCCAGACCTAGTTTGTATCCCATATAAACATTTTAGTACTTTTAAATCTTCGCCACACTAAGCCGGCACGCGTCCGTATCGTGTGGCAAATGTGATATCATCTCAAATGCGGGAATACTACACCACGCCTCATAAAAAGGTTGCCACTTGAGCACAATTGTTTATGAAGACAGAACTATAAAACACTTAAGGGGGTGATACCAAAATGTCTCCTAAAACGCATGACTTTACCGTTTTACTCGGCATTCATAATAAAACCAGATGAATAAAAATATTCGTAGGAATATATGATAAATGATGTCTTCTTCTTAGAACATTCATAACGTTAGAAATAATAAATGAAAAAAATATAAATTCTCATACAAATATCATCAATTTTTATTTTTGTAACCATTTTGTTCCGTCATTTTATATCAAAACACTGTGTTATTATAATTACAATGTCAGATAAGATTACAAAAGGGGATTAAAACAAATAGTAGGTACTCAAAGATTTTGTGAGCCGCTTGCCGAAGAAAAAGTGCTCAGAATACTGGCTACGTTTCCACGTTGAATAGCGATGCAAATTTTTTGTAGTAAATAAGAGTCAGCATTCTGGTCACTTGTCGCCTCGACTAAACGTTTGAATAAAAAATAAATTGAATAAAAATTTCTTGTGTACCCCGATAGACCCTTTAATATAATAACCTCTATCAATTCTGCTTTGTGTAAGTTATCTGATAGACGAATGATTTCTTCGGCTCGTATTGTTTTTTTTTTGAGGCGCGTTATCAAGAAATTTAATTAAAAACCATAAAAAAAAACAAAGATTGTCACGCGTGACCTTGCATAACCGCCACGATATAATTTACGCAATAAACACTGTTATGTACAAAAGTATAAGGGGGATAAATTGGCTGTGATAAAAAAAAAATGCTCGCATTGAGTATCTGCCTCTTAAACAGACGGTTGTTATGGACCAGTAAACAAGTGATAATAGCCAATAGTAGGGCATAAAGTGTGTTGAAAAATGTATTAAGATAACATTGTAGCTGCCTCCAACTCTTACATTTTAAGCGGGTATTAATATCTAAATATTTGTGGAAGTCGGTGCCCGGGCGCTTCAGTCTGTTTTCACAGACTTAAAGCGTGATCTGCGTAGACGATGTTGATGTTCGAAACTTCGAACGTATTGTATAGTTCTGGGATCCTTACCGACTCAAAAAGAGAGAGGTGGTAGAGCATTTTGTGAGTTGCTCGCCTGGCTTGCTACCAAAGTAGCTTACCACCATCAAGTTGAAAGTCTGTCGCCAAGCCAAATACGGTGTTCCGGCAGTTATACTTGAGAGCCTGCGTATTCCAGGTCTAGTGTGTTTACCAGCTTCGATCACATCGTCACTTACCATCAGGTGAGATAGTGGTCAAACACTAGCCTGTCACAAATAAAAAAAAATCTTAACTCGTTCTCTTGGTTGACATAGTCGTATTTTAATTAATTACGCGACACAATACCTAGTACTTTACATTTTAGTCGAGAGGCTAATAACGTTCAAATTGGCACTACACCAAATTTAATTATAATCACCTCACGACTTGAGTTTCAGTACAGAATAGGGATAACGCATATTAGTGAAGTTTATAGGTCCAACTTATTCTCAGAAACATCTTAGCCTTTATGTGGAAACTGATTTAAAATTATAAAAGTTTAAAGTATATATACACTTACGTGGAATCGAACTGATACTGAGAGTTGAGGACCGTGAACATCTTCTCATACAGGATAGCGAAGAAGCCGTCCATCATCACGCTGAAGTTGGTGTCGCCGCGCGTATAGTACCTGGAACACGATGGTATTTCTAAGTATTTATAGCTCTGGGAAACAATAGCATAACATGAACGCTTTCACACTCACAGCCCCTCACTAAGTTTGATGTGTCGTGGGTGCCGGAAACACTCACATCACACACACTATCACAACCATTTGTTAGGAGATCTCCTAACAAATGGGACTGTTGTCCCAACTCCCCGTACATACATTTTTTTATGCTTAATAGGCAAGCATTTGACCACAATTTCACCTGATGTAAAGCGATGATGTAGCCGAAGATGTAGCATGCTTGCCTAGGACATACATTTACTCTTAACTTGAAGACTCCCAGATTATACTGTTCAGGGAACAAAGACGAGATCAATGAGCTCCACTCCTTCACTGTACGGATGATAAACGTATAAGCGAAACGCTTCGAGGGAGCCATACAAAATTAACATACGGTTCTAATATAATCACATCCTTTCATTTTGCTTTACCGTCGGGTAAAAGGCGATGCTTCTGCTCTGGTGCAATAATGTGTAATAGGTACTTACAACCTAATTTGTTTTCCCATTAAACAATGAGATCACCTCAGACCTTTAAAATGCAAGGGCAACTGCTTAGTTATACGAGATTGAGATGAATGTTAACATAAATATTTTATTATTTTATACCGTACTAGCCGTGCCCCGCGGCTTCGTTTGTGAAGTTAAAAAGTAGCCTATGTGGTCGATAGAAAGATAAAATCTTTATTTGCACACTAAAAATTAACACTTACAAAGAAATCTTAAATTTAACATAGGAGTACAAAAGGCGCTCTTATCGCTCAAAGCGATTTCTTCCAGACAACTAAAGGGAGATGATAAAAATATTATAAACAGGGATGGTGGTGTACCTCAACATAAATAAATGTACTTACACATACTTATTAATATTAGATACATAATATATAAATATAATTAAATATAAACGCTTTCACACTCACAGCCCCACACTAAGTTCAGTGACTTGTGTCGTGGGTGCCGGAAACATTCACATCACACACACAATCACAACCAGAAACACAATAAATATAATAATATACCTACTAAAACCAACATAAATTATAATAACATACACAAACTAATAGAATTATACATAAATGACTAATAAAGGACATTCATAGCTTTAACTTAATTGTGAGTGATACAATTGTTTTATTTGTTCTTGAAAAGTGTGTAGTGATTGAGGGCGACGTATAGAGACCGGTAAACTGTTCCAGAGGCGAATAGCTTGTACGGTAAAAGATTTGACAGAAAATGTAGAACTGTGGCTTGGCATTCTTAATTCTAATGATTCGGATGACCTCAATGAGAGTGAGTGCCCAAGGTGAAAGAATTCAAACTGATATTTGAAATAGTGTGGGAAGGAGGGAACAGTACAGTAGGTACATAATAAAGAGAGGATGTGAGTATTACCATAGTAGAAATTTCTACTATGGTATTACGTCGAAAACTTATGGGAAGCAACTTGGTAATCCTAGGTATAAGTTATGCACATTCCAAATTTCATCCAAATCCGTTCAGCCGTTACAGCGTAAAGAGAAGGCAACATACATACACATTTGCAAACAAACTTTCAGATTTATAATATCAGTGCGATTCCTAGATACCAATCCGTGCTAGCAAGAAAGCTTATAAATCGGAACTTCATTAATATAACCAACCTAATCTTAGTATTAATGTATATTTCACCAAAGGAAAAGGTACTTTCAAAAAAGGAAGAGGTACTATGTTCGTCTGTATGTATTTTTTTTTAATTTATGTTCACCGATTTCTTCCCCATTTGTGGACCGATTCTCGAAATTATTTTTTTGTTTGGTAGATTATACTTTAGAGGTGGTCCCATATACATTTTATCAAAAACGAACAAGCCAAAACCAAAATATAAGCAGTGAAGTATGATTTTTAAAGCTTTGCTTACGTTTAAATTATTTAGCTACAGGACAGACCCACAAGTCCCATGTCTTGTCTAAAAACAAAGACTATTCATTAACTACCTTATCTAATACATTAAGTGTTATATAATTACATCAGATAAGAATAATACCTGTCCAACTGCTCGAAGAGTTGTTCGAACACGTATGAATGCTGTTCGTAAATAATGCCGTACGTGCGCTTGAACATAGAGTGGAACTCCTCGCGAGACAACTTCAGCAGCTTCCTGAAGAATTCTGGAACAAGATAAAAATAACTTTAATGGAAATGGAATAGGGATTAAATTGTATATGTATATATAGATAACTAGCTGTGCCCCGCGGCTTCGCCCGCTACTATCAAGTTTAAAAGTAGCCATGTGTTAATCCTAGGTATAAGCTATGTACATTCCAAATTTCATCCAAATCCGTTCAGCCGTTAAAGCGTGAAGAGGGAACAAACATACTTACACACTTACACACAAACTTTCGGATTTATATTATTAGTAGGATAGTAGGATTTCTATAACACCCTAAAGAATGGTACCAGATATAACCACAATCATAATTACCATATCATTATATTAAAACAGGAAGTAAGGAGTTTCGCAGCCTACGTACTAGAAGTTCTGCAAAACAAATGTTTTCCAAGATGACTCAAGATGTTCTCGAATGTTTCAAGACTCTCGGAACAAACACGATTACTCGTAATTGCCAAAAGCCGCAAACTCCTTTGAAGAGTTCTTTACGAATTTTCAGAATTGAGAACAACAAAACATATTCTCGGTTGCGTACTAAAATGCGTGAACTATTATACTATATATTACCTACGTTCTGTGTACCTGTACATTTTATTATAATAGAACTAGCGACCCGCCCCGGCTTCGCACGGGCGTCATTTAAACAAAAAAAAATTAGAAATGGTTACTGTGTGCCAACCTTAACGGATAGAGACATGCCATCGTACCGTATCGTATAGTAGGATACTATATAGAGATAGAGAAGATACGAAGGAGTAGATAAATGAATAGTCCGTCATTTATCTACGCCATTCATTTATCTACTCCTTATACCTACATCAATCTGGTCCTAAATAGTCAGCAGAAGTTACTGCCGACTGGGTATATATTTCTACTGTCACTGACAGAAATAGTTTGCTTATTGGGCGGTGGGCATTGAACACATGTTTATGATATCGTGCAAATGCTTGAATCAGATAAAATTTGTTTATTTAAAATATGCCGAGTATGTTTATTGAGTGTTCGGGTGCCATTGGCTGGTTTATTTAGTTGCGTCAGGGTCGTCAGGGTCTATAAACTCGAGTAAAGCAAATATTGGCCTCAATTCTGATGTACACTCTCTTACAAAATAAAACACAAGACAGAGATAGCATGCATTTTAGTGCTGTCACGCTAGTTTATCAATTAAAATATGAACAGCAGAAGCAGAAAGGCGCTTGTTTTTAGTCAACACCAATACAACACATACTCGACTAAGCTTGCATAGACATCTAAGTTCTGACTTACTTGACAGCACAGCAGTATGCTATCTCTATCTTGTGTTCCTATTTTGTAAAAGACAGGAATAGTTTAAATTTAATTTAGTGTGTGACATCAGAATTGAGGCCATTGTGTTCATATCTACAATTTGTTTTAGCTATGTCATACATGTTTAAAGTAACATAATCGGTGACGACAAGTACTTCTTAGGTTGCTGAATTTGGAAAAATGCGAAAATTCTGGGATAGGTTATTTGTCTGATTTAGTTTGGAAATTATTTTTGTCAATATTGAACGCAGCACCAAAAAGTTCCTAGGTAACAAACTACATAGCAGCACTGGAAAAAATAGATCGCGCAAGCGTTTCGTTTGTGGATCCTATGTACTGAATTTGGTGCAAAAAAAATTATTATTAAAGCTGTATTGTAATTAGTAAACAGTCTTTCATTTTGAACCATCTCGAAATTAGACGGACTTTTACGGAGAATATTATTATTGTTCAATATTATTATTAACTTTACCAAACTTTAATCTTCTTACCGACACACTTGTTTTAAGAGTAGGAAATATACTTGGAATATTTAGAACAGTAATTAGGATAGTTATTATAAGGCTTTTTTTATTATTTTATGTCTACCTGATTGACCAAACCTTTGGAAGAGAAACTGAATCCCACGAAAGAGGTCGTCCTAGTGTGGGATTTAGGGATCCTTAATTAACACATATTATGCACTAATGTATTCATACTTTATTATATATCTTGAAAGTGTTAACTTATTTTGTAATCAAATAAAGTTTTTTATTATTATTATTATTCTGAATTAAAAACATATCACTACCTGGCAATGAATTTACTACTAGATATCTTTGTTCAAAATCCTAACAGTTTATTCACTTGGGCCCCAAAGAGGTTCTCATGAAAATTAGTACCTCTGCCGGAATCGCAAAATTACAGCCATCTCGAGAAGCCGTTACATTACATACTACAATATTATTCCATAGCTGCCGAATTTCAGAAGCTATATAAATTAAAGTCAAACTTTCAAGAGTTATGTAAGTATATTGATTGTGATCATGCAGTAGGTATTTAGGTCCGTATATAATTGCTTTTAGTTCTATTCTATACCTATTTCCTCTGCAGGACATACTCCCTTGTGCCATTCATCTATGTTGTCTGCTATCGCTAGTATCGCTCTACCTAGTATATCGACAAACCATCAGCCGGGAGTCTGGTTTGCCAAACGGCTAGCTTGCCTACTCTCAGTCTTACTTATAAACTCCTCTTAATTTTTAATAAATTGCTTAGCTTCAGTTTAGCAAAGTTTTCACTCAAAAACGCGATTTAGCGTTAAGTAATGCTTAAATAGTTGTTAAAATTAAACACCACCATTGCCTAGTTTAAAACTTGCAGAAAAAAGAGGAGGCAAAATGGCGGGACTTATATCTTTCAATAATAAATGTGTCAAAACTTTTTACGTAAGGCGCCAAATTGTTTAATTCGACAACCGTTGAATGTCACCTGCCTTGCATTTTCATTTCAATAGATTGATTAAACCACATTTTTGACAGCTGTATTCGTATAATTTCACTTTTAGTCGACTATTTTGGTTATAATCTGTGGCGATCGTGTAAATTTCGATTATTTTCGATTATCTGTGCGTTTCTCAACTATAAGCAGCCTAACTAATGTTTATGAGTGAAATAAAGTTAATAATTGATTATGGGCTTTAGAGCTGCTTAACTAAGAGGGGGCTAAGCATTGCTTAGCGTCATTATTATAAGTAAGTACAAAATGTCGCTAAGCAATGCTTACCCACCTCTTAGTTATGTATCCAATCCACCTGCTATCACCTCGCTCTACCACGTGTTCTGCCCAACAATTGAATCTTGTTTCTAAGACTTCGAGCTAAGTAAAATATTGCATGACCGACTCACGATCAGACTTGCCGATTATCTACTGTCTATTGATGAGTTATCGAAAGTGCGGACGCGGAAAACTCGCCAAACTATTAGTCAGCGCACACTTTATAAACTAATACAATGTTACGCTTGAAGCGATTAGCTGTAATGGAATAGCGAGTCGAGGAGGCTAGTAATTAATTAGTGGGCGGGCTATGTTCGCGCTTTTCACGCTTCGGTGGACGCGGTGTTTGTTAGGGATCATTCTCTTTTAGAGCGTGATGCAGTAGAATATTAATAATTGAAACGCAAGCAAAGCTTAAAAACCAACTTCATCGCTAATATTTCGGTTATGGTTGAACCGATTTCGATAAAATGTCTATGCGAACACCTCTGAAGTATACTCTACCAAACAAAAAAAATATCATCAAAATCGATTCATAATTGGCCAAGATATCGCGTACAAAACAAACACAACAAAACATACATACAAAAAAAGCATACAGTCGAATTGAGAACCTCCTGTTTTTAAAGTCGGTAGAAAATATAATAATAATAATTAAAGAATAAACTCATCTTAAGTTCCCCGCGGTTTCAACCGCGTTTATCAAGTTTAAAAGTAGCCTATGTGTTAATCCTAGGAATAAGCTATATACCTACATTCCAAATCTATTCAGCTGTTACAGCGTGAAAAGGAAACAAACATACCTACAAATTTACATACAAAGCTTTAAGCATTTATAATAGAAGTGTTTTTTTTTTTTTTATTATTATTTCATGACCACGGATGCATAGTCCTTCAGTCGAAATATTAAACAAATATTATCAATTTCTATTTTTTATAATAAAAGTCTTAGTCGCAAGTCACAGTCAAAGTCAAGTAGTCAGTCATAGTCAAGTCATGCCCTAGTAAAGTGGTAGAAACTTTACTAGAACTTCTATTGGAGTTTTGGTGCGAAGGCGAAAATCACGTTTTTCAACTTTGTATGACTTGCCTACACTTATGCACATTTACTAAGTATTAACGGTTAATAATCCACCATTATTACACATTAACACTCGAAGAATCACAGGTTTTGGAAAATTATACAAAATCAACAACGCCATTTTTTCACGTTCGCGGCAAAACTCCAATAGAAGTGTTATAATAATTGTGTGGCCAGTGAATAAATATAGATAACTACTACTTAACAATATTTAAATATGTAATAATTATTGTAACTAATATTTGTACACCAATTAATAATTATGATAAAGGAAAACCGCCATAATATAATTTTATAACTTGTATAACATATATATGGTATGATAGATAATAATAAATAATCATGTTATTTGTGGTTTTATAATAATTGTGTTACGTGACCACAAATTAATTAAATGACGTGATATAAAAATCACGGCGTTAACAAGAAGAACAATTAAAATGTTTAATTAATAATTATTTGTGCACAGTTTTGTAATAACTTCTCCCAATTGCATAATGCAAATAAATAATTTTACTTTATGAAAAGCAGCAAATTTTGTAAATTGTGCAGAAAATCGGAAAATTTCAGTAATAACAGCGAATTTTACTTCGCTAGTTTGATCAACGTGCAACGACACTGGACACTGGACAACGTCTGTCGGGTCAGATAGTAACATATAACTATTAAATGTCGGGTCAGCTAGTAACATATAACTATTAAATTAGTAACAATTACTATCTTTGAGTACTTAAACGATTTTTCAGTAAGTCGGTAATAAAAAAATTCAAACACAGCACAATAATAATACGCAAAGCTTAAAAAAACCGACTTCAACGCTTATACATTGGTTTTGGCTAGACCGATTTCGATAAAACATTTATGGGACCACCACTGAAGTATAATCTACCAAAAAAAAAACATCAAAATCGGCGGAGATATCGCGTAACATACATACAAAAAAAAACATACAGTCGAATTGAAGACCTCCTTTTTTTTAAGTCGGTTGAAAATAAACACTATCGTGTTATTACCCTCCGACGAAATATTGTACTAAATTACCCAGGAGTGGTCGCGTAAACGCGTATAACACTATAAGTAAAGCTTAAGTTTTAAACCGAGCTTTGCTCGGCTAAAAACACGGATAAAACGACGTTTTCTAAAATTTTAACTTAGCTACATCGATGTATCGCCCCAGAAACCCCCTGCATACTTATTTCATGAAATCGTTGAAGCCGTTTCCGAGATCCTGATTACACACACACACACACACACACACACACATAATTATATATATATACAAGAATTGCTAGTTTAAAGGTATTAGATATAACGCACCTTTGGTAACTACAACATAAATCATCAAATTTTTTCAAGTGTTATCGTTCGATAAATGATAAGGAACCCGTTACGCAGGTCGACCACGCGCCTAACCTGTTTTTAATGCTACTTGTCACGGAACATAGTTGTGTTCTTAATCGCATTTAAAAAAGTATTTCCGGTAAATAAAATGAAATGTCAGAACCATTAATCTTTCATACTAAGCTATTTACTTTGCTTTTATTTTAAAGCTGTTGTTAGGACGCTTGTTTGTTTGTTGGAGCGTCACGTGAAAGCTACTACACACAGAACGGATTTGGTTCGATCGGGTTGGGTACGGTCACGCGCACCATCCGCGCGAACCAAATGCGTGCAGTGTATAGCAGCTATAAGAAATGGAATTATAAGAATTTGAATTAGAACTACTGGAACGATTTTGATCTCTTTCTATTTAATAGAGATTTGATTTAGAAAACCAATTTATATTTAATTTAATGACGGTGAAGAAAAACATCGCGAGGACACGGGCAAGTCCATGAACCACAAAATTCGAGTAAATGTCATTATTTCACAAATCATCATAATTAAGCCAAATGGGGGCAATCAGTATATTACAATATACCTACCCTTTAGCAGTGCCCAAATATTATCGGTGCCAATGATAACTGGATGTATAGTTTTTGATTGGTGGCATTGGCATTGGTACAAATTAGTCTTCCTTGAATTGTATTTTTAAAATCACTGATTGCTATTTTATTTTTACAGAAGCGCTAATGTCCATGTCGAAAGAGTTGAAATTGGCGAAAGTCGGAGAAAGCTCTTCAAATAAAAAGTGCCGAATGCCAAATGCGTAATTTTATATCTACTATTACAATGTTCCTACAGATAGCAATAAACGCTTTCACACTCACAGTCCCACGCTAAGATCGAGGACTTGTGTCGTGGGTGTCGGAAACATTCACATCGCACACACAATCACAACCGGAACTAGAAACACTTTTACTTGGGGAGAAAACTTATGTTTCCGCTGGGAATCGAACCTGATACCCCTGTTTAGAAGGCGACCGCACACACAACTAAGCCATTTGGGCAGTTCAATAGGGAATATGCATTGTTTTATGATTTAAATCAATTATAACGACGGCTTTATACATATACCTACTTAGATTTCAGGAAGTCTCAGGGAGAGGAGCGCATTAATGTTATAAGCAGGCATGACGCTTACCATCACGCGAAAGACTTGCTTTCCTTAAAAACAGTGCAGGACAACAAAATGTTGCAACTACAAGAAACATGTAAGAGATAGTGCACACTGTACCACAGAATGAATAACAGTACAAGAACGTACATCGTTGTCTATACGTAGTAGTCACAAAGTCATCTTTATGTACAACATCCGTCGCCTGCTACATTAAAACCACTCCAACCGCGAAAGCTCTCGTCTTCCGCGGCACGTGCGCAGATGTGCGCACACCTTTATGTAGTAAGGGGGACGGAGACAGCTTTTTTGTAACTAAGGGAAGTTTGCAGTGAGAAGGAAGCTTTATGTTTGATAATGAGTGAATGTTTCTATGTAGAAATGTATTTCGTCAAAGAATGATACGAGTAGGTACCAAGTTAGGTATATTGGATAATTGAATGTACATTTTACTGATATTCTAGACCTAGCATGTGTTAATTATCTTCGACGCCATCGTCGCATCAGGTGAAATAGTGGTTGAGAGGTGGTAGAGCATTTTGCGAGTTGCTCGCCTGGCTTGCTACCAAAGTAGCTTACCACCATCAAGTTGAAAGTCTGCCGTCAAGCCAAATACGGTGTTCCGGCAGTTATCCTTGAGAGCCTGCGTATTCCAGGTCTAGTGTGTTTACCAGCTTTGATCACACCGTCACTTACCATCAGGTGAGATAGTGGTCAAACACTAGCCTGTCACAAATAAAAAAAAAAATAAAAAAAAATACAAGAATATCAGAGATAAACAAGTATACAGTAAGTATATTCTTTTATTTCTTTTGCTTTTGATTATTTTGTATGTATATGTCTGTGTATTTTATTTATTTTGCTGTTTGTTTGTAGTGTAAATGTTGTGTGTGTCATTAATAATAAATGTATTTTCTTTCTTTCTTTCTTACAGGGTGTTTGGTAGAGGGTTAGCCAAACGTGGTGGACGTGTAGTTGGACCTATTTGGAAAATACAAGTTCGCGTTAAAGCAGCTACCTGATGAAAAGCGATGATGCGGCCAAAGATCTAGCATGCTTGTGTAAATGATAGATACCTATTCACTCTTGACTTGCTCCCAGATTATAATTAGAAATTTTGAATAAATCATAGTAATAAATAATTAAACGTAAGCGAAGCTTAAAAAAAACCAACTTCACCGCTTTATCTACGGAATTTTGATCAGATTTGATGTACTAAACACGCATTATTGACAATATTTCAAGAACTACAGATCAGATCTTGATCAAATTTTAATGGGACCAATTAGAAAGCAACACCTTTCAAACAAAAAGAAATTTCAAGATCATTTCACGTGAAACGACGTTGAGTTAACACACATAAAAAAAGATACAGTCGAGTGCCTCCTCCTTTTTTGTGAAGTCTGTAGAAATAACATAGTTCGCTAAAGTCCAAGCTTAAAACGTAAAGCTTCGTAAAAACTGGAGATATGTCAACCATAAATGACGTTTATGAGTATGTGTTGTTATTTACATTTAACTATCTAGGAGGAGTTTTGCCGCGAACGTGAAAAAATGGCGTTGTTGATTTTGTATAATTTTTCAAAACCTGTGATTCTTCGAGTGTTAATGTGTAATAATGGTGGATTATTAACCGTTAATACTTAGTAAATGTTCATAAATCTAGGCAAGTCATACAAAGTTGAAAAACGTGATTTTCGCCTTCGCTCCAAAACTCCAATAGAAGTTCTAGTAAAGTTTCTACCACTTTACTAGGGCATGACTTGACTATGACTGACTACTTGACTTTGACTGTGACTTGTGACTAAGACTTTTATTATGAAGAATAGAAATTGTTAATATTTGTTTAATATTTCGACTAAAGGACTATGCATCCATGGTCATGAAATAATTTAAAAAAAAAATTAACTATCTAGCTAGATACTACTAGATAGTACTATCGATCTATCTGTAAACCGCTATGATAGAAACAATCTAATCTCTCAGGTTTATAAATAACCCACCAAGCTTTACTATCGCCTCGTGTCGACTTTCAACCGACTACAAATGGACTATGTATTCGTTACTACGCCCTTCATATTATGGTTATTATTTTGTAGGTGTGAAGTTACTGATGGATGAGGCGGCAAGGTGACAGAGGGTTATCAACTTCTAAATAAATGGGGGTTATTTTAACCCTCGACGCAAAAAGAGGGGTTTTATAAGTTTGACGTGTGTAACTGTGCGTCTGTGGCTTAGAAACGAGAACCACATTATTACAAAAAAACTGCTACCCAATTTGTATAACAGTTTATAATAAAATAATACATGCAATAAAAGACCTACCTATAGGAATGTTTAGAAAAAAACTGAAGTCGTGGTTACTTGACAAGACTTTTTACTGTTTGAAAGATTTTTTTCAATACTAAATTGGATTGACATCGTAATGTTATATTAAAATCAATAACTGTATTTCTACTTAACTCGTTATTATTATTTTTGACATTTTATTTTAATTATTTTATTGACATTTAATGTAATATAATGAATTTAATTTAATATTGTCATTATATTAATTTAACATGTAATTTCACATGCCAACACATGGTAAAATAGAAGGACGATTCAACCATGAAGACCAATATGTATACTCTATTTTGTGTGAAATATACTCATTTCATTTTATTTCATTAGAATGAGCTTAAAAAATTGTATATGACTTGTTATTCTTTTAGGCTTGGTAATCGAATTAACCTAGACCACAACTTCCTTACCAATAAGATAGTGGTAAAACGATTGCATATCAGAGATAAATAAACTATCATTTTCAGATATCGGTTCTAAATAGTCTAATAGTTCTAATAGTCATAGTTACAGTATTTCTGAGGATCCAACTCGCTACGAAGCAGACATCTTATAGAACAAACAGCGGACCCGTTAATTAAATAAATTAATTAAAAAATAATTTATCGAATTGTGAATAAAATAAACCCTTCTTGAATCCACCTGAATACACGTATAATCTATATATATAAAAGAAAGTCGTGTTAGTTACTCCACTTATAACTCAAGAACGGCTGAACCGATTTAGCTGAAAATTGGCAGGGAGGTAGTTTAGAGCCAGGAGAAGGACATAGGATACTTTTTAAGAACGTACATTTCTTTAAATTTTTTTTTACATTTCGACATGCTTTCCATTTTCTCATACGTCACTCGGATTTGGTAAAGTACTAGGCAAACATAAACATGATTGTTGTAATAATATAGTCACGTGACATTGTAACGCATGCCGGGTATGGCTTCCTAAATATGCACATTCATTGACTGTTAGGCGGAACGAAGTCGCCGGGACAGCTAGTATTTCATAAAAATCGGTCCAACCGTTTAAGAGGAGTTGAGTCACATATTCGTATAGAAGAATTATGTATATGTATTTTTTACATTAAAAACTTTAACTCTTCATACTCAAATCAAATCAAATCAAAATCGTTTATTCACATGGGCCCCAAAGAGGCACTCATGAAAGTTAATGAATCTATTGCCAGATTCGCAAAATTACAGCCATCTCGAGAAGAACCTGGCAAGAAACTCGGCGGCGCATTTTTTTTCCATTCATTTAAAAAAAAAAAATCTTAATTTCTAATACATAATTTTCTTAACCTAGGTGTTATTATGGTAGTCGCTAGAAAGAGCCTGTGCAGTTTGCCTCCATGCATCCTTGTCATTAATATAGTCTGTGGTCTTATAATAAGCTTTCTTAATTAACGCCCGTTTTATTACAGATTTGAACTTTCCCAGTGGTAATTCAGACTATTTTTACACTAACATTTGACCACACACTCCTGATGGTAAGCGCTGAAGGTTTTCTAATGAATTGAAGAGGTACCGACATGAGGCTATAATTTAGTAAGTACTTTCTGGAACCGACTAATCCAAAGAGTCTTATCTTGATTGACCAAAAGTCAGTCAAATTAACACTCCAGTAATGCAATAATCGATCAAAAATAGATTATCAAAGGCTCAAAATGAGGACACGGGAAATTCAGATGATCGGCAGATGATGGCCTTCAGACGTAGAAACAAATAAGATTGAGTGCATATATCATAATTGCAATATTATTAATTATTATTTGAGACGTGGTAGAGCATTTTGTGAGTTGCTCGCCTGGCTTGCTACCAAAGTAGCTTACCACCATCAAGTTGAAAGTCTGCCGCCAAGCCAAATACGGTATTCCGGCAGTTATCCTTGAGAGCCTGCGTATTCCAGGTCTAGTGTGTTTACCAGCTTCGATCACATCGTCACTTACCATCAGGTGAGATAGTGGTCAAACAATAGCCTGTCACAAATAAAAAATATATATATATATATATATATATATATATCTTAGGTAAGCCTAATACAATGACTAATCTATAATAATGAGTTCATAGTTTACTCTTTACTTTAAACTAAAAAATATATATAAGATAAAAATAGTTATCATAAGTGATTAGTGTTAAAATAAACGCTTTCATACTCACAGCCCCACACTAAGTTCGATGACTTGTGCCGTGGGTGCCGGAAACATTTACATCCCATTCACAATCACATGGTTCTGAGAACCAGAAACAAACATTTCTCTTAGGGAGAAAATTTGTGATCTCACCGGGAATCAAAACCAATACCCGTTGCTTGAAAGGCGAACTCGCACCCAACTAAATCAACGGACTGTTCGAATGTTTTTTTTTTATTCATCTTTTTTTTGGGACTTTTACCTAATTTGGTATGCCAGCCCCATCATACCCTAATCTTTGTCTTCATCTGAGCAATTATATTGTACAGAGAAAGTGCCACATCAGCTGATGGGTTTGCTAAGATATGAGTATAACTTCCAATGTTACTTCTATGTATGTTATACTTTTGCTCAAATGACTCTCTTTGGTTTTTTGTTCGGTCACACTCCATCAACAAGTGGTAGACATCTTCCAATGTTTCACATAAGTCACAATTTGGTGAGTTAACTTTTTTCATAAGGAAACCAAATTTGTTTGTTGGATAGTGTCCTGATCGCAATCTGTGAGCCAAAACAATATATTTTCTATGTAGCTTACTTTCTACTTTCTACGAACTAAGGGATACGAGGTGGCTGACATTGGATTGTGTTCAAATGTTATAAAATAGCTTTTAAGTTATTTTTTTTCATATGTAAATATATACCGTCTATGGGCCGATTGCCTATATTTCATTAAACTAAACTAAAACTATATCCGTACAAGACATCTTATTAGACAGAGCTTATAGGTAACTCAAGTGCTCAAGCCCACTACCAGTGGGTAGCGTTCCCATCATAAAATAATGATATCTCATAAAACATAATTTTATTAGGGTGTACTACAGCAGTAGACCTTACATTAAGACATCAGACATTTCGACATTTATCTCAGTTCTTCACAGAAGTAACACAATATTATTTTCCAAATTCGCGATAAGTACTGCAACCATATGTTTACGCCAAGCCCCGGTAAATGCTGCACCAAATTAAGTAGAACGCCTGTATACGGATTCACTGTAAAGATTTATTCTCGGTTCGTTTTGGGATTCCGTAGCCGGCAAACGGAGCAACATGCCTCGAAATCCTACATTGATCGCAATCGTTCAAAAACCTCTAAATGACGCAATATTGGTAAGTTGTCCCCGTGCTAAGCTTCTACACAGTCTCTACCACAGAAGAGGGATCTACACAGTCCCGTGCAGTTTGCTAACCTCTAACCGCCTCTGTCTGTCTGTTTATCCACAACTCCTTTTAAACCACGCATCGGATTTTGATGCGATTTCACCATCTGTTAGATAATTTTTCACGGTAGGTTTATAAATAAAATGCGGCCTAATTAACTTTGTATGTAAGTAAAAATAAACAAAAATGTGAAAGCAAGTCTGCAAAAAAAATACGTGGCTTACGTAGGCTCAAGTTTAAGAAATATATAAATAAAAATGATCTACTAGATAATTGTAATCCTGCTCAATCCTAAAGAAAGCTCCGCGATGGCATATCTCTATCTGTTACGGTTGACTCATAGTAACAATTACATTCATTCAAATTAATAATAAGAAAATGCGTTACTTGCGGCGATATAAACTATTGTTAATAAAGAAATTATTTACTTAAAGACAAGTTATATCAAATATGTTTGTAAAATGTCTACGGAACCCAATCGCGTCCATTGCCGGCTCACTCTCAGAGCCAATTATTTCCAAGTAAAGTAGTTATTCTTATTTACTTTTTCACAGTAACTCGAGTCGTAGGTATGTAATTATCATTATATGTTCAGCCGATTTGCGTTCGTTAGCCGGCTGTCAACAACTGTTCATGCTCGATGCTTGTGTTAACGTGCGTTTAATTAACTTTTTATCAGCAAAGTAATCATTAAAAATATTATTCTATTAAGATATTATTACGCCCGATAACATAAATTAAACGCTTCCACGATCACAGTCACACACTAAGTTCGATGACTTGTGTCGTGCAGTGCCATAAACAATCACGTAACACACACACAATCACACCCAGAACTAGAAAGACAAATTTCTCTTGGGGAGAAAACTTGTCCATCGGAAATCGAACCCGGTACCCGCTGCTTGGAAGGCGCGCACCCAACTAAGACTACGGGCATTTTTAAGGTTAAAAAAGCTTTTGGTAACTTCCTTTTAAACGATCTAACAGTGGGTACTAATTAAAAAATATTCTTGCTTACATAATTATAGCAGTATTTAAGTACTAACTTAAAGAAGATATTTTAATGACGACCCAGTTGGCGCAGTGGACAGGTGTCCGCCCTCTACGCCGTGGGTCCTGGATTCGGCACCCACGATACAAGTCTTTGAACTAAGTGTGGGGCTGTGAGTGTGAATGCGTTTACGTTTGTAATGATATGTAACCATAGAATCCCTTTCAGGAAACTAGAGCTCGCGGCAGCTTCCTCATTTTAGTCATACGTGCCGTTCCCAGACACATTCCCTAGAAGGAAAGCCTTAAAAACAGCATATTAAGACATATTTCAGTCGTTTTCCCGGCGCCAGAGCAGTAATTGCATCAGAATCAGAACGGGTCTGCGACCTGGCCAAACATGGTTGCAGCCTGGCCAAACATGGTCACCGTCTGGCCACTGGTCGGAGAAATCGGATACGGAATCCGGGCAACAGACAGATATTGACTTATTATGATGATGTGGGGGAATGCTAGCAGATAAGCAGATGGATTTGTGGCGTCTAGGTTCGACGAATATTATTCGTTGCGGTAGAATGAAAGATAAATGAAAAATTTCCAGTGGGAACACAAGTTTTCTCCCCAAGGAAAATTTGTGTTTGTGGTTGCGTGTGACGTGAATGACTTCGGCGCCCACGACACGAACACAAGTCATCGAACTTAGTATTGGGCTATGAGTGTGAAAGCGTTGGAAAAAGGCCAGAAGGTCACATATCTCTGCACTTTTAATAATAGCTATAAAGTAAAATAATACTTAGACCAGGTACCTACAACTAATGTTACTAAATAAATATTCCTATATACTGTTTCAATTTAGTTTTTTTAGGACACTGCCTTTTGCATTTTGCAGTTTTAAATTATTTATAGTAAGGGATTCAAACTTTTTTTTAATTAGTCAACTTAACTTAAACTTATTTTTTTTACTTTTTTTTATTCATAGAAATTAGGACATTTTGTATTCAGATATCTAAATAACATAATGTTTAATTGTTTTGTGGAGATGGAGATTGCAAGAAATTTATATATATATAAATAGGCCAAAATGCAGTTAGAAATTACCTACAATACTTTGATCCCTTCATTTTCTTTAGAAATGTTTCATAGAATAAGAATTTTGAGTCAGAATATGACGTCATGGAGGACCCCGCAAGATAATAATAATCACTTTCACACTCACAACCCCACACTAACTTCGATGACTTCTGTAGTGGGTGCCGGAAGCATTCCATCACATACACAACCACAACAGAAACACAAATTTTCCTTCGAAGACAAACCTCTACAGTAAAAAAATATAAACAATCAATCAGTCTGTCTTCATCCTATCTTCCAAAACATTAAAGCTTGGCAGCTCAGGGATTTATAACACACAATAAATATACATCGAAACAAACTTCAATAACGAAGCATCAAAACCCTTACAATAGCGAATATCATTGTAGTCCAAAATATAAGTAGGTATAAGGTATATGAATTTAATTCACCATGGACAATATTTGACTTCAATACAAGCGATCAAAGATCTGAAGCAGGTTGCCAGTTAGACGGATATCGTTGACTATTCGTGTGCCATAGAAGTGACACTTAGACTATCCTGGGCAGGATGTTCGGAGTGTTCCATACTGATCCATTAAACACAAATCTATCCATAACAACAAATCCATCAATGGATTAAATTCAACTTTTTGTTCCACTATAATCCATCGGTGGATTTGATTTTACTTGTTTGTTCCACTGAAATCCATCGATGGATTTGATTCTACTTAAAATATTATTAAGATGCATTATAGGACTTGGATAATCAGGCTTGTTTGAAGTCGCATGGTTAATACATTACTATACATATAACAAACCCCTTTTTAACGCTTAATTACATCAGAGACAAACCAGCGTCGAAGTAATGACGTCAGTATCATGGGTACGCTACCCACCGGTAGTGAGCTTGAGCGTTTGAGTTACCTCGGGTCGGGCTTGTAGTGCGCGTGTAGGTAGGCCTTTTGCTGTATAAGTTTATATAATTTTAATTATGTTTTAGGAAATATAGGTATTTGGACCGTCATTTTAGATTAGCTTTCATATATTAATTCATATAATAATTTCATATATTTATTAATATTATATTGATAAAATTAAATCTTTTGACTACGGCCCAATGACTTATATTTCCCAAAACTAAACTATACCTACAGCAAAGACTTAAGTTACACATTTCACGATTTCTAGCACGATTCATTTTAACATTGGTGTAGACACCAACACTGATATTTAGACTCTATTTTTTTTTTTCTAGTAGACTAGAATATACTAAATATAAGTAATATTTAGTAATAACTCACTGATATTTAGTACGATCTCGTAGAATAGATCATACTTAATATCAGTGAGATCACTGTCACCGCTTGTATTTTAAAGCTCTAGGCTCTTCATTCTATGTTTGCAATGGTCTACGCTCAAATCAGATTTAGTTCTGCCGATAGTGCTTGTACAAAATCTGGGGCATTGCCCGGCTCATGCATGTTTCATGTAGTGCCATAATTTTGCCGCTTGGTGTTTTTATGATCCTTTTAACCTACTTGCGCTTTAATTTACAGGATTTTTTTATCAGAAGCTATTACAGCCGCAATTACGGAGTTTGTGTGAAATTGAATGCGAGTATAGGAGCTTTGTAATGTTTCAACCTAGAAATTAACAATAGGTTGTTTGTTATAAGTAAAAAAGGTTAGTAAAGGTAAACGTAAAGTAATACCTACTCTTAGTACTTACCAATAATTATGGTATATCGAAAAAACAACAATATCAACTGCCAAACGTCATCAATTTATCGTTGACATACCTCCAGTTCGATTGAAGCGTTTCGCTACTTTTTCGCATTTCGCATTACGGCGAAAGAGTGGAAGCTGTAGTTTCGGCCGCATCCGCTTTGTATCACCGTTAGTGGTCAAATGCTTGCCTATCTAGCAAATAAGCTTAAAAAACCGATTTCAAAGCTTTTTCTCCGGAACCCTTGTTCAGATTAAATGAATTAAATACGCATTATTGAGGATAACTCAAAAATAACTAGTCAAATCTTGATCAAATAAAAACAAGAATCATCGAAATCGGTTCACCTACCATATTTTTGTCTACTCCGCGTTTATATTTAAGGTACAGTTAAAAAATATACTACCAATACTTATTTCAAGTACTTATAAAACCAAAGTACTTCCTACACGCAACATTCGTTAATCAGCTTGAAAAATGGCACTAACACTTTCTAGTGCTTTATTAAAGGTTGTTTATATTTGAAAGGCTAGCGCTTGACCACTTTCTCACCTATTGGTACCTAAAACTATCTGTCTTCCAAGCTATAAACACGCTAGATCTATAAAGTCGACGAAATCCGCCTATCCATCAAGAAATCGTGTCACAAAGCGGTGAAATACGAACCTTCCTGGTTTAGTATACATGTGTGTCCATTGAACGAGACGAACAGTCGGACAAGTTAATTAGTCGTCCGGTGGCCATTACCCAGTTCAAATATTGACACTTTCCACCGTTGCGTTGTATTGCGGCTAGAAACTGAACAGCCGTGGTCTCCCACGGTGGCTTATTGATTGGTAATTTGTAGTTGCAACAGTGTACAATTCGATGGGGCATTGGGTAGAGCTGAGTAGAGCTGAGTCTTTTTTGGAAAAGTTTATATGGACGTGCCTGAATCTATTCTAGCACTAAAAACATGGCATCAAAAATAAACCCTACACTATTGGAGCGAGACAGCAAAAGCAAGCATTTCGGAAACTTTGCCGAACATTAAAGATTATCTAAACCATCTTTATAACTTGAATTATTATAAGAAATATAAAAATAATTCAGCTTTTTAAAATTTCGACATACATGGGGATGAAAGTTTATACATAAAGAAAATACAGATTTAACTAAACTACTAACCTAATACAAAAAGTCACTTGAATTTATATTGTAAAACTAGCTCTTGGAATGAATAAATAGTAATTACTGTTTATTCTATAATAATATGTGGGAAAGTATTCATTTTTGTGTGTTACAATATACATTCCCCCAATCTCCAAGCAAGCAAGCATGCTCCATCTTTAACCACATCGTCGCTTTCCATCAGGTGAGATAGTGCTTGCCTATCGAAAATATAAAAAAAACCTAACTAATACTTCAGTGTTTATGTATTACCTAAAAATGATGGTGTCATCGCAAGGATTGAGAATCATATTACATTTCTTTGTAAGTGTATATGAGAGAGTGAGAGAGAGATGAGTCATATTAACTGGCACCTTTGCACGCGGTTACGCTTTCAAGTCAAGTCTGTGGAACATTAGAGCAAGAAAAACACTTCTGGTTTGGTGTGACAAAATTTGATGATATTTGAACTACCCCGCTGGCGTATTTGGGTACGCGTTCGCCTAATAATCACCGAGTATAGGGCTCGATTCCTTGTCATATCAAAAGTTTTCTCTCCAAGGGACATTGGTGTTTCCGGCCGTAATTGTGTGTGCGATTTGTGAATAATTCCGGCAGCCACGACACAAGTCATCAGACTTAGTGTGGAGATGTGAGTGTGAAAGCGTTGTATGTTTCTGTTACATTCTTCAGTTCTCAGTAGGTAACGATGATCCATAAACATTAAACACCTAAGACTTGTTTAGAAATGTACACCAGTCCCAAATTATTTCGCTATCCCTCTCCATCCAAAGGTTGTGTGTTACCTCATACCTTCTATCCACGTGAACCGATTTCGAAAATATTTTTTTAGTTTGAAAGTTGTTGCTTTCTTATTAGTCCCATTTAAATTTGATCAAGATCTGATCAGTAGTTCTTGAAATATCGTCAATAATGCGTATTCTGTGGACTACATTAACGATGTTTTCGTTTTTAGCCGACTTCAAAAGTTACCTCATTACTTCTTTCGTTGTGAGCTGATTTTGATGATTATTTTTTTATTTGAAAGCTGGTGCTTTTCATGTAGTCCCATTGAAATTTGATCAAGATCTGATCAGTAGTTCTTGAAATATCGTCAATAATGCGTGTTTAGTCCATCTAATCTGATCAAAGTTCCGAAGATAAAGCGGTGAAGTCGGTTTTTTTAAGCTTTGCTGTCGTTTAATTATTCTGTAATGGTGTACAATAAAGATCTATTTATCTGAGACAGTGTTCAGTGACAGGTGTAAGTTCTATGTCTTCATAAGTCAGGAACTGCAATGAAACGAGTAAGACTGGTCTCGGAGTCTACATTAAGGGTCTTAGGCGTCACCTTCATTAGTGAGATTAGATAAACTAACTCCGACTCGACACAGTCAAACTCGCATTCACTTCGCCTTGTAGATTACGCCAAGTTAAATTGCCGAGGGACTGAAAGGACTCGATCTCGCAATTCTGAACTGAACTAGTTAAAACAGCCCTGTGAATAAACAAGCAAACTAGTTGGTTGTTCTTAATTAAAGACGTTTTTCCTTTGCTTAAGTTTTGTGAGCCGTGTCTAGTTGCTCTGCTCAAGGCAAAATTAAGAGCGAATATTTCTTGCTTTGATTTTAAAAGTTGATAAAATTAATTAATATAGAATTAATATAGAAATAAAAGTAAAAATAAGTTTACGATAACACAAACTATATCTATATAATTTATCTCATGAAACAAATATCAACATAACTTGTTTGTTAATTAAATGATTGAGATTAGTGTATTTTTATAATTAAATTTAATTGGTATACAGAGTGGTCGAACGCTGGCTTATCATAGATTAAAAAAATGTACCTACTCTTCCTACTAATATCATAAATCCGAAAGTTTGTGTGTAAATGTGTTTGTTCCCTCTTCACGCTTTAACGAATGAACGGATTTGGATGAAATTTGGAATGTACATTGCTTATACCTAGGATTAACACATAGACCACTTTTTAACTTGACCGTAGGACCGAAGCCGTAGGGCACGGCTAGTCTGCATATAGAACTAAAACAGTGATATCCAAGCTGAGTTCAATACACCATACTATTATCATTGCAGCACAGTATTAGGTATAACATGATGGTGTATTGTATTGCCATTTATGCTTTCTGTGGTATAACCCAAGTAAAAACCAACAACTATGTTTGTTACCAACTACCACAATTATATTAAAACAATTGTTATATCATGACTAAGAGAGATATTATGACTAAGAGAACATACATAATATGTATTTCAATAGACAAAAAACATATCGCTCAAAGACTAAAAGGTAATCAGCATTTTTCAAAACGTCAGACATCTTTTTTAAATCAAGCAATAATCACTTATTTTAGTCTATTTAATAATGTAATTTTAGGTGACACAATACAACTTAATACGACCAGCGGGTCATCTATAGACCGTAGAAGTGTTTGGTTACAAACATTGTTTGTAACGAAACGATCAAAAAATCATCACGGTTCATAGATGACGTAAGAAATATGTAAAAAAAGGAATGCAAGTTTGAAAAAAAAGGCCCGGTCAAAAGTACCCGCAACCATGCATGTAGGAGAAACGTAAGGAGAGATGTGGTCTCTACCTACCCCAATGGGAAAGAGGGATCCGTATATATACACGTATGTATGCACTCTACAACGAGCGTTGTAAAGGTTTTCTCATACACTCAGTACGTGACCAACTTATATGAGTCACAGGTCAAAATCCAGCAATGTTTACATCAAGCTTCTGTATAAAAGAACAAAGCAAACCGCGAGCTATCGCCATAACAACTGGAGACTAAACAGAGCCTACAATGGGTTATTAAAGGAAATATTAATGGGGCTGGTCTAGACTTCAGACCGATAAGTGGTTAATAGTTAGTTGTATGTTAGTATAAAGAGATTTGGCTATATAGTTACTATGGTTAAGGTTTGTTTAGGTACGTAATCAATAAATAACAAAATATACAGCAGTTACTAAGAAAACCTTTGATAATTAGTTTAATCTCTGGCCCTTTTTACCGACTTGACGAAAAGAAGGAGGTATTTTTTTTATGTGTGTTACCTCATATCTTCTTTCCACGTGAACCGATTTCGAAATTTTTAGTTTAAAAATGTTACTTTCTAATTGGTCCCGTTTAAATTTGATCAGGATCTGATTAGTAGTTCTTGAAATATCGTCAATAATGCGTATTCTGTGGACTATGTTGACGATGTTCTCGTTTTTAACCGACTTCAAAATTTATCTCATTACTTCTTTCGTTGTGAGCCGATTTTGATGATTAAATTATTATTGAAAGCTGGTGCATTTCATTTGGATCCATTGAATTATGATCAAGATCGTCGTCGAAGAGTTATCGTCAATAATAAGTGTTTAATACATTAAATCTGATCAAGGTTCCGAAGATAAAGAGGTGAAGTCGGTTTTTTAAAGCTTTGCTTGCGTTTAATTATTTAATTATTATAAAAAGACAACAGTGTTTGATAATCTGGCAATAGTTGATCGAGCTAAGCGAGGTCTCCAAGTTGACTTTGCCTGTCCCAGCGTCTAAAGCATATAAGTAAATAACTTCAAATTTTCAGACAGTATGTAAAGCTGTGACCCAAGACCAAATATGAAAGAGGAACCCATACGTATAAGTGAGGACCATTTTTTTTTCAGTCAGTTTGGGATATCATTGAAAAATTGAGTATTAGTCAGCCGGACATAGCCAACATTATAGTTACTGCGTCTGGGTATGTATGATACTTTTATTTATTCTATGTCCTGGGGCGCATTTGAAGCTATTGTAAAGCGCTAGGGAAAACATTGATGAGATCGGCACGTGATTGACGCGGGATATGAGAAAACAGAAACCATAGCCGCTGGGGTTCAGTTGGGAATAGCTACCCTCGCCTGAATTATACCGAACTTATTACTTCATACCTATGTATCGAAAATATATACCAATCTAAATTGAATATGGTAATGACGAAATATCTATACATAGCGCTGATAAACACGCCCTCCTTTACGTGGCGCAGTCGGGTCAAAAAGGACCTTTTTTACAGGATCTGTGACATGCAATTAAAGGCAAGCACCTTTCTCAGTAGTGTTCTTTGATTTTGATGTAACTATCTGATCAATCTATTAAAATCGACCGCATCGTCGCTTACCATCAGGTAAGAAAGTGGTCAAACGCTTGCATATACTGAATAATAAAAAAAAGCCATGTCGAATGCCTTCAGGCGATTTGAAAAATCCTGTCACTAGGACTACCCCCTAGTTTATACGACAGCAAGAACTTAAAAAAACTAAGTAGGAAAGTAAGTACCTAACTATAACTATTAAGGAAGTATTTCAATGGCTATAACTTGCAAAAGCTGTTTTCAAGTAACAGTATGGTACATATAGTTACTATTAATTCCAAGTTTAGTGATCACATCCTAAAATAGACAAACTTCCCGCTGTCAAGCACATTCGCATGTGAGTCGAGTGACTTCCGATAACCCAAGTGCGTGCTATTTACAGAGTTGCCAGTTTATGTACTTTGCACGGTTTTCCGGGTAAATTGAAGACTCATTTGTACTGACGAGAATTCGTGAATGCACAAGTCTTGGCAGCACAAATTAGATCATCAATCGATGACTGAAAATCTTTGCAAGAAGTTGTACGTGACAGAGAGAAATTGCGTCTTCTGGTGTCGGAAGCCAAGACTCATTTTGGGTCACTGCGCCCCTATAAGTAAGTAAGTAAATACATAACAAATAGATACTTTTATGACGACCCAGTTGATGCAGTCAGCTCTCTGCACTCTGTGTTGTGGATCCTGGGTTCGATTCCAAATTTTGACATCTCTTGACATTATAACTTTAATGATGATTTTTCCTTTTCCACTTATTGTAATTGGGCCACATATAGAATATATTAACAATAACCAAAATTATTATTATGACGCTATAAAGATATCTAACTACCTTGCCCCCAAATCAATATTTGCATGTCACTTTTATGACCAAGTGTATGAACTATATTGATACACTTAACCCTTCATCTGTTTATACCTACACTTGAAGCAAATAAATGAATTTCATTTCATTTTTTCGTTGTCAATCGTGAACACATTCGGTAGGTATATGGCAGCACTGGCTATTTATATCTAGTGAGCACTTAGCAAGTGTTACGAAACGCGTGGATGGGCCATATGGTAAGTATTTAACTGGCCAATATTGTATAGCAGGTAGCTAATAAGTTTTGGCTTTACTTCTTGAGTGCCTGTAAGGTGAAGGTGGAAAAGCAAATTGGCAGGTTTACAAGATGATGCCTCTTTTCATTTATGTAAGAAGAAATTAGGCTTAAAAAAGACGTTGATCCATCATTGGGATTTATATGTATGTATAGGTACATACTTATTACTTAATGTATAGAAATAGTTATTCGCAGTTTAACCACCAATATAATATATGTTCAAATATAGATTGATTGCCTTTGGTCACTACTTGCAGGTACACTCTTTCTCAAACTTTTTCACATAAGCCACTCCGTGAGGTACTTTTGTGTGGTTCATATTATTACTTTGATCAAGCAAATAGGAGAAATCGACTTAAAAACAAATTATGAAGATATTTTACTATTAAAGTTTTCGTGAGTTTGACACATTATACTTTATATAAACAAAACGACTTGACATTATATGAAGATATTGGTACTGAAATTAATTTTAGATTAAAAATAAATGTGTATATTTAAACATGTTAATTAAGATGTCCTTAGAGGGACACAGTAGAATGGTAACTTTGAGTATATCATCTCATATTTTAATAACGAAAGACATATTACCAAATTCTTCAGAAAACGGTACTACGTATAATTTTCCCTCTAATTGATCGTAATGAGAATATGTAAGTTTTAAAAGTATAAATGTATGCTTAACTGTAGCCATCACTCACCGTCAAACCGCGAAGCTTTGTTCGCGATCATATCCGACAACTTGTTTAACTCGCTGCGTAGTGCGCCCTCTAGTTGCGATTTTGCTTGGTTCGTGAGTCGCGTCCGTGATCCAGCCCCGCAGCAACCCTTGTTGAGGCATATTCCGTCTATATCTGGGAACAAGCGAAGATTTAGAATTATTTTTTGCTTTCATTCAATCTAACTATATTAATGTTCTTCTATACATATTTTACACAGATCTAAATATTATAGGATGTGTCGTTGAGTAATATTAGTAAGGATGTTAATATAGATCCGAGGATATGCCGCATCATTATATGGCACATCTTCGCATCGCATAATAATAGAGTAGAGTAGAACCATTTTAAATTTGCACGCCACTTAAACAAATTTGTCAAACGATCAAGTGTCAAAAGTATGTTTTTTTTTTGTGGAGGGGCGTGCACATTTCGTTTGGTTTTACTATACCTAATTACCTTTGTAACACTTGTAATGTTTTTGGGAAACAGAAATAACAATATAAAATATTTCTAAGTAAAACCGAACGTTCCAGAAGTAAATTTTTCATTTTATTTGATACTCAGTCGTTTGACTTGGCCGTGTAGGTTAAGTTCGGAAGATCTTACATCACGTACGTACGTTTTGTAACTAGGTAAATAATTATTTATTTATTTATTTGGTTTACCAACAGTAGATACACAAATACTTTCATAATTTTTAAACTTAAACAATTATATCTATGTGTACAATTATAGGTAAACACAGAAGAATTATATAGAAGAAGAGTCAAGAAAGTAAGTGGCAAGCGTCATGCAGTGCCTCATCTGCAGTGCCACTCTGAACTTTGAATGACAACAAAACACCGCGTGCCCGTAACGTTCTCCCCTAAGACTTAATTGAATATATTTTATATTAATAGTCAATTAGTAAACATACATATTATTTAGAATGATTTTGCCTTATAACTTTTAAATATTCAAATTGCTTATTCCTTATAAGGAAATACTGGATATATCGCGCCGCAGCTTAAAGAACATCCATTTTAGCCGAGCCCAATAAACAAGTCATCTTTGTATGACTTATGAGCTCATGACTCATCCTTATCCTGTCTGAGTCGGCTGTAGTAATAGATACAAACTTATAAATAGCTCACAATGTGTAAAGCCTAATGACTAGGTTTTAGATTAGGAGTCGATCAGACTTAGTTTAAACTATAACTAAATGTAACTACTATAAACTATATTTGACCGCAGTTACTAAACGTAAAAATGTCTCTAAGTTAAATCGGATGTATAGCAATTTGTCCGTCCATCAGAAGCTTACAGTTTATAAAAATTCACACATAACATTTTTATAAGTAGTTAAAATATCTTACTATGACATTGTATTGAAACCACTACAACGTAAAATTGTGATACTGTTTACTCACATGTTGTAAAAACCTTTAGAGCCCTTCGACATATCGAAAATATATAAGGGCTCACAACGACCATAGAATATTCAACAGCTACTATAGACGTTACCCGCAGAATAGTAATCAGTTTGTACCAAAGTTACTACGTTACTGTAGGCCTTTGAAAGGGTCGCAAATAAGTTTAAACAAGCCGTCTAGCTTCGGGCTTTATTGCATTATTGGTAGACAGGGGTTGCTAGTAGAAATATCGATTTTGTCGCAGGAAGAGACGTTGGAAATATTACCTAACGTTTGATGTTGATGAAATTTTTGTTACTTTATTTAGTTTGACTTTAGCTGGAGAGCTAAGTTTTTAATTAAAAGATTTTCGCTATCAATACATTAAAACGGCAAAATATATTTGTTTTGTAATTTTTGTTTTCAAACTTTAGAATTAAGTCAAACGTTGATAACGAAAATATTTGTTGTTATAAATAATAAGTGCGATTATTTCTTTGGATTCTCAGAACTGACACAGCCACAGAGTTCCAGGTTATCAAGTTATCACATTATTGCTAACTTTACTGTTCACATATCTATAACGATTTCCAGTAATCATAATGTATTACATTCTTAGAAACCAAGTTGTTATTTTTACTGACTTTGCGACAAAGAGGAGCTTCTCAAATCGAGTTGAATAAATAATATCTTTTTATGCAAATAAGTTCATGCTTATTTCGAGAAAAAAACATTGTCTGATTGTGATCATTCTTTGCTAATCGCAGATTAATTTCTAATAGACCAAGTTAAAAACTTAATATTAAGATCAGATCAAGGAGTAGATAGATAGATAGATAGATGAACTCTTTATTGTACACCAATTAAAAAAGAAAATAACAACAAACAATTACATTGAAAATAACTTAGGCTAGTACAATGGGCGGTCTTATCGCTTAAAGCGATCTCTTCCAGACAACCTTTGGATGGAGAGGAGATAGCAAAATAATTTTGGGACTGTGGTGTTCTAAACAAATTATATATAAAAAAAACAAAGTTGTAAATACCAAATATGTAAGAAATACATAAATATAATATATTATATTTATACATATTATATTGTATATTGGAGTAGATTGCGGGATGACCTTGACTCTTGCCTTGAAGATTGGTCATCCTTAGCATAAGAAAGCAATAAGTGGCGAAAGGGTAGGGAAGCCTTTGCCCTACAGCGGGACACTGAAGGCTAAAAATAATAAGTTCTATTTCAAAATTATTATTTTTTTATACTAGATGCTTGAAGATAAAGGGAACTTGAGTCGTATTACCATGATTAACAATTTTATTGTAACTTAGTGCTTGGCAACAGGACAATAAAGACTTAATTAAAGCAAATCCCTTTCAAATCTAAATTGTTAAAGTCCTCTCAGAAACGTGGTCTGTGTTATTGACGAGGGATGAACACGTTTCCTGATTTACATAGAAACTGATTGTGAGTTAAATTGGACCTTAATTCGACACTGCCAAGAACCATTTTGGTTTGTCCAGTATTTGAATACAGATGAAATTAAGCGGTGGCCCAAGTGTTAAACTGAGAGTACAATATTAATAATTCAATAGATTCATTATGAATCCGTGTTCTTCCTTAGCCCTAGAGATTTGTACCTAAAACATATTCGATCTCCATAGACCATAGAATAACGCACCGTGGTCTGGACGCAGTTGTAGCACTAAGTTACTTTATACACAGTTTCTCAAACATTTTTAAACAGACCCATGTGGAAAATGTATAATAGAAAAAACATATACGCTCAAAACTGGTCGGAGTATTTACTTTCCACACAATAATCACGCGATTAATAGCCGGCTAGTAACCACAAATATCAGGTCAATCATCCCTTTAATATACATGCATCATAAAAAATTTTACCATCGTAAACTTATCAGCTTACTTTAACAGTGCTATATTTGAATATTTATATAAAAAAGTCCGCGTTTAGGGGTATATGACATCAAAAGTCCATTCCATACAAACTAATATCAAGTCAATGTCAACAAAAACTGGGCGTGTCTTAAAGATTCACGATAGAACTTAGAAGTAAAACTTTTGCATTAGGTACAGGGAAACATTTAAATTATTCATCAGTGTTTACCCCCTTCACTTTCCGTCTCTCAAAAAGGTTGCGGATCAGACTTTCAAAGCCCTGCCATAAGAAGTTTCACTTCAAAAACATCAGGTCAATTATCCTTTAATATACATGCATTATCAAATCGTACCTTGGAGTTATCGTAAACTGCAGTTTACTATAGCATTGTTATCCTACTAATATTATAAATCCGAAAGTTTGTGTGTAAGTGTGTAAGTATGTTTGTTCCCTCTTCACGCTTTAACGGCTGAACGGATTTGAATGAAATTTGGAACGTACATAGATTATACCTAGGATTAACACATAGGCTACTTTTTAGCTTGATAATAGCGGGCGAAGCCGCGGGGCACGGCTAGTGTTATATATATATGAACTAGTGTTTTGACTTAATCAAATCAATCTATACTGCGGAAGAGCGGGACCTTCTAACACAGGTATCTCCATATTTAAAACAGGGTCCCAAACCCATGAAATTTAACTTAGATTAAGTTTACTGAAATCAATATTTTGTATTTTGTATTTGTATTTGTATATATACATATCAAAATGCGCGCTTTTAGATGTACATGCCAAAAAGTCGGAATTCTACACAAGTGATTGCTAAATTGTTGATAGACATTTTCCATTGTAGGTACGATCTTTTGGATCAATAACGCTGTAATATTGAAACTGCTTTGCCTTGTACCATACAAGTGACAGCCCCAAAGCTGGGGGGCGAGATGTCTATCGACGGGCGATAATGTGAGTCACCGCACGCATAGATATTAATGTTTGTATGCTGTGACGCTCTCCGAGAGAAGTGGTGTGACGAATGGAGGGCGGAAAAAATATTCAATGTACAGGGGAGCAAATTAGAAATGTATGGCCCTTGTATTATCTATTTATTTGTTTGATTCCGATTCATTCTATGTTTATTAAGAGTTGTAATGCAACAAGCATATAAAGATGTTAAGATCAGACCAAGGAGGAGATAGCAAGAGGGTAGGGAGGCATCTAGGGTAGGTCTCAAACGGTAGCATCGATGTGCGTTTGTTCGAGGCAATGAGAGACCAAAATGCTGGCCAATTTTTAGCACAAAGGTTAACATTGTCATTGAACGTGGTAATGCTGCCAGCAGTTTGGGAACGCCAACTGGCAGATGTTTGTTAGATTATGTTTTGTTTGTTTATTGTTATTGTTAAATTCTTGTGTTTAATGTAGTTAGTGTACGTCCTACTTCATATGCTACTAATATTATAAATCCGAAAGTTTGTGTGTAAGTATGTTTGTGTCCTATTCATGCTTTAACAGCTTAACGGATTTGGATGAAATTTTGTATGTATATTGCTTATGCCTAGGATTAACACATTTTAATTATTAATTGTAATTATTAATAATTATTAATCTAGGCTACTTTTTAACTTGATACTAGCGGCCGAAGCCGCGGGGCACGGCTAGTTTAGTCATATTTTTGTGTATTTCTCTTTAATAATTAAGTTATCTGAATTAATGTTTTGTATTTGTGATTATGTTATACATTTTATTAGCTAGTTATCTTGCCATGAATACAAATGCTATTAACGATTAACAAAAAGTCAAAAAATTAACTCCACAAAATAAATAATTAAGTATCCAATGACAAAAAATGTCAAAACATAATAAAGTTTCTGTCTAACATTTTTACGAGATAAAAATCAAATGAGCCATAACTCAAGTCTTCAATTGTCAAGCCCAACAGTAATTTATAGCTTGATCAAATATTCGATCTGTATCTAAACAACTCAATTGTGAGCCGGGTGTTGGCTATTAATAAATTAATAACGAATGTCACAGCATATTAGTTATACTGTTTATGAATTTAAAGTTCATCTCAGTTAAATAATAACGGTCCCTGTTTGTAAAGCTATGAATTGTGATGTCCCGCCCCATTGTACTTTACAGTACGCTATTTTGAAAATTTTTCAAAAGAATTATTTTACGTGTTATGTTAAACTTAGTTTACTTTTAAAGTTATGATAGCTATAGTCCATTTCCTATTTTATACATAAACGTTTTCACTCTCACTGCCCCACACTAAGTTCAAATACTTGTAGTGACGTGGGTGCCGTAAACATTCATATCACACAAACAACCAGAACCAAAAACAAAAGTTTTCCATGGGGAGAAAACTTGTATTCCAGCAATGCTAATACGTTGACCCAAATAAGTGCCAGCATTCTGATCGCGCGCCTGGTAGAGGCGACGCGTGATCAAAATGCTGGCACTTTTTTTGTCTCAACATATAAAAAATTGGCCTGTATTGTATTTGAGTTTTTTTTTTACTGTGATAGGCAACCATTTGACCAATATCTCACCTGATGTTAAGTGACGATGCGGTCGACGATGGAGCACGCTTGCCTAGAAAATACCTATTCACTCTCGACTTAAAGACTCCAAGATTGTACTTATCTGGGAACACAGACTCTGGTAAGGAGTTCCACTCCTTTGCAGTGCGCACAATGAAAGTGGAAGCAAAACGCTTCGTGCGCATTTGAGGAATATCCACCATGTATCGATGTCACAGTGCAGTCTGTCTGGTGGTTCTATGATGGAATGGGGATGGAGGAACAATTCAGTATCTTTTAAAAGTTTAATGTGGAGATGTGAAAGATGTTGGAATAAACCATTATTATATATCTTCAAATAATAACAGCAAAAATAGGCTAGTATATTAAAATAAGACAGCGTTCTTTGACTGCGAGTCTTTAATCTCGCCGTGATGGAAGTCAAATAAACTGTCGTCCCCCTGGACGCTTGTTTGTACAACGTGCCCTCATGCCCCGGGACTCCGAGTTATGAATACATTTGACTACCAATGAAGAAAGGTCAATGTCCTTTAACATAAAAACACTTAGTAAACATATTTTGTGTAAGTATCAATTTAGTTGGAAATAATTTTGGTCTTTATTAGAAACATAAAAAAGAGATTAAAATGGTTTAGACGATTTTGAATAGCAAGGCTTATCCTCTGCCCCAAATACAACCCAACATTTTGGACACGTGCAGTTTCGAATAAATCTCAAAAATTAAAATAAAGTCGATTTATATACTAATATAGAGATTTTATATCTTCAGGTAAGTATACGCAGAAACATCCATAGAAAAGAATATAATCTACTCAAGAAAATATCTACCTAATCATGTCATCAAAAATAATTACAGGCTTTGCGAATTAATATTATTAAAAGCAATAATATATAAATTACCACTAGGTACATATATTTTCAAGTAAGTACATTATATCTAAATATATATAACTCAAAGGTGACTGACTGACATAGTGATCTATCAACGCACAGCCCAAACCACTGGACGGATCGGGCTGAAATTTGGCATGCAGGTAGATGTTATGACGTAGGCATCCGCTAAGAAAGGATTTTGATTAATTCTACCCCCAATGGGATAAAATAGGGGATGAAAGTTTGTTGTACTTCTTAAGGCGAGCGAAGCCGCGGGCAAAAGCTAGTTAAATTATAAGATCTAAAAAACATCGCGTGTTATAGGATTTTAATTTAGTACAAAGTTGGTCTCGTTTATAAACCTAAATCACAGCGCACGAGCCACTCTTTAAAACCAAATATCATGGCGAGTTGTAACGGCAGTTTTCCGTGGCTAAGGCCCATATGTTAAGTCATATATTAATATTTATAGCCATGGAATACCTAACACAAATATCGTAAATCATAATTAACATCGACGATAACGTGCTTACGAAACTGCTCCCGTTCGTAGCGGGTATTTGGGTCACCAAGTTGTAAACAAAGAATGATGACACAAATAAATCTGGTAGATATGGGCTCGTAAAAGGTCGGCTAGGTTTTAAGATCATAATAAAGCTATGAGTACGTGAGGTAACTTAACAGTGATACTCATCGGATTGTAAAATAGTCTTCATGAAACTATATGCATTATGACAACCTTTGGATGGAAATTAATAGTATAGATAAGCAGGGATGGTGGTGTAGTAAAATGGAGGCTAAGTAGGTACTATATAAACTACACAAATACTACATATACATATACATATATAATTATCCTAATACATATTTAATGTATAGTGTCGACCCAGTTGGCGCAGTGGACAGGTGTCCGCCCTCTGCGCCGTGGGTTCTGGGTTCGATTCCCGGCAGGACCACAAATTCCTTCCCAAGGGACGTTTGTGCTTCTGGTTCTGGGTGTAATGTGTGTGTGATGTGAATGTTTCCGGCACACACGATACAAGTCTTTGGATTTAGAGTGGGGCCGTGAGTGTGAATGTGTTTGTTTGTTTGTTATAATAGTGGTCAAAATTAAATGCTGTGACTACATCAGATACAAAAAAAAATATACATATGTATATACATAGTATCATATTCAATAATAATATATAAGGTATTGAAGACAATTCTGAAACCACCAAATAACCAAGATTTTGTTAAATAAGGCTTAGTACTGTAAAACGAAGTTTTCTTATTCTGTCTGTGCTTCATCAAAGTCAAATTTAATTTGACTACTCTAAAATCCTACTATAATATTATAAATGCGAAAGTTTGTGTGTGTGAATGTTTGTTACCACGTATCTCCGTAACGCATATTTTGATTAAATTTAGAATGTAGATAGTTTAGGTTCCGGAATAACACATAGGCTACTTTTTAACTTTATTAACGCGGGCGAAGCCGCGGGGCACTGCTAGTTAGAAATAATACCAATTCGCAACTAACAAGTCTTGTAATTTTGTACTTATTAAAAAATATTACAATGTATTTTTTTTTTAATTGGGTTTTTCAAGCCTAACTACGGGCCAATTGCCTATATTTCCTAAAACTAAACTAAAACTATGTACAGCAAAGAACTAAGTTACCTACAAGACATCGAGCTTATAGGTAACTCAAGTGCTCAAGCCCACTACCAGTGGGTAGCGTTCCCATCATGCTGGCGGCATTGCCTCTCTGAATTGCAATGCTAATACGTTGAGCCAAATAAGTGCCAGCATTTTGATCACGCGTCGCTTCAACCAGGCGCTCTGATAGAATTTTAATGATAATTTTAATTTTAATTTACAATGTAATTGATATAGATGTAGGTATGCACTATAGTTATGTGCGATTTATATTATGTATCGATAACTTTAGTGATTACACATAAATCGTTGGACCATGAAATGAATATTAAACGGTTCATTGGACACACTGACTTGATTTGCCTTGAATCCGAATATCATTATCGATTATTTACATGCCAAATTAGAGCACTAAGCATATCTGTGTGATGATAACATGTTGTGAGGTGGTTGTAATATTCGTGATGTTATGTATACGTAACCAAACAAGCTTTATTTGAATAGCATTATAAAAGTGTGACAATTTGCACGTCATTATTTGTATGCTTAACTACTTTTATAAGGATTTCCATCCTTATTATTAAAGTCATAAACATATACAATTATATTTATTGGTGCCGATTCTGTTGTCCAGAATTAGACTAAACTAGCCTAAAATTAGTTTTAGTCCTGCTTTAGTCCAAAACCTATTCAGAAAATGCAAGATTAGACTAAAATTAAGTTTGACAGGACTAAGTTAGTTTAGTTACTCTATTTAGTGAAAATGACCAAATTCTTATTCTGATGTACGTGTTTTACGTCAAATTAAGACTAAAAATTAAAATTTTAAACTCTAATTAGTCTGTATGAAAAAGGTCTGGATTATTTTTAATGTGATCTTATACTTTAAAGAATAACACGTGCAATTAATGAAGCAAATACTGACCTACAAAGTCTATAATGGAGGAATATGTGATTGCGGCTCTTGTGAATACAATTCAATTTGGTTGCAAAATCAATTTTAGTCCTGTCATTTCAACTTTTAAATTAAGTTCAACATAAAATCAGAATAGCGTTTAGGTATTCTTTGACTAAAATTAGTTTATATTTAGTTTAGTTTAGGTTAGTGCGGTGCTCAACAGAATTAGCACCAATATCCTACTAATATTATAAATCCGAAAGTTTGTATGTAAGTGTGTGAGTATGTTTGTTCCTTCTTCACACTTTAACGGATGAACGAATTTGGATGAAATTTGGAATGTACATAGCTCATACCTCGGATTAACACATAGGCTAATTTTTTACTTTGCGATAGCGGGCAAAGCCGCGTGGCACGGCTAGTGTTCAATATATTATTATCTAGGTGCTCTTGTTAACTCAATCATAGTGCAATTATACTTTACAAATTATATAGGGAAAAGCAATTACAATAGAAGCTATCTAGGGATCTATTGCCTATATTTATCTACAACTATATACACCTATACAGCAAAAACTTAATAGCTACCTACAAGGTATCCAGTTTACAACTAACTCATGTGCACAAGCCCACTACCAGTGAGGACTAGCGAGTAGCGTTCCGATTATACTGGCGGCAATGCCTCTCTGAATTACAATGCTAATACGTTGAGCCAAATGCAAATAAGTACCAGCATTTTGATATAATATATATTATCCTATCCTAATAATAATATTATAAATCTGAAAGTTTGTGTGTAAGTATCTTTATTCCCTCTTCACGCTTTAACGGCTGAACGGATTTGGATGAAATTTGGAATGTACATAGCTCATATCTCGGATTAACACATAGGCTACTTTTTGACTTGTTGATAGCGGGCTAAGCCGCGGGGCACGGCTAGTGTTCAATATATTTTTGAAAGTGTATCTACTCTTGTGAACTAAGTATACAGCGCAATTTATGTTAAAATATGTTCAGGTACGACTTATCCAAGACTTATCATAGTGTCGTCAAACAAATCTAACCTCCATGATATCACACAGTCAAATCAAGAATTGAAACTCTTAGCAGAGTAATTTTAATAACATGTGATTCCCGGAAATTGATTTAACGTATCCTACCGACCGACCCAACAGAAAAACACCATCTCCTAGAACTTCGGAGGTATGAGGCTCCTACCGTTCCCGCATAATAATGTCTATAATAACAGCCAGAAGGGAATTTGTCTGTACGTGACATGTTTGCCCAAGCATGGAACTGGCAGTACCGTGTGTGCCACTAATGTCACATTTCACACTTGACAGATGGAGATAGGCGAGCCACAGCCACGACTTTCGAACAAGTTAGAACACTTTACGTGATCCAGATCTCATCATATACTTTTGTTTTAAAATGTATTATGATTGGAATTCAATAGTTCTAAATAATAATATGTAATTCGTTAGGTAGTCGCAAGAAACTGTGGGGAAAGAAAGGTATGCTCACTTTTGAAGTAAAAACTTCTTTAGCGGCGTTGTACACTTTTTAGGATGGGTAAAAAAAGTTAAACTCGCGTCAGGACACGTGACCTGATCGAAAATTCGTAAGACGGAGGGAGAGTAGATATCTCTTTCTACCGCGCAGCGAAAATGTATGCCTTTATTTTATTTTTATTTTTTTTTTGTGGGGGGGAAAATGCCTTGCACTTCCCTTCCTTCCCAGGGGTGAAGGAAGGGGGTATGTGGGGCTCGAACCCACTAAAAACCCCCCCCGTGAGCAGTCCCTCGCCGAGGTGGGGCAAGATAGGGTCGCGCTAGCAGTCGCTAGTGCCTGCTCCAGCTGTTTACAACGTTAATGTTCAAGTTTATCCGTTGTTTTTTTTTATTAAAGTAGCAAACACTTAGTGATAGTTTAATATCAACACCACATTTTACGAAACAGTTTTAAGTATAACGATGTAGAAGTTCGTAATAGTTCGGTTAAACTTTATTGCTGCACAAAAGGCTTACTGTAATTGAAGTTCCTTCTTAAGAGCCTAGATTAGAAGCCATTTTGTGCAATGAAACTGGCGCTGTACCAAATCTCGACTCGGCTTCTTTTAAATTAAACTGTATATATAATGCCACAGAAGGGCCTAAGGTCAAGAGTTCATGGCAATTATCTTCCATTTTACGACGCACATCTTGTACCTTGAACATAATCAATAGCTTATTATAACTCTGCCAGTGCTTAATAACCAGATCAGCCGTAAAACTAAGCACATTAACCCAACCCTTTTACAAATGGACGAACAAAACAGGCTATTCTTCCCGATCCTGTAATTAAAGCCGGTGAATCTCGCAGCGATCAATCTTCGTTCGCGAATCCACGACCCTCTTCTCGCCAGATATGGCCAATTTCCCCGGAATGCCTTACTCGAGCGTATTGTCTAATTATAAAAGAATTCACGGGTGCGTCATCGTTTATTTATCTGGCGGGAATCTCGATCCGACCATTTGCGAAATAAAAAACGAACAAACGGGTCCAGTTATTATTAAATGCACTCACCCGAGCGCTCATGCTCATGCTGGCCTCCCCGAATAGGCCACGGATTTACGGTTATGACGATAAATAAAGCTTTGAATATTGGAGACTGTTTAATTTTAGTTTACCGATATTATATAGTTTACAGTTTGTGCAGATATTTATAAAGTGTGGCATTTATATTTGGCCAATTTTATAATACTCAAGCCAGTGGGTAGCGTTCCCGTTATGCTGGCGGCATTGGATTGTTTTAGGCAAGACATGCAATTGGCCCAATAGTTTTGAAAAGTTGAAATATATCCTATTAATATTATAAGTCCGAAAGGTTGTATGTAAGTGTGCAAGAGTGTAAGTGAAATGATTTGGATGAAATTTGGAATGTACATAGATTATACCTAGGATTAACACATAGGCTACTTTTTAAATTGATAATAGCGGGCGAAGCCGCTGGGCACGGCTATATATTTCTACTGTTTGTACTCCCTACATAGTGTAAAAGAATTGTGATTAAAGTTGTCACTAGCAAACTATAGTGTGGTTTTTATGTTTATCTTGGAAAAACCACAGTTAAATTATATATTGTGTAAATGAGTAAGATAGGTATCACAACATTTTTTATGTGTAATTGTTTATGTATTTTCTGTTTTATCTGTGTTCGCCTATTAGTCACATATAAATGTCAGCCAGTATGGAATATATTAACAAAATTTATATAGATACTAAAACTAGTTTTCATTGTGACTCATGCATGCTCGAATAAATAATTACTTTACATAATAAAATATTAATTTCTATCACGAACAATAAATTTTAATCAACGTACAAACAAAAAAATAATTGTTTTAAATTTATGCTAACTTTCAAAAATAGAATGAGTTTTTACTTAACTTTAGTTTCTAGATAATAGGCAATCTTTACAACAGTAAACTTGAAGAAACACGATAATTACATGGATAAGTATTAATTATACATAAGGTATCGATAATAAATATCAAAGATGATTTAAGTAAATCTTATAATCTATGGCATTTTAACAAGTAGTAAAGCTTATAGATTTACTATAATCGATTATAAATGCTATAAATAATTATAAAAAAAAAAACAAAAAGAGTGAAGATGCGGCCGAACATGAGACTTGCTTGCCTAGATAGAAGATTCAGTATAAATAAACTTGAAAACAGAACGTAGCTACAGTTAACAAACTGGGAATAAAGACGCAAGTCACGCAGGCAATGAATTCCAGTCCTTCGCTGTACCGATGATAAACGTAGCCTCGTAACCTTAGAGTGAACTGGAGGTATGTCAAAGCATTCACACTCACAGCCCACACTATGATCAAAAGCTTGTATCATCATAGTTACCGAATATATTAAAAGAAAGTGGAAACACACAATCGCAAGGCATAAACCTGCCCACCGCGCCAACTGGATCTTCGTCGTCAACAATAAACGTTTGCCAGTTCATTTTGTTATTAGATGGTGAAAATGACATCATGTAGTTCCTGATTCACATCGATAGTGTTTCGCCGCATTTTGTACGACCCAGTAGTATATCGTATCAGGAATCTGGTAAATTAGCCAGACTATAAATCAGTATAGTTGTCAGAGCGCCGCCTCATCGCGATTTACTGCCTACACGGTATCGGAGATAAAATATTAAATAAATAACGCCGCCGATTTCGATATTTTTGCAACGGAATCCGGTTTTATTAATGTAATTCTTTATTGCAAATAAATTAAACACCGTACTTTGTTGTTCGATTTTGTTCACTTATGATTTAACTAGCCGTACCCCGCGGCTTCGCCCGCTATTATCAAGTTAAAAAGTAGCCTATGTGTTAATTCTAGGTATAAACTATACCAATACATACCATATAGTCACGCCTCTTTCTCATTGGGGTAGGCAGAGATCAGACCCCCTATTATGTATCTTTGTTGCATGCGGTTTCAATTAAAATTAAGCAAAAATGAACCTTATTTCTTAGGAGTTTTGTCAATTTAGTATTGAAACCGTTTGCAACAAAGATAGGTAATCGAGGGGCAGATCTCTCCACCTGCTGCGATTCAGACACACATCTTATGCTTCTCCTACATTTATGAGTCCTGTCATCACAGATCAATTAGCCAGGGGTATAGTCTTTGCCTGTCATACATGCTCATTGGTTGCGGGTTTGACCTAGCCTTTCCTAAAAACGTTATCGAACTGATGGAGATTCGTCACTACACTCTACTACACCAATACCTTAATATAATTATACTGTAAAGTTATCCAAACATTTGGACGAGTTTGCGTTTCTAGACCTTTATTAAGCTAATATCGGTAATATTTATTAACCTAATATCGGTTCTACGGTTAAGCCGTGAAAAGGTAAAATACCGAGTAAATTTCGCGTTTATTTCTTCGCCAAGTTCAAAACCCCTTAACCACATACCAGTACAAACCCCAACACAGGGCTGTGTTGTTCGCACCGGAAAACTACGCTATCCGGAACGCAAGTGCGGTCACAGGCGGGCGGCTCTTCCGCGTCTCTCGCAGCATTTCAATCGACATAAGCATCGATTAATTCAACTCGGAACTATCGAATAATCATAATCGACCGTATCAGGTGATTGAACAATGTATTATCAGCTTGTTACTCGTTTAGCAAGTTATATTTTGGTTTTTACGTATGTTACGTACTGAGTAGGTAAGAAACAAATGAAGCACGGACGTTAGTCTAGAATACGAATTGATGCGTTCTATGATTGTAGAAAAAGAACAAAATTTTCTGGTAATTGGGTAGCTAGTTATATTTGTAGCTATTCGTAAACAGTAAAATATTGATGGCATATAAAAATTATTATTGCATAGTGGCAAATACCGACACAAATTGGGTAGTGGAATTACAACAATCAATATAATGTATTAATACTTCCGATAGATATACCTGCCTCATTATTCTTTTATTTTCAAATGGGGGACGCATAACTTTGACAATCACTGGTCACTGACCGCGTTTAATGGTCCGTGCGGTGTCCACATTTCGATGATGACTTCATTCTGGAGATCGTTATAATTCATTGCGTAGATTATTATATTATGTTCGACACAAAAACGGTTTTATAATAGACAACGACGCGCGGGTGGTCTATGTAATTACGAACATCCATTACGGAGAGCGCGCTCTCTCTTTCACGCGATGGAATTGGAACTATTGGTTGTCGACTGTCAGTATTGTCAGCCCTTTGTCTATTTTATGATGATTTGTGAGCCAATCACAAAAAATGTGTGTGGTTAGTTAGCAATGTGCGCTTGTATTAATAAACTATTGACAAGCTATATTTTGCTGTAACGGATCAACTTAGCAACACTAATTTTAAAATTTACCAAATTAGTAAACTCCTAGAGATTATTATTATATTTGTAAATAATTTATGATATTTTTTTTTATGTATCTTCTAGGCTAGTTAGGTAGTAAGTAGGTTAGTAAGTATGCTACAAATTCGGCCGTATCATCACATCACGTGAGATTGTGATCAAATGGACAAGCTTTTGAACACGATCTTATATAGGGCATAAAAAAAATATGCAAAAGTGGTCTCTAATGAATAATAAGTAGCTGGATGACCGAGCTTTGTTCGTTAAAACAACATTTTCTAAAAATGAAACCTAGCTAGATCAATTTCTCGCCCCCGTAATCCCCTGCATACTAAATTTCATGAAAATTGTTGGAGCCGTTTCTGAGATTCAGATTATATACATATATATACAAGAATTGCTCGTTTAAAGATATTAGATAATATCACACCTCTTTTAATAATTGCTGATGAAACTGAAGTGAGTTTCACCACAATAGTAAACATCTTTCATTTTGTCTTGGTTTGACCCTCGAGGTTTGTGGTTCGTGCACATCCATGTTAGTCATTTTCTACTTATTATATCTAGGTAGGTGGCCGGGCTTTAACCCTGTTATTATTGTGATCTCAAATAAATAGCCATCAATTTCAAACATTTTCTGAAGTTAGCAAAGGGGCTAAATTATATATCCTACTAATATTATAAATCCGAAAGTTTATGTGTGTGTAAATGTGTAGGTATGTTTGTTCCCTCTTCACGCTTTAACGGCTGAACGGATTTGGATTAAATTTGGAATTTACATATATTATAGGTACCTAGATTAACACATAGGCTACTTTTTAACTTGATAATAGCGGGATAAGCCGCGGGGCACGGCTAGTTTTTCATTAATAAATTTTTGTTTTAACCACCAAAGGAGCTTTTCAAGCCTTTTTAACTGTAAATTAATAATTTTACGCAATCAGGATTCCTTAAATATCCCTTGTTTGTAAAGCGTCGTTCAAACGAGGCGTTTTCGAATGAACTAGGTGTTCGCCGTGGAGGCGCCACTGTCGTTCAAGGGGCGAGAATATTAACACTTGCGAGACGCCAGCCGTGAAAATGATTACCCCACTTAGAGCCGCGATAAGAGCCTGTTTTGCAGCAGATGTAGAGATTATGAACTAAAAACTTTAAAGTCTTTCTAACTACTTAGATAAAACGGTTTAAGCAAAGTTTGATGACTTTTAAAATGTGAAGATACTGAAATATAAGTACAAAACGTTACTGAAATTATATTTCTCTTCACGCTATAATATAATAACGCATAGCTTATACCTAGGAATAATAGATAATAGGCTGCTATTTAACGTGATAAACGCAAGGCTAGTTAAAAATTGAACAACAGCAAACAGATTGCATGGGAAAAAAAAAAATTACTACTATCTTTGAAATTTTTTTATATTTTCTCACCTTTTAAACCTTCCTTGACTTCTACAAATATTTAAAAACCAAAATTAGGCAAATCGGCTCAGCCGTTCTCAAGTTTTTGTGAGACTAACAAACGACATTATTTTTTAAATATTATAGGTTTGCCTAAGCTAAAACACTTACTCCTTACTAAAAGAAGTATTTTGCATGTTTAATTAACGTTTTCTTTCTTATGTAAATAGTTGCGTGAGCTTGCAGCCTAAATCACGACGCGCTGTCTCTGCGACATTGTTTTAACACTTTGTTGACGAAGAATTATGACGATATATATATATAGGTATTTCATTAACAAATAATTTAAACGCAAGCAAATCTTAAAAACTGACTTCACCGCTTTATCTTCGGAATCCTAGATCAGATTACATGAATTAAATACGCATTATTGAGGATAAATGAAACTCTACTGATCAATCTTGATTAAATTTTAATGGAACCACATGGAAAGTACCGGTTCTCAAATAAAAAAGAATCATCAAAATCGGTTCATCTAGTAAAAAGTGCTGAGGTAACGCCATAAAAAAATAAAGTCGAACAGAAAACCTCATTTTTTAAGTCGGTTAAAAATAGGTACCTACTCATGACAAATATTTTTTATTAAAATATATCATCACTTACATACATTAAAATTATTATTATATGTACTTAAAATATTTGTTATAGCCTAATATTCGTGAATAATAAACGATGACGTTATAATGTTGCGGTCTACCGCTAACACGTATTTCTCAATTGTTACTCATTATGCAAAATAACAATATTCAATATTACAATTAATATTATAAAGAGGTAAAGTTTGTGAGTTTGTGAGGTTGTAGGGGGAATCTCTGGATCCTTCTAAAACTACGGACCAATTGCCTATATTTCAAACTAAACTAAATATGTACAGCAAAGTACTAAGTTACCTACAAGACATCGAGCTTATAGGTAACTCAAGTGCTCAAGCCCACTACCAGTGGGTAGCGTTCCCATCATGCTGGCGGCATTGCCTCTCTGAATTGCAATGCTAATACGTTGAGCCAAATAAGTGCCAGCATTTTGATGACGCCTCGCTTCAACCAGGCGCTCTGATAGAATTAAAATCTAAAAAAAAAAAATTTTATCTCTGGATCTACTGAAACGATTTTGAAAATTCTGCGAAATCCACGTTATTTGTGAGTGTCATAGGCTATTTTTTTCTACCCGGACGACGCCGAGTGGTTCAGCTAGTATTACAATAAAATAATTATTACCCAAAACATTGTTTATAATTCTCCAAATCGCTTCGGAGTAAAGGGTGCGTCACACACAGCCAAATTGCGGTTTGGTTGTTTTAGCAGTTCATTTGTACAATGTCGTCAGCCACATGTTTTATTTTTTGAACATGTTTATTTTTTCCCAGTCACTTTGTAAGTGCCGCTAAAAATAAAAAAAGCATAAGATTTGGGAAGGAGCAGAGATATCATCACTTAGATGTTTCTGTACCATTAACGATTCCGGCCGTTTCTTCTGCTCCTCCACCTAATTGAACTGTTTTATAGCTTATCAATAAATGTTATTGAGTTGTTGAACCTGTGTTTAAATACGTATTTATAACCTTATCGGAGACGGCAATATTAATATGCATTTTTACGATCAATGAATAAATCCATTCTCATTGTTGTTTTCAATTTCTAATTATCCAAATCATCTATATATATAAAAGAAAGTCGTGTTAGTTACACTATTTATAACTCAAGAACGGCTGAACCGATTTGGCTGAAAATTGGTGGGGAGGTAGCTTAGAACCAGGAGACGGACAAAGGATACTTTTTGGAACGTAACTTTTTTTTTATAGTTTCGACATTCTTTCCATTTTCTCATACGTCACTCGGATTTGGTAAAGTACAAAGTAAGTAAAGTAGGCAAACATAAACATGAAGGAGGTAATAATATGTCACGTGGCATTGTAACGCATGCCGGGTATGGCTTCCTAAACAAGCACATTCATTGACTGTCAGGCGGAACGAAGGTCGCCGGGACATTAACTTTCATGAGTGCCTCTTTGGGGCCCATGTGAATAAACGATTTTGATTTTGATTTTGACACCTAGTTGTTTATATTTCTCCAAATCGCTTCGGGGTAAAGGGTGCGTCACACACAGCCAAATTGCGGTTTAAAAAATTTTTGAGTACTATTTGTTTTAATCCCCTTTTCTAATCTTATCTTGTGACTAGTACCGATAAAAATATACCTATTTCTAATCATAACTGTTATAGTATATACTTAATAAAAATAATCGCTACTTACGCGCACTAAATTACTCTCGTAATTACAGCTTGCAGAAAAAACCTCATATAAAAAGTGTAATAAAGGATTACTGCATTGCTTTAACCCTACAATCTTGGCACAAAAAGTCTCCGCAAGCTAGTAACATTTCTGCTGCATTTAAAAGGTTCAAGCCAAGAAAATACCAAGAGTTCACTTACATTGCAACGTCGGAATATTTTATTAGCCTTTGTTCAGCATTCCGCGTGGGGTAATAAAACTAAGCTGTAATTTAACTTTACATCACAATCCTACCTTTGACAAGCCACAATAGAATAGTTTACAAGCAAAAAAAATCGTACAATACCGACGAGTGATCTCATCGGACGAATAAGTCAAATTACATATCTTATTCACCTGCAAGTTGTCGGGTTGTCATTTATATATTTTCTACCGACCTCACAAAAAAGGAGGAGGTACTCAAGTCGACTGTATTTTTTATGTGTGTTCTTTCCTCAAAACTTCTTTCCACATGAACCGATTTTGAAATTATTTTTTTGTTTGAAAGATTTTACTTTTCGATTGGTCCCATTAAAATTTGATCAAGATCTGATCAGTAGTTCTTGAAATATCGTCAATAATGCGTGTTTAGTACATCTAACCTGATCAAAGTTCCGAAGATGAAGCGGTGAAGTCGGTTATTTTTAAGCTTACTTACTTACTAAATACGAATTATAAAGGATAACTCAAAAACTACTGGCCTGATCTTGATGAAATTTAAATAAGACCATATGTACCAGCCCAGCTTTAAAACGAAAAAAATACATCAAAATCGGTTCACCCAGAAAGAAGTTATGATATAACATACATACAAAAAGAAAAAAAAACATACAGTCAAATTGAGAACCTCCTCCCTTTTTGAAGTCGGTTAAAAATACAGGTACAAACATGGGAGTGAAGCCAAAAAAGCGGTTACCACTCCGCTAAATAGTCCATTCCTATGTCAGTTAAATTTATTTGACCTTTAGTGTATGAACCTTATCATTTAAGACGAAAAAGGCTTAATATTTGCTCAGAGATGTTAAATACGTACCTACGTGTTAAGAAATGAATTGAAAAATGCTACAAAATGTCACGCTAAGCGTGTCGTGTTAGTGTCGCGGTGGTTCATACAAAATAGATCGGAAACGTCGGAAGATCATTATCTCGCCTTTTATGTCCCACATGGTTCCATCATTAGTGCCTATCTGTTCTAGCCATTCAGGGCAAAGTTCTACTAACACTTTGTTGCATCATCTACACGAATATTATAAACCCGAAAGAAACTGTACATTTCTATATATCTACTAGCTGCGCCCCGCGGTTTCACCCGCGTTGATAATGATGAAAAGTGATGATGATGATGATGATGATGAAAAATAGATGTTGGCCGATTCTCATAGATACCGGATAAGCACAAAAAATGTCATCAAAATCGGTCAAGCCGTTTCGGAGGAGTATGGCAACGAAAACTGTGACACGAGAATTTTATATATATAGATGTTACTACATCGATCTATAGTATAGATAAAGTTCAACCTCAAATTCGATTCCCTATTTATTCGTATTATCTCGCTAACCCTTATTTTCTACCGATTTCACAAAAAAGGAGGAGGTACTCAATTCGACTGTATTTTCTTTATGTGTGTTATACCTCATAACTTCTTGCCACGTGACCCGATTTTGAAAATTTTTGTTTGAAAGCTGTTGCTTTCCCATTGATCCCATTAAATTTGATCAAGATCCGATCAGTAGTTTTTTAGTTATCGTCAATAATGCGTGTTTAATACATTTAATCTGATCAAGGTTCCGAAGATAAAGCGGTGAAGTCGGTTTTTTTAAGCTTTGCTTGCGTTTAATTACCACGCGCCATAGTCATAGGTATATAATAATATTATTTTAGTCTTTTGCACAATGTAGCTGTACACGATTGACAGCAATACAATACAAATACTCTTTATTGAAAAACCAATACAAAAAAATCTTAAAAACTAACTAAAACAATAAATCTTAAAGAGGTTTCACAATAGGCGGTCTTATCGCATAAAGCAATCTCTTCCAGACAACCTTAGCATGGATATACATTTTATAATGAACTGCATCTGGCGGAGCGTTTACACTAAAAATTAAGAAATAAATAGAGAATAGAACTATTAATATGACAACCTATCCGAATCCAAGCTATGTCTATTACATAACATAATAATCGCTTTCACACTCACAGACCCACACTAAGTTCGATGACTGGTGTCGATGGAAACATTCACAATACAACCAGAACCATAAAACATTTTCCATGGAGTGAAAACTTGTGATCACGCCAATCGAACCCGATGCCCCTACATAGAGAAGGCGAACCCGCACCCAATTAAGGCAACGGGCAGTTAATTCTTATCTATGTATGCAGAATAACTTTATGACATGTAAAATTATGCAAATTAACTAGTTAGACAGAATAAAGGCAAGCATGTTCCATCTTCGGTCGCTTCGTCACTTTCCATAAGGTGAGATAGCGGTCAAAACCGCATCTATCATAAATATTATATATCTAGCATAAAAAAAAATACATAGCTTATACCCAGGAGTAACATCTGTTAGGGATACACTTAGGCTATTTTTGTATTAATATATTGATTTTTGTGAATAGGCTAAAAACCAAAAACAGAATCATCAAACGAAGTCACCCCCCAAATTCAACAAAATTTCCGCATAGGTCGGTAGGTGCTACTACAGACTAGTCTATGGTAAGAAACATTATAAAAATATTTCCATTAAAACTTCAGGAGTCAGTCAACAACAAAATAGTCAACTCGATAAACAACACAAACTTCACGTACTCATATGATAGATCTGAAAGAAAAATGTATAAAAACTTTCGGAAACTTTTCATGAAAAACGGAAAGCCAATTTTCCTTTAACTCCGTGGAGGACAATTTACTTGATTGTCTTTTTGTTTTAACAGAGATTTTCCTGTAATAATATATACCTACCTATGATTATTTTCGCCGAAAAGTTGATATTAAGTTTCTCACAAACTTAGATGCTTAGGAAACAAAATATACTACCGTGAAAATAAAATTATGTGATTTGTTAAGATATGTACCTGATTTTTTTTGGTAAACGATGATGTGGTCGAGAAGTAAATTATCGTCGTATACTTTAAAAACAGTTTCTAATATTAAATTAGTTTATACTTGCATTGCATTATTTACTGAGATTTTCGATGAAATTAGTGATTTAGGAAGTTACCATTTCAAAATTTGTATGTATATCCTGATAAAAGCCGGATATTTCAATAAAAACCCGGACATATCAGTCATGAAATAGACTAATAAATTAAATATTGTTTAATTATTAGAAATTTACTAAATATTGTAACTAAAGTATACTACTAGATTGATGATAGAATATAGTAGATTGATGATAGTAGTTATCCTACTAATATTATAAATCCGAAAGTTTGTGTGTAAGTGTGTAAGTATGTTTGTTCCCTCTTCACGCTTTAACGGCTGAACGGATTTGAATGACATTTGGAATGTACATAGATTATACCTAGGATTAACACATAGGTTACTTTTTAACTTGATAATAGCGAAGCCGCGGGGCACGGCTAGTGTTTCATATGACTTAGAGATTCATTTAATTTGATTCCATCTAAGATAAATATCCAGACAAACTAAAAAGCTGGATATGTATTTATATACATAACATCCGGACAAAAAGCCGGTTGTAAGTTAGGTAAAAATTATAATTGGTTACAATAATATTTTGTAAATATGAATCATAAACCAACGTGTAAGTAAACAAGCCTTTCATAAAAAAAAATTAAAGAATTAAATAATTTTAGGTCTCTATTCAAAGGTGCAAGTAAGTATGTAGGTACATAGTCATAAATATATATGTAACCTATATTCCTTCAATACATACTCATGACAATATAAAAAGCTTCACAAATCTGACTCGCAGATTACTTGCTTGTTTCTGTTCAATGAAATTCTTGAGAATTTCCAATTCGCAAGCTCATTGAAAACTCGCCGTGGGGTAAAATGGCGCTGTCGGTCGAGGCTGATGCAAATTAGAATAGTTCATAAAGCTCGACGCGCCGAAGGAATTCCACACCGAGTTTACGAGTCCAACATTCCTGTCTGAGAGGACAGGACTATCAACGAATGCAGTTTGAAAGGAGTTTTGCTTAGACTGGTAGATCTGTGGTGGGTACAGTTACAATTAACAATCAGTAACTGTGCATGATAGTTTTACAAGATACTTCAATATCTATAAACATATCATTTTATAATGAAATCAGAAGAAAACAAATATTTAGATACGAACTAACTAAATTATCTCTGGTTGGCAGTGCCACAAAATGCTGGCTGCGTTACCCCGTTATAGATATATACGTATATAGAAATCATTATAAAATTACTCGTATAAAGAAATACTTATGCGCTGCGCAAAATACAGATCAGCTTGTGATGTGTTTATTCGTTAGATTTGGATGAGCGATTGAGAGAGTCTCATATTTATAATGTTTTTATGGTATCTACAAATTTAAAATTGCACAGCGCTTTTATTGCCTTGAAAAATGAACAATGTTTAGCTACTTTTTTCGAAGCGAAACGGAGGACTACAGCGTCTACAGCGTCAATCTTTATCTGTTCCCAGCCTCCCAGCGCCCAAACGAATTAACCGACTACAACATTGAATGTGTCTCGATACTCTATTAGGAATACTTTATCCAATTTAAAACATCTATCTCATATGGTGATAGTGATACTCCATCAAATAGTGGACAAATCAATAAAACTCTTCAAGTCTAGAGTGAATATAGTGTCACTTTGCATCAGGTGAGACAGCGGCCAAGTAAATATATAAATATCATTAAAAAAAAAACTCGATAATCGATGAAAAATCTCAGACCTATCTCTGTTGCGTGTAGTTTCTATTTGAATAAGCAAAAAATAACTCTATCCGATCGCTAGTGAGGGTATTTAGTATACAGGTAATAGGTATTTAGGAAAAGAGCTAACAGAAGAGTATGTGTGATGTAGTGATGTGACACGCGTGACACACGAATATCCGGATGTAGCCAAATTACATATTAGTATTATACAGACAAAAAAAACGCATTAATGTTATCGTGGTCACGGGATTTATTCCGCGCAAACATTTATCAAAATATTATTATTTTGACTAACCTCGACATTTCAGCCACGTTGCATCGATTATCATGAGAGATTAGCGCGAATAAGTTTCGTTATATAAAACAAAATGAATTTAATTCGCGTTTAAACAGTTCTGTGATAGTTAAAGTTTTATATAAATTATAATTAAACGCAAACAAAGCTTAAAAAAACCGACTTTACCGCTTTATCTTCGGAACCTTGATCAGATTTAATGTATTAAACACGCATTATTGACGATAACTCAAAAACTACAGATCAGATCTTGAATATCAATGGGACCACAAGAAAAGCACCAGCTTTCAAATTAAAAAACATTCATCAAAATCGGCACAACGAAAGAAGCTATGAGGTAACTTTTGAAGTCGGGTAAACGAGAACATCGTCAAAGTAGGCGTACAAAATAGGCATTATTGGCGATATTTCAAAAACTACTGATCAGATCTTGATCAAATTTAAATGGGACCAATTAGAAAGCAACATCTTTCAAACTAAAAAAAAAATTCGAAATCGGCTTACGTGGATAGAAGTTATGAGGTAAGACACATAAAAAAAAAAACTGTCTACTCGAGTACCTCCTCCTTTTTGGGAATTCGGTAAAAAATAGAATACAAATTAAATTGGTTTCTTCCAAAATGTCTGCATCACTCAACATAGTCATGAAATAGATGAAATACTAAAATGTTTATATTTCTAGTGTAATTACAGGGCTTTAAGAGATTTCACATTAATTTCTCAGGGTGAAGAGCGCAGTGCTTTGCCGCGCAGAAGTTCGAACTATATAAGTTCAATTTAATGGGCAAGCGTGACGCTTACCATCAGGCGAGCGATTTGATCGTAACGTCTCTTAATAATATAAATAAAAAAAAAGACGTGTGGCACTCGGGGACTGCCGCGGTAAAGGTATTGCATAGCATTTTTATCAACTTATGCAATTATAACTATTTATTTATGCAGTATTTTTTTTCTGCCACCTAGAGGCGAGTTGCTGAACTAAAGAAACAAGCGTATATCTCGCTTGTTTCTTTAGCTTGTTTTTTCAAAAAAGTCATTAAATCTTCTGCTATTCATCGATAGATGGCAAAACTAAAACGTATCACCGCTGTGCCGGTCGGAGTGGGGGGTGTTAGGTTATTTTCGTTACGGAATTTCTGGATTCGGTCTCCACGCTCAAGGCCCGCGATAGAAGCTATGCAATAGCTTAAAACTATTTGAACGTTATAATATTCAAGGCAGCTGCGCTAAAAAATATCATCCAGAGGAGATGCGCTATCCAGGCATCTAGGTGAAGTGGCCACTAGAGGCGCCATTGTATCCACCTGCGCCGCCTGTCTACAATGTATTTAGGTCAGTACTATGCGACCAACTAAATAAAGCTGAATTTAATTCACACATGACACAAGACAATGTGTTATGCTCATTAGGGTTATCTGATTGTGATGAACCAGTCTTGAAGACAAAAAACTGTCAAGATTGTATCACGCCGAGAATGACCTGTTTGACCGAGTAATCTTGAAACTGTGATAGTGAATTAGGATTTGTATCGGACCTCACAAGTTGAAATGGAAGTGGCAACTGATAAAATAAAGGGAACACCCAGTGGCAAGTAGATTCTTAATGAGACTGTGTATAATACACACCTTGTATGCATGATTGATTTTAGAAAATATTTTAGAGATATGTTTGTATTAAACTTGCTTGTATTTGTATTAAATTTACTTGCTTGTGTTCTCGGCTTTACACGCGCCTGTATAAACCAGATGGTTTTAATTTTTTTTTAATTTTGTATATGCCTCCTTTTATGGAAACGAAATGGAACTTAAAATTATCACGTCTGCTTGTTTATGGAATTAAAACAAAATAACCATACTTTAACTATTATAATTTGTTTATTCATATATCTTTTTAATTAAAGTAAATAAATAAATAGGCAAAACTTTGTAAGACTTAGACTGTCGTAGCATGTTTTAAGTTAATATTTGCGGAATTATGCGGCAGTCGCTATAATTTACAAATGGTCGAAATCACATAAGAATCTTTATTTTAATAATACTACTAGCGACCTTTTTTATTTACTTTTGTACATAATTACTAAAATTATAATATTTTTTAGTATATTTAATTGCTAAAATAATTTTAGTGCTATATTGACTGTATGATAATTTGAAACGAATTCATTGAAATACAACTAGTATTTCAATGAATTCGTTTCTAAAAATAATCAGTCTATCAAGTTATTCAGTTGCACAATATTATCGTTACCCTTTGCATTGCGTGAGCATGCACACGCTAAGTACGAGTAAGCGTTATACGTATAGTTGTTGGTAAGGATCCATCGACGCTGCCCATCTGTTTATATTGGGGCGTTTGTTATCTTGGGCCTCGTACGCAACCGTGTAAATAAATAGCGGCGAAAATGTAATATTACATTCACGGTAGTCCAGCGAACTGGTTGGGTCAACGGCATTTAGCAGGGATAATAGCTTCCTCTTCACATACAGGACCCGATCTATTCATATTTTTAAGTAACTGAAGTTAGTTTAGGTCGACAAGTCGTTGAGCTCTCGTCTAACCTAACGATTATGCCAATTTTATCATCGCGAAACGAATGTTTTTCTCTCATAAACTGCTTAGAACCATTAATGAGGTTTCATTCGTAACTTTTTATCAATCTACCGTTATGTTTCAAGCGCATTCCTTCGCAAGCTGCATATAACGCCTTCAATACCTCATTCAGATTTTTTCATGCATCGTCATTCTTCGGTACTTCATAAGCAAAGTTTTATTAACTCGACAGTTTGTAAAGATCTTATCTGAATTTATACTTCTCCGATTCTCATCTCAGCTGACGACCCAATCTTTACCTGCAAATAAAGAAAAATATTTTAAGCACACGTAAAAACGTTAAGTATGGAGTTTATTGAATGTATTCATATGGCCATGTAAAATCACTTAGCTATTATCTGTGTGGGTCGAGTACGGATTAGGGGCAGCGAATAAGCTGTCACGTTGCGATGTTTCAATGGTCTACTATCAGTCTATTCAGCCGTTAAATCCTCATGGGTATGCGAAAGTGCCACTTCGACTCGCAAAAACTTGGTGAATGCGTATAAGTAAATAGTCGTAAATGTATTATTTACGCCGGATACTTATTGTGAAATAAAATACTCAGTATATTTACTAAAGCACTGTTATAAAAATCTGATACATGACTTACTACTTTGAGTTATGTCTTTTAAGAATGAAATTTGAGATCGTGCAGGATAGCATAAAAGGATCTCGTTTTTCTTCGAAAAAACTCATGTCGTTCGTATAAGTTTGAATATCATTATAATTTGATACGACGTCTGTGGTTTTTTGTATAAAGATACGATTTTCAAGATCAAGATTGCAATACAGACAATTTTAATTTTAATGTAACCAAGACACTTAGTTAAGTAAAATCAAGTAACTTCTAAATAATCTTTATTCCGTAAGTTAAAATATAACAACACAATGAAGAAATGAAATATCCGAAACCAAACATAGAGTAACATGAACATGGAATGAATTTGTGTTCTACATTTAACTCAAACAAAAAGAAACTGAAAATAGCTCATTACTCCAGCATTCGTAACGTTATGCACAGAACAGGCTCTGTACACAGACTTATTAATAAAAACGTTAACGACTGTGCAGCGTGCACCGAGGAAAAAGAACCGAGTTTTAAAAGAAACATATACACAGCAGCAAACGTTGATACGATATACGAAATGTTTCTATGAAATTAACCACTCTTACACCAATTTCAACTGACAGATTTATTTCTGACGTATTCAACAGTCACAGTTAACAGTATTGTGATAATAACATCGTGGTTGACACAATTATATTACAAAACTTTTACCATCGCACTATTTGTAAGGTATGCTTATTTTTAGTAGAATATTAAAATAATTTACAAATATTATTACATGAAAATATTAAAAAACATGCAGTATTTACTACTTCTTACAAGTGACCAGAGCAAAATGTTTTCTTTTGTTTTTTATTTAATTGTTAAGAGCATTCGTTTTGGTGATTGTCAAAGGAGTTTAGATAGAAACGAAAATCTAACTGCGACTTTTTAATAACTGCAACTTAAAATAACACAAATAATAATTATTATAGAAGTTCAAAACTAGACTGGGTAGTATGCATACATAACAAGATATATTCGATATTATGTAATAATTGAAGAAAGAACTCGTTTCAACATTTAGCAACTTTTGAATTGTGGATGTTGAAGGGTGCAGACACCGAATGACGAAACAAAGAATAGGTAACATTTTCAACACACGAACTTTTTACTTACCATAGACGTCTGCTGTACGTATTTGGTAAATTATCTATAATTACTGTAGATCCGGGACAAGTTCCCCAGGGCTGCTCGAGCGCTATTTTTAGTCAGAATTGCTCGAATTGAACTTGGAAAGTAAACAAAGGTGCTGCTACGGTCAATATCCTAAACCAAACAATAGAATTGCTGGTTAAACTGCTAGGATCCAAAAAGGACGTAGGGTTAATGTTCTTGTTCTATTTCTATAAATTATCGCTTTGATAAAGGCATTATGATTGTTTACCGCACGGTAACCAGTTGGAGTGCATTGTAGTATAATTTACATTTAGTACTTAGTTACCTAATTACTTCTACATTATTACATAACTGTAATAGAAGTAGTGCTTTGTAACGGTCTATTTGTTCTAGCATCACGCAGAAAAGGAAGAGTGACGGTTAGATGTGAGTTTTCGCGTGAAGGTATTTTGTGCACTGGGAAGTTTCATAGGCTATTTTTGCATGAATAAGGCGAAGCAAAAAGTAGGGTTGTGTTTATATGTATATGGGTATGTTCGTATTAGCTATATATGTATATGTATATATATATATATATATATATATATATATATATATTTAAAATTCTTCTAATATTATAAGTAAATCCGAAAGTTCGTTTGTAAGCGTGTAAGTATGTTTGTTCCCTCTTCACGTTTTAACGGCTCAACAGATTTGGATGTAATTTGGAATGTATATCGCTTATACCTATGATTAACACATAGGCTACTTTTTAACTTGATAATAGCGGGCGAAGTCGCGGGGCACGGCTAGTAAAAATATAAAATGGGCATTTTATTCCCTACCCAATCCCTAAGTCCCTATAGACGAGGCCTCTAGAGATGTTAGGCTACCCGCAGACGACATTAAAGTTTTTATTTGTTAAAGTTTTTCTTTCAGTATTTGTAAAACAAACTGTTAATTGGCTGATGATAAACACCGCTAAGTTTTTTGAGCTCAAATCAAAATAAATCGTCACTTAAATAAAAACTCCAAGGAAATGAAACAAATCAAATATGAAGTCAGACACAAGCAGACATGTCTCTTCCTTGTTTCGTTCATTCATCAAATAGTCGTCGCCCTCAGCACCACACTCTGCACTCCAGTGACTAGCGAGGGTTCACAAGAGCCGCTACTCAGCCCTCAGTCGGCCCTTGTTTGCACTTTGTTAGAGGTGCTAGTTGGTTGCCGTCCAATGTTCATTCATCATCCGGCACCATGGCTATTTTACGCATTGTGAACTTTCACAAAAGCACCTTTTGTATCTGATGAACTGCTAAATTTGACGCGATAAAAATTAATGTTGTGTTGATTTTACCTAAGTATGTAAGAGTTCAGTATAATAACGTCAGGAATATAAGTACTTAATGTAAAATATACGCAAAATAATCTGTTAAAGGTTAATTAATTAATTATTATATAATAATTAATTCAATGACGTTTTAATTTCAACAAGTCAAACTTAAAAGTAAATTTCTTCCTTAGGCACCGAATAGTAGGTAGGTAAAAAAGTAAGAAAATGTAATAAAAAATTTCGAAAAAAAGAGTTGTCTGTAAAGTCGTTTTACGGACCATAATTTTACGTGATAACGTTATAAGACGAACGCTTAGGCCGATCGTGCCTCTCTATCGCTTGTTCCGCGGTCTCGCTTGCAGGCTCAGGCGGATCGTGACACTTTTTCGTGCGTGTAGCCGGTTTTCATCGATTTATAAGACGTTATCACGTCAAAATGGTTGTCTGTAAAGTCGCTTTACGAACGATAATTTTACGTGATAACGTCAGACGAACGCCGATCGTGTCACTCTATCGCTTGTTCCGCGCTCTCGCTTGCACGCTCAGGCTCAGGTGGAACGTGACACATTTTCGTGCGTGCAGCCTGTGTTTTTATTATTTTACTTCGAATAACGTAGCCCCACTAGTTAGTATATTATTATTACACTTAGTCTAGTGACTAATTAACTGAACATGATATTCTTTGTATCTGAAATAATCCGAATAAGTGATTTATCCGTAAACATATTGCGCCCATCCCTATTCCCTAGAAACGAGGCCTCGCGTAGCGGTTACACGATGGCGATTGCTCGAAAATCACCGACAGAGCCACTTGCTACAGAAAGTGTGAACGTAGAATAGGCAGTAACCACAGATAAAATAATAGATGCAATACTTGGATTAGGTAATTATGCCGACATAATGCACATCTCAAACGCACCGCATTTAACCTAAGCCCCTGCAAACAAAGACGTAAATTCCTTGTCAAAGACTTTTGAAATGAACAGAAGCCGAATGAGACCGCACGCCCTCATTCCACGGAGATAAGTGAATTTACTCAAGCATTTGGAGTTCTGTAAAGTTACTTAATCTGTATTCAAAAGGTGTACGAAGGAGAATGTTTGCGGAATTCGTCATCATCATCCACCTTTTTCGTCCCACTGTTGGATATAATTAGTCCCGCTTTTTATGCCATTCTCCTCGGATCTGCGCCAACGCAATCCAGGTTTTTAATCAGCGATCTTATTAATATCCTTTTTTTTATTTTCGATAGACATGCATTTGAATTGACGATGTGGTCATAGATGGAGCATGCTTGCCTAGAAGATTGTACTTATCGGGAAACACAAACTCGGGCAAAATGGTTGTCCGATGGTAAAAAGGATATCTTCAACCCATCTCGTTGCTGGATGGCATACGCTTCGTTTCCTCACACATCAGCACCCTCTTTCGGCCACTACTCTGTTTCATCCATACCTCTACCGTCCCATTTTATGTGATATAGTATAATTATTGAAGAAGAGAATATTATTAACAATTTAGATATTTGGGTGCTTCTTACGTGATACAAATCGTATATATCCGTAACATAGGTAGGTATGTAATACGAGGAACTTGGCTCATACAGGTGGTTCGTAAATAAGCTGGTCAGGTATTTGTTGTGCACATGGATAAACCCTAACTCCTAACTAGGTTGCCCTGTGTGTAGGATATCAGTGCTCTCCAAAACATTTCAATCACATTTTTAACTTTTTTAGTAAATGAGTCAGTTAAATACTAAAATATTCGTCGTCCTACTTAACAACAAAGACTCGGGGACATTCCAAACTCGTGAAGCAATTTGATTAAAAGTTTAAACATCCTCCGGCGAACAAAAGTTGATAATTTGGAATTCTTCCGACATCTGAACTAACTGCGGACACTTGTCCAAACAGAATTACTGGGTTATTCATAGAGGCTTACAGTTTCCGGATATTTAATTCAAGAATTAATTTTTTTGTGTGGCATTTCAATACGATTAATTGCATTTCAATATGATTGAAAATGTTGCTCAACTATTAAAAATATACTACATATTTTCAAAACCTTGTAATTGCCTCGGCCAAACTTTTTGGACATAGCTAAAAAACAAAATTTACAGTATTCGTAATGACAAATGAAAATATAATAAAGGCGATATCCTCTGCATTTTATTATACTTACAGAGTAAATAAAATACACACTGGAACATAAAACAATAAATATAATTGAAAGTTTCTACTTGCTCGAAAACTTTTAATTAGTCTAAAGGTTCTAAGACAAGAGTGCAAGCAAAACAATATTTTTCAACTTAGTATGATTTTTTTACACTCATGCATATTTACAAACTTTTGTCCGATAAAAATATATATAAATAATAAAATATAAAAACAAAGTTATTATTTCCGACTCTGCTATATCTATACAGTGAAGCTATTATAAAGCGGTGGACCAAAAACTGTAGTTGACACATCGCGCCTGCTCTAATTACCCACGACGCTAAAAGAGGGGTGTTATGAGTTTAACGAGTGTATAAGCGTGTCTGTTTGTAGAATCGTACTTACTTTTGCACCCAAACGGCTGGACCAATTTTAAATTTGTTTTTTTTTGTATCAAAGGTGACTTGATCCACATATGTTTGGTGAAAATCTGTGTTAATGTGTAAATCGACAACGTGTAGTGATATCGTTATAGGTCCGGTAGATTTTCTGCCAAAACCGAAACTGGTGCCGTCTGGTCCGGCAGCTAGATTTTTTTTGTCGAAACCGATACCGAATCTTCGGTCGGACACTAAAAGTCACTTATAAGCAAGGTCTATTCTGGTCGTCAAAATACGATTGTTCTAATTAATGCGACATCGATACGACAGTCGATTGGTTGAAATGTCAGTTGATTCGATGTTCATAACAAAAGAAAGTCGTTTGTATTCGACGTCGATGTAAAGATAATCTAATCTAAGCAAGCTAGCAGGTAGGCATGCGTTCTTAGTGCGTACTAACACTACTCAATCGTCCACATTTCGTTCGTCAGAAAATACGTGACGTCTGTTGGCCCTGGGATCTTACTCTATAAGCCCGGAATTGATTCCAGACTTCCAGTTGTTTAAATATCTATAGGGCAATGAAGATACCTATAGTTATATGATATGAACTTTCTACCACTCTATTGTTTCGATAAACAAAACACGGTGTCGGTCGGTCCACTGTGACGCTAATTCAATAATATCGCATTGCCGCAAGCTTATGTTATATACAACATTATTAGGTACATCTATATGCTATGTGGTAATAGGTGCCTCACCAATATATACATTACGGTCTGGCAAGTGATATGACTATTTAATTATCGTTCTATAATAAATTGTATTAATATATTTACTAAAATAAAGTATAACTAGGAATTGTGGTGATAGGTATGTCCTACCCTACGCACAAAGTGTACTGCGGTCTGGAATCAAATTCCCCGCAGTGTACAACTTGGTATCGTATGCTCTATTTTACTTTTTATATTAAAGTTGTATTAAATGTTTCAATTATAACTAAACCACAATAATTTATAGATTGCGTATTCTACATTTAAATACGTGTTTTTTATTATTTTCCAAAACGTGTTATTTTTCGAGTGATAATGTGTAATAACGGTGGAACCAATAATAGTTCTTAAACGAGCTTGAGTTAAAAAAAAGTTATTTTCGTTTTCATTCCAAAACTCAATTGGAGGTTCTAGTAAAATACAACTTGACTAGGGCATGAGTTGACTGTGACTGGACCATGACTCTCTTACTTGACTTTGACAGATAAAGTGGTAGACATTTTACTAGAACTTCGATTGGAGTTTTGGAGCAAAAGCGAAAATTATTTTTATTCTTTTCACTTTTCACTTTGTATGATTTAAGTACTCATGCACGTTCACTTAATATTAATGATGAACAGCCCACCACTGTAACACATCAACACTCGAAAAAATACAAGTTCTGGAAAATAATACAACGCCGTTTTTTCACTTTCGCGGCAAAAACTCCGCCTTTTTTTTCTCATTCCGAGTGTTGCCAGTGTACCCTACACTACACCCTGGGTCACAGGGATGAGTCATCCTACCTGCTAACCAAAAAAAAACTGTTATGAAAATAACAAAAGCTTACCCCCGCACACCTTTTGTTTGAGTTTTCGTGACAACGATTGATGGTTCCAATTTTAAATCAATTTATTTCTAATACGTAAATCAATTTATACGTTTCTGAAATCAAACATTTAAATGCAGAACGACTTATTATTCGAATGAGGAACGTCAACGGTTTCCGGTGATTCAGATAGGTATGTTAATATAAAGAATACTTGATTCAATGTATGATCTAAGCACGGCCTCTTGCGAATTTTAATTTTAAATTACCTGTAAGATTGCTTAGGTGCCTACTAACCTATATTATTATTCTCTGTAGGAAGGTACTAACAGAATAACTTCAGCTATTTATAACTTTTTATGTGTTAACGTTTTTAACCCTAGAGTGGTCGCGCGGTTTACTTATATAATACATTCGTGTAAAATCTTATTTAAACGGTATAATACCGCAGCTTAATTTTCAAAATTCCAGGTACTTTCAAACAGTGTGCATATCCCGCCTGACCAGTTCTCACAAGAGTCACTAAAACTCTTAGTTGGGTGAGCATTCGCCTTCTAAGCAAGGGTATCGGGTTTGATTCCCGGCGGGAATACACTAACAAATTTACACACAAACTTTCGCATTTGATTATTAGTGATAACATTATAATTATCGAAGTAGCTTACAAAAAAAAATTCGATGATATAAAATCAGGATCTTTTAAATTTCAAATGGATTAAATAGCCCACGCGATCATCGTGTGAGTTTATTGTGTGCGGCCACTATAGGGTTAAACAAAACTAGTTGCATCCTGCGGTTTTTCTCTGATCAATCGATCAAAACATTCATTGACATCAATTTAGAGAATACTATTTAAATTCTGAAGCCTCTGGTTCCCGATGTAGTTCACACAGTATTTCGAGAGCCAGCGTCTTCTGCCATTCATAAAACTATAGGATGAAAACTGTCTTGTATTATTGCATCTATGTCTAAATATGAATCCTTATAGTTCAGTAGTTTTGGCGTGATTCAGTAACAAACATGTAAACTTTCGCATTTGTATATTAGGTTTTATATCTGGCTTTTGAACTCAGTGTGGGGATGTAAGTGTGAATATATTTTTGCTTAAGAATCAAGCTAATTACCAGTGACAAATATTATCCTAATATATCTACTAGCTCCAGGTTTCTAGTCGATATTTTTATTAATCATGGGAACAGAAGCCAAGAATATACAAAGAATGTCCGGGATACGGGTAAACTCCTCCCTATAAAACCGGAACTAGACCCAGTTTATCCCATTTATGAAATACTAGCCGTGCCCCGCGGCTTCGCCAGCTATTATCAAGTTAAAAAGTAGCCTATGTGTTAATCCTAGGTATAATCTATGTATATTCCAAATTTCATCTAAATCCGTTCAGCCGTTAAAGCATGAAGAGGGAACAAACATACATACACACTTACACACTTACACACAAACTTTCGGATTTATAATATTAGTAGGATTGTAACTGGCTTTATCTGGATAACCAGAGCTCAGAATCGGATTGGAATATACCGTCCATTCGTATACCGTTCGATAAATGTTTTTGACAATATTTCGATCGGAGCACGAGAATTTTAGGAGCGGTATCGGAAGCTTAAATTAACCGATTCAATCCGCGGCGTCCAGCGCAAACGACGCGACGCGAGGCCCGACGCCCGACGCCCAACGATTTACGAGTATCGCACGAGTACAATACGGGTTGTATCGCGCGAGTGCAATGCAACCCTCCTCGGCGCGGGGAGACAGTGCCAGCACATTGTTAATAAAATTGTTTATGTTTAAGTATTTACGACTAAACAAAAGTGCCTAAAACGCAATACCTACAATACCATACATAGATCGTACATAGAATCCAAAGCCAAGACTGCTGCAAAGAAGAGGCATTCTATCGAAGGTTAGGCGGTATTTCACACCAGGTCAACTGCTTAATTATCTTATACCAGGCTCAAGTTCGGTCTTGTACAAAACAAAACGCAAACGCATTCACACTCACAGCCCCACACTAAGTTCAGAGACTTGTATCGTGGGTGCCGGAAACATTCACATCACACTCAGAACCAGAAGCACAATAATTGTATGGAGTACTATTGCCACCTTTGGGATAGATCGGCTAGGTACCAGCTGGAGGCTTTGGAATCTATTGAACGACGAGCTAGGAGACTCATCAATAGCAATGCATTAGTTGAGTCTCGACTACAGTCTCGACCATCGGCGAAAAGGAGCAAGCCTCTCAATTTTCTACAAATTGCACTGCGGAGTGTTCAAAGGAACTGCATGATCTTGTTCCCGCATCACCGTTCTACTACCGAACATCTAGACATACGGCAATGCGGCATCCGCTAATGGTAAAAATACCGACCATTCCCACGAAGCGTTTCGCTTCCACTTTCATTATGAGAACTGCCAAGGAATGGAATTCCCTGCCGCCTAGTGTGTTTCCCGAAAAGTATAATATGGGGTTGTTCAAGAAGAGAGTGCTCCATCTTCGACCGCATCGTCGCTTTCCATCAGGCGAGATTGTGGTCAAACGCTAGCTTAGTCTCAAATATAACAAATAAAAGTAGAAAAAAACCAGTTTCCAAACCATGAGTGAAGTTTTGAGCGAGTACCTCGCTAGCAATAAAACATGAACATCGGCGTAAAGTTTCAAGCCTATCGGTATTCTATAAAATACATTACGGTGAATGTGCTCAGGAACTACACAACCTTGTTCCCGCTTCACCTTTTTTCCACCTTTCATCTAGAAGAACGGCGTCGCGTCACCCATTTATGGTTGAGATACCGTTCATTCGGACGAAACGTTTCGCGTCTTCGTTCATTTATAGAACAGCAAAAGAATGGAACGCTTTGCCGTCGTCTGTGTTTCCCGAAAGGTACATTTTGGGTGTGTTCAAAAGTAAAGTGAATAGGTATTTACTAAGCAAGCGTGCTCCACCTTAGACTACATCGTCACTTTCCATCAGGTGTGATTGTGGTCAAACGTTTGCTTGGTCTGTAATAAAAAAAAAAAAAAAAAATTAAGTCGCAAATTGCGACAAAAAACAAACGAAAGTCAACAAGAACAATTCAAGTACTACATTATAAAGTTGATTAAAACAAATGAATGTCAACGAAAACAAGTGAAATCGATCAAAAGTATTAGTGTACCTATTTATGATCGAAGACTATAAATGTAATAGATAAAACAAGATTGATTGTTTGTCGGAAAGGTGTTACGTTATCTTACGTTACCTATATATATACGTTAAAGGCGTAGGTACCTATGATTAGAGAATTAATTAGATATCATTTCATTTTGTTATATTTTTAGAATTGGAAATACCGAATTAAACAAAGGTATGAAATAAATAAATATATACCTATACTAGCTGCGCCCCGCGGTTTTACCCGCGTTGATAATGATGAAAAGTGATGATGATGATGATGATGAAAAATAGATGTTAGCCGATTCTCATAGATACCGGATAAGAACAATAAATTTCATCAAAATCGGTCAAGCCGTTTCGGAGGAGTATAGCAACGAAAACTGTGACACGAGAATTTTATATATTAGATAATTAACCGTTAACGTAATATCACGTAGGCGCGAGGTTTCCTCAGGCAAATCACATTTAATAATTATGTTTTAAGGTAGGTCAATCTACAACGGCTGCAGGTATTCTGATGAAATTTTCTTTTTTTTAAGTCTAGAATAGGACATAATTTATACTACTTTATATTCCGAACTAGCCGTGCCCCGCGGCTTCGCCCGCTATTATTAAGTTAAAAAGTAGCCTATGTGTTAATCCTAGGTATAATCTATGTACATTCCAAATTTCATCCAAATCCGTTCAGCCGGTAAAGCGTGAAGAGGGAACAAACATACTTACACACTTACACACAAACTTTCGGATTTATAATATAAGTAGGATTAGTAGGATAGCACAGGAAAATGTGTAGGGCACAGATAGTGAGATACCTAATAAATACTATGATATGTAGGACGTCTAATACCTGTTATACTGTTATGTTATATATTTGATATCTTTATCAAACGATAAAACGAGACATGGCTACTATATGTATACTGTATCTAACAATATCTATTCTGATTAGTACCTACTAATGCCATAAAATAAATACGAAACTATTAATATAATAATATTACAGTTATGTAATAATATATCTAAATCTTATCTTCTAACGTTAGATAAGTCGATAATTGTATTTATCAAGGAGGTAGGAATATATTATATTACGTATTTATTATTAATAGATATTCAAATAAGTTCTTTCCCACATTTTGGTGCTATTTGTTAAGTCATGATATAAAACTTCACGTATAGCACTTAACAGTGATATTTTAATTATAGGTAGTAGGTACCTACCTCGTACCGTCTCGTAAAATTGCATAATCTTTACAATATAAATATACTATAAATCCGCAGATAAACTTCTTCTTATTCGGTTGACGTTGACATTTAAAACTAAATTAACTGAACCGTCAGTCTCATCCCTCCGAGAGAAGTGTCAATGTCATCCCCGCACGTCAATCATTTAAGTTTTCAGTAATTCCCGTTGATTTCCCGCGGTTTGCTTCATTGCGTGATTTTCTTTTCCACATTTTCGTGGTCGCGAATAATTTACTACAGACTCCAGATACTTTTGAACGTGCTTTCAGATCGTCCACGCAATTCACAGAAATGCTTAGAGATTTCTATTTGCGCTACTACGTCGGACATAAAGGAAAGTTCGGCCATGAATTCCTCGAGTTTGAGTTTCGCCCTGATGGCAAGTTTCGATATGCTAATAATTCCAACTACAAGAACGATACAATGATCCGTAAGGAAGCTTACGTGCACCCATGTATCCTAGAGGAACTCCAGAGGATTATTCTGGACTCGGAAATAATGCACGAAGACGACTGCCTTTGGCCGCCGCCGGATCGTATCGGTCGACAGGTTCGTACTAATAAAATAACCCGCTAAAAAAAGGTCTAAAATCTTAATTCTTTTTTCTAGGTATGTCTTCTATGGACTCCTTCAAAATGCACACATTCACAAACTTTCGCATTTTAAGCTATGCTATGCAGTTTTACATATACCTATTTACGTCGGGATAGAAGTACAGATCAACAAGAGGTAACTAAGTTACCTGTTACAAGTAATTACTAGTTTAAACGACATTTCAGACGATGATTTTTGTTTTATTACCTTATATTTCCTGTGGTAGTGTACATCAACCAAGATAATAATTTTAAAGAAATTAGTTCTAATGAAGATACAATTAAGATTGTGTGATAAGTTCCAGAGATAGTAGTGGAAAAGATAGTTTTTAACTTAACCACATCCTCACTAATTTGGTAAGGTAATAAAAAAAAATGATAAAGTTACACAGAATATTTTTTAATATATCTATGAGCCAAATGCCATAAATATTGATTTGTTATAGTTTATGTATCTACCTATGATAGAGCAGAATACCAGTGCATTGCCAATATAGTTAAATGTTATTGTGAGTATTTAATACCTTTAAAACAACAAGACAAATCACTCAGACCACCCAACTGATTTCAAATATTTCTATTGTGAGTGCTGGCAATATTAACATCACACACACAATCACACCCAGAAAAGAAGCCCAAATGTGCCTTGGGAATAAAATTATTGATGCTGGGAATCAAACCCAGCCATCACAGCGCAGACAACAGAAACCTGCACTCTGTGTCAAACTATTTGTCTAATATTTTTATTTGAAATTGTTCATATAATTATATTGCAGGAGTTGGAGATAGTAATAGGCGATGAGCACATATCCTTCACAACTTCCAAAACCGGTTCTTTGGTGGAGGTGAACCTATCTCGGGACAAGGAGGGGCTTCGGACTTTCTACTATTTAGTACAGGACCTTAAGTGTTTGGTGTTCTCACTCATTGGACTTCATTTTAAAATAAAACCTATATAATCATTACCAATATTCTAAACTAACAGCGAAACAGGCAGCTAACAAATGCAAATAAATTTGAACCTTAGTTGTGAGACGACAAAGACTAGAGTAGCTTAAAAATGATGACTGATATTAATTAAGATTAGTATATGAAACTTATAATTTAAGGTTTACACAGAATAGGTTACATTAAAATTGATACAAAACTTTTTTTGTATGTTATGAATTTGTGTGCGGCCAGTGTTATTTGCTGGGGTTGATTAGTACAACATCTTTACCATATACATTTTGCACTGTATTTCATAATCTTATTTGTCTTTCACTAAGCCATCTCTCCACAAATTATTTGTTCTATATCCTTGTGACCTTTCTCGCCTGCTTTCGGAGCTTATAACATGTGTGATTGTTCACTGGTTTGATTACTTTTGAGTATTTATGAATTTTGACTATGTTAAGTAAATTTATAAGAAATTTTTGATTACTGTAAAGTATGTAAGTTTATTAGTAATAAGTAAAAAGATTTGGTTAATTAAATAGTTTTATTTTTTCTTAAATTCCTGACAAGTACAATTCATAAAAAAAACAATATGTATCTGGGATAGGAATTCTTTAAGTTTTTAATGCCTTCAACATTTGATAGCCTTTTTATCAACCGACTTAAAAAAAGGAGGGTCTCAATATGCCTCGACTGTACGTTTTTTTTTCTATGCGATAATTCCGTCAATTATGAATCGATTTGATGATACTTTTTATGTTTGGCAGGTTACACTTCAGTGATGGTCCTATATCAATTTTATCAAAATTGATCATGCCCAAACCAAAATATAGGCTGTGAACTCGGTTTATTAAGCTTTGCTTGCGTTTCAATTATTTTTTTACCCTCAACCAAAAAAGAAGGATGTTATAATCTCGACACTTGAAATTATCTATTTTGTCGCTTTGTAGGCTCATAGGGGGCTCATAATTCGTTTTTCAAAGAGACATACCAATTATGTCTTTATAATTTGAAATGCCTGTTCGCTTAGTAGAGTGCGAAGTTCTAAGGTATCGGGTTCGATTTCCGGCAGGAACATAAGTTTTCTACCCAAGGAAAATTTGTGTTTCTGGTTGTGATGTGTATGTCTCCGGCGCCCACGACAAGTCACCAAACTTAGTGTGGGGCTGAGTATGAAAGCGTTGTTTATGTATACCGACAGTTCTTAGCTTTGTTAATCCAAAATAGGTGCAGCTGATACATTGCTTGTTCAGATAACATGATGTAAGTAATTTATATTCATACTTATTTTATTCTTCTCCATGTTGAGTCCAAAAAAACACTTTTTATGAATCTTACCAAAAAATACTTTTACTACATAATAAATGTCTCTTCGCCGTTTAGGTATTTTGCGTGGATGCAGTGAGCCGGCCCTTCTCATCCCGCGAGTGCCACGCAAAGAAAGGCCAAGGTATCAAGGACAACGAATATATAGGTACCTCACTTAACTTTTTAGTTCTTTTCAATCGACTTCAAAAAAGCATGTTCTCAATTTGACTATGTTTTTTTGTATGTATGTTACGCGATATCTATGCCAATTATGAATCGATTTTAATGTTTTTTTTTGTTTGATATATTATTCAGAGGTAGTCCCATGTAAATTTTATCGAAATCGGTCAAGCCAAAACTAAAATATAAGCGGTGAAGTCGGTTTTTATAAGCTTGACGTGTTTAATTATGATGGTAAAGGTCATCCTGTCTAGCTAGAAATTAAATCCTTCTCGAAGTCTGTAAAAAATTAGCACAATACAGTTTTTCAATGCTAGATAGGCAAGCATTTGACCGCTATCTCACCTGATGGAAAGTGACGATGCGGTCGAAGATGGAACATGCTTGCCCAGAAGGTACCTATTCACTCTAGACTTAGACACCCAGATTGTAGCGTCCAGGGAACAAAGACGCAATGAGTTCCACTCCTCCGCTGTACGGGTGATAAACGTAGAAGTAAAACGCTTTGATCGAACTGTAAGTATGTCAACCATTAATGAATGACGTTTGACAGTTTGTCTTGTTGTTTGATGGCAAAAAGGGCATGGAGGAATTATATTTACAGCAAATCAAATATAAATAGTTTTTTTTGGCAAAATACATGTAAATAAAATCTTAAATGATCGAGCGAAGCAAGATCTCCATGTTGACTTGGGTGTTCCGCACTTTGACTGACCGTCCGTATTTACAAAGACAGCTAAGCTAGGTATGTAGTCTTTGGTAGTTTTACATAGGCCTCCTCCAATTTATTCCAGTCTTCTCTATATCTACCTACCTCTAGACCACATATACATCATCCTTACTATATATATTATATATAATAATATTATAAATGCGAAAGTAACTCTGTCTGTCTGTCTGTTACGCTTCAATTTTAATCACGCTAAAATTACTGAACCGATTTAAACGAAATTTGGTACACAGATAGTCTAGAGCCTGAGAAAGGACATAGGCTACTTTTTAACCCCGAATTCTGGCTGGTCCGGGACTAACGTAAAGCCGCGAGGCGCAGCTAAAACATTATAAATGTGTAAATGTTGACGCTCATGGCGAGTGCACGATTCAACAAAGTTCCTCAATAAATTATTTCCATATCATCCTGGTTCTCCTATGAACTACTTACCGTTTACAATGTTATAGTTTCGGGAAATCGTTCTATACTATACACAAAACGCCCACCTTTCATCGATTCCGAGCAATTTCCGAGAATGCCGCAGTTGTTATTAAAACAACTTTAGGTATGAGACATCCTTCCCATTTGGCACTCGACATCCACTCAGTCATATTGCATTTCCTTGTATTGATATCCACTTACCTACTGTCAGTATGCTTTATATAGATACAAAGGCTTATCGTTGTATTAGACTTTTATTTTATTTTGTCAGATTATTAGCCGTAGTACCCGATTTTTTCAGGTGAGCGAAATGTTTATTTCCTGCAACCTGTTAAGTACACCTACGTAAAAAAGTTTTATGGTTTAGCGACGCAAATGAGGGTATGTATTTATCAGCTTTGTATGTATGTTTATTTGTTCCATTGCGGCTCTAGAGAACAACAAACGCGTGGGTCGATTTTGATGATTCTTAACCTTGCGAGTATCACCAAAGACATGACGATAATCATAAAGTAATACATTCTATTTAAAGTTGGTTAGCAACCATTGCCACTTACATTTTTAATACATATTATCACTGCTTTACTGCGATTAAGTTCTTATATAATCGCATAATATATAGGTCTTAATATGAAAGAGTAGTAGTAAGTACCTAACTTATTTTTTTATGCAGTCGGGTTTATTGAATTTTTAGTGTAAATGAAATGAAATGCATTCATTTGCTTCAAGTGTAGGTATAAACAGATGTAGGGTTAAGTATATCAATATTGTTCACACACTTGGTCATAATAGTGACATGCAAATATTGATTTGAGGGCTAGATCTTTATAGCGTCATAATAATAATTTTGGTTATTGTTAATAATATATTCTATGTGTATTGACTTATCACTGGTAAACCCACGGAACTAGCTGTTCGGTGGATAAACAACTGTACCTAAAAACCATGCTTCTATTATTTATTCTGTGAATGATTCATGATTGGTTTATTGATGGACCTTAGCAGACCCCTTATTACGTATCTTTGATGAGAGCAATATCTATGTATGAGCAAAAATTTTTAAATCCCTACCAACTCATTTTATCTTTTGACCCCGCGTATTTATTATTTTTGCACAGGCATAATTACTATTTTATATTGGCAACAATAATTTAATAAGCGTAGTAAATTATACTTATCTTTCGATTCTTCCGAAGATGCTGCACTGCGCCTCAGATGTAACATGACAGCGGAATGAGTCAGTATGAGCGATGGTTTCCCCTACCTACTTACAAAAATATGACGTGTTCAGCGAAACACTCGCAAAATATTGTGTAAATTGGAATATGAAGCTTTATTTAACGTAACTTATTTATTACCACTATCTATGCCAAATTGTCAACACTGTTGTCTTAAACTTATGATGGAAATCAGGAAACACACTGCACTTGTAAGTTTTTGCTTATGAGTCTAACTTGGTAACCCCGAACTCGGGTCATCAATAGTTTGGGACCCATTGCCAACTATTCAATGAATTTAACAAGTTATAATGTACCAAGTCATGTGATCAATGAAGTGAATTTCCTTTTAGAAAAATAAACATTACTATTACTCATAAGAATACACTTCTGTAGTACATTTTCGCTGTATTCCTTTTTAATTTGCGTTAAAATTCTTCGAAAGACGGCCGGTCTCTCGGTATTGTTCTAGAAATTACATCATTGGTGTATATGGTGAGTGATGGAACTAAATACCTATATCTGTAATTGCTGAAACAATTAAAATTCAATCAAGTCCGGTCTTTATTTAGCATTTCTAACTACAAACAAGCCTTTGGCCCTCTAACAACTTTTTCATACATTTGGCAATGAATTGTAGTCAGTCTTGAGAAACTTTTTTTTAAGTTTGATAGGCATGCATTTGACCACTATCTCACCTGATGGAAAGCGATGATGCGGCCAAACATGTAGCATGCCTGCCTAGAAGATACCTATTCACTCTTGATTTGACGATTTTACCGCTCAGGAAACAAAGACGCGGACAATGAGATTTACACCCTCGCAGTACGGATGATAAACGTAGAAGCAAAACGCTTCGAGCGAACTGGGGTATGTCAACCATGAATGGATGACGTTTGACTGATTGTCTTGTTGTTAGATGGTAAAACGGGCTTGGGGGAATGAACTCTTATAATTCCTGCGCACACTCTCCAAAGTGCAAACGATAGAAAAACCGATAGGCTCGCTACCTTACGTCGATGACCGAGTCTAACATACACACTTTCACAATTATTTCAGTAGTAGCTGCGCTCCGCAGTGTTATCCGCTGTGCCGGGATAAAAATCTGCATAAATATGTGTTAATCCAGGGTGTCGGCTACCTCCATACATTACGGTCAAATATTTTGATCTTAATCATATTTAAGTCGAATACAATTCCAGTAATATAGATTCTAATATAATTCGAAATACTATCCGCATATCAAATTTCATCCAAATCTGTTCAGCCAAGATTAAAAGACTTTAAACTAGTTCCAAGCTTACTAGCAAATTTTCGCTATAAAAAAATATAATATAGAGTATTGAATATGTTCACAAACTTTAACAGAGTTAGCACTGTCGACAGTCCAGTACTAAGCGGCTTAAAATAGAGTTCAAATGTGAGTCAGCTAGACCAGACCAACCGACATGACATCACGGCACCTGTACTGGCGCCGTTACTGTATAGTTTACCACTTAAGTCATTAATAACTGCTACAATTTTAACCACAGATTAATGAGCTATTTGTCAGCTTTAATGAAACCGTTAGTTAAAATTGGTCTAAATAGTTTGTGTCTTCTGCCGTCGTCATAGAGTTCAAAATTGATTGTATTGGACACTAGAAAGATTAGCATAACTGAGTTACATTCTACAAGGGAGGTTTGTGGTATCGTAACTTTTTAAAGACATTATAAAACTGGCGCTTAGGTATTACAAAAAAATAACTTTAAAACATAATTACCGACTCCAAAATCACAAAGTCAATACACTAAAAAGTAAAAAAAAAGTACATGGATTTCATATTTTTTCAGTTATTTTGTTTTTAATACAAATCAATTTTAATTAAATTTCTATAAGTATAATAGCGCTTTTTTTTCAATAAAAAAAACTGTCCAAATTGTATTATAAATTACGGAGTTCTAAGGAAACAAACATAAAAAAACACCATAAATATCGTGGAACTCTACCTTTTTTTAATCGGTTTAATATTGGATTATTATTAATATTACAATATAGACTTACTCAATAAACCACAGAGCATTACGAATAGTCCTATTCCGTGCTTTAAACGCACTTAATTCTTACTCATAAAGGTTTCTGACATCATTACTAAGATTCTTAATAACGTTATAAACCTTTACGGTGTGTTACTTTTATGTACTTACTTTTACTTTCTTGGAAGTAGAAATAAATTTAGTTATTTAACGGGTCCGGACCTACCTCTTTTGTAAATTGTTTTACCACTGATAGGCTAGCGTAATAACCTTATCCTAATTCAATCAAAAAAAACAAGACCATCGAAATTGTAGTGCAAAAAGAATCCTACGTTCGTTGTTTACGCAACATAAAAAAAAATACCGTCGAATTGAGAACCTCCTCCTTTTTTTTAGAAGTCGATTAAAAATATAGGTCTTACGTGTAACACACGATATCTCAAAAAATCAGAACTGATATATAATAACAGATAATAAGAATATATTGTTCTAATAATTTGCTTATATTATGTCCTCGATTAGTTATAAATCGGTACAAACTAGTACAAATGCACCTAAATATCGAATTATTTTTTAGTTTTGAAAGTGCAATATGTGCATTTAGACAGTGTCAAGTACTTCAAATATATTATTACAACGTAGCTTCCTCATCACCAACCAGTCATAGTCGAGTCATGTCCTAGTAAATCGGTAGAAACTACAGTAGAACTTTAATTGGAGTGAAATCGAAAATCACGTTTTTCAACTTTGTATGATTTGCCTACACTCGAGCACGTTCACGAACTATTACATAGTTAATAATCCACAAATGAACATTACCTAACACTGGAATAATTACGAGTTATAAGGGAATAATTCATAATAAAATGAGATTCTTGCACCTGGCAATCTTATCGAGATGGCTGTAATTTTGCGAATCTGCCAGTAGAGTCATTAACTTTCATGAGTTCCTCTTTGGGGACTAAATGATTTGAATTGATTTTTTCATCACCATTTTTTTACTTTGTCGGCAAAACTTCCAAATGATAACTTGAAAATTGCAATAGTAGTGACAAATTAGATTGTGTGCTACTATCTCACTTCGTAAACTGCCTATGAAATACAAGAATTTACTTATGTTGAGTCACTTTTTTGTTTTGGACAAAATATATAAAAATATTAGGTACAGATATATGAAAAACGAAAATATGTTGTAAAAAGCAATAAGCAATTGCTTAAAAAATCGGTATATTTATTATTGTTTGTTATGTTCAATAAGTACATACATTTTATTATTTCCGTAGAATGAAAGCTTAGAATGATTTCCCGCCAGTAAGAGAGAATGTAGTAACTCTAATTTCAAAATTGTTTGACGTCCTACAAGGGCTACTAACTATATGTGATATTGTTATAGTGTAATCACATAAAAAAACAAAACATTTATTGTCTGACATAATATGGTGTACATGATAAATTAACCCATAGGCTCCTGAACTAGTGTCTAGCACTGTATTTCAGGCTCCAATGGCTTCTCCCACTAATAATACTGCGGATTATGTCGTACGTGTGCGTGTGTGTACTACTGTGTAATCACTATAACAATATCGCAGCTTAGTGCTACTGACTTAACGAAAACAAGAACTGATAGTCTCCATCGCTCTAACCTATCTACGAATCGTCGTAAAAAGCGCATTTTCTAGTCTTATCTCGTCACATAAAACATTTTCTCTTCAAAAATTTATTTCAATAGCAATAACCTTTAAACGTAGCTGCATCTTTTATTTATGTTTAACCACAACCCGTTCCCTCATTTATCTACCTAAGTTTAACATCACAGTTAATTGATACAGAGCCCGCATTCCCGATCTTTATTGGGCTCATCTCGGCTCTAAGGACCAAAGAATTTTTATAACTAACAACAACGTGTCTACGAAACTTATAATCTCCATATCCGTCTAATTTGACCAAATTAATATCCATAACGTGGAAACATGTAATGTTTTAATTTAAACGCAAACCATTCGAATTAGGTAACGCGCAATGTTCGATATTTGATCGGTTTTACGTTTGGGAGTGCTTCATATTAAAAAAATTGGCTTAAATAAATTTCATTTACATACTCACCGTTGAAAACTATAATTTTCACTGTCTATCTACTTTATATTCTTCGTTAAATAATCTGTATGCTTAATTTCTTATCATGTGGTTAAAATAAATTTAAAGCCACAGAATATATAATAGCACAAGGTAAAGCCCGCCATTTATGACTAATGTTTATCCGTAACAGTGACAAAAGGTTACAATGTTACAATCTAACACAAAAGTGTTGTAATTCCACACCGTTATGCGTTTGTTGGTTCGTGCTATTATGGCCTGATGTAGCCTTTATTCTGTTAGGTATAGGGTAGATAATCGTCGTTAAGCTGTCCAGGCGGCTCTTTTGACCGAATAGATAACATCTACATCGCTCAGGTAGGCTTTATTGCCAGTCCTCGGTTGGTGGTGAACCGTCTCTCGTTCACATTGGTCCGACAACGAATATCTGTTGCGTGTTATTTATCACACGACAAATTTGAAAAAAAATGCAAGTTTTAAAATATGTAGTACCAACTAACGTAGGTACTAACAAAGAGTTTTAAATCGTCATGGCCTGTTTGATCAAGTTGTCAAGTTAAATACCACAGTAATTAATAAATTATTAGTAACTTACTGTTTTTAATACTTGTTCACCACAGACATTATTTTAACGTCAAATCGCTGACTTGTGGCGCGTTAGCCGTCGCCGGAAAGCGTTTAACAGAAAACCAAAACTATTCCTCTCTGATCCGTGATTTTTATCGTGTTTAATGTTTGCGATCGGCTTTCCCTGTCTTATCTCACAGTTAGGTACTCAAATTCGCCGGCGATAGACGCACTGAATGCACAATCGGAGAATTTCTCCTTTTATCTTTAATCGAGCGTTCCGCTAAGTGGCGTAAGTGCTGCCGCTATAAGCAGCATTACTAATGCCTCCACCGTTGAGGTTGCGCGTACGTGAGCTGGCACCAGATCGAATGGAAAACTAGAGTTCACCGTCGCAGGCGCCGGTGAGATGAACAGCTTGCCGCCGCATTCCGCCGCCCCTCTTTGTCATGTTAACCAAACAGCGTGCTCATTATTCTGTTATTTTAACGAACCGTAGCGCCACATATCGTCGTCTTGTGGATTAAATTATATTTGTGTTGAAGACAGTCGCACAGGTTGGACTAGTAAGTCGCCCGCGCTATTGTATCGGGTCGAGTTGTTTTTTATACGTAAGCGCATCGCCATCGCCCACTCGAGTTTTTGGAATTCCAATATCCCCCCCCCCCTCCCGTCCCGATGGCGCCGCCGGGGGTCCGGTTCATTCATAACGCGGCGTGATGCCAACTATCCCCTATCGTCTAGTATTTGGACGATCACATGTGCCCGCCGGAAACGTAACGCAAACAAAACTAGAATTGTTTTAGTTTCGTTATTGTGCCGTTTGATTTATCACGTCTAAAGAAAAACAAACCACCAACGTCGTCTTCATTTCGGAACACAGTAAGCGTTAATTAAATGTTGTTCGTTTCGAATATATCAGTTATTATAAAGGTTAAACATATTTTCTTTTTCAAAATATTTTTTAATATTTTGTATTCAGCCCCAGAATGGCCTATTCAAGCAAAAAGAGAAGGCTTTAATTGTAGGTATTCATTGCGTATTGTTTGCCGTTGACTTAAATATTTTTCAATTTAACTGATTTTTAAGTGTGTAATTATTTGGATGACTTGTTAATCACGTAAGCAAATTCATGAAATGTGATAGATTAGATAGATATCGTAGGTAGCGATTTAAGTCAAATCTTCAGAAAAATAATAATAACTACCACAAAGGAAAAAGCCAAATATAGTTAAATAAAAAGCATTGGCAATATTACAATGTAGGAGCTTTAATTGAAGATGAGCCGCACAAACTTGAAGTTGACCTCTGTTATCCATTATGTGAATCCACTGAACATAATAGCTCAGTAATAAATAGAAAGGCGGAGCCATTAGCTCAACCTGTGTGCTCGGTCGCCTGTGGGTGTTTTATGGTTAGTTTTTATGTGGGTCACTGATATGTTGCGGTTTCTAAGCTCGCTCAGAACTTAACTTGTTTTAATGTTAAAGTTACTAATAATTAACTGACTTATATGAAAATTATCGTCGTCTAATAAACAGTTCTACCATACATTTATTTGCTATGTTAGCAATAAAGTCATTCACAGTCAAGGCTTTTCAACTTGTTTCCTGGTAATTTACATGATTTGTATGTGGAATTTCAAACGCAACTTGTTGAATTACCTACCTTACCTTATATTTATTGCTATTGTAGGTAAACGCACTACCTCGAGATGTAAATATGGTAATCAAAAGACGCCTAGAGTCTAGACAGACATTTCATTTTATAATAAATAAATAATAATGGACCGATTTGAATATTTTAATTACACTTGCAGTAATTATTTTGCCATTTGCACCGGTCGTTAAAACGATGTGCAGCGGCGATGTATGGCGAACGGTCTTATGGTCAGGGGTGATCGTCCGTGCACTCTCACGGGCAATAATTACGGGTCTGCAGGCGGTTTATAGGCCGGGTTGCGGGCGCAGCCTGCGCCGCACCCCGCTCCCCAGTCTTCCCCTCGCTGGACCGCATTCCGCTCCCATGCGACCAGGTCCTGCCGTATCTTCCTCGGGACCTCACCAAAATGTCAAGTTTTTATTAATTTTCGCCGACTTAAACGGTACACTAATTTCTAGAGCAATCTGCTGCTATGCTCTACTGATTAAAGCTTTGATGTGAGTGGCCGTGCCCTCTAATCTGCCAACGCATTAGATCATCATTTTAAATTCATTTTTTATGATGCAAGAACCTTTGTGGTTTGAGGGTCATTTTTGTTTCTAAGCCTTTCGATTGACGCATAGAGAACACTATTTAGATATCTTTATACACGTCTTAATTAACATTACATAGTTTTATAACCAATTAACATTGGAAAATGATCTAATCATAAAAACAACAAAATATTTATTCCATAAAATATCATCAAACTAAAAAATACAAGGTCTATTATCTACTCGTAGGTTCTCATTTTGATGGCTTGTCTATTCGATGGTTTCTTTGAGGCATCGAGTCCGATTCACACGGCTATTGGCTATTCCATTAACTAAATCAGACGATGACGAATCGAGCAGTAAATCGAGATTATAATCATTATACGAGCTCGCGGGATCACATTCTAACAGAAGAATCCGTGAAGCGTCGGAATGCACGGAATCGATTCTAACTCGTTTTGTTTTCGCCACGTCATAACTCGATCTTGGAATCCCGATCGTCTTGGCTCGACCCTGTCTGCGCGCACGATCCTTTCATTCGTTTCCGAATTTGGTTATAATATCAGAACTAATAACTTTTAATAGATTGGTAACGTACCCTACCTCATACATAAAAGTAGGTATTTTTCATTTAAATCCAGTTGTTTGGAAAATTCCTATCAAACGTAGTAAGAACCTACTTCTGATAACTTAATTAAAATTTAATACGAAGGAACCTCTTCAGTCTCAAAGGAAACATTTTTATTACCGCTGCTCGTTTAATTCCAAGAAACTTGAAATGGAGCAAAATATTATATTAATAAGACACATTAAAGTGAATAAACATGGCGATAGTGATGTTCATATGCAATTGATATGCACATTAGCACACAAATGGGCGTTGACTCTTGGATAACGCACCCGATGTTCTGCTAATGAGTGCCGGACGAACGACAAGTGCGATAGTGTCTTATGATAGCTTGTTGACTCCTCAGGAATCCAATCATAGTGAATTATTCATAAGGAAATAATATAATTGAAAGTCAAAGTCTCTAGTGCTGTCACCAAAGATTCGTACGCAAACTCTCTAAGCAAAGAGATACTTATCGTTATATAACTAAGATTGTTGTGTCTCTTTGTCCAATTAGTCATCAGAGTTTTTTAATAATGCTGTTAATGTAATCATTCAATTTTGGCTCAATTTCCTTATCAAGTCTTTAAATTACACCACGAGATCCCGTAATCACCGCAAAGGCTCAAAGAAACCGACAAAGAGTTTTATCTAAATAGCCAAGTGGCCAGATAACGTAATTAAGATAAATAACTTAATAATTTATTCCGCGAAACGGCTTTTTGCATAAATTATGTCGCCACATAACAGGACTGTCAGGTCCAGAATAAACTCGGGTCGGGATAAAAATCCTTTTTAAGTTTACTTAACTATAGAACCGCCATAATCCAGTTTCTCAACAAATTACAGGACATGTTTGGCATTAAGAATTTACGAAACACTATTATAAAGTAATGAAGTCTAAAATTATATATGTATGGTACCTACATAATTAATATAGCAAGAATAAGGTATCAAGCCTATCAGTATAGTATCGTTTACATTTTAGTTAATGTGCGCAGGAATTAAACGTATCTCGTGCCGTCATATTTACCCATTTTACCATCTAACAACAAGACAAACTGGAAAACGTCATCCATTTATGGTTGACAGTTCGGTCGAAGCGTTTAGCTTCTTATGTTTGTCATCCGTACTGTGAGGGAGTGGAACTCATTGCCCGCGTCTTTGTTCCCCGAACGGTATAATCTGGAAGTCTTCAAGTCAAGAGTGAATAGGTATCTTCTAGGCAAGCATTCTATATCTTCGGCCGCATTATTACTTTCCATCAAGCGAGATAGTGGTCAAATGTAAAGAGAATAAAAGTAAAATAAAAAATACTTTGAGTTGTAACTAAATTTCATGTTTTACTAGTTCCCCCATCCCCGTTCTATCATCGGACTGCGCGTTCTACTTCCACATTCATTGTACGAACCGCAAAGGAATGGAACTCCTTGCCTGAGTCGGTGTTTCCTGATGAGTACAACATAGAAGTCAAGTCGGGATTGAATATATATCTTCTAGGCAAGCTTGCTCCATTGTCAACCACATCGTTGCTTACCATCAGGTGAGATTGTGTTCAAAAGTTAGCCTATCTTGAATAAAAAATAAAATAAACGATCGGTTTTAATAAGATGCGATTGGTAACACTGGTTTTTAAATATTGAATGCCTTTTTTTGTGGCCAGTGCCTCATGGAACGCAAGGACCGGTTGGCGACAGGTCGGCACCTGCCTCGGCTCAGCCTGGTATGTCCGGTTGCGAATTAAAAGCCTTTTATTCGATGACAATGACGATTTTCCGGATAATTCTGTTCAGCGGTAATTGGTGATTAAGGTAGGTTAATACTTAAGCGGTTGGTTAAGACTTTACACGATAACATACAAAAAATCTAAATAATAAACACTATATTTAAAAAAAAGGTATCGATGTTTGTATTTCTAATTGGCGTCTTGGTGACGAATTTTTAAACTATGAACAATTAAGTACCAAGCTTTTTTTCCAGCTTGAAATATGAAAGAACGTCGACAAAACAAACTCATATATCCATTTTCTTGTGACGCGAATGTGGTTACGATAGTCTTTTATTATGTTAGGCAATAAAAGAAAGGTAACTTCCATTTTGGCTATTACACATTTAGCAAGGAAGCTACATTGGTGCCGATTCTGTTGTCCAGAATTAGACTAAACTAGCCTAAAATTAGTTTTAGTCCTGCTTTAGTCCAAAACATATTCAGAAAATGCAAGATTAGACTAAAATTAAGTTTGACAGGACTAAGTTAGTTTAGTTACTCTATTTAGTGAAAATGACCAAATTTTTATTCTGATGTACATGTTTTACGTCAAATTAAGACGAAAAATAAAAAAATTTAACTCAAATTAGTCTGCATGAAAAGGATCTGGATTATTTTTAATGTGATCTTATACTTGAAAGAATAGCGTTTAGGTATTCTTTGACTAAAATTAGTTCATTTTTAGTTTAGTTTAGGTTAGTTCGGTGCTTAAAATTAGTTTAGTTTAGGTTAGTTCGCTTTATTTTTAGTTTAGTTTAGGTTAGTTCGGTGCTCAACAGAATTAGCACCATTATATAATTAAACGCAAGCAAAGCTTAAAAAAACCGACTTCACCGCTTTATCTTCGGAACCTTGATCAGAATCAACCACAGATCACAGAAACTAGATCAACGTATTAAACACGCATTATTGACAATAACTCAAAAACTAGTGATCAGATCTTGACCAAATTTAAATGGGACCACATGGAAAGCTCCAGCTTCAAATAAAAAAAATATCATCAAAATCGGCGTACAAAGAAAGAAGTTATGAGGTAACTTTTGAAGTCGGGTTTACGAGAACGTCGTCAATGTAGTCCACAGAATACGCATTATTGAGCATAACTCAAAAACTACAAGTCAGATCTTCATCAAATTTTAATGGGACCAATTGGAAAGCAACATCTATCATACAAAAAAAAACAAAATCGGTTCACGTGGAACGAAGTTATGAGGTAATACACATAAATAAAAAATCATCAATGTTTATGTATTAACCGCTCAAATACGTGACGCGACATTTTCGCTATTAATGCTATATATTGTTGCTCGCCTGGCTTGCTACCAAAGTAGCTTACCACCATCAAGTTGAAAGTCTGCCGCCAAGCCAAATACGGTGTTCCGGCAGTTATCCTTGAGAGCCTGCGTATTCCAGGTCTAGTGTGTTTACCAGCTTCGATCACATCGTCACTTACCATCAGGTGAGATAGTGGTCAAACACAAGCCTGTCACAAAGAAAAAAAAAAAATTTTGGTATCTTTCATTTTTTGTGTTCACAGCTTGATCGAACACAAACTGCTACAGCAAAAATAAAGTATTACGTTCAACTACGTCACTTCTGACCTCAATATTGTGCTCGGACAGGCTCCGACAATCATAAGCCGATTTTAACGATCCATAATCTATTCTCATATGTTTACGACGCCAGTATTGATTGCCGTTCCGTGGGTGTTCAGTCGGTTAAACTATAGTTTAAATTAATGGATACGGTTGATCAGTTGACAAATTGACTGAGGTAAAAGCTGGACGCATTTGGTTCGATCGAACAGATGGCGTGCGCGGTCTCTGCTACACGGAGATTATAGCGCTCGGGTCACACGCCGTCAAATTCGTGTTGTGTAGCAGCTATAAGTGCAGCGGAATTGAAGTTAAATATTTACATTTCTTATTTTTTATTTAAGAATGATCTGTCTTCTCTGTTCTCTTTACAGTCTATCTTTAGTTTCATAATAGTCGCAATTATCTTGATGGTCCCTTGCGAAGTATTGTACCGAGTTTTACCATTAAAACTTAACTCTTTCTGTGAACAATATTGAATCTCGTGATCACTTACTAATAATTTCAGAAAATTGCCGCGAAATTAAAAAAATGGCTCTGTTGACTTTGTATCATTTAGCTAAACTTGTGTGTTTATGTGTAATAATGAGTAAGGTATGATTTTATGATGATGATAGTTAAAGTTCGTGAACGTGCTTGAACGTGTAGAAAAAACATACAGAACTACAATAGAAATTCTAGATACGTTTTTATCACTTAAATAGGGTATAACACGGGCATAACTTTACTATCAGTAAATATGACTGGACCATGACATGTTTTACTTGAGTTTGCCTATAACGAGTGACTACTATGACTAGAGCTACTTGTATGAAAC